>JAFBJR010000379.1:0-679683 GCA_016785285.1 Brachirus orientalis | reverse complement strand
CCCCCACCTCTCCTCTGTCCCCCATTTTCCTCTCACCCCAACCGGTCGAGGCAGATGACCGCACATCTTTGAGCCTGGTTCTGTCAGAGATTTCTTCCTGTTAAAAGGGAGTTTTTTCTCTCCACTGATGCCTTGTGCTTGCTCATTGTGTGAACTGTTGGGTTTCCTTTCTCTCTGTAATATTGTAAAGGTTTTGGCCTTATTATGTACAGTGCCTTGAGATAATGTATGTTGTGATTTGGCGCTATACAAATAAAATTGAATTGAATTAATTCTCACTGAAGATGCAGCAAACCTGTCAGCAAGCTGCCATTAGTGGAATGACAGATGGAACAATTACAATTTTTAGAGTTTAATACGTGTTGTAAAAGGATGCCTTACATTGAGGGGACACCTCGTTCCTGCAGCCTCATTATCATTAGTCTTAAAGACCCAGATAGATTCAGGACACATGATCTAAACGAGCGTATTGACAAACATAGCAAAAGTACAACAATTACTGAGCATGTCTCGATATGCAATTCTCGACTGACACAAGAAGCCACAATCTCCCCATAATAGTCACATTATGGAGAGGTTGCTCCACATCCCAGCACTGGCTGACAGCAGTTATTGTTGGCATGTTTATTTTGGGAAGCTTGGGATGCTAACATTTCACGGTACTAACAATTTCCAGTTTGTTCTTGAATAATTTTAGAAGCTGTGGCAATGGGAAAATCTACCATATCCCACTCACTAAGTGATCCCTGCATATTTATGAGGGAGTAATCCCCTTATACATGGCAGTATCATTCTGCTGAGTACTATTTAGAATGTATCAGTTAAAAAAAAAAAAGCTGTTTTTCCTCCAAAATATGGAAGATCTATTAATGATGACAGTCAAATGGATCAGGCTGGAAAATGACAAGCATTGCATTAATGGTAATCAGTGGCCAAACATACTGTGAAAAAGTCGGATAATTATCTAGTTCCTAGTATCTCAATTACAGCTCTTTAGGGATGAATAGAACAGAGAAAACATCATTCTCCTCTGGGAACATTTTATTTTATCTTGGGGTTATTGATTCAGTTTCTTATTTTTTTCTGTGCCAAGATCCACCTTGTAAATTGTTTGATACAAGTAATGAAGTGACGATGGAAGATCACAACAACTGTAAAGTGATCTTAGGGCCACACTGTTGGTATAGTCCTTTGCAGCAAGAAGACCCTGCCGGAACAAGGGCCTTTCTACATAGAGTTATAGAGTTTGCATGTGTGTTCTCTGGCTTCCCACATTCCAAAAACATGCAGATTTGGGGATTTGGGCAATTGGACACTCTGAACTGAATGTAGCTGTGAACGTGAGAGTGGATGGTTGTTTGTCTCTCTGTGTGGCCCTGTGATGGACTGGTGACCTTGTCCATTTGGAGGATAAAGCAGAAGAAGTTGTGAGTTATCTGGAAACATGAGAGAAAACCTGAAATATACTGTAAATTAAAAAAAAAAAAAAAAAAAAAAAAAAAAAAGGTGATCGTATTTTTTGTCTTTTTTCATTCACATGGATTATTCCTGTTGCCAAGATGCTTGCCAGCACTTGCAATGACGCACGTAAGCAGTAGGGGGTTGGCAGGCTTATGGCGGCCAGGCTGTAAGTGGTAGCCTGTTTTTTAAATTTGATACAAACTATTTTAAGTCGCCAGCCCAGACAAAGTGCGTATGTGTGAATATTTAAAGGGAATGATGTAAAAACGTTGGCTATAATTTAAAAAAAAAAAAAAAAAAAAAAAAAAAAAAAAAAGGTGATCGTATTTTTTGTCTTTTTTCATTCACATGGATTATTCCTGTTGCCAAGATGCTTGCCAGCACTTGCAATGACGCACGTAAGCAGTAGGGGGTTGGCAGGCTTATGGCGGCCAGGCTGTAAGTGGTAGCCTGTTTTTTAAATTTGATACAAACTATTTTAAGTCGCCAGCCCAGACAAAGTGCGTATGTGTGAATATTTAAAGGGAATGATGTAAAAACGTTGGCTATAATTCTCAGAGGTGTTCTTGGCTAAAGCTAATATCTTCTTGGCTGGAAAGAGACATAAATAAAATGGTTCATCAAGGGATAAAATGCTGCACAAAAAGATAGACAAATCTCCTGAGTTTTGTCGGTTAGACACTAAAGGCCTCATCCGTTCATTTGGTGTGCTTGTGTGCTTTGTATTAAAAACTATACAAATGATTGTGTACAAAATTATGTGCAAATGACAATATTAGTACCTCCCTGGAACAACTACAATGTTGCATTACTTGACTTCTCATACTACCAAAATTATATCACTTAATGAATATAGGTCACTGTACACTGACAGCAACTTACTATCAAAACTTAAAAAGGCAACAGAGAACTTCTGTGACCCTTGTGTTTCCTGTTTTGTCAATGTTGTAAAGATGTACAGTAGCAGTAAGAGAAGTGAGTAAATACATAAACTAGAGCCAGTGCGTTGTGTTGTGTTATTTCTTTGTACCATAAATGCAGACCGTATATAAAAATTTACATAATCTTCCCCTAAAGTCAACTCACAAGTAACAATGTACTGAATTGCCACCGACTCCCCTGGTTGCAAATTAAACTCAGTTTGAACTGGAGACCTATGCAAGGACGAGCTTACCTTCTTCTTGATTTACAGTGTCAGTAATCATCCTCATTTCAAAGGAAAATTAATTAATGGACAGCACCAGCGTGATTGACTGCTGGTATTGTCCAATAGTGTAGGTGCATGGTGGCTAAATTTGCTAAATTGTGAATCTAAAGGTTTTAAATCAAGTTGTATGCAAGACTGGTAGGCGACCAATATAAACGTAAATATATAAGTATAATTGAGAGGCAAGAGTGAATAAGCATTTTCTACACAGCTTAACAAGAGAGGACACATTCAAACATACTGTCTACATGGTTTTGACATTTCTAATGAATGACATCACCTTTGTGTGAAATGCTTCTCTTAATGCTAATGATATTGTTTTAATATCCCCCGTCCTCTTGAAGGGAGCACTGTGTTTCCCCCGCCTCTGACTCATCACATGTGTACGAAGAGAGAGTTTGCATATGAAGTGTCTGTCAGGACAAGCATCAACAAAGTCCACATGGCTGCCCACTCGCAGGTTTGGTCTCTTGACAGGACGGCAGCAGCGGCTGAAGAGCCCTTCTGATTGAGGCCTGGGCACAGCAAGCTGGACAGCAAAGTGAGGTCAACAAAAGGTGGCGGAGAAAATGACATCAAAAGATTGGCTGAAATAGGTCTCACTGAGATTGTGAGGGCAAGAGAGAAGGAGATCGCTTGTGAAACAAGGTGTTAGTCACTCTGTGTCCTCAATCGTAATTAGGAAAATGGCATAATGTTCATAATTTACCGTGGAATAATTAAGGCAGCCCACCAATCTCTCACGCTGTTTGCTGACCAGACATACAATGGTGAACAGGTAGTTGTTTCATGTTCAGGACAGTGACATGTGTTGCATGTCACTGTACTGCAGGACTGTTGAGCCATATGTTTAGCAGCAGTTTGTGTTGGACATTTTGCAGCTTTTCATGTACCTCATGACTACAGTATATCATATTTTTGATTTAATTAGTTAGAACTCATTCATTTTAGTGATCACACATATGAGTATCACTTGTTCCAGTGATGGTCCAGCTGTGACCAATGTTATGCAAAGTAAATGTATATTCAAGCATTAACTGTCACCCCAGTGGCAATTTGTGCATTCAGTTTTGAAACATTCAACATGCAAAAAGTGGAAAATGAAATAATAAATATGTTGGCATTTAAGTATCAGTCCCACATTTAGGGAAAATGTGAAAATCAAGGCAAGGGGCTACAATGTAATGTGGATTTGTAAGCATTTATATGAAATATATTTGTATAGAAAAAAACATGAACAGGCAAATGGGTCTCTAATATGCATGTCAAAGCTGGGTAAATGTTCATGACATGTGCCATGTAAATGTTTTCAAGTTTGCCGAGATATTATTTATCAGTTCAGAACTATATTACAACTCGGCTTATTTACTACCCTGCTTTTCATGTGCTCTCATCTTCTGCATAATTCATCTGTTTCTGTTCCTCTCCACCGAAACATAAACAGTCTGATCCTAAGAGGCTTTACAGTGAGCTTCAGAGATTAATGTAGATTAAAGAGTAAACAGCTCTTGTGTGTGTAAGCTGGAGGAAGGGTGTTCAGAGGTGTGCGTGCGTGCAGGTTTGCATGCAAGTTCGATCATTGTGATGAAACACTGAGGGCTACAGTGAGTCAGACACTGAGAAATGAAAGGACTATGACAGTTAACAAATGAGCAGATCCCATTTGCATTATTTCAACAGTTCAGAATGCCAGCTGAAAAATGTTAGTTTGATGATGGGAAGGGTGCTAATTGTACAAGTGAATTTGAAGGCTGAGAATTTGCAGTAATGATCTAGTCCTCAGCCGGAGTGTGAAGGTCTTGTGGGAGTGTCCAGATGTTACGGTGACAGACTCGAGCCAACTCCCCCACTCCACCCCCTGACCTGACATTTGATAGAAAAGGAGTCTTGTATGACATTCAAAGGTCAAATCAACATTTCACAAGATGATTCAATATGATGCATATTTTGTCATGTACTGCAAAGTCTAAATGTTGAGTCCATGAGAGTAGAATTGGAGGCAGAGTCTGGTAACTCAGCTCCCAGTGTTGGTTTGGGAGGCACACAGCCTCTCTATATTTAAAGTTAACCTTCCTTTTTGATAAAGGGTATAGTTAAAGCTGGCTCAGGGAAACCTTATCCATCTCATGTTTAAGCTGTTAGAGACCTAGACCGCTGGGGGAACTTCTGTGGTGCACTCACACTCCCTCACTCCCTCACACTCATTGTATGAATATGACTTTATTATATGTCATTAACCTTGTTCTTTCTATCCCCAGTATGCGCCTTTCCTTCCTGTCATCTCTATCTTGAAGGCTGCAGGATCCAGGCTCTCCTCTCCTCTCCTCCTTTCAACCCAACTAGTCAAAGCAGAATAACCGCACATCTTTGAGTCAAGTTCTGTCAGAGATTTCTTCCTGTTAAAAACTATAAAAGGGATTTTTTGCGCTGATGAACTGTGAACTGTTGGGTTTCTCTTTTTTTCTGGAATATTGTAGTTTTCTGCCTTATTATGTGCAGAGCCTTGAGATCATGTGTGTTGTGATTTGGCATTACACATAAAAAAAATTATATTATTAAATTTAAAAATTAATATAGCTCTCTTCATTTAATTGCAATTAATGCCTCCTGACACCATCATACTACTGTAGGTCCTTAAAAGACCCCATAGAAACAGACATTACCTGCTGTGTGTTTAAACATTTTCACTATTATTTAAAAGTATAGCAGACATGACATTTTGGCTTTACTGAACAATAATTCTAGAATAATATTTCAGCATAATTTAAAGCAAGTGAAAACAGCAGTCCTGCACCTCCTTCGGGCTCTGTTCATCTAAATCTGTGGCACCTTATTTGCATACAGGCACTACTGAACCGACAAAACTCCGGCGTTACAAAGAAACCTAAAAATATCTGAAGAGAGTCAGACAATAAACGGAAAAAAAAAAAAAAACATGTCAGTAGAGAGTTTCAAAGTTAGAGAGAGTGCCTCAGGTCATCTGTACTACGTTTTCAGTGATCCTGCTTACTGCAGCTTTAAATTACCTAAAGTCTTCAAAGCTGAAGCATTAAATGCAAGTCCTGCTTTAATTAATTATTTTTTTGTGCTTCTAAAAAGTTTCATGAGAGAATCTAATAAATGATCTGAAATATACAGTGCCATTAGCCAACTATGTATACTTCTATGTAATAATATAGTTGGATAATTGGATTATAAACAAAGAACAAAGTTCCACCTTCTTTGTTAAGAAACAGCATTTCATTGTACTTAATGACCAATCAAAGCTCTCTTACTCTATGACTCATAATCATCAAAAAAAAAACATACAATACTTCTATATGTGGTCATTCTCATTTAGCCCATTCATCATCAGGGCCAATTGAACCTAACAGTCTTCAAAAGAGAATAATTAAATGCATGTCCTGCTATAATAATATAATAATATCTCTCAAAGCCCCTTTGACCCTCCAATCAAAGAACAGCTCTCCCTTGAGGCCCCTGCCTCCTCCTGTGTGTTGTGATCTGAGCTTCTCTGTTCTTTGCTACAGAAACCAGTCCAGGGACACATCCACGCTACATTTGCAGCTAAGGGCACGGGAGGGACTCTGTGTCAAATCTCTGGCCCGCATCTCTGATCAGCAGTCTGACATGCCACCAAATTTTCATACTAGTTGTGAGGGCCAGAGCAGAGCCACCAAACACAGATTCAAGCACCACAATGAGATAGATCCATTTTATTTGAAGAGCAGTTCACTGTATTTAATTTGTTCTCTGTCTTGAGGTATGCAGGAGTTTAACAACCAGAAATTGATATTATTCTCCAAAGGAGAAGAGGAAGATTGTGCTCAACATGTGTGTGAGTGTGTTCTTGTGTGGGTATCTTTGTGGGGACCAAGAAACTTATAAACCTGAGGGCATTTTGGGAAAGATTTTGGCTGGTCCTCAAGTTCTGTCACCACTTAAAAAGGATTTTTTCAGGGTTAAGACCTGGCTTTAGAAGCAGATTTAGATTAGGGTAAGGGTTATGGATATTTGTGATGATTAAAGTTGGGGTAAGGGGCTCGGGAATGCATTATATCTAGTATCTATATCTAAAGTGTCCTTACAATGAATGCTGTGTGAATGTGTGTGTGTGTGTAGATAGGGAGTAAATATGAAAGCAGAAATTCGTTCCATTCTAAAACAAAATTTTACTTTAATGTGTAATGCAATTGTTTGTTAAAATGGGTTTAATAAAATTGATATTTAAAACAGTATCATTGTCAAAGTCCATATATTAATAATATAATACAATAATAATGCCATATTGAAAATTAATGAGCTATAATTTCATTTGTCAAATGATGCCAGCAGTTTCATGTAAAAAATAAGGCCATTAACAGTCTCGTTGACAATCATTTGCATACATTTCAAACTGCAAAGAAAATTAGATCCTCTCTCTTTGACCAATAGAGTTTAATTGTGAAAAACCCACTCAGAGAACGTGGGTTACTGAACTAACGATATCAAAGAGACTCTTGTCCACCTACAGGCTCCCTGGACTCCAGTGTCAGAGCACAATTCGTATTAGAATATGCAGTATCTAATTAGATGATATGTAAGTGGAGGACAAAGAAATGAAATGGGGTTTGTTCAATGAGAGGTTGAAGTTTAATTTACACCTAGTAGGACTGACAGATAATGAAGGCAACCTAAATTGTTAGTAGAAAACTACTGAACGGAAATATGTTCATTAAATCTCACTTTAAAGCTTCACCAAAACATTGCTGATGTCACTACTGCAAAGCCACCCAGCCTTAGGTTTACAGGATCAAGCCTACAGCGTACTGATCAGCTTGTAGCTGATGTAATTTGTTATTGATTCGGATTGCACATGCACCTTGGAAAATATCAGGAGGTGGTCATTCCACAGCTGTCACTAAGTGGTCTGAATAAAACCTGTTCCTGTCACTTCCTGTTCCTCACACCAAGATTGTAACATGACTCACACTGAAGGGCAAGCTTTCTTTTGATTTACAGGAAAAAAAAAAAAATATTGCTATGAGGCTCAGGGACTTGGTTGACGCCGTTCCGACGCAGGTGGATGATGTTGTCATGGCAATAAAGGGATTTCCTGTCCACCACTAAGAGCACAGAACACATTACCGTTTGACTGACTCTGTACCTCCACAGGTGCTCCCCAAAAGACACTGCTTCTATGAAGTAGGCAAGAACGCTTTCTCCAGATGAGACAATAAAAATGACATTTTTTGAGACATTCTTCTTCCGCCTACGGCAGTCTGTTTGCTTATTCATTAATACATTATTTATTTGGTTGCTTTGCTTTAGCCATTCTTGTTGACAATATCTTAAGTCCTTTACTTTTCCATTTTATACCCTTATATTCATGGCAACTCACTTTATAGTTTATGATTATTAGCACAGAATAAGGCAAATGTAATTATGAACCCAGTACAGTCATGAGCAGCAGTTTTACATACATACATACATACATACATACATACAGTACATACATAGCTTCTTGGGTACAGATAACTGCTGCCCACTGTTCCTGCACCCAGCGTGTGCGTGTTCACAACTGGTGTGTAATAAGGATGGGTTAAATGCAGAGGTCAAATTTACTACCACTAATTGATGTGTGTGCAAAAATGACTGGTTCTAATTCTAACTAGGAGCACTCAGAGAGCACAGACCTCCGCCAAGCTATGATAAAGAATCTTTCAAAAAAATTCCTGGATCCTGATCCAGATCACCACCAAAATCTGTTCCTTGTCCCAGTAGACGTCTTTCCTGAAAATTTCATCAAAATCTGTCCATAACTTTTTGAGTTATTTTGCTGAAAGACAGACAAACAAAACGGAAAAACCAACACTGGGGAAGTAATAACCTCCTTGGCAGAGGTAATTACCCATAACACATATGGCTAATATATTAAATTTCTGCCAATAAATCCTCATAACTGTTAGACACTGGACCTGTGGCAGACTCATCACAGCTATAAAAAGTGACAGGAAGTGAGTTTCAGTTGGAGGATACAACCCCAGCATAATTTTACTCAAATCCATTTTTTACCTTATGCAACATTTGGTAACCAGAGCCTATAAGTACAATTTCTATGTTCATTATCATGTTGCAACTCACATTTTGAAACAATTAACTGAAAGGAGAAAAAAAAATCCCCTTCTGACATTTTGAAGAATTATATAAATGTACCAACATAAGATGGCCACGAAGATGGATCTGATGAAAGATGCCAACTTTTTGCATGTCACGACACGGGTGTTAGCAGGTCATCAGAAAATCAGAAATGCTGAAAACCAGACAATTTATGCAATGACCAAACCTCTAATAGCCTGGCAGAGGCCAGTCTCTCTGTGCCTGGTGGTCTCATTAAAGGTCTTCTCGCTTTGTTTTTGTCTCTTAAACACTTTCATCTCTCTTCATAAGTCAGACACTGCTGTGCTGCAAACACTGCAGAGGGAGTTTGCTGAGGTTTGGAGGGTCCTACTGCCAAAACACAAGTAAAGTTTCTAAAATTTACAAAAAAACAAAAAACAGCCTATATATCAGGAAACAAGGTTTTACTTAAAACTCCACACTCTTCACTGTGATTATTTTAATAGTTCCTTTTTAAAATTCACTGTATTAGTTGGATGAACTAACGTGAATCAAGTTCTACTGAGTTTAAACCTCCAATCCCCATCTGTAATGTTGTGATAGTTTACAGACTAAATATTTATATTGCTAATGTTTTTCCTGTATTACAACAGTAAGTTGGTGATGATAAATGGTACAGATAAGCCACTTCTGCACACCCAGATACTCTCACCACCACTCTTTTGATACTGTAGTCTTGCTCCTATACAGTTGACATTGCACATACTGTGTGACTTGAGCGATGAGTCCAGTGTTGTTTTTAAGCGGACATAGCAGCCACCTTGTTTGTCATCTTTAAAGCTTTCTGTATTTAGAGCCATATTAACCTATTGTGTTCTTCTGAAGTTAACTTCGCTGTTCCAGGAAGCTCTCCTGCTGATTCATCTCGTCATCAAGTTTTATTTTTACTTTTTTCTGACCCAGTTGGCTTAGCAACCAGATTATGAATAACATCCCAGCAGTTATTTTTAATGGACTTATCCCAATAGCATTATCATGTTGCCTAGCAAGAGATGTATAAAAAAGGGCCAGCGAATCGTTTTTACTCATAAGAGCTCTCAAGAGTCTTAAGT
Source organism: Brachirus orientalis (assembly GCA_016785285.1). Taxonomy (NCBI): domain Eukaryota; kingdom Metazoa; phylum Chordata; class Actinopteri; order Pleuronectiformes; family Soleidae; genus Brachirus; species Brachirus orientalis. The sequence continues at coordinate 669,804 of JAFBJR010000379.1, read as the reverse complement.
TTCTAATTGATACAGTACATCTTTTGTATCTGCCGATGCATCCGTCAGACTCAGCCAATGGAAAAGGTAAAGAATATAAATAGTAACCCTTCAAAAATCCAAATTTAAACACTGTTTAATCATGGTGACTGAAATTAAACAACTGGTGGTCAATTGGATGAATGGTGGCTCAGTGCTGTTGCCTCCCAGCAAAAAGGTCCAGACGAATAAAAAACTGAATGTGTGTTTTATAAGCAAAATCATGGTCCAAACATGATTCCCATCTCATCAACATGACCTGTAATAATTACCTATTCGGCCCTCTCGCTCTTCCACATGACAACTGCCAAAACAAAACATAAATTAGTGATGCATTCAGAGAACTTGTCACTCCCTTAAAATACGTCACGCGTATAGCTTTATAGTTTGTAAGGTTGCCATGGAGATGTTAGGGCAAAAAGAAGAAGAAAAAAAAAGACAATTACCGTGACAAGTGTCAGTGCTTTTGAACATTCCATGTACAACATTGATAACAGATGGCAGCAAAGGAGGTTTGTATGAATGAATCATCAGGAAGCTCTCATTCTGTTGCTATGTACAATGTTCCAGTTTGTCAGGGGCGGCATTGTGATGTCATAAAAGAAGTTGACATCACCGGGAGATTCCATAACAATCTGCAGGACACTCACACCCCTACCCCCCTCCCCTTCTTTCCACACATCTTGGGCTCCCACATGCTGACTGAACACCTCATCATGGCAACACATCAACCGACCTCTTTCAGTTTTGTTGTTATTATTGATAACATAATAAAAAAAAGGAAAAAAAAAAATTGCCCAATGCTTCATATTCACATTCATTAAAAACTTTCTTGACAAAAACGTTAAGAAAATGCACACACACACATGCATCCACATAAATAGCTGTGTGTTGATGTGTATTATAGTATAGTTATAGAGTGTCATGATCATATTTCTAAAGGGAGGAAGTGTACTCTCTGTAAGAGTTTGCTGGTTAGTTTATCAGTTGTAAAATAACAGATCACATGAAAAAAAGACTGCTCTTGCTGAGCTTTCAGTTTGTGTCGGTTGACCACATCATCTCCTTCTCTTCTCCGCCTACTAATCACTTCAGCCCAGTAAGCCTTTGCCTGCCCTGACACTGAATAGTGGGCATCATGTAAAGGAAACCCACACGCAAACACTGATATAGTTAGCACACATTTATGATGGAAAATAAAAAAACAAAGGCATCTCATGATAAATGTATGAACGGAGGAGTGTGTGATAAAACAGATGTATCACCATGGGATTGTGGAAATGATCAGAATTTGTGAGCACCGGAAATCCCTTTGTATGACTGATTCTCCCACACACACATTCGGATTTTTGACTCGTGTGCATCTGAGTATGAGGAGGGAGGAATTCCTCAGTGACTATTTTAAGTCGATGTACCTCCAACACCTTTAAATGTGGTAAAAAAACACAAGCTGGTGTATGCTATGTACAGTACATGATTTGATGATCCACAGGATGCAGGATGTGATGAAAAAAAGCATGAACTGTGCAGATGGCTGTTCATTTGTTTCAAGAGTGGTACAAGAATCTTTTGTGGTGGTACCGCTTTTTATAAAATTTGTTTATATGCGTTTTATGTCCCTTTGTGGATTTGTGTGTGTGTTTTATTCACAATTTCTGTCCATTTAAAATATACAGTTCATAAAAGTGACCAAGTTAGTCTATACAGTGTACAAAACAGTAATCATGTGTATTTACAGTGCTTTATTCTGAGTGTGCTACTGGAGTGCACTATAAAAATACACAGTTTGAAGAGTTAAAGAGTTTCAAGTCCTAACAATAAAGTTCTTATTTAAATGACTGGGTTAGAAAAAATGTGAAAAGCTTCGTAGACTGTAACGAAATGTTCACATTTTCTTTCATAACAGAGTTATGAATTTTTTTATGAATGATATATTGAATATGCTTCAGACATTTTTCCCGAGGTAATGCACAGGGTTCACTGAAGCCATTTATTAAAAAAACTGGAGGAAATGAAGTCATCCGCCTGAGATTTCATGTGACTTTGCGTTCGAGTCTCCTCATACCCCCCCCCCCCCCCCCCCCCCCCCCCCCCTTTGCTGAGATGATGAGCTAAAGTTGCTGCAGATGTGGATGACTCCAGTACCAGCAAATGACACATCAATTTGTTGCATTTAGTTCCTTTATTAAATCCTGTTAGGGAAAGACTGGACCAATCACAGAACAGCAGTTGGTGTTTTACATCACAGATAACTGTGTGGCAGTTGCTTTGGTAGTGAAATGATACCAAAGATGAAAAATAATGCAATTTCTCCGACTGGGTGGACAGTACCATCAACATCACTGTAACACTGGATTGTCAGTATATGCTCATTCAATTATTTATTACATCATGTGGAGGTCCTCTTCAATGCAGAAAGAGTATTAATCCTCCTAATAAGTTTTGGTAAAGGTGTTCAAACACAAAACTGGCATTAAAATTAGATGATGGTAGACCAAATTCAGACAGCAACTTCCTATGGAAAAGTGGATCGTGATCCACATTCGGAAATAAACAAGTCCATTACAAAAACAGCGAGTGGGCATCACAAAAAGACAGAAGTCACGAGTCTGGAAAAGAGTAGGTACCAAGGTCTCATGTCATTATAGCACCACGACCTGTAATTTAAACGCACAAAAGCAAAATCATTACAGGTAATCTGAGGCAGTCGCCCTCGCAAAGCCCCACATTCACTGACTTATCTGCCAGGAAAATATAGGTAATTATTTGTGTTATTTGTAGTATCAGATACTTTGCGCTGATGAAAATTGTCAGAAAAATATCTCATTTGCAAGTTTTAAACACTGGTCAGATTTTCCAGAAAAATGAACCCATGAAACCAATGATGATTATTATTTGTACTCACTTTTTAGCTCTTTTTAATTCTTTAAAACCATCCATGTGTCGCAGGCAAATATGATTTTCTCTTGTTTAACAGAGCAGTCGGGGAAATCAACACCCTTGATTTTTTTTTTTTCAGGGAGAGAGGGAAGCACATGGGAGACAGAGCAAATATTGGCAGCCACCTGTGGAAAAAGCCAAAAGGATTTAACAGATTATATTACTAAGATGAGTCCAAATGGCTCCTGTCAGTGATACCCTGTAGAAATCTCTGCTTATTTGAGTTTCCTTTGTACAGTTTGGCTGGTTGCATGCAGGTGCATGGTTTCAATAAGTACATCGGTGTGGATGTGCAGATGGATACATTTGGTTTTACTCAACAATCTTTCAGTTAAAGGGGTGTTCCGCCTAAATTAAAGTGAGCAATTTATGATTGTTATGCCTTTGCAACAGGTGGTGTTGGGCACAGAGAGAGGGACAGTATTTTAGAAATTGCACTTTAACTGTTATGCCAGGTTTTGGAACAGTACAGTACAGAGGTTTTCTTGACCATGTATGAAAGTTCAAAGTTGTTGCCATGTGACTGGTTGGTTAGATACAGCATTTTCTCGAACAAGCATTTGAACAGGTTCACTTCATAAAGTGGCAGGTGAGTGTGAATATGGGCTTTTTAAGTTAGCCGAGCAGCAAACTGGAAACTGCAATCAAGCAGCTTATCTATACTTAGAAAAATATTAAATTGCTACTTTAAAGGTTCACTTATTCCCTGCAGTTAATTTGTCCTGGAATATATTCTATATCTATAGGCATCACTATAATCCGTTATTATATCCATTAAGCTTAAGTAGCACTGTGTGAAAGTTCTTCATCTTGCACTTGCCTCTTTATTACCTGGTCAGAAATAAAGATTTTTTCTGGGAGCAACTACAGGTGTACAGTTTTTTTTTTTTTTTTTTTTTCTTTTTTTGATACATTCTGCTCTTGTCCTATGCAGACGTCAGTGAATTTTAGATGAGTTCCCTTTAGAAGACATTAGGTTCATGTCTGAATCATCCTCTGTCCTGATACCATTTGACATTAGGCTAAATTGTTTTTCCTACAGTAGGAGGCTCCCTGTGACGTTTTGTCTATACTCATGTCTTTAGAGAAGCTATTGTGTAGGTGGGAGGCCCAGCCTCCATGTGACAACCCCACTGATGATTCAACCCTCATGGCACATGGTCCTGTGTCTTATACTGTGTACGTGCCAACCTTTACCAGCCTGTTCTGACATTTTGGTTGATTTTTCACTCACAAATCCCAATGCTCTGTGTGATGTGTTCCTTGTGACGTATCATAAAAGTGGTATTCTAGCTGGGATGGACAGTGGTAGTTTGGCCTGAGCCCTGTGCTGTGTGGGAAGACACGTAGACTAAATCATCGTTAACTCCCCACAGCGCTCTGTCATCAACATGCACAGCTTGTGGAGCAGACTCCTTCGTCACTGACAGTCTGAGCAACAAGGCCATGTTGTTATTTTGAGCTGTGATATGAGGATACTGCATTTACATGCTGCACAAACAAAAACAACAGCGAGAGGGCGGAGTAAAGTGGCAGATCAAAAATGCAAAAAGCTTCACATTAACTTAGTAGTAACCTCTTCTGTGCAGAAACTCACAGTCAGACTTCACTATAATATTAGTTGATGGACACAGACTTGATGGCTGTTACGACCCCAGGGTCATGCCTTCGTTTTTCTTTTATGTAAGTGTGAGTGTGTGATGGTTGCAGGTGTGCATGCTTGATTAAATGGCATGTGTGTGAGTGTAGGTAGATCCTGTTAGATGATTGGTCCTGCCCAAGAGATTCCAGTTAAACAGGCCTGTTCATCCCAGGTGCATTAGATGTCCCTTGAATTCCTCACATCCGGACTGCCAGTCGATGTTTTGTGCTTGTTTTTAATAGACCTTTAAAATGGATTGCTTTAGCTGTTGCTGGTGAGTTTCTTGGGAGTTGAGAAGAAGGATTTTCATCACTTTTGTTGCGAACAGGTTTTCCCCCTGGGCCTGGTCATAACAATGACAAAGAAAAAAATACATTGGAAAGTGCACTGATAACTGAGTGATATTTCTAACTGTGAACCTAATGACTTGACATTTATTCAATTGATTAATTGATTACCATCATTTGAAGTTGATAGAACTGATGAGCACCAACTGCAATCTTTCAAAATATGGCAGTCCATGCTTTATTTTAGTGTTAGAAATTGTGCAATACAGTAAATCACAGTAAATCTTTAGAAAGCCTATAGAAAGTGATATAATTAAATCTATACATTTGTTGTTTTTTGGACATTGAATCTTCTTGCCTTTTAAATTAGCATCTTTTTATGAAGGTGTAAAAACAAAGCAGTCACCTCTCTGCTTTTGTTTGTGGTTTCCACTGAGGGGGGTTTTGTTAGAATGAAAGATGGGGAATGGATTCATCATGTTTCTACCCACACTGAGAAGGTTTGAGACCTGGTTTTATGGATAGAACTTGGTTTTATAGAGTTTGGTATGTAATGTTACATTATGATGTAACCAAGTGCCCCCCACAGGGGCAGACTTTATTTTTAGCTTTGTATGTGTGAAAGAAAACATGATGTGGAGAACAAATTCTGAAGTGCACCATGGACATAAGTACTCAACCCCTCACCGAGCAGTGGGTGACTTTTCCATGTCCCTGCGGTGAGTAGATGGCAGCTGATTGGAATCACTGGAGCAAATGAGCTAAAAACAAAGGTGGTCGAGAGTTTGAGTTTGATTTGATTGACATGATTAAGCAGAACTTTGACATGTCTGTGTCTGTGTTTGCATTTATGTAGTTGTCACATGAGTTAAGGGGGGTTTAATTTTCTAACATGCATGTCTCCAAGTGAGAAAAGCAAATCTGCTATGAATAAAGTATGTTGTTGCAATAGTGAGGATTATTCTTAAACAATACTTTTTTAATTACCTTCCCCTGTGCTGTATGTACACATGGAAATTAGTTAAACCTAAGAGTCAGCACTAAGCATTTACATTACAATCATAACATGACTGCTCCATTCACTCTCACATTCATACCTATGGGCAATTTTGAGTGTTGAATTAACCTAATCCCCAAATCTGCATGTTTTTGGACTGTGAGAGGAAGCCGGGGTACCCGGTGAGAACTCCTTGCAGAAGGCCCCTTGTTCCAACAATCATAGCACATTACTTAGTAATATATACAGTAACTTTTGTTTGTTTTATAACACAGAGTTATTATGTACTGCATTACTAGATTGCAATTTGTTTTAGGTTTGTTTTCCTTTAGAGCCTTTGTTATGATGACATGTATGCATGGCACACTGAAAAGAATTTGTAGTAAACAGCTATTGTTTGCAGAGACGGATTTCTTCCTTTGAGAGGCTGCCATTTTTATTTATTATTTTTGATACATAATTTTTGATACATAATTACATAAAGTACCATTGCCTTTTAAAAGAGTGATATTTAATAAGTAACACATGAGCATATTATAATTCCATAGGTAAAAATGTTGCAGGTTAAGGGACCATGACCTGTATGGCAAAAGCTGGGTACATTGACTTCTCAGAGTCACATGGTAAAGCTGCTATTATGTACCTTCATAAATGCTCTCCAGGAGGATGAATATCGTCTGGAAACCCTTAAAACCCCACACCTCTTCAGTTTCTGCAACTTTCAAAAACCGACAAGACAACGTTTATGCGCACTCTGCACCCTTATTGACCAGCCGTGTAAAGCTGAGTCAGGGTTTCAACTGCAGCAAAACAACACTGCAGAACTGTCTAGAAACTTTAATTTCATTTATTCGTTCGTCATCTACTGCTTTATCCTCCACATGAGGATTGCATGGCTGCTGGTAAGGCATAAAGGAGGGTTACACAAAACGAACAATCATTCATTCACGCATGTGCACTTTAGAGTGTTCACTTATCCTCTGCATGTTTTTGAAGAATATTTATGTGTACCCATGTCCATCAGGTACAAGATACCAGCTACACCACTATGAAGCTTTGCATTTATTCTGTACATCTCATCACCTGTACTGTGACATCTAATGTTGAAAATGACTTGACGTATGACTCCACTGATTAGATTCTTAGGAGAGCTCTTTTCTTCTCCTTCTCCATCTGCCTTTGATGGGATGTGATGAAGTCTCTGACGCACATCTCCAACAACCAGCAGTCCCATTTAATATGGACAGTCATGGTGAGCAAAATCTGGCAGCTAAATGCAATTCCCTCATTGGCTCATTTAAAGTTGCTGTAATAGCAGTTACTGCATCAGCCTCCATCAAGAGACTTTAATGGTTGTGTAGTGAGTCCCACTCAGTATGAGTATGAGCAAGGGTAGAACTGCATGAATCATAGAGGGACTCAGAGAGGAATATACACAAGGATGTTAAATTTCAAATATGTTCCACTACTGTGAATGTAACTCGCATTACTGCGATATTTAATCAACAAATCTCTCTTGCTGGTTACACAAGTGGAGCTAAATTAAATAATATTTAACTATGACAAAAAATCTTGGCCCATCTTGGTTAAAATGATACATTCACTAAGAAAATGAATATGCATTTTTAATCAAAAGCAGCCTGTTGCTACTTAAAGATTATTTGTTGTTGACTTAATAATTATTCTTTAATAAGTTTATTCTGTATTACTTGGTTTTTTTTTTTTACCCTGTAGCTTTTAAACGACATTATTTGGACCAAAAATGTAAAGAACTGTGACAAAACTGTCACCTCTAAATACCCATCACAGTTTACAGACCAACTTGGAGATGTATTTGTGAATTAGTTTTCGCTTATAATTAGAGTAATAAGTCAAAACAAATTAGTTTGTCAATTTATGTGCCTGCTATACTGTAAACAAGAACCACATGATAAGGCTATGGCTAGATGTCTTGCAAATTTGCCAGCTATTTCTACCTGACGGCCAGGGAAACTACTTTATTCCAGTCCACGTTGTGCTCCCACAAACACAGCACGTGTACCCCGATTAAAATCACATCAAATCAAATTACCACTGATTATTTACACATTATTATCCCAGCATGAGCACACTGGTGGCTGCAGTGGATTCAGTGGAAACTATGATATGATGGGGTATGTTAATGCTGCACAGAGGGAAGGAGGTTGGATCAGTTGGGGCTCTTTTTGCAAATTTCTGCACCAGCTCATTAGACACGTTGAGGGTGTCAGTTACATATCTGCTTCTAAAGTTCTCGAAACATCAAATTATAGCTCTGTTTTGTCGTGCTTGAGCTACAAACACACGTTACGCATATATTTTCCTCCCTGCTCTCATTACATTTTTAAAGCAGTCGGTGACGAGTGTGCCTTAATGCATCCAGGCCGGGCTGTGTGATGAAAAGCTGTATTGACATCAGCGTAACAGTGGTGTAATAAATGCAGTTACTCATGTTAACTGATAGCAAATTAAAAAAACATGCTGGTAGAGAATTTCAAAGGAACAGTAACATGAATGTGTTGTATTTGATTGAAGCATTAGTCCAATATTCATCCATTCATTTATTTTACTATCGTCAACATCCATGCACCAGAGAGAACATTGATTTTGTTGTTTCCTGTTCTTTCTTTCTTTTTTTGTAGTTTTTTTTTTTTGTAGCAACTATGGTGTCATAGATACATTTGCCAGAAGTAGAGAAACAGAGACAAATGTAAGTGAACCTTCTTTGTTAGTTTTTTTCTGCCAACAGCCCAGAAGTATTTATTATCCTGCCTTTAATAGTTTAGATTAAAGTGGAACATGACGCAGAGCAGCTCACTCAAAAGGCAACCGTCTTGTGATTTAACTGACATTGGTTTTGGTGTTCATAGGTAAATAATAAAATGAGCTCAGCCTTACTTTGGTGTCTCATAACCTCCAAGTTATATACTATTGAGATGACTGAAACAAACAGACAAATGTAATTATATATTTTTAAATAAAAATGGAATTTTATATTGCTATTACATTTAATCTTATAAACTTTAACAACCCATCCAAAGAATTCACAAATGTAAGTGTTTTTGTATGTTTTGATGCACTCCATTCTGCAGGGAGCTTCTTGGTTATAAACACGTGATGTCAAATCAATTAAGCAAATGACTGAGAAGTCACGATGACAATGGATCCCAGCTGAGCAGCAGGGGCTGATGACATCTAAATGCAGCAGTGATGAGGCACAAATACAAAACAAGTGGGAGCATCACTAAATAAAGTATGGCACAGACGTTTCTTCTTCATCTTCACCCACTTCACACCAGTGTTTGTGAGTAGGTCCAGCGATTCACCCTTCCAAATGAATGGTGTCTTTCCCACACATACACAGAATGATCCTATGACTAAATGTGATGCAATTCTGCTGAGGAAATTATGAATGGAATTCCATGAATAATCCTCGATTTTTTCACTTTTTTAAATGTTTTAAAAAGCTGGAACAGTATAGTAATAGTATAACAATGTTGAACATAAGGATCATATATATGTCAGTTCCACCAAATAAGAACAGCTGTAGAAATAAGTGGCACAGTCAGTGTACTGTACTATAAATCAAGAGTTTCATATCAAAAGTGGATCCAGTGAATTGTCTAATGCTAAAAGGGTAAGAAATTGTGCTGAACCATGAAAATCATTACCTAACTCTTTTATTCTCTCACATCTATAATATCTCTCCACTCATCAATTTGATTGTGTCTGTGGTCACACACATTGTTTTAAAACTCCCACATGCAGCAGACAGGCAGCTCTGATAAACCCATTGCACTTTACCTGCTCATCAGCACAGACAGATACATTTAACGACTGTAAGTGGTGAACACTCTGAAGTTACAGAGTCACCCCAGTTGGTCAGAGTCCAAAGTAGAGAAAAGTAGGTCATAAACCAGTAGGTTTTAGAGACTGCACACTTTTTCACTCCACTCAACGACTTTAAAGATGAGGCTGAATGTTGGTTTTCTTCATCAGGTGTTAAGAACCACTTTATTCGGAAAAGCAGGATTAATCTGTTGCATGGAGAATTACTAGAAATATTTGAGTGTGAAGATGAAATAAACATACAAGAGCTGGCTGACTGTCCATCTCTCACTTTCTCTCTCTCTCTCTCTCTCTCTCTCTCTCTCTCTCTCATCTCAATTCATTTTCCACTTCACTTCTTCCTGTGCATCTTCACTGGTTGGCCAGTGCACCAACACAAATAGACAAACACATTATGGGCATTTTATAGGCTTCATTTCACACCCCAGCATTTCTTTCAACTGTGACAGGAAAGTGAAGCATCTGCAGTAAAAGCAAAACTATAGAACAAAAATGCTAGGGACTCTGCTCAGATGTATTTTGTTTAACCACGCAGCTGGGATGGATGAATGCATGAGGATGCAAAGGATAATACATACATTATGCTACAGTCTTGAACAGATTCTGTATCCGCTAGTGCTGCTGTCACAGTCAGAAGCTGCTACTATGTCTGAGGTTGTTTGTCACAGCGGCAGCAGCTTTTCTCCATGGGGCTGTTGGGGACATTTGTGTACGTGACTAATACTAATGACCCGCAGGAACTGGGACTAACCTGCGGAGACAGAGGAAAAATATGTTTTGACACAATAAACGCTAATATACGTGTTTCTTACAGTAAATGTAAAGGTAACATTTATTTTTATTTTTATTTTTTTTGGAGAACAAAACACAGATACCAGTGCAAACATGTGTTAACTACAACAGGACAAAGTTAAATATTAAGTTGTCATACTCTACAGTCATCTATTAAACATGGTTTACCAGAGGGGGAATATTACCAAGAGACAGAGAAGGAGAGAAAATATACTGCATATGAATGTGCATACACCCGTGTTTGATTCATGGTAATAGAATTGGTCCCCGAATAAAGAAAACACTGCAGTGCCCTTGCAAAATTGGCCAAATATCTGTTGTTGTGATGTTGAATACAGCATAGTGTTCGAAATAGGGGTCCTTGGTTGGAAAAATAGTACAGAAGAAAAGGGAACGCTGAAAAGCTCATTAATCCATTGCTACAGTGTCTGTTCCTCTCCACTACACAAGCACAGACAAGAGAGGATTTCCGGGCAGCCCAAATATGGCCAGGCAACGATGAGGTGTGCAACAGATGAGTCATCCCTCAGACTCCCACACTCACAGTCTTAGATGTGTGCAAGACAGAGAATGAGAGACGACGAGAGAATATAATCATAAAAACACCAAAAGAAAATGCTGTGTACTAACCTGCAAACCAAGTAACTGTGCACACTTTATGACATCTGCATTTCCACTGAGAAAAATGATGACACCAGAGAGCAATGCAATGACTGTGCATAACACTACTCCTCTCTGCCTCTTTTTCTTTCCTTAGATCCCTGCACTGTTCTGTTTTACCCGCAAGCAGAAAAGCTTAAATGAAAAAGCAGCTTTCTCTTTTTTCCATTGTTTGGCTGTTGTCATGTATTTTGCAGTGAATTAAAAGGTTGAATGGAATGTAGAGGGCTACATCTTGAAACTGACTGTAGTGAGATTGCACATTTCTTCATCCTGCAGGAGAATTTTACATCTTTCCCCTGTAATCCTGTTTTTAAGATTCTCAACTCTGAGTGCAATGCTCTGTAGACATTGGTAGACGAAATAAAATTCCACATGATGCAAGAGGAAAGCTCATTATTTCTTCACTACACTTTTGGTGTGACTACTAAAACTTGCATATTCAGGTACACAGGTAGATGATGTAACTTTGGACAGAATCAGACTATAGTCATTTCTCTCTTTTTCTAGTCTTTTTGCCAAGGTGAACTAATCTAGCAGTGGGTTTGAGTCATTCATGGGGAATCATTAATGTCTGCATCCATTTCCATGGCAGACACTCCAAAATATCTTAACCTACTATATATATATATTATGTTTCCATTCCTGGAACAAAGCTAGTAGCATGGACAACAAGGTTAGTGGGGATCTTGCAGGTTCAGATGCTACAGATAAAGGAACTATGGTGGCATTTGTATACTAATAAACTGTCCTTAGTGTTACACTGACCCTCTAAGGTATGACCAGTGTAACAGTAACAGTTTTAATAAAGTGAGGGTTCAGATTTTGGATCAACCAGAAGAGCTGTTGTGTGGAGCTGTCTCAATGCCAGCATGGCTTTTCTCTGTGTACTCAAGCCTCTGGACACTTGGGATTAGGTTAATGGGAATATTTAGATAAATGGCCACTTGTGAGTCTCTGTTTACCAATGTCTCAGTGTCACCTGGCTCTAGCACCCGCACAACTCTCAAAGAAGAAGCAGCATTGATATGCATGACAGAAAAATCATAAATCTTAAGAGAAGTTTATTTATCATTTTGTGTAGTTTATCTCATAATCTAGTTTTGTCATTTGAGAGAGAGAGAGTATCAGTGTAATCCCCTATAAGCCAATAAAAGCCATCTTTCACTTTTGTTTGCCAGAAGACAGGATTTACACTGTTACCACTATGTTAACAAACTGGGATATTTGTCTATCTCCAGCTAACTCCAGCTAACATAGGGCGAGAGGCAGGGTACACCCTGGACAGGTCGCCAGTCCATCACAGGGCCACATAGAGACAGACAACATTTTATTATAATATAATATAATATAATATAATATAATATAATATAATATAATATAATATAATATAATATAATATAATATAATATATGCAGTTTTTCTCCTTTCTCCATTTGTTTGGGATTTACCAGATTCGTCATCCACAAGTAACACCATCTATGTCTTTCCTGTTACTGTATCACTGTCTTCCCCTGGTAACCTGCTGAGGAGAGGCGGAGGCCTTCCTCTGGCTCTTGATGTAGAAAACCTCCTGTGACTCATTCTCCTACATGCCTACATCTCTCACTCGCCGGTGTTAATAAAATTCACACCACCTGGCCCTCGACTCCCAATGAATCACGGTCATTTCATAATTATTTGATATGCATAAGTAAGAGCAAATTGGTGCATGTTGTCTATTTGCTGCTGCTGTTATTGTTATTAGTGTGTGAAAGTGATGCACAGCAGGGAAGCCTCCGTTGGATTAAAGTGGGCTTTGGGTTCTTGGCAAAACACTCATGTTCCTGGTGTGAACCCAAACAAACTAAGAAACGTGTCCGTACACAATGTCCCATCACATTCTGTGTGTTTCTTTTTAGCATGAGCTACTGTATACCTCTGCCTCTACCTCTGCTCAACGGGGTAGGTTATCATGATCATTTCTGCTCTAAAGAAAAAGTCAGATTTCTCAGTTGAACTCTGCTGGATGTTGCAGTAAAGAAAATCAATCTGCCTGCAATCAAATAGCAGCCTCTTTCCTCTCTGGCTCTATATCGATCCCCAAAAACAAGAGTACAGCCACCATATTCAGTAGATGCAGCACTAGATGGGAACTGGAGACAAAGGCAGAGTTTATGACCAGCTGATGAACCCAGTGAGACATTGATCAAAAGAATGAGACCCCAGCTTAGTGTTTTGCTTGCCGAGTCTGAACAGTCTGAGCAAGTCTGAAACCTGAGACCTCTGTTACTGATTGTCTCAGTCAAGTTGACCCTATCGCTCACTCTAAATTGACCATAGGTGAGTGTGAGAGCGAATTGTTGTTTGTCTCTGTGTGGCCCTGTGATGGACTGGCGACTATGTCCTGGGTGTACCCCACCTTTTGCCCTATGTCAGCAGGGATTGGCAGGGAGCGGCCCCATGACCTTCGTGTGGAGGATGAAGTGGTAGATGATGAATTAATGAATAAATGTTGACCGTGTCTACGAGAAAATATGTTTGTAGGGAAAAGTGATGTCATCCAGATTAGGTTTTATTTTAATAACAATGGTGAGTTTTTAAAAAATGGACAAGTTGCTCAATGCAAATTTGGAAATAATTATGGAAATATACTTTATATTTCAGCTGTTACTGTATGTCCGTCACTGTAGAATATGCAGCCAATGAAAATGTAGTAAAATTTTCCCAGAAAAACATAAAAAAAACCCACACCACACTGTGTGGTGAGAATGCACCAAAGTAGCTGCAGGCTTCAGTCCAGTGTGTTAAAAGTGCACATTTGATAAAAGAGAATAATGTGCTATATTTTCTGCAGAAGGTGTTGTGTAGCCAAGAGGCTGCAGCATCTCACTTCAGGCTCATTTTGAAACCTACTTACATTGGTTGCAGCTCTTCCCTCTTGTCAATCAGCACATGAGAGATGAAGGATGGAGAAGAGCTCAGAGAAAAGGCAAGCGCTACAGAGGAAAACACAGCCAGAGACTGGATTCTGTGAGATGAGAATTAAGGTGTCAAAATGTAATTTAAAGAGTGTTTTCAAAGACGTTCATCCTCTTGCTCAGCTTCAGGTTTTACGAGCTTTCCTTTTGTCAGTTGGAGTATGCTCTTTTGGCTTAAAGGCCTATTTGCAAATGCTTTGCTGCTTATCTTGCACAGTCCCTTTTATTTATAAGGTAAATTTTGTAACTGTGGTTCCCATCCTCACATTGTGCTTTTTCCTTTTCTTTCAGGAGGGCTTTTATCTTGGGAGGAGGAGACAGGGCGGCCTGTACTCATAATAATACTTATGAAGCTATTACTGTGACTCGTGCCACACATGAAATAGGGTGATTTTGAGTGAACGGAGAAAGAAAGAGCACAAGTCAATTGTAGCAAATCTACCAGACTCTTGAGAGTAAAAATTGAAAAAGCTGCACCTAACGGAAAACATTATCTTATATTTATTTTCAAATGTTAGCAACCTATCAACAAAATATCAGACAAAAGATATTTCCACAGTATTTTGTTTTGCATGCCAAGCAAAGCAGGTGGATGACTATGGGATCACTCACGCCTGCAAACACCCACATTAAGTTCTGTTTTTGTCTTTTGTTTCATGCTCTAATGGTTGCTATGACATCTTGGCCATCACTTCACATTTAACCACATAAAAACTGGGATTATTTCAGCATATACTGAAAAGTTCTTCAAAAAAGTTGATTTAAGAACTTAATGTCTCACTTAACATAATTAAGATGAGTTTTGATAGTTCTGAAAAGTTTTCATATTCTCCAATCGGTTGTTGGAATGAGCACGTGTTAAGGGTTAGTGAATAGGCAGCTGGTAATTATGAAGTGTCTCATTAATGTTAGACACATTCTTTGCAATGTCTCAAAGGCCTTATTATTATTGTTATTATCTGCATGGATCTAGTGCTTGATTTCTTGTAAGTTTAAGTGAATATGCTCCCATTTCACTCTAACAGCTCAGATTTTTTGTGTTGTACTATTTTTCCAAGATGTTTTTCATCTTTACCTTGTCCCTGTGCCCCAAATGGCCAAAGCCTTCTTTATCAAAGTAGCTGCACATTTGCTGTTTAGGGTTAGGTCATGGTTGTTAAGGCAAACATGAACCTGGCCCCTTTTCCGCTCTTTTGTGTTTGCCCTACTTTTGCGCTCTGCTGTTGAAGTCCGCAGTGACAGAGAGCAGCACAAAAGTCACACACTCTGTGAATCCATCGTTCTCTCTCTCTCTCTTGCAAACTGCCAGTTATATTGAAGCTGTAGCCAGGCAGCATGAAACAGACAATATCTCATTCAGCTGGACTTTGAACAGCCTGTTTATTGTTTGGTACACCACAGACAGGCAATTCAATACACTGGTACAGCTGACACAGGTATGGAGGTTGCTGCTGGGTTCATTAGATGCTCTACTGTACTGTTAATTAGACAAAAAGGCAATTGCATTTGCAGATTATCAATAATTTTCTATAGAAAAATATTATTCAAAAATTATTGTGATTATGATTCTGAATGGCACCTGTGCAAAATAATTCTTAAATAAATAAATCTATTTATTCTAGCCATACACAACATCCTGCAGATTTTTACTTTGGAAACTGAAAACAGCACCATCTAGGGCCCAGATAAACTCCTAACTGAGAGCAGCATGAGAACATGAGAAATGCTGCATTTACAATTATATTAGTCAGTTTTGGTGTAACCCTATCAGGATTGTTCTGAAAAATTCAACACTGGTGCAATTCGGTACTATAAACTGTCTCTCTGCACAAGAGCTCTTTGGGGAGTGAACTGCATCGTGTGATTCACCTTTGCATTGATTTTCTTCTTTTTCAACAAGGCACCTTTCTCCTCAGCCTCTGAATACTTCACCCTGCCTCCAGATTACCTGTGTTGAGTGGGATGTCCTGGCTAATGTGGGATCAGAGTGTGGAGGAGAAGGGTGTACAGGTGCAGGATATGCCTTGAAAACTTTTTATTTCACTTCTATGAGCACTAGTTGTGTGTGTTTATGTAACTGTGCCTACAGCTGCCCACGCCTTGACTCCCTTTTAAATGAGCTCTGCATGGAAAACCAGCTGTGATTACAGGATCCAATGAGCAGGTTCAACAACTTGACTGTCAGACGTTGAGGATTTGATTATTTGATTGTTATTATTTGTGTTCATGTGCCTGTGGTGTATATTTGTTAATTATACACACATGCCCTTACGTTCTGGCCACTGAAGGGTTCTGGAGTTTGCTTTAAGGGCAGTCTAGCAGGAAACAGTGAACAAAGACACTCCCAGACTGTCTGTGAGCTTCCCACCAGACTGACTGCCACTGTTTGTACAGTTTAATCAGCACCAGATCATCATCATTTCTGCTGGTCCCATGCGACCAGCATCACAATTACACAACCTGCGGGGGCATTCAGCATCAGTTTAAAGTTGTCCTTGGATTCTCTCATGTCAGGCTCTTTTGATTGCACAGTTGGACATGAGTATGGCTCATCAATGCCAGTTATGCTCTGGGGGCATAAGGGATGTGGAATGAAATGTAAACTAAGATTAAGAAAAGATTAAGCTGTAAGAAATTAAGCAGTAAGAAATCCTCTTCACTAGTGTGGCATTTGTATCTACAAACACCAAAAAATAAGGTTATATGTACATTTATGATTATATCAAATCAGGATACAATTATTGTAGATGGTGAGTGAGTATAAGCAAGTATTGCTAGTAATTCAAAAGGGCAATTAATGTCACAAGAAGTTTACAACCTGACTAAAAGGGACCCGAGTTGTATGTAGTGTATGTTTTAGTGTTTGTGAACAATCTTGTCTCTTTATATAAGCTCATATGAGCTCATGATTGTGTGAGGTTGAGTCATTTGAGGTGGTTGCATGCTATGACTTTCTTATTGTGTATGTGAGTAAATTGGTTTATGGTCACACATTTTACTCTGAGGGTTTACACAATATAGGCTGCTGCCAAAGCCATTAAGTGGGGAGGTTTAATTGCTTGGAATATAAACACAAAGTTGTTCTCATAAATGGTCAAAACATTATTAAGTGTAAATCACTGAAATAATTTGGTTTGGTTTCCTGCCACACTATAAGAACAGCAATATACAGTAGATATCAGCAAGACACCCGTGAGCAGTTACAACTGCAGTACAGAGGACCTTCACCAAGGCCAAACAATTCTCCACGTTAGTCCTGCCCTTATGAAATAAAAGGAAAAGGAAGTAATCTCATAAGATATCTTCCTCTGTTGACCCTCTTCGTTGTCGTGGCATACAGTATGACAATAGTGCAGGTGTTCCATGTGTACCATGCACATGTAACTTCACATATGGCATTTTGTTATCCACATCCAGATTATTTTCCAAGATATGCATCACATTGAATCAAATCACTGATTCAATCACCATAAATAAGTTATTCCAGATTTTTAACATAATATTTAACATAAAGATAACTAGTCTCTTCCTTGGCACAACTGAACCAATCCACTATTTTTGGTGCTAATCAATACGTAAAAAGTTGTTGAGGAATAAAATGTCCACCACAGTTTTCCTAAAGTCGGAGGTGACATCTAAAAATTTCATCTTCATTCAAAAAATGAATGACATATACAGTAATTAAAAACACACACACATTTGGGAAGCCAGATTTAAAGTAAATTCAGTATTTGTGCTTAAAATTACTGAAATCTGAATTATAACCACATATTATCATGCTCAAATTATTATATAAAGTGAGGGTCATCATGACTGTCTGACACTTAAAAATTAAAAATCATATCAATCAAAATGAGCAAATCAAACCTTTTTTACTATGGTCCAAAGGTAAACTTGAAATACTCTTGCTTTTTTAAAAGTTAATTGATATATGAATGCTTTAATTGGGTTCTTTAAATATATTACTTGTAATTATTTTGTTGATATGTGTTGTTTTTGAATGTGGTGCTACCGCACTCTCCGATTTTAATCTCAATGTGTCTTCCTGGTTTAAAAATGGCTAAACTTTACTTTAAATGATAAAATAGACTAATGTAAGTCCTCAGACAATAGGACTACAGGTATGACAACTTTCAGTACCTGTTGATGATCACTTCAAATAATGTATCCCAGTTTTAAAAAAACTGTGGGATATTGACAGCGGATTGACAGAGGTAAATGAGGTCAGGATAATCATTTTGCTCCGTCATTGTGTGGTGTCTTCATCTTGGGTACATGTCCAGTACATAAACTGAAAATAGATCACATTCGCCAGATTATATGAGCAGAGAGGTTCAGTCCTGAAGGGTCACCTTAACCTCAGGTTAAATTACCCCCTGCCCTGGTGCACATGCTCTGACTATTTCTGCATACTACACAATACTATATTTTCCCATGACCCTGTGTTCCTGAAGAGACTTAAGGGACAGCACGGAAGGACAATGACTGATGATGATCACCAGGAATCATCTCCTCCTCCTGACTCATGTTGTTTTTGGACAGCAGGCCTGTTCATTCATTCGTTATTTTTCGCTCTCTCCATCACACCAACATGCAAACACCCACATTAGGTTATCCCTTCCACACTTGGAGAACTACCCCAGATCCGCCCACAGAGAGAGATTGTATGAGGTGGTGGAAGAGGAGGTAGAGGAAGAAGGGATGGATGGAAAGATGGAGAGATGGGGGGGGGGGTGACGCCTCGTACTGTGTGCATGTGTGTATTTGTGTGTGTAGTTGGAGCGAGAGAGTGAGACAGCCCTAGGGAGGGAGGGAAAGCGCGCGCCTGTGTGTTTCCTCTCCTGCATTACAGCATCGTCTGCACCTCACCTCCATTGGTTGTGAAGGTACCGTCATTATGACAGCCGCCGGAAAGAGTGCGCGCATTACGCTGTCTGCACTGCTGTCAGTTACACCCCACAGAACATGACTATTCAATAACTTGAAATGACCTTTGCATTAAAAGATAATTAACCCTTATTTTCTTCTACGACTACCTTCCCTTCCTATATAGGCGAGTAAGCCCGAAAACTATGCATGACAGTTAAAATGACAAACACAACATTTTTTTTTTTTGTTAAGTGACACGTTCATTATTATAATAACATCATAATTAATGTATCACAACGATGCTGGCACTAAACCTTTTGAGAGACCAAATATCAGTTCGTCTCTCTTTTCATCCAAGAGAAGCTCTGCGTAAAGTTTGGTCAGCTCCCTCCCTCCCTCCGTCCGTCCCTCCTCCGTGCGCTGACACACTATCTCACAGTTTTACGCACGCGCTGTCTTGCGCGCACGCACGCACGCACACAAACGCGTCTCCCCCGCACCCTCCCCTCGTGTCGGCGCTGTCCATGGTGCTGTCTCATTCACTCCAGTGTGCTATCCACGCACTAACTCCATCATGAGGCAGGGAGGGGGGGGGGGTTAGATATATACGTCCAGGAGCAGGCCATGAGCTACACTGAGACTGGATCCACTTGCAGTGCAAAGACCACAAGCAAGAAGACTCCGAAGCCGGGAGTAGAAGTACCAACATTTTTACTGGAGCTTAGAGAGAAAAAGACAAGCGATTCTGCGGACTGTCTGCTGGAGCTCCGACACAACCAATTTGTCACTTCGCTATAAGCCAGTTTCTCTGGATATAGCCGCTAAACAAAGTTGGTAGTAAACTCTTTGGAGTTTGGTTAGAGTCACATTATTTTTTCTTTGCTTGTGAGAGTGGACTGCACTGGAACTTGGGATCGACCCTTCGCGGTCCGGCTTGGACCTGGCGCATCCTTTCCGCCGCTTCAAACGCTGCGAAAGTTTGTGGCCAGAGTGCAGATCTGAAGACTTTGAGACGAGTCAGACTTTGAGATTCACTCAGCAGCTGCTGTGACCGAGTCCAGCGACAAGACACCTGGGCGACGGGACAGAGAGCCGCTGATTGGTCTTCAAGCAAATCTCATTTCGAGGTAAGGAGAATGTCTTTGCTTTTTTGCATCAGCTTTATGTATGAATATACGTTATTGCGCCTCCTTATCATTAGCGAAGTTGTAAAGTGTTGATGAGTGATGTTTTCCTCAGCTTCTGAGTCTAAACTCTCAAGTTTCTGCTGCTAATGTCACGTTTTGAATTACATTTCAGTTTCGAAACTCATGGTTTCCATCATGTCCATCTGCTTTAAGTTTTCACCTCTTAGCAGCAGTTCTTAACCATGCTGGATGAGGTGGTGTGAAAGTTAGACTCTTGCAACAGGTTGCATGACAGCACTTTCTGATGTGCTTGTATCACTTGATGTTCAGGTGTCCTTCTGGGAGATGTTGATTGTTTTACATATGTGATTTTAGTTACAAAAATTTTAGTTAAAAACATTCACTTTAGAAGTATCTAGTAGCAGTCCATTTAAATTTCTGGTAAGTTGCACTACCTTTCTGTAACATCATGAATACACTTTGGTTTAAATCAGAACAAACACTATCACATTCTCCCCTGATGTTGGGGGCTTTATATCAGCCATCTGCAGAGACTTGTTTGGTTTAGCTAATTGGTTTTTCAACAGAAGCTGCAAAGTGTTCATGTTTCTTGCACACGTGTGCAGGTACATGCTGCAGGCACAGCAATAGAAACAACATGAGCACTTTGTGGATGAAGGATTGCTTGTTTAATAGCTACATTTCTCTTCAACAAAAGAGAGGAAGTTGCCAAGCAAAAGAATGAGGTCAAGAAAATGCAAGTTTTCCTGTCTCCAACTAGACACACAAGACAAAAATACATCAATTAATAAGGAAAGAATCATGTCTTGAGCCACAGACTAAAAATCTCAAATGCAACATCACAGTATTCTTCATCGGTATTAGTGGATGACAATCATCAGATGAGGTTGTCCTAATTTATTGCAACTTTAATCTGACTTATGTTGTTTTCATAGCTTTCTGTTGCAATTATATTACAAATATTTATCTGTAGTCTTGCTTCTTTTTTGCTTCATAAAAGAGTTATCGAAAGCTTTCACTGTCTGTGATGAGACAGACAACAAAACCATGCACATCAGCAAAAAGAGAGACCAAATTGCTGATTGTTATTTTCTTGTCCCCTGCTGTTTTTCCACACTGTTCTGCACAAAAAATAAATCCTGTCTCCATAACAACAAAGTGCGCATGCTGTGGGCTGCCTGCTTTACAGAAATGTTGTTGACGACAGCAAATTTATGAGCAGAAGAAAGGGACAGAAAGGTTGAGAAGGAAAAAAGTAAGAGACGATGTAGAAAAACAGCAACAGACACTCCAGAGTTTTCCTTCAACAGCTGGACCTCTTTCTTTCCACCATGCATCTCATCACATTACCATTCATGGTGCTTCCGGTTGTTGGGAGGCGGGGGAGATGGCGCCCACTTACACAAAGTGGGCAGAGGTCTTTGCTGTGTTGTGCGCAGAGAGGAGAGGAAGGACTAGAAGGAGACAGAGAGGGAGGGAGAGATGGTGAAAAGAAATGTGAGGATGGTAATTATGAGGTCTCTGCCTGAAAAGTGCAGGTGCCTCTCAAAGAGAACGCCACAGAAGGCATTAGTTGTGCTGCTGTGTCTCTTCACTGCCCCTTCCACATGATTATTCACGCAGGCTTTTACTTGTAGTCTTACAAAACACTTAATCTTCCTTCCTGCAAACATCATCCAATTCCTGATCGTTCCATTTGCATACTAGCATGGCAATGATGATTATGTCTGTGGTTTGTTCGGGTGACCATTATCAGTGACGAAGAATAAGTCGCTGCACATGAATAGGCAGACAAATGTCTTGACATCTTGAGAAAAATGTTGCTGGGCAACCGTGTTTCCTCTTCTCGCTTGGGTTTTAAAGAGCATGTCCCTTCACTTTAGCCGCTCCTGTGCAACAGAGAGACCTTGACTGTGACTCGACAGTCTCTCTCCAGGCATTATTAGTCATCCAGAGATACGGGTCAGAATCACCACAAAACAGAGGGAAGTCTTTACAAATTATGTTTGCAAGAGGAATAACATGTGAAAAGATTAACTGAGGAAAACGTGTTGATGCATTATTTGAATGCATGTAGCAATCCTCCAGAGCAGCATTAAAAATCCTAATCGAAGTGTGTTTAATTCATTGCTGAAGTTAAATTGTGCATGCATCTGCAACAAAATGCATGCACTTGTGCAAGAGTGACTGTCATTAGTCATTCTAAAAACGTTTTACTTCAATCAATGGACTGTTGTGTATGCAGGAAATATTTCCACAGCAGTTGTTAAAATACCACAGCAGGTAATGTAATCACACTTTCACCATGGTCACAGACCAACAATTTCTCTTGTTTACCACTCAAGAGGAGGAGTGCGTTGTACTAATAATGAAACTAATAAGCGTCTGTGGTTGCCTGTGGCAATACATCTATGCACGTCAGACTGACGCACACATTTCACATATCAGTTCAGTGTGTGGGAGGAAGAGCAGGAGCTTGGAGATACCAGCCTTCTGTGAAGGACTGTAATTGCACTGCTAGAGCAATTATGTCCTGCAGAACTGGGCATTTAGATCAGTGAATCTGCCTGAAACACTATGATACTGAGCAGAATAATAATAAATAAAAATCATTTGACCAATGGGTCCAATGATAATACAGTCCCATAACTGTGAGAAATATGCATTTTTGTTAAGTATATATACATTGACAAATTTTTCCTCCTCTTTTTTATTCCATATCCCTCTGCAGCTCCCTGTCTGGTACACAGTGCCAAATTGAAGCTCTAAAACCTAGAATCCATCAGTTCTTCAGAGGGGTTGCAAAGATAAGTCAGAACATCTGAAACAAGTGCAGTAACTTGCAAGAAAGAAGTCAAAGAAACAACCTGGTGTAACCGGTAACCACAGAAGCACACAAGAGAACAGCAGCATCCTTGATCCAAGCCGACCCAATGGCGTGGTCAGCTCTCGTCGGCCCCTGTGTGGCCCTCCTCTTCCTCCTCTTTGGTTCGACGTCAAGCACTCCCTCTGGGCCAGCCTCTGCAACCTGCGCCACCCTTGAGCAGAGTCGCTTCTTTGGCGTATTTTCTTCTACGACTACCTTCCCTTCCTCACCATGCTCTTGGACCCTGCAGAATCCTGATCCTCGCCGCTACACAGTCTACATGAAGATTACCAAGCCCACCGACTCCTGCGTGCCCCGCCAGATCAGGACCTTCCAGTTCGACTCCTTCATTGAGACCTCTCGTACCTACTTGGGCATGGAGAGCTTTGACGAGGTGGTCAGGCTGTGCGATGCTTCAACTACTGTTACATACTTGGAGTCAACCAAGCAGTTCCTGCAAATCCGCAAGGTGGCACCAACGAATGGGCTTGAGATTATGGAGGGGGAGAATGATATTAGTGATTTCAAGGCCGAATTCCTGGTTGTTGGGAAGAGGAACCCAAGTATGCCTGCCTGCCAGATGCTGTGCCAGTGGCTGGAGAAGTGCTTGTCAAGTAGCACCCATGATTATCCCTGTGGCATCATGAACACCCCCTGCCAGTGCTGGGAGGCCCCAAAGAGAAAACCAGGAAGCTGCTACAGGGGTGGGGTTTACGTTGAGAAATGTGTTCCTGTTCCCAAGGATAATGGACGTGATGCTGAGATTATCAGTAAGTTTGTTTTTTTAATTTTCAGAATAAACTTTAAATAGGGAAAAAAGTTAAACACCAAGTGGTTTATCTAAACATTAACCGAATCAAACAAAAAAAATGTGATCCCCAAGGTGTGCTATATTGTTTTGTACTGGCCTCCACTAGACTGGAGAATTAATGGGGAGATCATGTTCTTCACTTTTCCCACAGCTCCGTAATCACTCTGTGATTACAAGAGATTAGGAGATGCTGAAGTTAATGATCCACGTTTGTGGGACAGAGGCACAGACAGAGGGTGTGCACTCTGCCAACACAAGGCAATGAAAAGTAAATCAAAGGTGTTAGAGAAGTTTGCCGCCGCATCTTAAGGCCTAAGTGGCAGCACCACCTGAACTGCACACACCCACAGCTCTCTGTGGTCGGCATCTGAGGTTTAACGCTTGGCAAGGAGTCTGGGTTTGGGGAGAGATAGAGGACATGTTTGTGTGTTAGCTTGGGTGGGGAGGTGGGGAGAGCAGAAAAGAGTACAAAGACCTCAGTCAACTGGCAGAGGAAATCGAAGTGCAGCACTTCTAGTCGTCATGGCAACCCACCTGACATCCTTACATACCACTCTGCCATGGTTCACATGGTGAGTGGTTAAAAGCGAACAATCACCATTTCAAATGGCACACCTATTGGCTTGAGTGCTCTCTGTAACGCAGAATTCTCCTTGCTTATTCCCTGCATATAAAACAAATGTTACCTGCTCTGACAGACAGTTTACCTGGATGAAAATGTTTGAGTCATGTGTCTGTGCAAAGAAAGTGTGAACTTTCAACTTCTCAACTTTTATACAACACAAATGTAATTATTACAATATGTAGTTACTGTAGTTTTCCATACAGTTTGCTAACCATCTTCTCTCATGACCTCTTTGCAGAGGGCTGGGCTGGTTGGGGCCGCTGGTCTGCATGCAGCCAGGAGTGTGGTGGTGGAGTCCAGGTGCGCAGCCGAACTTGCCAGCCCGAGGACGATGTGTGCGAGGGGACAGTTGAAGAAGGGAGGGCCTGCAACCCTCAGCCCTGCATTGGTAAGCCTGTCTGTCATTTAGCTGCAAGCACTTGGCTGCAGATGGCTAATTTTGAGTGCATCAATCATTTAATTCTTCCAATTTCCTCAGGCAAAGAGCGCAACAGGAGCCAAAGTTTGAGGGCCATCATTGGTTTGAAGAGAGACGGCACTGCTGATTCCAACCATGGAGTTGTTGCAACCCAAACAGGTGACTTATTTGAGATCATTTATGTATTCATAATAGAAATTTTACCCATGTAAATCTCAGTTTTTTAAAGCATACAATGACTCTCCCTAATGCATTTTTTGCATATTAGATGCTAAGAATGATGAGTGGTCCCCTTGGAGTGCATGTTCAGTCACCTGTGGGGAAGGCTGGCAGAGCCGTACCCGTGTCTGTGCTACTTCCTACTTCACCACCCAGTGCATCGGACCCCTGCGTGAGAACAGGCCCTGCAACAACACAGTTGTCTGTCCCGGTGAGTTCCCGATGTATACTCGCTCATGAGAATGTTCCAGAGAAAGCCAATGTTTCAACAATTCCTGGCCTTTTTGAAGTACTCACTAGAGGTGAAAGTTGTCCCATACTGATTTTCTCAAGACGTCGAGACAGGCGGGTGTGATAGTCACTTTTCATCTTTCACAAAATGAGCTTTCAAGTGTTGAAAAGAGGTTGCAATTTACTTTCAACTAAATTATAGCTTTGATGTGTAGGATTGAGTGGAGGACTGCTCTACCTTGAGGAGAATTGACAGATTACCCCTCTAGTGCACAGCCTACAGCTTGGTATTCTGACTCCTCAAGGGGAGTCAGAATACAAGTTGCACAGTTTGATGTTTTGTTTTTTTCCTTCATGTGCAGTTGATGGTGCTTGGGATGAGTGGACCCCCTGGAGTCTGTGCTCATCCACATGCGGCCGTGGTTACCGTGACCGCACCCGCACATGCAAGCAGCCCCAGAATGGAGGAGAGCCTTGCCGCGGTCCTGCAAAACAAACAAAATTCTGCAACATAGCTGTCTGCCCCGGTGAGTGTTACATTTGATAATCACTTTATTACTGTTGACTAAATTTGAGGACACGTAAATTGTTATTTCTTCTGTGATACATTACTCTTATCTGATTTACACTGAATAGGAGCAATTAAACAACTTAACGGCACCACCACTACACAACTGCAGTGGCAGATTGGCATTACATCTGACACATCAACAGAATAAAAGCCTCTGTTGACATGAGTCATTGTCTTCATAATAATCACTGACTCATCCAGTGCTCACGGTCACTGAATACATTAGCCTGTTCTTTCCCATTCTGCCACCTACACATGTGCTGAAAGGATTTCACCCATGTTTCACTCACAGCTTCAGTTGGTACAATCAGTTCTGCTCCCACCTTTTTTCACAGCAGCTCTCCGATGGTTCACAGTTCAAGTGATATCTTTGTTGCAATTACATGCTGCTATCAGCAGATGTCTCTGTATACCGCAGCTCGGTTACTTCCAGCATCTAAATCTGCACCTGTTAGGAGAAGTCAGTATATCTTTTGAAAATGAAAAGCTAAGGAAATTAATAGCCCGTTAAGCATGATATAAATTTTCTTTTCACCAATTTGACTTTTGAAGACCATGCACTTTTTTAAATAACAGTTTTAAGGGCAAAATGTAACAGCAGTTGTGACTAATTGTTTTTCTAATTTGTTTAAAAAATGGCATGAGGCCATACCCTTGATTAAAAAATGCCCTGAGGTGTGTTTGTCACAGCTTCTCACAACACAGCAATGATTTATTTATCTACTTTTCAGCTCAGTCAAATGTCTCTTATGATGTTCATAATTTTCATGATAAGATAAATTTGATCTCAGGAAGGAAGGCACATGCAGTCATGTTTAAAGGTTGTTGAAGTGTTTGTATTTTGATGCCCATGACCTCAGCGTCTGTCTTGTCCTTGCATGCTGCTCTAACTCCATTACATGTACATTTCTCTGTCTCCCTCCAGTGGACGGATTTTGGAATGAGTGGTCTGCCTGGAGTGCATGCTCTGCTTCCTGCTCCAACGGCACCATGCAGAGAACACGCGAATGCAACGGACCATCCTATGGTGGCTCTGAGTGCCATGGCAGCTGGAAAGAGACAGCCAACTGCTTCCTGAAAGAATGTCCTGGTAAAAAAGAAAAGAGCCTAAAGCTAACATCCTCATTTTTACAACCACATTCCCAATGAAATGTAAAAAGCAGAATTCATGCTGTGAAATATTCTCTGTCTTTAGTTGATGGACGCTGGCATTCATGGAGCTCATGGGGCAGCTGCAGCAAGACTTGTGGTGGAGGCATTCAGCAGAGGCAGAGAGTCTGTGAGGGGCCTTTCTTTGGTGGAGAACCTTGCCCCGGTGAAAAGGGAGAGCAGAAACGTTGCAATGAGAAGAGATGCCCTGGTTTGTGACTTAAATACAAAGCAATTCACACCAGCATCTTCATTATCATAGAGCCCGATAAGCAAATAAATTATTCGCAAATCCTCATGTAGTATTCGTCTAACCTTTTAGAGCCTCATGAGATCTGCCCTGAGCAAAACACTGGAGCTGTTGTTTGGAAGAAAACTGCTGCTGGAGACATGGCTGCCATTGCTTGCCCTGCTGATGCCTCAGGTGCAGTGACATTGAAGACCTCGCTTGCTGGAAGATGTTAATTGTTTGTTATGCCCATCACAGCAACTACAAGTACTTCCTTTCATTAACAGGTCTGATTCTGCGCCGATGCACTCTGGACGCTGTGGGTCTTGCCTCCTGGGAGAGTCCAACTCACATTAAGTGTGTCTCCAAGAACTATGAGAACATTCAGATGCTGGTAAGCCCTGAAAGAAAAAGTGCCCTAATTAAAATGTTAAATATCTCATCAGGCATGTTCTCATTTTACACTAATATAGTCGAACCAGCAAGTATCACACATTCAGATTAACCTCCTGTCTCCTCTTCTATAGTCGAGGGACTACATGTCCAAAGCACAGGTGGGGCAGAGTGTGGATGGGGTTGCAGAGGTGATTTCACGTCTGAGATTCTCCTCTGATGAAGGGACCAAGTACAGTGGCGACCTCTTAGCCATTATGGAAATCCTGAAGAACACCACTGAACTGTACAACAGATCCAGACAGGGACTGAGCAACGCTGATGTTGTGGTAAGTCGAAATCTTGTGATTTTTTTTTTCATTTATAAACATAATATTATGAAATAGTCTCTCATGCCTCTCTGACTAAAATAGCTTTTAATTAAGCTGAATTTGGTATCTTCTTACACCTCTGCCTCAATGATTTGCAGAATTATGTTCAGACCATCAGCAACCTACTGAAGGAGGAACATCGTGACAAATGGGAAGAAGTACAGCTGGTAAGTGATAAGAAGGTGTTTATGGGGTGGTGGGGGGCATTCACAAGCACACTTGTGATGATGTGACTATTTGCTGGACATAATTAGGGAGAGTTGATGGTGTGTTTGAACTAATTAACACTCCCAAGTGCCCTTTTACTCACTCAAACAGGGATTGTAAGTGCAAAATGACTATGATGTCAAGAAAAGAAAGAAAGAAAAAATAATTCATTCTCCCTCTACTGCTTTATCCTCCACGTGAGGGTTGTGGGGGACACTGGTGCCTAATCCCAGCTGACATAGGGCAAAAGGCTGGGTACACCATTCCATTGCAGGGCCACATAGAGACAAACAACCGTCCAATCTTACATTCACACCTATTGGAAATTCATAGTGTTCATTTGGCCTAATCCCCAAATCTGCATGTTTTTGGACTGTGGAAGGAAAACGGAGAACCTGGAGGAAAGTCACACATACATGGGAAGAACATGCAAACTCCATGTAGAAAGGCCCTTGTTCCAAACAGGTCGCAAACCCAGGTCTTCTTGCTGCAAAGGCAAGAGTGCTAACCACTACATCAACCATGTGGCCCAAAGCTAATTAATTTAAAGCAAAACTTACTTTGTCTTGTTTCACTACCTGTTGACATATTCCTCACCCACTGTTTCTGTAAGTGAATAAACAGTTTCCTCAACATCCCTAAAGAAAGGTGAGGGCACTGCAGAAAAGTTAGTGAACAAAAAGACTCCCACTGCAGAGAGTAAATGTGTGTTTGCATGCACACTGACTAAATTGCAGAGACCCCAGCAACTAGAGAAAGCAAAGAGTTGAAGGTGACAACAAGAGAGAGCAAGTGAGACTGAATCAGGGAGAATCACTACGCCCACTTTGCAGTCTGTGATTTTCTATGGCATCCTACATACTGATGGCATTTGTAAAGGGACAAAGACAGAACATCGCATACAAGCACACACCTTGCGCCCACATCACTGCAGTTCTGCGTCAGAGACACGCAAGTCATGCAGCCCTCCCTTGCACTGAATGAGAGGGAGGGACGGAAAACCTGTGTATGAATCAACAGCCTGCCCATTTATGGACTTTAGGAAGTTGTGAGGTTGCATAGCAGCAAGTAGTGTGATTTTTTTTTCTTCTTTCTTTTCCACTCCACTGCTACGCACTCTGAAAGAATAAACTACAGCTTAACTAAGAAGAGGAAATCTGTATATGGACTTGTAATTATTAAAGTGCAGCCCTGTTTAAGTGCACAATAAACCAAACCAATTGTGTATAATGAAACAAGATGAAAGTGCCACTGCCCTTATCTTCTGTTTCCCCTTTTCTGAATCTTCCTCCATCTCTTTTTCCCGTTTTTAATCCAGATGGGTGCCAGTGTTAAAGAATTCTTCCGCCTGGTCGAGGACTTTGTGAACATGATCGGTATACAAATGAGCGGTTTCCAAGAGGTTTATGAAGTCACAGAGAATATTGGTGAGCATTGCTTTCCTCTGCCAGCTGCACATATCTAGTCAGGATGATGTGTCCTTTCTCTGGCCAGAGTGCATCAATCTTAACCTCGCTCGTGTTTCTGAGGCTATATAAGCAGCAGCAGCAGCAGCAGAAATGCATCAGTTATCACTTGAACAGTGTGTCACAAGTCCACCAGCTTTACTTAATCAGTTGTGCCATGTTATGCATGTAGTCATGAGAATGTTTCACAGAACACATGACTTTTGGCAAAAAAAAAAAAAAAAAAAAAAATTAAAACTTCTGTCAAATGTACTGTAATTTTCACACTCTGATTCACACTTGGTGACTTAGTGTAGCTTTTTTGATTCCATAAATGTGACACTCTCACAGGATTTAGTGAGAAATGACTCCTCTGGTCAAGACACACATGACATATGAAACAGAAAGTCTCATCGGCAGCATTTCCTTCAGTTCATTGACTGTTCATTGACAAAGCTTCTGTCAATTTCTGTCTGTCTTAGTGCTGAGCATCCACAAGCGCCCTGCAACCGAGACCTCTAACTTCACATTCCCTGTGAAGGGCTGGGGGAGCATGCTCGACTGGGTAAGGACCTCGGAGGAGAAGATTTCTGTGTCCCGTGATGCTTCATCCATTAAACAGACTGGTAAGGTCAAACAGACATCAATTTTTGAGGCTGTTTAGCTAATGTTCAGCCTGTTGAATTTGACTCTAAATGGGACATTTATCCTTTCTAGATGGCCATGATGCCTTTGTGACAGGCATTGTCCTCTACAGAAACCTTGGTTCTATTCTGTCCTTCCAGAGGTAAATCAATTTTTCTGCTTTTATGTCTATCAAACTGACTCTACATGAAGTATATTTTGTTGTCACAAGATGGCACCCTAGCTCAAAGATTGCTATATTTTCTGCTGCAGTTTCTGTCTTAAATATTTTATACATGGCATCACGTTAAAACCTTGAACAAAGTCAATATGCCATAATGTCTCGTTTGCACCAAACTGAGTGTGTAATGGCTTCATTTTCCACAGCAACTCCACCCTGCTCAACTCCAAGGTGGTGTCCGTGATTGTCAACCCTTCAGCAACTCTCATATCATCCCCAGTTGAGATTGAATTCCCCCACCTACACAATGTAAGTCACCTAATCTAATGGAGTCTTCTGAAAATATAAATCAGCCTCCTCATGGGTGTTTGCTCACTGCAGTGCACAGAGCCTGCCTGACATTTTGTTGACATTTGCAGTGACAGTGTGACTATTACATACACTAGTGTCAGTTGAAACCTGGCAAAAATCACAGTATAACCAAGTGATCAGTAGATAATGATGAGAAAGCATGTGCAGTTAATTAGTCTGCAGTGAACAAAATGCTGTTTTTGGGTTCATATTTGTATTATGAGGGAGGGAAGTGAGAGATGCTGGCAGGTGGCTGGTAACAAGCTGTTGCATCTCACACATTTATAGTATGATGTCCCAACCTACATGTTTCCCTTTGCTGTAGAGATTCCTCACATTGACATTTCCATCTGTGTCTTACTTTGCAGGGCACCATAAATGAGACATGTCTCTCCTGGGATGAGAGCGAAGCGTAAGTGTTGTTTTTCTTCATTACTCACATAACTGTTCTGTCCAGGCTGGTCTTGTCAAGTCAACTTGTGCCGGTTGTTGTCCATCTCTTCAGTTTTAGCCACAGCCCTTTCAGTCATGCATCTGTCACTGCATAGGAACATTACAACCCGCCCCCCTTCAGTCACGTAGTCACCAGAAAGAGAGCAATAATCTTTCTGCCATTTTTAATCTAAATCGTTTCAGACAAAGAGGACAGGGCAACAACATGTTAGCCAGAGGCACCAGGCCTGTCTGACACCTTAATGTAGACTTACAATATGACAACCTCCACTGAATGACACCACTTCAATCTTAGGGCCTTCTGCTTTTCTTAGAACATCCTCAGGATGAAAAACTACACAGACAACACTAATAACCTCATTATATACATTAGCAGTGAAATTATAGATTCATAGTAGCTTCCTTAAGTCACTCTATTCAGGGTTTCATTCTAAAGACATTAGCAACACTCCTTCCCTTGCCTCTCGACAATGTTCACAGTGTTTACCACCATAGTTAATGACTGTGGTGCTTGGGGGTTTTCAGTGAAGTTTGTGTGCATTTAAGTGACTTATGAAAGAAACTCCCAGTGGCCTGTCTGGGATCAGTCAGCCCCAGGCTCACTCTGCCCTCCTCAAGAATACACAGGTGCACCATTTGCATATAGAATGTTTTGCCCCCTACACACACATACGTTGTCACTCTATGTCTCATAAACCATAACAGCCACTGTCAAAGCATAAGTAAAAGCAAAAAAAAAAAAAAAAACATAGAAAAAAGTAATTAACTTATACAGTTTCAGAGGGAGGGCTATGTGCCTCTTGTCAAATTACAT
The DNA here is from genome assembly GCA_016785285.1 of Brachirus orientalis. Classification (NCBI taxonomy): domain Eukaryota; kingdom Metazoa; phylum Chordata; class Actinopteri; order Pleuronectiformes; family Soleidae; genus Brachirus; species Brachirus orientalis. The sequence continues at coordinate 637,666 of JAFBJR010000379.1, read as the reverse complement.
TCATTTTTTTGGACAGCGGATGTGATTAATGGCAGGAAACAGACAGTGGTTCTGGCAGAAGTGGAAGCTCTGGCTCAGGGCAGAGTTAGGGGTCAAAGCTTGCTTGCAGACCTGCAAATGTTTGAGATCACAGGAAGTGGTCAGTTATCTTATCTGGCCGCTGAAATTGGATGCAGATTAAACAGCCTGCATCAATTGGCAGTACAGAAACAAAATACAGGAAACAAATAACAGGATCACGGCCACTTTTTATATCTACTTTGTATTACACTTGACCATTTATCCCAGTACCTGCATGATATGACAACTTGACCACTGCACGCATGAAACTAGACCTGCATGAGATACCATTCCATTTTACTGCTAGTGTGATTTTCCCCTGTGGCCGTCTGCCCATGACGCTGTGTACCAGGCTGGACGTGTTGGTTATGATGATGCCCCTTTGCAGTCAGTCACAGCCTGAGGAAGCAGCTCATTGCCTTAAACTCCTCTTTGCTCTCTGCTCTCTGGCATCTGCTGCTGGTGCAGCCAACACAGAGGCAGATTTCCTTTTTTTTCCTTCTTTTGCTTAAGCCAAGTCACAATCTGAGCACTTAAGATTCAGTGATTTGCAGAAGTGCATCTCATTTGAGAAAGCACCCATTATTGATTTTTTCCTACTCATCAGGTTTAGTACAGAATCAAAATGTTTAATGGTAACACATAATTATGCACGGCATATTAGCTTCAAAGTAAATCAGTTTAATTTGATGTTGAAAAATCCAGCGCAGTGCAGGGGGGGTTGGGCAATCATAATTCACATTGTCTTCACATTCGCACCCTTCTTTGAAAAAAGAAGGAACATGGTGTCCTTTCTCCCCTTGCGTGCACTGGCCAAGTGTTGCCAATAATCCCATGTCTACTGGGGAAAGATTAACCATGACAAGCAATGATACAGATTATGCTAATATTGAGATTTATGACGGCCTATCATCATTAATCATGGCACAGATGGCTATTAATCACCTAAATGTGAAAGTCATTATCTGAGCACCTCAAAACCTATATTTATTTTTCTTACAGTGCATCAAGGAACTAATATTTATGTTTTCTGCATGTTCAGTAAAACGTGAGAGCGGCATCTTTATATGCATCTGCTTAGACTCAAAGCAGAGAAGCCGACTATTCTTGATAGATTTGTTTGCATATAAATATATATATGTGTGTGTGTGTGTGTGTAAAGAATGTACAGTAAATGTGTGTGAGACTTGTCAGATCTCTCCTCTCCTGCTAACCCGTCGCTGCCTTCTCCTCTCCTCCCCCGTGCAGTTCCTCTCTGCTTGGCTCTTGGTCTGCTCGGAGCTGCAGATCAGTCCCCGTTCATTCATTCAGAACCAAATGCGTGTGTGACAGCCCCTCTACCTTCGCCATTTTAGCGCGCGTCAACTTCGACTCGGTAAGTCTCCTTGTCTCTTCACTAATGTGAGCCTGTGCGATGCTTCTTTACGCGTCGTACATCTTGGATTTTCGTGCTGTATGAGTGGGTGTGTGAATGCGCCGCAGTGTGGACTTTGTTTTTGCAGCGCTGCCTCTTTGTCTCCGTGCAGGTGCCGCTGCTCGGTGACTGTTTTTTTATTGACTGGAAAACAAACCGAGCAACGTGTTGATGTGCAGGAATTTGCATGTTAGGCTCAAAATTGGAACACTAATGACTTGCATACTCACATGCTGTCGATTTTTTTTTTTATTTTTTTTTTTTTGCGCCCTCGTTTTCATCAGCGAACGCATATGTTTATTGGCCAACTGCAGCAGTGGGAAACAACTGGTGCAGCTGCTTGCGTAAAAATATTTATTGCAGTTTATTATGACATTGTGTGATAAAAGGTTGGAAAAAATGTAATTATGCATATATGTTTTTTTTTATTACGTATAAGTTAATTACATTTGACATCAGTATAGGCAGAGTTAATATACAAGGTGAGAGAGTATGCTTATGTATTGATAACAGAAAGAAAAGAAAATCTTCATATATGTATATATGTATGTATGTATATACATGTGCAGACAATGTGTATTTTTCCCCTTGTAGACTGTGTTGCCTCTAAAGCAGCTCCTCTGTAGTTGCCGTGGAAACGGCTTCTGCAGGCAAACTCGGCCTGTATGATTTTTTTTTTGATAACTGAGGTGCTGTGAAAAAAAGCAACACTCACACACACCTCCCTCCTCTCCTCTGTGAACACCCAAACCCCCCCCCCCCCCCCCCCCACACACACACACACACAGAGGAAATGTTCTGTCCATCTCTGCTGTGCATGCTGCTGCTGCAGCTGCACAGAAAACAGTCAACAGATGTTTATTAGTGTGAGGAAATGTACATCTACTGCATGCATAGTTATTTTTTTATTTCCCCCTTTAGTCTCTACATTGTGTAATCAGTGGCAAACTGAATTTGTACTGCAGGGTTTTTACCCACTACAAAATCAGTTCAGTCTGTAATCTGTTGTTTACACCTTAGATTTGATTTGTCTTGCTGATGTCAGTCTGAACAGCGCCACCTATAAACCCTTATTCCTTTTAGCCTCCCATGACAGTAAAAAGACAGCTGTGCCAATCAATCCGCCTGTCAGTATCTCTGAATTCTTCATTGCATCCGACACATCCCTCCTCCTTCCTTTTCGGCCACAGCAGCAAGACTTAAAATGCCAGAGAGGAGGACCAATGAGACATAGACGTCTGGTCATGCATCGATGGTTCCTCCCACTTCTCCATCCACCCCTTTTGATGTGTGCTGTGGATTTTCCTGCAAATCATATGAGCAACTCAAGAGATGCAGAGAGAAAAACAGCCTCATACTGCAGTGTATTATCTCTTATACAGGGAGTTGTGTACTTTCCAGACTCCAGTGGCACCATGTGTGTTGGAAACATGATGGTCCAGGGGGGAGCAGCCCACATAGATTGTACAACAGATGCTCTTTACTCTTGCTGCTCTTGGGATAATCTTTTTAAAATCAAAAAAAGTGAATGTTTCCACGTACATTTTTCTCCCTTTACCTACTTCATGTTTGTTCAAAATTACCCGATTCACTCAAGGGCATGCCTTATATTTAGGTCAACCTTGCTGTCTGTCTTCACTCCGAAGCCCATGATGCAATCGTCAACCCAGATACAGAGACTGTGACGAGATAAAACAGAACAAACTCTATTTTTTTCTTCTCTCAGATAAAGGCTGAAGCAAAAAAGCATCTCACTGCTCTGCTATCTGCCATCTGTTCCGCCGTGCCTCTGATGTAGTTGGATAGATTTTGAAACAAATTTGCCACAGTAAATTAGTCTCTGGCTGCCTTCGGCTGGCCCTCACCAGCTGCGCTTTGATATCAGTCGCGTCCATGTGGATCACATATTGAGATGGAGAGGAATAATCCTTCAAGGCTCAGTGTAGTACCATTTAAATTCTGAGACACTATCAACAATGATAGAAGGATTAGACGCTATGCCTCACACACTTGTAAAATCATAATTTATGTCCATCATAAATCAAATGAAGGCCAAGGTGTCTATTGCTTTCCCTTCTAGCTGTGCTAATTTGATACCTGCAGGTTTATTATATTTCAGTACATTTTCTCGCTCACCTTGTGGAGCCACTTCTCTTTTTCTCACCTGCCTACCTCTCAGTACATTTCCAAAATTATAATCACACATTTTCCAATGAGGACTCCTCATCACATGCTTTGGGGTGAAGACAGATATGAGGTGTTGAATTAAAACCTTATTAAAGCCTCCTGAGTAGGTGCGAGACAGACAAATGTTATGGAGGCAGTGAAACCACACATATAGATGCCCGGGGTTCAGAGGTGTTTCTGCCTCTGATGTCTTAAGGAGCTGAGATTTGTGTGTGTAGAAGTGACCTATCAGTGCTCCAGGTGAACGAGCAGCAGGGAAGACAGGCATAAGACGGTCTCTTCTCCGTTTCCTCCACCAGAGGTTCAGTGCCAGGGCGATTTGAAACATGGGATGGTCACCGCTGCCGGCAGTGGCAGGCGCTAAGCTGCTGTCAGAGATCAGAAGGGCAGGTGGTGGCAGATTAATGCACAGGTGATAATGGTCCACCTGTTCAATCCTGCAGCAGGGGTGTGGGCAAGGAGCTGCTACTTGGCATAAAAACACCGACATAGTGGGAAAGTGTTATCAAAAGAAGTGATTAGAAGGTTGCTGTGACACTTCAGACTAATGATTCAATACAGAAGCCCTCCTCAACTGCCCCTGGGAATTAAACAACCCCTCCTAACTCAATGGATAGAGAGCTATGTGCAATATGCCTCTTGCCTCATTTACTGGCTAAAAAGCTCAATGGAGAAATGCAGTGACCCGGACCATTTGTTTAGTTTTCCCATTCCATCTTTCTGACGTTCACCTTGGGGTCACCTTGCCTCATCCATGGCCTGATTGTGCCATTCAGCTGTTCGCCTACAGGGAGCTGTCTGCTGTTCCAGATACCGCACACCCAGAGGCTTCACTAGTGTGTGCATGTATCACAGTACTGGTTTCCTCTCTTCATGTATGTGTATGTGTCAGCTGTAAGAGACATGTTTGGTCTTGTCTTTTCTCTGTAGATCATGGACAAAGCACTGCTCCCGTCCGTGACTCTCATTGTTGGCTGTGGGGTCTCCTCCCTCACCCTGCTGCTCCTCATCATCATCTACGTCTCTGTGTGGAAGTAAGTAACCTTTGAGCTAAATCTAGCCATTTCAGCCAATATCTGCTTGATATACTCTATGCTGTGTGTTCAGATTTCTCTCTCCTTTCCCAACTCCCCAGCTAACCTTATTATTTTCTTCTCCCCTTTCAAAACTCAAGGTACATCCGCTCTGAGCGCTCCGTCATCCTCATCAACTTCTGCCTCTCTATTATATGCTCTAACGCCCTCATTCTTGTTGGACAAACTCAGGCTCGCAACAAGGTAAGAAGCTCCTCTTGCCAGCCCTAACCTCTTTCTAAACCTCTCTGAGACTCACTGCTTTGGGGTCTTTAAGTAGCAGTGCCACTGACACACATTTCTCATCTTTCCCCTCCACCTCTCCTTCCTCTCACGCTCCCACAGGTGGTGTGCACTCTTGTAGCTGCTCTCCTGCACTTCTTTTTCCTCTCCTCCTTCTGCTGGGTGCTGACAGAAGCTTGGCAGTCCTATATGGCTGTCACTGGTCGTCTGCGCAACCGCATTATCCGCAAACGTTTCTTGTGCTTAGGCTGGGGTAAGGGCACTTAAGTTAACTCTCTTCTGTCCCTACTTTTCCTCTTCTTGTGCATCTCTTTTGCCCTTTTTCATGCTCTAATGCATTTTTCCATCTTGCAGGCCTTCCTGCACTGGTGGTTGCCGTGTCAGTGGGTTTTACAAAAGCTAAGGGATATGGCACTGTCAACTAGTAAGTCTAGTCTCAATTATTCAATATTCTCCCTTTGTGGCTTCTTATTTCTCTCCGTTTATTCTGAGATTTCCATCTCTTAGTTCAAAATTAAGACTGTCCCTCTTTGTTTTCATAGCTGCTGGCTGTCTCTTGAGGGTGGACTCCTTTACTCCTTTGTTGGCCCTGCTGCAGCTGTTGTTTTGGTGTGTATCCTGACTTTGAATCTTTCTGACTTTCCCAGTCCTTTGTAATACACAGTCTCTTTGTAAATGAATTATCTATGATTACATTTTCTCATTATGTTTGTTTTTCTTACAAACAGGTGAATATGGTCATTGGTATTCTGGTCTTCAACAAGCTGGTATCCAAGGACGGCATCACTGATGTGAAGCTGAAGGAGAGAGCTGGGTAGGTCTTATTGATCTTCTTTGTACACTTGAGTATTGCTCTTATTGCCCCCCATCGGTGCCCTTACATTTATATTGATGATGTGCTTTGATATCAAGGCTCACAATCAGAAAGGAGAGAAAAGATCTCTGCCAGTAGAGAAATATTGCAGAGCAGCCTGCTGAGTTGAGCCTGTTGTTTCTCTCCACTCAGTGCATCACTGTGGAGCTCCTGCGTGGTTCTGCCTCTCTTGGCCCTCACCTGGATGTCCGCTGTCCTGGCTATCACTGACCGCCGCTCAGCACTTTTCCAGATCCTCTTTGCCGTGTTCGACTCTCTGGAGGGCTTCATCATTGTGATGGTTCACTGCATTCTGCGTAGAGAGGTAAGAGAAAACATTTAGAAGAGATAATAAAGCTAAAATGGCTGTTTATGAAGTTACATGTGCTGGGTATAGAAATTCCTGACTTTTTTTTCTCCTCGCTGCATTCATTAGGTTCAAGAAGCTGTAAAGTGCAGAGTAGTAGATCGCAAGGACGATGGCAATGGAGACTCTGGCAGTTCCCTTCACAATGGACACACCCAGCATATGGTAAATTTCTTGGCTTGTTGCCTTTTTAATGTCTTGAGTGCCTCTTGTATTTACCCCTAAATGGATATGTGCTTACATTAAGCACTGAACGAACATCTTTTATTCTTTTATCAGCAGTCTGAAAACGAAAAGGATGGAGATTCAAGCAGACAAGGTAAAAACTTTTACACCCACTTTTTCAAGCCCTTAACCATTTTTCCATTTGCATTTGCATATCTGTTAGTTTGCACTTAAAACATCTGGTCATGCATAAAAAAGAGAACATATTTAATTAACCTGTATTTTTGGATGTGAAACAGTTCTTTACTATGTTTTAACTTAAACCATTTTTATTACAAGGGATGAAAAGCTCCTCTGAAGAGAAGATGCCTCCTCCTCAGATGCCTCTTCCCATGGGCTCCAACTTCCACACCTTGCCATCCAACCCCAGTAAGAGCCACATGCAGGCAGTTCCTGAATATTCAAGTCACACACTCACCCTGAAGAGAGAGAAGAGCAGGCTGGCAGGTGGAGTTGACCCAACATGCGGGAAACCTGTGTACGTGTGTGAAGGAGAGATCTTCAAGCAGCTGGATGCCGATCTCGCTCGGGCTCAGGCGGAGGGCAGCATCTCTGACGGCAGCGGCTACGTCCTCTTGCCCAACACTACCTCCACCCTGAGGTCCAAGCCGAAAGATGACTCAACAAAATACAACATCAGCGTGGACCAGCTGCCACAGGCTAGACTGATGCACCTCGGTGGGCCCTTTGCTGAACCCCAGGCTGCCTTTGGGATGAAGGCGATCCCTCCTGACCAGGTCAGCGTGTCGTATTCAGAGAGAGACTCACCCATCCAGAATATCCACAACATGTCCAGTGAGTCTCACATCACCCACAGTAGCCTGGAGAACACCTTTGAGTCCATGAACTCCATGATGTCCAAGAGTGAAACCATCTCCACTCTCTCCATGAGCTCCTTGGAGGTAAGTTCAATGAAATGATATGATTAAATTCTTGTGCCTTTTTTTTAATATTTATCGGACATTAAACCAACTTTCTTTACATGTCTTGTCTTTGCAGAGACAGAAATCCCGATATGCTGAGTTGGACTTTGAGGTGAATAAAATGTTTCGTCATTATCTCTTCTTAAGATAAAAAAAAAAATGTATGTAATACATAGCCCATAAGATGTGCAATACCACATTTAAATTATTTTTTTCTTTGCTCCCTAAAGAAAATTATGCACACAAAGAAACGCCACCAGAACATGTTCCAGGACCTAAACAGGAAGCTACATCATGCTGAGAAAGACAGAGAGTCACCTGCTTCTGACAGCAAGGTAACATATCACTCTGAAATAATTTTCTTCCATTTCCACTGACATTCATTTCCAGGTATTGCAGAGGAACGTGGAAAAAAAAAAAATATATATATATATATATATATAAAAAAGAAACATAACAGAGGCAACCTTTTATATATGATGGCCTTACAAAACAACCAGTGATTTGTGTATTAAACTGTGGTTGGTTGTTCACATTGAGATCAAATAAATGAAAAATTATTTTCTTCCTTCCTTCTTACAGTCTGTGAGATGGAGTGTGTCTTCAGGTGGAAGTGACAAAACGAATCACAGCGTGAGTGTTTATATACGACCTCACACAAATCTCAAATTTAATGTCTATAAATGAGACACACCATCAAATATTACACTTGCCTCAAGGAAGAATAATTTCCCTGAATGACAACATGGCGTGATCATGATTAGGAAATCACTTTTGATGCAATGAAATCCATTACATCTTGATTAAACTGGGAATTGCTCTGTGCTGATGAGAGACACCAGTGCTAACGTGGCTCCTCTTTTTTGCTTTAACAGGACAAACAGCTGGCACCATTGGAGAGGCCATGGGAAGGAGTTCGGGGAATACCACAGTCACCTCCAGCGTGGGTGCGTAAAGACATGGAGCCCCTAGCTGCCTCGCCTCTGGAGCTGCACTCTGTGGATTGGGAGAAAACCAGCACCACCATTCCTTTAGTGGGGCAGGACATCATTGATCTGCAGACAGAGGTCTGAGGGGGAGGAGGGAGTCTAGCAAAGCCACCTGATTTCACCTCAGTCACCTTTTTGGTTTGGGAATGTGATCCTTTATGGATAAAGTAGGGAAACCAAGAAAGGGGGAAAGTGAGAAAGTAGGCCCCAGAATCAGTGTCTTCAAAGCCTTAGCCAGAGCAGGAAATAACGGAGGGGGAGAATGATGGAGGGAAGGTGGTGATGGGATGTTTAATGTAGCTTCTCTGTGTGGACCTCACTTATGTCAAAGTGCTCTGAAGGGCATAGGGTTAGTGGAATGAACAGTGATTTCCTGGGATCTGGACCGGTTCCATTCGGTTTCACCAGGAGTTTCCTGAACCCTTTAGCCTTGGTTTCAGAAGATGTGGTCAACATGTCTGTGCTTCTTTTTTCCTTCAACTCAACTTTGAAGAAAAATTTAATGATACTGAAACGGTGCTGAACCGTTTCATGGAAGGAACGACTGCAAATCTTTTGGCTGCTTCTCTAAAAGCCAGGTTCCAAAATAGGACAAGGCATGAGAGCATAAGGGACCAGTTTCATATTTGGAGTCCAACACTCTGCACATTGTGTGATGGGCACACACATTTTAGCTTCACGCCATAGGTTACTTATTCATTTATTTTTCAGTTTGTGTGTTTATTTTTACTGCTTCATACCTGAAACTGCTACAACAGAACTGAATATGCTGAGTGTGTTTCTCTCTTTGCTGTTTCAGGATTATTAGTGCTCCAATGACTACCGTCAGTGTTCAGACTATTATTGTTGTTGTCCTGTTTTAATTCATTTGGATTTTTATTAACCTCATGACTGTCAGGCACAAGTTTTATTATTTTGTACTTTAGGCTCCAAAAAAAAAGGATCTAGTTCAACTGTAATATGTTCTGAGCCCATATGGACTGCATCGGGACAAACATAGTGAGTGGTGATGGAGGTAGTTCAATACCCAACAAGTCCTGGTTTCTCCAGCATTCTGCTTCTATACCAAACACCAGCACCAGGATGAACACAGACTCTCACATAGGAAGAGCAGTGCACTCTGGGAAACGCTGTGTGGAAATGTGAGGAGGTGGTGGGGGATGACAAACGTCCTCCTCTTAGTTGGCACAAGATGCAGGCTCTTCCATGTTCGCATATACAGTATATGGATTCAAGAGGGTCAGTGAGACCTTTCATCATCGCCCTTTTGTTTCTCAGCCTTGCAGGACTCCTGGAGCAGGCAGAGGCTCCTGGCACTAATACGACTTCCTGCCCAGTGCCAGGTCCTCAAGACTTCAACACATTTGTGTTTTTAGCCATCAGTGTGAAATAGTGCAATATGATGGGCGCTTGATGCTCAAGCAAGACTGATATTATGATTTTGTTTTTTCTTACCAATGTTTAAAAACTTTTATACCATCTTCCTCATATTTACAGAGCATATAGATGCTTTATGAGAATATTGTATAACAAATCTGTTATAGTAATTCAAGGAATTTATTTGCTAGAGATTTGTTAGCACAAGACTCCATATTTGGAGCTGTGACAGGTAGATAATTGTACTTCTATAAAGTCAACATTATATTAAGTGAATGATAGCCTATGAATATCTCTAAACTGTGCTTCAGGATATCTGTAATTGCTCCCCGCTGTTTAGCGAGGAGTAAATGAACCTCATGTCTTCTGTAACAGTGCATTTTTGATAACTTTGTCAGTAAATGAACAGTATTTATTACCAGCTAATTGCCCTGTCCCTCCAAATTAGTCTGTCCTTCCCACAGCCTGAGTCATGCCTCGAGTTACTCGTATTGAATACCCATTTGTATTTTCTTGTCACTATGTTTTTTATGTTCTGTCTTTACCTTCGGTAAATGTACAGTTTTCACAGCACAAAATGAATGTGATTTATTTCTAATAAAAGATATCTAATATTAAATGAAGTTTGTAGTCCTCAGTTATTGGCCAGTAAACACAGTGTAATGGTGAAATACAAATTTAAATCAAACTTTATCGGGTTCAGATTTAGGACAAATAAACTAGTGCATATTCAAACTGGAATGATGATCTGACAGCCAATATCTAAAACCAGAAAACAAGTAAGCGTCTAAAAATAAAATTAAAAAGATAAATACCAAACTGAAAATACTTCAGTGTGTATAAAGGGAAAGAAAGGGGCACATTAAAGCCTCTGGCTATATATAGAGATGTGATTCGCAGAGCAATCTCTGATGATAGAAGTGTAATCATCTGTTCTACTTTAATTTCAATCTAAGTAGTTGAATAATGACAGAATAAATTAGACAGAATCCAGGATGTGATTCCGCCCTCTTTAGAAATAGGAAATCTTATCAGTTTAAATTTAGTTTTGCCTGTGTCTATGACTCTGCATTTCCTCTCCTCTATAATCCATTCTTCAATTTATTTGAACAAATGTGCTGTAATTATGCTGCAAGGCTCAAGCAAAAGGAGATTTACATTATCCTTTTATTGAGCTCTGCTCATTTTGTGAGGTCAGCTGGAGAGCAGACTGGTTTCTGTGCAAATTGAGATTTTATTATAGGTGCCATTTTCACAGCATTTCATATTTGGTACCATGTGACAAGATGGGGTTTCACAGTGATTTTTGCTTTTGAGGAGCATTGCTAATTTATTTTCACACCAAAAGTCAACTGTGCAATGGCTGCACAGTCTGCTTGTGACAACGCAGAGTCCATGCTTTAGCAGGATTGATCTGAGATATGATTCTGATTAATACAGTAGAGTCACTGTCTGCTTTTCTTCACGCTATGATCTGCAGAAAGTTGAAATCAGCTGAATGGCACCAACCTCTGTTTCCAACCATTGACACATAAACACACACAGGCCCAGACTATTGCATTCTATGGATATCGAAAAGCACACAGCCTCTCTCTCCTCAGCAATAATTAGTATGCAGATGCCATATCTGTGTTACTGTGAATCCCAATGTTAATAACATCCTAAAGCTTTCAATGACTTCCCACTCCACCCCCACCTCTCAATCAAGTCCTTATTCTCAACCCCCACTCTCACCCCCTTTGTGAAATCCAGTATCAATTAGCACCGTGCTGGCAATAACAGCAAGGTCCTGTCTGTCTCTTAATGGAAGGATATGGCTATAGAAATAACAGATGCTAATCCTTTTCATGTGGGTGTCATAGAAGATAAATACCATTAGTCTGTTTATATAAAGGTATAATCACATTATAATAAAATTGTTGACAGAGTCTTTGCATCCTTTCTGGTCTCAAAGGTCACCATCTGCCATTCTTGGTCAAAGGGAAGTGTGAATGCAGGAGTCCTCCACAAATTGCACTTTTCTGTCTCACCATTAGATATTACTCAATCCTATACACTGGAACTTTAAATATGTTTACTGTATCCCTGTTTATGTTGTGGGGTGTGTGTGTATGGAAAGTTCTGCCACGAATCATTATGCTGGACGGTTACGTCAACTGGATGAGTTAAAACTGCCAAAATGTCTGCTATAATCTCTACTGCACTGCAACAGAAAATGTCTCAGTGGAGAGAGTAAGACGAATAGTCCCTTAACACGATAGTGATATAAAGTTTAACTCGACTTCAAGGGTTATTCAGAAAACAACCTGATCTTCAAATTTGCGTAGAGCACACAATATTAGAATGTAAAACTTGGGGGTAGAAAAGGATGGGGACAGCAGTGAAAGTAAACAGAGGTTTTGGCTATCTATGTATGAAATCATGAATGATGCTGCAGTTGGTACTTTGTCAGGTGATACTTTTAACAGAGATACTTGTTAAAGATAAGTGGTGATACAGTGCTACATGGACGACTGTATCTTAATTGTTTTTTTTAGTTAGCCTCCCTGCAAGACATTGAAGTGGCACTGCTCTCTGTGATGTAATACAATCCTGACGTGCAAACAGAAACAGATAGTACAGCAATAAATAATTCAAAGTAAATTCTAAATTTGAACGTTTTTCTGATGCTTTTAGTCATATTATCACCAGACTGAATTTGATCTCTATGCTTGACTAGAGTTACCCCAATAAATGTTAAACAGTTTAAAGCTAAAAGTGACCGATTCAAAATCGTGTTAGGACCCTAAAGACGGACTTTTGCACTTTTAAGGCAACTTATCACACTGTCTTCAAATTGCATTCCTGCAGCAATGTAGTACATGTGATTCAGGTCATCACTAGGAAATAACCCTACAACTCTGGAATGAGCATCCATTGTTTTAAACCATGGCACAGAATGCCTTTTACCTAAAATGCAACTCTTGTTTCCAGAAGTGTACGGTTTCCAAAAGCATGACACTGAGGTCTTTAGCCCTCTGGGTTGTGTTTCTGATGAGGGAATTTCTCTTGAATGTCAACACATATTTAAATCAATCACAGTCCACTCAGCTAATCAGCACAAGGATCAACAAGGTTGGCATTATACAGTATACATATGTTTCATGATTGTTCCAGAAATAAGCACTCAGATAGCTCCATCCAAATATTATGATTTTCTCTCTCTTTCTTTCTCTGTCTTTTACAGACATACGTATATATCCTTCTGATTGTTGGTGATAAATTATAACTTTTCTATGGAAAAAAAGGCCTCCCTGCATGGTTCTTTTCCCTCTCAATGACAAAAAAACGAGATTTGAATGGATTACAGCTGTGAATGTGCGTCATTGCCAAATGTCAGCATTCTCTTGAGAATGGGTGCATAGTAGGCGTTAGCACTTGTCTTACTTTCAGGCAGTATGTTAACCACAGGGGTTGACTGGTCTGGGTGAGCCTAATGACCAGCTATGGCGCTGATGGAATGCAAAGGACTTTAATAGGCTACAGAAGAGAAAATGACATTTTATACAACAAAATCAATCGGAGACCTGGTGAGAGTTTCCATGTATGAGCCAGTATAAAAAGAGTCCATAAGTGGTCATTATCAAATGGGTCTATTAGTTGCATGGGAGAACTTGACTCTGCCTTTTAAAGAAAAGTTATAATAACTGTAGCACTCTGATGATGGTAATTGTGGCATGTCATTTCACCACTATTGTCCATACTAAACCTTTGATGGTCCATGGTGATCCGAACCATTGATTCACTCCTATAGCATGACCATCAGCTCAGTGAAGTTTTAATGTATCTACATAATGTTGTCGCATTGACATACTTTCTCTTGGATGAAATATCTACAACTAGTTTCAGTAAGAATTTGGTACACAGAATCCTTGTCTAAGTGACTTTTAATAACTTTTGATGATTCCCTTTTAAATTTTCCTTTTGTGCCATCTTTTGGTAATTTGTCCACCATTTGTTTTGTGACCATATACTCTGTTTGCATAATGATGACAATTAGCAAGTGTTTCTGAGCCTAAATGAAAATGGCAAATGTGCTAAACATGACTCATGTTTAATGTGAGCACATTAGCGTGCTGATTTTTCGCATTTGGCTAAAAGAACCAGTCCCAATGTGAAATAGGCTACCACCCAACAGAGATGCTTGCTTGGCTGTTCGTTAACATACTCTGTATGTCTCACTTGTTCTGGATAATGCAAATTGTATAACGTGGCCAATTATCTATATAACAGTCACACCTTGTGTAGCTTTTAGGTAAGGCTACCACAACAGTGTGAGGGAGCTTTTTACAATGTATAAGTCTGTGATGCCATGTTGTTTTAAGAGACCTTCACATTGTAATTACTTCACTAAATGAGTCATTTCCGCTTTGGTTGCTAGAATCCAGTTAATATTGTCTGCCAGTGTACCTTGTTTAAAAGACCTTGTACAGAACATAATGAATCTGAACCTCTTTATCAATCCTGATGGTCACCATGACAACAGCAGCAACATCCAGGCAGCTCATGAGGGCTATTAACAACAAGGAGTCTCAGCACTAGCAAACACTGAATGCACATAAATTAAACCCCAGAAGTCTAAACATTTTCATTGAACCAAGCAAAGCATATTTTGCATACCGTGTAATTTCCTGACATGCAAGTATAATGCAATTGAAATTCCACCGACTGCAAGTAAAATTGTCTAGTAAATGGATACATCATTTTCAGCAACATATAATGAAGTGACTTGGTGCCAACACAAAGATGAGCATAAATTATTTGCTTGCCAACACAATGCTCTTACAACATCACCAAGCATGCATTTTAGATATTTCACAGATATTGTATGCAGTTATTTATAGTGCAGCAGCAGAAGAAGGCAAATTATTATGCAGTACATCTAAAATATTGCATGATAAGGAATGTTAAATATAAAGATCCAGATTTAATGTGTTTGCATTGCATATTATGAGGATTAAAAAATGCAAAAATGCAAAAAGGATATTAGAAAATATTTTTAACGAGTGTTCTTGCAAGCAGAGGTTATGAAAATGGTTCATGCAGGAATAATGTGCCACATCTTGTTGTCTGCATGACCTTACTTTGTCTTTGTGCAGGTTAGTGCTGTTGCCAGGATACTATTTCCAATGGCAACACTTGAGACAGCAATGTGAGCAGCTCTGAAAAGATCCAGGTAACTGGCGGCTCTGTATCCGTCGACCGGAAGTCCATACATGACCATAAAATAACTCACTGTGCTCAGACACACATTTCCATGCACAAAAACGGCATTCAATTCATTCTGACTCAGTATGGGAGCTGATATTTTCTCCCAGACATAACAAAATGACTTCCTGTTCAATTCTGCCTTGGTTTACTGTAACTACAGAGAATATTTTATAATAGATATTCATGCTGATGGTCTACAGTGTGCACCAATGTTAGAAATAACTTTATAACCCCAGTGACTGCTGTGCACCACCTTTTAGGAAAGCTGTATCAGTTCTTTTTTTATATACTATATGTCATATTTGGTTTGAATACCTATACTATTACGCCAAGCTCTGTTTACTGATTAATGCAAATCCATTGTTGAATATGAAAAACAATTTAAAACAAAGAAAAGGCAATGCTTTTTGCCGTCATTACCGAAAAGGGAATTGCTTTGTATGGGTTTCATATGAATGGTAGCATATTCTTATTCCATATTCACTGCAACACATAGCTGATGCTCGCTATGTGCATGAGAGCATACTGCCACCATTTGTTTCCAGAGTGTCACTACCTCGTTGTCCCTTTTTACTGATGAATGCACTTACAGAAACTCAAGAATGGAGGATAAAGTGGTATAAGATGAGTGAATAAATCAGTGTTTCTGTCGGCGTTCAAAAGTGAATGTCAAAAAGAATGGTGTCATAAGAGGTTTTCCACTGGCCCTGTCTCTACCCTGTAACTCTGCAATGTTTAAACTGCAGTGCTAGAGGGTTAGATTTTATAACCTCTGACTGTTCCTCCTCCTATTTACAGTTCAAGAATGTTGCATTACTGAACATATGTGTATTTCTTTTCACAAGAGTTTCCAGATTATCAGTGTCACTGCAGAACTTCAACAGCTTGACACGGTGCAGCACGTCACCACAGCAGCACCACGCCCCTGCTCACTCATTGTCCATCAGCTCTGCTGGATTCAGACAATGAAAGGGCAATGTCAGGGACAGTGAACTCACACAACCCAGCTGGGATGGGCGCTGTCTGTCAGGGAGGGCTCTTTATCAGTAAAAGTCCATGATGATTCATCTGTTCTACACACCCACCAGAGCTTCCCATTGTGCAGCTGAATGTGTCTCATCCACCACTTGAGGGATGATCGAGCGCCGGGTCTCATTCATCCCTTTGAGAAACACGTCCACAAAACTAGGAAACAAACAGGCTACAAAATATGTTTGGGAAATTAATCTGACCGACCCCTGCAGTATTGAATAATCAATGTAAAAATGACTGAACACAAAGCTGGAGGAAGCAGGGGAAATCTTTTTTTTAATATTGCTCCATCCAAAAGTGTCACTACAAGTCAATGGAAGGTTATTAATATTGGTTTCCCACTATTTTTATGGTGCCCCATTTAGACTTAAATATCTTGTGTTGGTTCAAGTCAACACCGATCAAAAACAGCAATAACTGGTTGAAAAAAATGGATAAATAAAATACTTTATGTTTTCAAAAACAAGCGCAAAGTGGATGCGATTTCACTTATTTCAGCAAAGAAAATGTATGTACAAGATATTCTGTAGTATAGAATCAACGTTATTTCAAGGAGCATTCATTCTGTGGTTCATACTGGTAATATAGAAAAGTAAAGGAAATGGTTATATGATGATCTATTGCACAAAAACTAAATTGTGCTTAATAGATTCATCATTTGCCAACAGCTTGAAGTTTTCTGAAATAAACTATGCAATTATGAGCTAAATACAAGAAAGAATGAGCAGATGAGCAGAAGCAAGTAAAAATTCAAACTATTTTATCAAAATTTCATTGTGGCAGTAATTTCAAGATAAAAAAAAAATAGATACATTGTTTCAAATAACTGGTATGAGGTTTCATATTGTAAGATATACAGTATTGTATTTTTTCCACTGGAAATACAATTTACTTTGCACTAACTGTTTTGGCTTCATACCTCAGTGTTTATCTTTTACATGCTGCCAAATGTTTAGCCCCTCAGTTGTATTTTCTGCCCCCACTGTTTAAGTTGTATGTATCTGTAAAAAAACAATTGAAACAAAAATTATTTAATGAGATTTGTGTGACCAAAATTAAAACTCAATGCCACAGTTTCCTCCCTCTGCTGACTCTGACTCAGTCAAATTCTGAAAACTGACTGTGGTTTGTGTTAAGTCATTCATAAATGCAAAACGATATGTAGTGCAGTGCTACATTTATGTTCTTTTGTAGTAAGCCTATACTCCAAATAATGCGTATCTAACTTTAAAGAGTAGTCTGTCATTAAACTTTTATATTTAATGCATTTATTTAACCTTTATCTTACTATACAGTTAATATGAAAACCTCCTTTACAAGTGAGACCTCTCACTGGGACAATTTAAAATAAAGTTGCCTGCAAAACCTGACATCACGACTGCCTTGTAAGACTGAGAGCATCTGACTTTTTGGTAATCAATCTAAAGCTTTTAATCATCGTTGATTTATTTTTGCCACTCTTCTTCTAATAAATTCCTCAACACAGAAGTTCAAAGCCACCCATCCCATATCAAAGTCATTCTTTGATCAGGGTGATGATTCTTCTCAATATTAAAACTCTATTTTAAAGAAAACCAGTTTAATGAACCGTTGCTCTCGAAATAAAGCGTGTATAATTGTCTTTAGAAGTCAACCTCAGTTAACTTAACCTCCATTAAGTAGTTAAGACAACCTTATTCCTTCCTTGAGAGACACTTATTAACAGAAGGTTGCAGAGAGTGATATGCCGACCCTTCTGTTCCATCTCCCACTCCTCTTACCATAGTCTCAACACATTTTCTTTGCAGACACTAAGACATTTGCCCTTTCCTAGACAAAACTTTAGATCTAAGATTATGATGCTGCCACATCACATGAAAGGACAGGGTTAGAATAATTTAAAGGAATAATTTAAACCTCTGGAGGGCAGCATTACACCTCTTAGCGTACAGTCTGCTGAAAATCTATATTCTTATATAAACTTATATTCTTAAACCCAGGATACTTGTAACTAACTGACTCAAAGATCTTGCAAAAGCCCATTCCACGTCACCGCTGCAGCTCCAACCCCCCCTCACCACGTGGTGGCAGCAACGAGCCCGCCCACGTGAGACGTTTACTTCATATTTCCGCATTTTGAGCTCAGACCAGTGGAACTGCAAGCGCAAGATTCTTGTCCTGTGCTGTTGTCTAACCCTAACCATTCAGCAACTGACGAGTGGTCATGTCAGGGGTTTTCCTGAGAGTAAACCTGAGGAGATGCTTCGCTCCTCAAATCAGAATGTTCTCTGATCAGGTAAAGTGTGCTGGGCTGGTAACACAAGACTTTTTCAGTGTTAGCATTAGCTGGCTACATTCCGCAGACAGCAACCTGTTATCGGACGAATGAGATGAGCAAGGTTAACTAGTTGCTGTAATGGCCACGTTGCTGTGCGGACTCATTGATAACAACTATTAAAAAGCCGTAAATGCATGCAAAATGTATATACAGTATTCCATATGGCTCAATATAACACTTAGTTTTATCCACTTAGCTGACTTAAATAAATAAACACTCCCGGTGTTATGTAATGACAGACAGTTCTATTACTTGTCTCCAAAAGACAGCAATTTCATTTAAGTACAATATAAGTAATAATGTTCATTGACACTATGACAGAAACTATATGAAAAGTAATTATATGTTAAAGGAGAAAGGAAGAACACACCTTTAAATTCAATGAATGCAAGTTTGTAATGGGATAGGTTATTTATTTTTACCCTAATTGAGAAATTCATGATATTCAATAGATAAAAAGATTCAAAACTGTTATCTTCCATTCCATTCCCCCAGTAAGACTCAATAATGTAACCTTAATCCCACATCACAATCAAAATTAAAATCATTTGTCCTTTGGACCATAATCTACACCCACTGTCAGCTCAAGCCTTTAGCCCTAGGTTGAATTTCCACCTCGGAGTAGCTGGTGCCTCACTGTTATTATATTATATTTGTGTTGTTTACACCAAACTAGTGTTTTTTAACCTTAGAGGGTAGTAAAATAATTATCAAATTTTACTTTGTATTCAAAGTTAAGCACTCAGTGTGGTGATACTGAACTTGAATTAAATAAGTAAACAAATTTAATGACTTGGGTATTTAAAACTTAGAACATATTTTCTATTGGGGGCCCCCAGTGATCAGTATGCTTATGCTCTGGACCGGCTCTGCCTTTATCCCCACACTATTCTGTAATATCATGCTGTTCACATTCAGACAGACAAACCAACAAATGTGGCCAAAAACATTGTGTAGTTCTGCCTTGGTGAAAATGAGTAGAGAAAGCACTCAGAGACCAAAAACCTGTGCTGAGGTTACCCAGTGCTTTTTTTAAAAAAAATAAAATAAATCCTGTATTTGCATCACCAAGAATCTAAATCTGTTTTAACTAAATGACACTAAATGAGAAGCACATTTTTACAGAATAATAAGTTAACCTCTTTGACTGTCTTAAGTCTGAGAAGGTGTAATAAATAAAATTAAATTGTAGTTTATAATTTTCTCTGCCTCTTCCAGCTTGGTGAGTTGGGCAGTGGAGCAGGCAAAGGTGGTGGTGGAGGCGGCTCCGTGAGGCAGGCAGGCGGTGCCTTTGGAAAGAGAGAAGCAGCTGAGGAGGAGCGGTACTTCAGGTGAGAATCAACTCATTTGAGTGAAGACCCATACTTAACCATGCCCACTTCATTTTTCACTTTGCTTAAACCTGCAGGCAGAAGGAGAGGGAGCAGATAGAAGCTCTGAGGAAGCATCATGCGGAGGAGATCGAGCACCACAAAAAGGAGATTGAGCGCCTTCAGAAAGAGATCGACCGTCACAAGGGCAAAATTAGAAAGCTGAAACATGATGACTGAGGCAGGGAGGCCCAGTTTCAGTTTTCTCCCTGAGAGTCCATCCTCATCATTCCAAGTCAATGATCAGATATAGATTTTACTGTTGGCTGAGACAGTTTCTGTATCATACTTCAAACCTATGGCATGAAAACTAAAAATAAATAAAGCACTTCATAATGCATATTCAGTGAAAGCTTTTGAACGCGTGTTATTCATTGTATGTACCTCTTACTGTCTGTCAAAATGCCATATATTTTGCGTTGAGTAGCTTTGTTAGAACAATGAGGCTGATCCTGTGTGTAGCGTGTGCAGTAAAGTGGATCTCATTGGGCTGAGGTCATGCCAGTCCCTGTTCAACCTCCTCCTCCTCGGTTGGGCAGTGTGATGAAGCGCTCGTTATGTTTCGCTGCTCGTCCCGTTAACTGTGAGTTCCGCTTAGGTTGAACAGCAAAGCCTCCAAACTGGGGTTTAAATGTAGTCAATGTCTTTCAGTTTCAATCGACGTTGCCTGTAGGCCACGTGTAACAAACGTGTGTGTAAAATGTTGTGTTTTTTGTTGGGTCATTGGAGGACGCATATTCATACACGCTGGCTTATTAAAAACGAACACACCCTCCCTAATGTACGTTCTTTTCGCACAAATCTCGCGATGATTGCTGAGCGGTGGCGTTGTTCGGGCGAGTCGACGGCGAGACCGTAGCTGTCTGGAAATCTGTTTTTCGGGTCAGACAGACGGATTCTTTATTTGAGACATTTCTTTTCGTCCGACATTTCAGTCGTCACAAACTCTAACACACACCACAGTTAGTTTTCAGAATTTGACTGGTAAGTTGTGCTAACTGTTTGCAGCGTGTGTGTTTGATCTATAAAATGTGTCTGCACTGCGAGGCCTTCTCTTAAGCTCGCTAGCTTGTCGACGAGCTAAAATATTACCCCGTCCTCTCACCATGAACATATTTTAAAGGGGTTGTCATGAAATTTGTTAGAATATATGTATACATTACAGAGTGGAAGTAGCCCCGAGAGTTCCTGAGCACAGATATTTTAAATAGATATGAATCGTTCGTTAGCTCGCGAGCGGCATGTGAAGGGGGCGGGACGCTGGCTGGCTGTGGTTTAACCGGGTTTTGTTACAGTACAGTACCTAAACATTAATATAGTGATTGGGTGGCTAATGTGTTTTCTGCCTTGTTGTTATGGTCCTCTTATGTTATCGTTTATTAATAGGAAATCTTTATTCCATTTATGCATAGGACACAATAATCCGTAGTATAATGTGGTGGAGAATGATAATTTTTTTCATATTGCAATTGTGGAACTTAACAAGATGAACGTTTTTTTATATAAAAGTACCATAAGGAAATATAAAATGTAATTTTATATGTAAATGGCAAAGTTTTTTAATTACAATTATATCCATATTTAATTGGCAGTACAAATAGAAAGCATTGTTTGGTCAGATTATGTTTTTCTTTCCTTTTGAATTTTATTAATATGGGAGAGTTCCAAATTTCTCATCACTAGGAGCATAACTGATAAAAGAAAGGTAAAAAGGAGAAAAGGAATGGGGTAGATGTGGAGAAGTCATAAATGGATATTTAGGTGGTAAAATTATATGTAAAAATGTTACCTCTTTTGTATTGAATTCTTTAGACCAATCACAATTCAGGTTTTGGTGTCCTAGTAGAAATTCCAGTGACCCTTAGTCAATAAATAGCAGCTTTACAGAGGTTAAGTGGAACATTTAATATTTGCATAATTAAATTAATGTCTTGCTTATGTTGGTTGCTATGTAGGAGAATGGCTGCCGCTGAGGTGAACGGTAGTTCTGCCCCGGTAAAGGAGGAAGAGGAGCCGATGGATGTGACAACCCAACACACAGATGACTACCAGACTCTCGTTGATGCTGGGCTGACGCAGAAAGTGGCTGAAAGTCTCGACAACATCTTCCAGACAGGTGTGTTTACTTTGTCTCCAATAGCAGTTTTGGAGAATCTTATTTTTCACAGCACTTTAAAATATTACAGTCACAAATGGGGAAAAAATAACTCATCACATTACTGTGTTACCTTCAGAAAAAACTAACTGATTAGGTTAAGACCATTTTCAAATGCTATTTCTATAAAAATACCATCTTTACAAATTCAAGTTTGGCCCATTGTCTGTAAATCTGTACTCTAAGAGCAATAGTTAGGGCTGTGCTTAACTTGGAGTTGCTTCCTTCTCACTGTCGACAGACTCCTGTTATCTAGGCATTTGTGTGCTTTTCTCTTACAAATTGAAACTATTACAAAAACTTTGGCAACGTTAATGCTGCCTTTTCTGCCATCTTGTTGACTATGCTGCACTATTCATGCAATAATAATAGAACTGCAGCCAAGTGTCTTTCTGTCTGTCAAAAATGTATGACCCAAACAGAAATAGTTCAGAGTTGTGATTTATTTATTTTCTTGTGGCAGAAAGGTGCAGATATTAACAATAAAACTTAATATATTTCTTAATTGAAAACATAACTAAACAGTGGCATACCTAAATAGTAGACCAAATGTGTTAGGCCACTTCAGGTCAGAAAAATATATCTAAATCCATCTACACTGTTTAGAAAAAAAAAAGTCAGTCATTCAGGTAACCATGCCTTGTATCTGCAGGCCTGGTGGCATATTCTGATCTGGATGAAAGGGCAATTGATGCATTGAGGGAGTTCAACGAGGAGGGAGCGCTCACTGTGCTACAACAATTCAGAGAGAGTGATCTGTCCCATGTACAGGTAACCCCCATGGATGGAAGTACATTGTACTTTCAGTTTTGTTGTATGTACATTTATGAATAATAAATAATAATATCTCTTGTGTTATAATATAGAACAAAAGTGCTTTCCTTTGTGGAGTCATGAAGACCTACAGACAGAGAGAAAAACAAGGCAGTAAAGTACAAGAGTCCACCAAGGGCCCAGATGAGGCCAAAATAAAGGTAAACAGTCATTTTATTGAACTTTGTTCTATAAAATGATTGAATAAATAAGCATTTGCAGGCATTAAGCTTGGGTAATGGTTTGTTTTTCATATTGTTCAGGCTCTGTTGGACCGAACAGGATACACCTTAGATGTCACAACAGGGCAGCGAAAATATGGCGGTCCCCCACCTGAGGATGTATTCAAAGGAGTACAACCAGGGATTGGAACTGAGGTAAATGAATAAATGATGGATATTGATATTGATGTATTCCCTCAGGCTCCACTCCTCTAAATTTGGTGAGAGGGTTTGGGTCTTTTCTACTTCATAATGTTCATAGTGAATCCTCAGTGTTTTTGTCTTTAGTGCACATTTCAAAACCCTTACAATTTCCACCTCCTTTTTCATCTCAACAGGTGTTTGTTGGAAAAATACCCAGAGATCTGTATGAAGATGAGCTAGTGCCTCTCTTTGAGTCTGCTGGTACAATCTGGGACCTCAGGTTAATGATGGATCCTTTCTCTGGTCAGAATAGAGGTTATGCCTTTATCACATACTGCAATAAGGACGATGCACAAAAGGCTGTGAAGCTTGTAAGTGATCTCGCATAGAAGTGTAAAACTTGTGTCTCAAATATATATGTGGAAATTTCAAACAATTATTCTTTTTCATATAATGGTTTGCTACTGTGTATTATAATACATTTTACAATGTACAGTATTTCACAAAGTTGTTGGCCTTTTTTAGTGTGATAACCATGAAATCCGTCCTGGCAAGTATCTGGGAGTGTGCATATCTGTTGCAAACAATCGACTGTTTGTCGGATCAATTCCAAAGAACAAGACCAGAGAAAGTATATTGGAAGACTTTGGCAAACTTACAGGTCAGTTTGAAATGCACAGAGTTGCATCTGTGTGTGTCTCAACAATCTAAATGAAATAAAAACTGGTGCTGACAGGCCTTCAGCCTTTGCTTTACTCTGAAATTAGAAATATGATTGTTTGATCTTACAGATGGTCTCCAGGAGGTGATACTGTACCACCAGCCAGATGACAAAAAGAAAAACCGTGGCTTCTGTTTCTTGGAGTATGAGGACCACAAGTCCGCAGCTCAGGCTCGCCGTCGGTTAATGAGTGGCAAGATCAAGGTTTGGGGGAATCCAGTCACTGTGGAGTGGGCTGACCCTGTTGCTGAACCAGACCCAGAGGTCATGGCCAAGGTTAGCAAGTCTTGTTTTTGTGTGTTTGGTTTTGTTTTGTTTGTTTTATTCAGAAAACATGCCACATTCTACAGCACTCAATGTGGTTACTCTTTTCCAGGTGAAGGTGCTTTTTGTCAGGAAACTGGCCACGGCTGTGACTGAAGAGCTTCTTGAGAAGACCTTCTCCCAGTTTGGAAAACTGGAGAGGGTAAAGAAACTTAAAGATTATGCTTTTGTTCATTTTGAAGAAAGGGAAGCTGCTGTAAAGGTGAGTTTTTTTGTTTTTCAGTTCTTTGGACAAGTATTTTTCAATGTTAAGTGATATTATGTCATTGTAACGGTCCATTCTGTTTGGTTAAGGCAATGGATGAAATGAACGGGAAGGAGTTAGGAGGAGAGGAAATTGAAATCGTTTTAGCAAAGCCCCCAGACAAGAAGCGAAAAGAGCGCCAAGCCGCTCGGCAGACGACCAGGAATGCAGGGTGAGTCACACTGAAACACATAGCTGATCAACTGCCCTGCCTATTCTCAAATAAGGAATCAATAAATGTAACACTACTCACCCAACTGCAGGTATGATGACTACTACTACTACCCACCTCCACGCATGCCACCACTAGGCCGAGGAAGGGGTCGCGGTGGCAGAGGCGGTTATGCCTACCCACCAGATTACTATGGATATGAAGACTACTATGATGACTATTATGGCTACGACTATCATGACTACCGTGGTGGCTATGAAGACCCTTACTACGGCTATGAAGATGTGTACAGCATGAGGGGCCGTGGTACCCGTCCCAGCAGGGGAGGGCCACCTCCACCTAGGGCTCGCGGAGCACCACCAGCACGAAGCCGGGGAGGGTACGCCCAAAGAGGTCCACCTCTCGGTGGTCCGAGGGGTGGCCGAGGTGGTCGTGGAGCCCCTTTCCAGCCGCCGAGGGGCCGTGGTCCTCGTGGGGCCAGAGGCAACCGTGGAGGAAATGTCGGCGGAAAAAGGAAGGCAGACGTGTTTAACCAGCCTGATTCCAAGCGCCGCCAGACCAACAACCAACAGAATTGGGGATCCCAGCCCATCGCCCAGCAGCCTCTGCAGCAAGGGGCCGACTATTCCGGTAACTATGGTTACAGTAATGACACCATGGAGTTTTCACAGGATTCTTATGGGCAGCAGTGGAAGTAGATGCACCAAAAGGTATTTGGCAAAGTCGCAACAAAAAAAGAGAAAAAACAATAAAAAGAAAAAAAAACAACAGGAGATTGGCCACAATTTTTTGAAACACTTTTTATTCGTCATCATGATAAAAGTCTGTATATTTGTCAGAAAAATGGACAGACCCCTGAATTGGCTCACGATGATTGGCTGGAAAGGCATTTGGCTGAAGAAATGAAAGTAACCGTTGGTGAATCATTTGTTACTCCTACGGTTACACTGGGACATGTCTTTAAAAAAAAAAAAAAAAAAAAAAGTCATACACTAAACACTTTCATTGTTACTTTTTGTTCCTGATTCTTTTAAAGCCAATAATGAACATTTACAATTAAAGTGGACATTTCATTCTCAAAAGTCTGAGAGGACATTAAATATTGATATTGCCTTGCAGGAGGTTTTTGTCCATGCCCCCTCCCTCCCCTCTCCTTCTTGTACTCCCTTTATTTGTGGTTTCTCATAGTTGCTTAGGGACTTGCTTGTAAATAAATGCATATGGATAGTGCTTCATACTTCATTATTTTGCACTGGTGGAGAAAAGAATCCACAGGAAGGAAGAAATTAAAGGTTTTGTATTGTGTTTGCCTAGCATCTCTAGAGTTAGACAAATTGTGTTTTTTTTTAAACTGATACATAACTTCCTATGTTTTCTTTGAACTTTTCCATTAGAATTTGGTTTGGCTTACCTTAAGAGCCACAGCAGTTTGTTCTCTGATGGTCTTTGTATTTATAACTTTTACGTTTGTTCCGTTTCAATAAAACTCAGCTGAGCATCAGTCAATTGTCAGATACTCAAATTCAGTGTTGTCATTCAGTATTTGATTTGATTTTTTTTTTACCTCAATTCTCACATTTGGAAGAAGAGTCTCTTTTCAAGTCAAAATTTTTGCCTCAAAGGATAACCACAAAAGGCTGAAATTGTGCAAACAACGGGACAAGATCATTGACAGAACTGAAAGGTGTTTGGACAATACAATGATTACAGGATTTTAACCCTTTATTTTTACAGTGCAAATTACACACAACTATAGTCATTTCCTGCACTCGGAATGTATACATCGGCAAATATTAAAGACTCAGGTAGTACAAAGTTGTCTTCCTGCTATTGCCCAAGATTGTGCCTGTCTTCCAAATGGTGTGTTCAGGTAAACAGTGTATGGTTTAGTAAACCACAGCCTACCTTCACCTTTATGTTGCTCTAAAGAGAGAAATTATTTGATTGGAGATTTAGCCTTGCTTAGTATCACTATTAAAATTTGGCCAAAAGTGTGAAGATCCTTCAACAAACACAGAAACATTTTAGCCAATGGTATTTAGGAAATGTACTTCATGTATGATATTCTTAGACTGTTAAGAAATTTGATGATTAATGAATAAGTAAATATGCTTAATTTTTTTACAGCTCCGTTTTCTGTGCTTTGCAGCAGTAACTCCCCATTTTATCATATTTATTTATTTATTTAACATCTACTGAAGCATATGCTGTGTGCACCTGTCCACATAAACTTGACAGATGAGGACAATCTTGGACATTAGTAAGGTCTTTCCTGCACCAGTCTAGTCTTTAAATTATAACTTTCATTAGCACAGCACATTTGACTGGATTTGTTCTTGTTTTGCTTAATTTTTTTACAGCTCCGTTTTCTGTGCTTTGCAGCAGTAACTCCCCATTTTATCATATTTATTTATTTAACATCTACTGAAGCATATGCTGTGTGCACCTGTCCACATAAACTTGACAGATGAGGACAATCTTGGACATTAGTAAGGTCTTTCCTGCACCAGTCTAGTCTTTAAATTATAACTTTCATTAGCACAGCACATTACAGCACATTTGTTCTTGTTTTTCAGATTCTTTTTTTTTTTTTTTTTCAGAATCATCAAAATTTTGTCTGCTTTTAAGGATCTGACAATCCAAAGGGTTAAAATTCTTAATGTGCTTTCTGCTATAGCAAGCAGTTCTTTTTTTGTTTGTTTTTTGTGTTTTTAGCAACTGCCTTTTTCAAAACATGATATTATTGTATTTTGTTTCATGTGTTTGTCCTCTTATTCCAACCTGCCTAGGTGGAGAAGCATTGAGGGCGGCACCACTAGAATGAGGAACTCACCTGAACAGTACTCAAGGGTGAGCTAGCCTTGCACAGAGTACTGTCTCCTCTCCTGTAGCTAATTTTAATCACTGGAGAAACACTAGCCATTATCATGCTCTGTCCTTTTTGTTGTTTAACAACTTATGTTCTGTACTGCAAATCAAGCTTTTTAATATTGTAGATTTTTTTTCCTGGTTATGTGGAATACAGGTCACTGAAGTTGACTGAAGAGTCATTGGAAACATTAAAACGATTGGTACATCAATGTTTTGGAATACAATTCGACAGGAACAGTGCATATATTTCTCCTAAGGCAAAGTAAAAATCAAGGGCAATATTGAGAACCAATGCTGTTCTAGAATGGATTTTACAGCCAGAAGTCAGACAGGCAAAAAATTGGTAAGCGTTATAAACTACGCAAGCATCTGTTGCCTGTCTTGGCTTACTGGACCAAAACCACCTCAAGCTGTCTGCATACACATTCTGTGAATGAAGGGGTGGGTGTGGACATTACCTCTCCTATACCACTAGAGGGTGCAGTTCATCACCAGCACCAATAGTGCTCCATCGTTCCTCCATCCAATGCAGCATTTATTGGCCATTTTCAAAGCTGTAAATGTGTTGATTGATAAGTGAATGTTAATTTAAGGAGTTGTCTTTGTATTGTTTTGTAAATGTATTCAGATTGCAGCAGAGACACTGGCTTGAATGTTGGCGAAATTGGCAGATTTTGAAACAATGGAATGCCAAAACTGTGTATTTACCCTTAAAACACCACAAGATGGCAGTAAGAAGGGTGCATTATTTATGTTACACAGGTAAGAGTGGAATGTAGGGACCACATCAGCTAATTGTATAATTTCACACACACAACTTGTTTTTAAAGTGCAATCAGAAGTTTGTTTAAATAGCTTCTCATGCCAGAATTGTCTTTATATGTTGCCTCTTGTCACCAGGCAGTAAAGGAGCTGCCCCCCCCCCAATCCATGTGAATGAGTTCACACAAATGGAAGGGTCAGATTGGTAAGATTGTTCACTCTCTAAACTAATTCTCAGACACTCTGGTCATGTTACTGTTTTGCTATATTTTTTAAAAACTGTTAGTTGGAGTTGGTGAGTTGGTTTTCCAGAATATGTCTAACCACCGTGTCACACAATTGGTGTGTATAACTTTTAAATGTACTGTGTAATTTTCTGACACAAAGAAAGTGAGTAAGATTCATTCTGTGTGGCTCTTTTCTAGCTCAGAGCCTGGCGATGACTCTCCTCAAGGTGCATGCAAGACCTATCACTGAATCATCCTTCAGACTGATCTGAAGGTATTGTTGAGGTCCAGTGCCCATACTAACTCAAGCTGGCTTCCCAAGAGTCAGAGGTGAGAAGTGAGTGTGGATCACTGCATCAAGGGTTTCTTATGTCTAGTTTTATTGATGACATTCAACTTTTTTGTAAAGGGAAGTGCAATTACTGTAACAAAGTTTGTAACATCGAGTGAATTAGTCTTGAGAAATGTCTACATATGCCTGTATTCTAATACTTTTTCAGGATACAACTGATGAGCATGTTCCAGAGCTCTGTCCAGCAGACAGCTGCTTCCTCATCCAGCTAAAGAATCATTACTGTAAAGGAACATCTCATTTCCTTGATTGTTCAATATATCATATTTGCCAAGTAAACATGTGTTTGTGTGCATATTCACAGTTTCTGTTCATTAGCATTATTTCATATATACACTATTTTACCACCAGTTTTTACTCACTTAGGCCTTTGAGGTCTTGTTATGGGCGTCGCAAAAATTGGGATAGGGTTTAGAGGGCTGTACCTAGTTGTTTGGGTCGTATTTGCTAAAAGCTGTCTTCATTTGTAGAGACCGTATTTTTTTTTTATTTATCTACTCCACGACTTTGCGGATAAGCCAAGGGAACAAATATAAAACTCGTTTTTTCGGCTGGGCAGTTTGACCGTAATGTGCCACGTAAATTCTAATATGAGCGTATATGTGACCTTTAACAAATGTAAGATAATCGTGAGGGTACAATACGACAACCGACGCGGAAGTTATTTCTCTTTCACTTCCTGTGACTTCCCGTCAAAATACAACTTTATATTGTATCGTCAATGTGCAATTTAATTCGTTATTTTTTTAAATACGAATTTGAAATGTTTTCATTAATTTTTTCAAAAAAAATAATTTTATGTATGTGAACAAAAACTTTTCATCAAATTAGCCATATGGTAACGTGACTGTAGTACGTCACTCGTAAACCAGTGGAAGATGGCGGCCGCCGGGGGTGAATCTTCTCAGCCCGTGTCGGATGATTTATTTCAAAACTTCTACACGGAGGTAGGAGTTTGAATATGTGTGTTTTTAAACTGTTGATGCTTCACATGTCGGCTCAGCTCTGATACTCGGTGCAATTTACGTTTATCACTTACGAGGCCTCAGACGTCAACATTAGCTAACAGCAACACGCTAACATTCACCGAGCACCCACATCTTTCTCACATAACAGCACAAACGCAAACATTGTCGTTTGTAGTTGGATTCTTCTCCACGTTTTCACGGATTTTGGTCTGAGTGTATGGCGCAGTGGGCTTCCCGTCTGGAACTTATATTGGATGCTGTGTAGCGCATATGGTAAAGCCAGTCAAGGTAAACATTAGAGACTTTATTGTTACTTTAGTGTTTAATCGAGTATGTGTCTGATAGCCCTCCAAAGAACAGATGAACAGTTTGTGTTCGTTGAGTGCGTTGAGTTCTGGATGATGCTGCCAGCCCTCTTATGTAGGTCGGGTTAGCGTCAACTGTCCAGATTAGGAAGGAGGGGTCCCATAATGCACCAAAATCGTCTTTAGTTAATGTAAATAAATACACCACTGACTCAGGGCACCATCGGTTGTGTTACGTCACTCAAATTCTGTGATCATTGGCATTTGGGCTAGAATGGCTTGACTGTAAGCTGTCAATGAGTTTAATCCATATAACATTAGTATGTAATGCTCAGTGTGTTGAATAAAACTGCTGCAATAGACAGATTAACAGTACGTATTTATAAGGTTTTTTTATCAATAGCGTCTATTGAGTTTCCACTCCAGGTCTAAGACCTAGGATCTTCTTCATTTGATAATTTGACGTCAGACTGTACGTTGAGAGGTGTAATGCTGCCCTCCACAGTTCAAAGTGCTTTATTACAGTTCTTGTCATCCTTATTTCCTTATGTACATATATATCATTGCTAAAACATCAAATCTATTGGTGGCCTAAGGCTTTTACACATTCCTGTGTATTTATGGGGGATTTGTTTATTTTAATTCAATTCAATTTTATTTGTATAGCGCCAAATCACAACATACATTATCTCAAGGCACTGGACATAATAAGGCCAAAACCTTTACAATATTACCGAGAAAAAAGAAACCCAACAGTTCACACAATGAGCAAGCACTAGGCATCAGTGCAGAGAAAAAACTCCCTTTTAACAGGAAGAAATCTCTGACAGAACCAGACTCAAAGATGTGCGGTCATCTGCCTCGACCATTGTTAGCATTGTTTATTTTAACAATGGGTTGAAACCCCCTCAACAAATGCTGAGCAGCAGCTGATGATGGAATGGCATTCTGTTTCATCATCTGTAATCCTGGGACAAATTATGATCACTCAGAGCTGTTTCAAATTAACTCTTTGGTTTGTATTTTGAATGTTGCCACTGTGTTATACTCTACCAGGTGAAACAGATAGAGAAGAGAGACTCTGTGTTAACCTCCAAGCAGCAGATAGACAGACTGCTGAGACCTGGCTCATCCTACTTTAATCTCAATCCCTTTGAGGTAAGTAAAATGTAGGTGAATAACTTGTGTGCTGTACACTCTTGTACAGCACATGAGTTAGTGTTTGTGTCATGTTGCGAAAATGCTCTAATAAACAAGGTCATGAACAGTAGTGTAGTAATATGCACAAAAGAATTCAGATGCCAGACCATTACACCAACAGGGACTGTAAGGGCATATTCAAATAAATACTGTATACAGTACTTTAATATGGAGTTTTGCAGCTATAACAGCAGAGGCACTTGGAAGATTTTGTTTTCTATGTGAATTTGTGCCCACTTATTCTTTAGAGACATTGTTGGAGTTGATGCTGGGCGAGAAGGCCTGGCTTACAATCTCTGTTCCAGTTCATCCCAAAAGGTGCTTGATGGGGTTGAGGTCAGATTTCTGTGTGGGCCAGTCAAGTTCTTCCACACCTAAATTGTTTAACCATGTCTTTATAGTCCTTGTTTTGTGTGTAGAAATGGGTCTTCCTCGAACTTTTGCCACAAAAAAATAGAAGCATGGCATTGTCCAATATGTCTTGGTTTGCTGGTGCATTGCGATTGCCCTTCATTGGATATAAAGGGTGTGGCCATTATAGACCATGTAATGTATGTAATGTTGTGTCTCAAATGCCTTAACAAATGAGGAAATATAGTCTGACCAACATACTGTACATCAGCATCAAGTGCTAATATATATTGACATGAAATAGGAAAAAGCTAGCAACAAATCTTCAGACTTTATTTCCTTGACAATTTAGTATCTTGACCTGACAAATGGTAATAAAGTTATTGGTTATGCTAATAAGAAAATTGGTAGACTTGTAATTAAACCTCTGACAATTGTTGTGTTGTCTCACACAATAATAATTAATGACTTAATGTGATCTCTTGTGAACTTGATCAGATTATGATCCCAAATCCCTGGATTTCAGCATATGACTGTGTTTTCGGTGTACATGTAGAACGAATCTGTCCATTTAATTTCCAGGTGCTGCAAATTGACCCAGATGCAAAAGATGATGAGTTGAAGAAGAGATTTCGCGCGGTAAGCATTTGTGTGGTGTTATCTGTCATTGAAGTGATCAAGCAGTGGCAAAGTATATTTGTTATTGTTGCTAATCTTTTATCTTTTCAACTGCAGTTGTCCATTTTGGTCCATCCGGACAAAAATCAGGATGACCCAGACAGAGCACAGAAAGCCTTCGAAGGTAAATTCTTTACATCTGCTGGTTAATACGTATGATGTTTGTGGTTTCGCGTTAACCATGAAACAGTACAGCCAAGCTTATGTTTTTGATTGCACTACCTTCCATCAGTACATAGTGAGATTAATTCCCCCTGAACATGTCTCTGTGTTCTAGCTGTAGACAAGGCGTACAAACTCTTGCTGGACCCTGAACAGAAGAAGAGAATCATAGATGTGATCCACGCTGGACAGGAATATGTGGAGCATATGGTGAGTGGCATTGTGACTTTATGATTCTTAGCTCTCCTGAATGGTAGTTGTTAAGTAACTTTTTTTGGCCATTCTCAACAGGTTAAGGAGAAAAAGAAACAGTTGAAGAAAGAAGGGAAACCACAGGATGTGGAGGAGGATGATCCTGAAATGGTAAGTCACAGTCACAGAAAGAAATCATAGATGTATTACATTTGATAATAAATGTTTTATAGTGGTGAGCAATTATTAACCTTAAAATATTGTTTTGTTTTTTTATTCAGAAATGTCACTTCAAACAAATTAATCGGACAGTGCTTTGGAATATTTTTCTGCTAATTTCCTGGAAATGTTCCTAGTAATTGGCTACCAATCTTTAATGATATTTATGGCCAATATTGATTACCAGTACAACTACTATCATAGTCATGTCTGTTGTTTTTCATTGACTCAACTTGTCCTTTTGCAGTTCAAGCAAGCAGTGTACAAACAGACAATGAAGCTATTTGCAGAGCTTGAAATTAAAAGGAAGGAAAGGGAAGCCAAGGAAATGCATGAAAGGTATATTTTTGTGCTAGAAGACTTGTTTTCCTACCTCACATCATTTTTTAGCAGATCTTACCATGATGTTATTGGGGATTTCTCTCTTTAATTCATCAGGAAAAGGGCAAGAGAGGAAGAAATCGAGGCAGCAGAGAAAGCAAAGCGAGAGAGAGAATGGCAGAAAAACTTTGAGGTGCCTTCTTGAGCTTACTGCCTTTTCCTTTAAAAATATAATTGTGGTGATTCTGCATGTAACTTTTCTTAAATTGCAATTTATTACACCTTTTGTTTTACAGGAAACAAGAGATGGGCGCGTAGACAGTTGGCGGAACTTCCAGGCCAAAGGCAAGAAGACCAAGGAGAAGAAGAACAGGTCCTTCCTCAAGCCCCCAAAAGTCAAAATGGAGCAGAGGGAATGAAATTGGACTTCACAAGGTTAAAACTCATGTGCTTAAAAGAAAAGCCTCCACTTCTGTGTTTCCTCACCTTGTCGTCTGCAGTTAGCTGTATAGTCACCATCTGGATGCTTGTCCCTACACCCTCCTTGTATTTTGTACCCTGTTTTCTAATGTAAATATTTGTGATCTGGACCCAGAGATCATACATGCCACTTGGTAGAAAGAGAAAAAGTTGATAATGGATGGCGCATCATCCATTTCATTAACTGACGAGGAAAAAGATTTTTGTTTTGTTCTTTATGCCCATTGTTTTTTAAAATTAAATAAAGCTTGGTGTAAACAAAGCAACCTCACAAATCTGAGCCTGCAATGAATAACTGATTACCATTTTGATAACTGATTAATCCCCACTCTCACTCTAGGGTGGTGGGGGGGGGGGGGGGGGCCCGGGGGGGGGGGGGGGGGGGGGGGGGCGCTGGTGCCTAATCCCAGCTGACATAGGGCGAAGGCGGGGTACGCCCTAGACCATAATAATCAAAACAAGCACTCTGATTTCTTAGCTTCTTAAATGGGAATATTTTGTTTCCATTGTTACATATAACTGGACAAAGGAAACATTTGGAGATTTGGGGAAACACTGACATTTTACCATTTTATGGACCAAATGACAGAGAATAATTGTTAGTTGCAGGTGAGGGTGGGTTAGTTTCTACAAGGGCCTTTCCATTCCAACTAGGTTGTAAACATAGATCTCCTTGTTGCAAAGCCAAGAGTGCTAACCAATACACCAACCACATGGCCCTCCGTACAACACTGACAAACAATTTGGACTTCAAATAACTACACCTGATTAAACCACCTGAGGAGTGTAGAAAAGCAAAGAATACACGTCCAGTATACATTACTTTATATAACCATGTTTCATTCAAATGCACAGAAATTATTCAGACTACACTGAACTATTTTAAAGCAAACCATTTCCTAAGAACATTAAAGATTGCAATCTAGACATTTTTCCCTTTCACTGATTTATTTTCCAATTAACATCACCAAGAGCACTTTGTTAGGTCCCTTGAATACACAAATCGTTTAAACGGTCTGATTGTCATCAAATGTTGGAGGTCACATGACTTTACATTGATCTTCACCTGGAGCAGGAGCAGCCACAGCAGCAGACGTGTTATTGCTTCCCATCAGTTCATCCAGACTGAGGCCCCGAAAAGCTCCAAAGAAGGAATCGTCCTTTGCTGAGGCTGGTTTTCTGGCTGTGGTGGTCTGCTGTAGGTGGAGACATTTCCAATCAGGAAATTGATGCATGCAAAATCTTTTCTATTTTTTTCTATTTAGTTTTCACTGTGCACTTACTCTTGGGAGGCAGTGGTGGCTCCTGAAGTGTGTTCTTCTGACAGTCCTCTCTGTATTCTTCTTGGCCAGCATGGCTTGTTGTCGTTTCCTTTGGCAAAGAGCAACAGGCAACGTCATACACAGCACATGGGCAAGAAGCTTATTCATGTGAGCAACAGCCTCATCCCCATTAAGCCAAGATTTGGCCAGAGTCTCACCTGGATAACGAGTTAACCTTCAAATTATAGAGTTCCAACGATTTAAAAAATATAGCAACAATTCCAGAAGGCACATATAGTGTACTTTAGTGACAAACATTGTCACTAAATTGTGTAGCCAGTATTACTTAAAATGGGCCCTTTGCATGGCAGCCATTTTGACATTATTTAGCATTTGATAATCAAATGAATGATGGCCGAGTTCCAGTTAGCTTCCTCGGTTACAAGGTGCATGCTGGTTTACCATTACACTGTCTGGAGTTACTTGAACCTAACGGAGCCATTAATGTGACCAGTAACCAGTTTCCTCAACATATGTCAAGATGGCTGTTGCGCAAAGGGTCCATTTATAATGAATAGGTCTGAAATTAAGAGCCATTGTACCTTTCCCTCTTCAGTTCGGCCTGGTACACTCTGAGCCAGGAGTCAGGAACCTTCTGGCTGCTGCAAGGAAGACTTCTCCTCCTGCTGACGCTCCTTCTGCGCGTGAAGCTGCTCCTGCGGACAGACTGGTTCTTGTTTGCCCCCATTTTGTTTGAAGTTTTGCTCAATGTCATGCAACTGGTGAAGTGCTTCAGGGGAGAACCCAGAGACATGAGGGAATCCATTTTCACAATCTGGCTCACTCTGATGATTGTCAGTTGATCAGGCAGCGTTTGCAGCTCTTTTTAAAATTTAGAGCAGGAATGAGGTTTTATACTGAAAATACAAAGAACAGTATTGTCAACTGAGGCAAAGATCCATTTGTATTAAAAGTATTATTTTCACTTGCTGCAAAACTTTGTTTTTCAGCTTTAAGGCAATTAAAAGAAACACACACCAACACATTCACTTTTTTGGCACAAACCTAATTTTTTGCATAGTTTTCTCTTCCAAGAAGAGAAATGTCTTCTCCATATAAAGTCTATCTATTTGAGTCTATTTAATAAATTTGAATTGACTTAAACTGCATTATTCATCTTCCACACAGCTATGATCAAGCTTCCTATTTCTTCAATAATGCAATTTAACACAATGTACCAGAAAAAGAATGGTCTGGACTCACCTGCAAGTGGGAGTCTGCTGAGGCCACCGTCATCTGTTCGCATCATGTCGTACAATGAACACCTCTGCTCCATCGCCGTCTAATCTTATGGGGGTTTGACTGATGACCTCACCAGTCTTCAAACAGGATTAGCTGAAGACGCAGGAGTCATTTATCTTATTAACAGCAAAGCAAACAATCCTCCTCAGATAAACACCTGCTTGTTTACACTCGTCCGCTGAAACAGCTTAAATCAGATCTTCATGTTTGCAGCGGGGGGGTGGGGTGGGGACTTTGAAGCTGCCGCAGGTTACTATATTCCATTTCAGAAGCAGACACCTGTATTGTTTAAAGAAACAAGTAATGAGATAATCTGGTAGTAAGTTCACTGTCAGACAGATGGAGTGTGGACAGAGACAGACAGGAGGAGAAACGGATTTATTCCTTTACGTCAAACACGGGAAGACAGCTTCATTGACTGGAAACAAAGCAGTCACAAAGCTGAATGAATCATTCCATTCATTGGTTCATTCACTTAATGAAGTCAGAGCTGAGTCCAGGTCTGGACACAGATCACCTGGTGTCACTGTGTGACAGGCTACTAATTTCTAACGGGTATTTGCAAATTAGAAAAGCATCTTATTACTTGATATTTGTTGTGTTCTTTTATTTATTTAATTTCTTTTTCTTTGACCAAAAGACTCCATGGGATTGAATATAAATTACACAACAATTAACTTAAGTGACTGAGGCTACATATTTCCTGGGATCTGCAGAGCCCCAGTATCTTTCAGTGTAATTCAGACTTCACACTTTTATACTATACTATTTTCATTATATTGTCCTTTTGTGTGACAGAGTCCTTGTCAACTTTCTTGCTGCATAGAAATGGTAAGAGGCCAAAAAGACTGACTGCCCACAATGAGTGAGGTAAAATAAAAACAATAAAATATAAGTAAACTAGTACGTTACCAAACAGACGGAGGAGCATGTGTGATGAAGCATCAGAACAGCTGTTGCTGCAGATCATCCGTTTCCTGTCCTGACAGGGTGACAGCTGAGCGTAGCTTCAGGGACGGAAGGAACACAAGGTTAGTTCTTATTTCAAAAGAGAAATTACAACAGGACTCTTACAAATTCTGTACATGTTACTGACAAGTGCTCTTACCTAGGGTTGAGAAGTTTTATTTTGAAAAGCCCTTTTTTGATTAGCCGCAGGGTCCCAGCAAGCTTTCCAGTGAAAATTACAATCTGAAATATTATCCAAGACACTTACAATGCCAGAAAACTTTTAGACCCTAGTTTTTACTTTGGACCAAATTAGAACTAAAATAACAAAAACTGGTACCAGTTACAAAAATTCTGTCTCACTACCCGAAAACTATTTATAAATCCTTTAAATAAGTAACTGAGTTGTAAAGAAGTATCCAATCTTTAACTGGCATTCATCACTCATCGACATAACCTGCATATTTGAATCAAGTCTGGTATTTTTGTGAGTCACTTAGCAGTGCTAATATTAGCGACGGACGCAGTGGTGGTATTTAAAGACAGAGCGCCTCCTTTTATCCACAGGCCTGAACTGATACTGGGAGCACCAAACGCCTCTGGCAAGGAGGACTTTACTTTAATTCTACACAATCATACATATATACAGTTTTATATGCTTTGATTTCATACAAAAAAAACATATCATTTACAGGTGGGAGTGGGGACTGACCTTTTGGAACTCAAAATAAATATTTCAACAGAAGCTCTGTGTGTGTGTTGCTCGTTGGCTTCCACCAGGAGCTGTGTGCTTAACCTTAATGGAGAGACGTTGGATCCAACCGTTATCCCACATGAAAAAGGCAGTTTGTTTGGTTTTTGTGTCGGAAAAATTGATAGTAATTCCATAACTAATGCTCAACAACTAAAAAGCTAAATGTTTACATGAGCGCATCAACCACTCGATCCACACCTACAATACACTAAACTCACACCCTCGACTGAACACACACCCAGAAAGCTTTGCATACCTTTAACAGATATATCTATGAATAAGACAGGCTTTAGAGGCCTCTGTGTGTTTATGTGTGTGTGGAGAGTCCATCACATTATCATCTCATTGGCAAAGAGCAATTTGGAGGTTAACAGTCTCCATATAGGGATTATCCTTTTAGACATTTAAAAAAAAAAAGGAAAGAAATTATCTCACTTTACAAAAATATAAATATGAAGTTGAGACATCAGCCTGTGCCGGAGACACTTGGCAATTTCAAAGGACAAGTGTTATTCAATAATAGTGATTTGATGCCATCAGAGTGGAATATCTTGTATGTAATCCTTAACACTAACAGCACGTGGGTGAAGACTTACACTGCACATACAGCGCTATCTCCTTTATGCCCTTTCTTCTCCTGCATTATTTAAGAGATGGATGGATGGAAGGGATGAAGGTGGATCAGAAGTCAAAAGGAAGACTGGAGCTGCATAGAGGGCTACCTTGGGTATAAACAATCTTTCATGATTATGTCCTCTACTGGGGCTGTAACCACAAAAAAAGTCTGACTCTTTTTCAGTCTTTTGTGGGTCGTGTAGGTCCCTTCTGCAGGAAAAAAAAAAACAAAACATGCCTCTTGTGGCTGCAGAGGTGGAAATCCACGGGAAAGGACAGGAGGGGCAAGAAGTTAAGATGTCCATGCTTCAATGACAAATGACAGAAAACACCCAAAGCTCCAGTAATTCCCGAGTTCACCTGTACCACTTATAAAATATGATCTCTGTCACTCAGTCTTTGAAGGCTCAGGGGTCACCGGCTGATGTCTCTGTTGCCCTCCCAGTTCTTGCTGCCTGCTGCCTCGCTAATGCCGCCATTTTCGAAGAAAGGGTGTTTGAGGGAGTCGGCCAGCGTCAGCCTCTTAGAGGGCTCATACTCCAACATGCTTTCAATGAGGTCAAACAACTGGTGGTGCTCCTCCGCTTCTGACAGCAGATACCGCTGATGGTGCGACAGAGAAGGAAGAGACAAGGTAGAATATTGAGAGAATATCAAGAGAAGCACAGGTCAAAGAAAATAAAAACACTCCACTCCTCTTACCCGCAGAGGTTTGCAGTTTTCTCTGACATATTTTCCTGCTGACGAACTCTCGTCCCAGTCCAGGCGACCACGATAGAAATACTTCTGCTTTCTGAGATGGTACAGACAACAGTAACAAAAACAAGCAATTTACTCAAACTAGGAAAGCCTCATTCTGCACGTTCCCATGCACATTTAAGTGCTGTTTGATTACTGTTGAACTACTGTTTTTGACACAGTGTACAGTACAAGCACAAGGAGTTTATGGTTTAGCTGGCAACTTGTTGTTAGCATGTCAATATCAAGGAATTTTAAAAAACACAATTGCTTGAGCTGAAAGAGCATTAACCCGGTTTCCTCCAAAGTTCAAAAATGTAGCAGCCTGGATTACACCGTGTTCTTCCTAACTGTTGTCTTACGTGTTCTAGCTTCTTCTATAATTTCCAGGTCAATGTCAGAAGTGACAACTATGGTGCATACACATAGCAGAGCACCCAGCCCAGTTTGAGTGAACAAGTTTGTCAACAGGTAATTCCACTACAGATCACATTACCTGCGTTTTCTAAGAATTAAAAAAAAAAGTTATTCCAAGTTACATGCTGATTCCTAAATAAACACAGTACAGAACTCGCCTTGTTTTACGAATCATCCTAGAGGGAACTGGTCCTAGGATTCTCTCCATCATGGCCAAATGCTCCCTGTTGTCATGAGTCTGAAAGAAGTATGGTGATGATCATGATTCATAAACAAAGAGGAAAATCATGATTATTTTATATGCTGGTTCTTCAGCTACAATCTGTTAAGTTTCAGACAGTAAAAAGGTTTACAAACAAATTAAGGGGGTAATTGCCACTACACGTGAGAGGTCCATGAGTCTTTAACTAAGCACATTCATTTCATTACATAATGGCGGGCCACAAATGATGTCGATAAATAAGGTATAGATTCGCAGAACTCACTTTATTCATAGAATGCCATCTTACCTGAAACAAGGTGAAACCAAGGTAGTACTCAAACAAGATACACCCAATGCTCCACACATCACAGGGATGGCTCCAGCCCAGTTCTTAAGGACAGACACATTAAAATGAAAACAGAAAATTAGAAAAAAAGGTTTGGAATGTCTAGTATGTCCTAATGAGGCGTTCAAGATTGTCTCAACGGAAACAAGCACAGGTGAATATCTACAAACTATGGCCCTATCCACACAGAAACAAAATAAAACAAAGGATCTTAGTAGTTTTGAAAAATCAAGAATAGTCTTAATCCACACATAACCCCCCCAAAACAACTCTAAACGCTATAGTACATATGCCAGGCCTGTACACGGCACTTTAATGCTACTACACCAAACCGGAGAAGACAATGTTGAGAATGCCCTGCAAAAACAGATAACATGAAGAAAGCCGGTGGACTACTCACTCACTCATTTTCTACCGCTTTATCCACTAAGGGCCGCGGGGGGCGCTGGTGCCTATCTCCAGCTAACATAGGGCGACAGGCAGGGTACACCCTGGACAGGTCGCCAGTCCATCACAGGGCCACATAGAGACAGACAACCATTCACTCTCACATTCATACCTACGGGCAATTTTGACTGTCCAATTAACCTAATGCCCAAATCTGTATGTTTTTGACTGTGGGAGGAAGCCAGAGTACCCGGTGAGAACCCACGCACCACGGGGAGAACATGCAAACTCCTTGCAGAGGGCCCCTTGTTCCAACCGGGTTGTGAACAAACAGACCAAGCAATTTCCACACACAAGAAGAGGAAGACAACGACGACGATGGAGATTAGCGACAGCGAATGTCTCACTTTCATAGCCAACTGCTGACAGTCCTGCTCACCTAGTATAACCTCAGGGGCGCGGTAATGCCGTGTGGACACAATGGTGCTGTGGTGCTCATGATCAAAAGTGGCGCTGCCAAAGTCCACGACACGCACTGCTGTGCTCTTAACTGTCCGTTCTTCTCGTTTCTGCAAGATAAGAAACACAAGTGTCTGTCAAAACTACTGAACCTGATCTGATTTTAATTTGTATCCTTATGCAAACTCTCCAGGAGTAGCTATGCAAATAAATAAAGTCCAAACGCACTTGCACTAAACCCCCCCCCCCCAAGCAACATGAGTGGGTAATTCATATTTATACATATTACATAAAAATATTTTATTTCTATTGCTTCTTACCTTTTCTACATTGTAGGACATTGTGAAGTCTGAATTAACAAACAGGATGTTTTCAGGCTTCAGATCCGTGTGTGTCAGCTTACTGTCATGAAGAACTGTGGAGGAAAATGTCGCTTTTATACTCTCACATTTCACTGTAAATAAATTCAAAGTACTTCAAATAATCCATCTTACAATCAATCAGTATTGTATTTTACAATGATGTTGATAGGTTTCCAATATAGTGAGTCCAGGGACCCACAGGTGGTAATTTGTATGCATCTCTGTCTGGAAAATTCAATGGTTCCTTAATAAAACGATGACTTCCTGAGAAACTGTGGTGTTTAACTCCAGATTCTGGTATGGTATGTTATGGTTATGAGTAAAATATTAGCTGTGAGAGCAAAACTGAATATTTTTGGCTATAAAAGCCCAAATTTGGTAAATTTTTCAACAACAAGCCATCATATGTGCTCATCTTCAACATTTCTGCTAGTTTTTTTGGTAAAGGTGAGATGAATCAGGATTTTAAAAAAATTAAGAGGGAACATTTGGTTACTCGAAGAGGAACATTTTTGTAGTTAACACTAATGAGTGCCAGTAGGGACAAGTTAGCACAAGTGTGTGTGTGAGTGTATGGAGTGGTCCCTACGGCCACAGCAGTAACTGTTTAAGTGTGGGTATGAAGAACAAAGGACCAGATGAAA
Organism: Brachirus orientalis; assembly: GCA_016785285.1. NCBI lineage: Eukaryota > Metazoa > Chordata > Actinopteri > Pleuronectiformes > Soleidae > Brachirus > Brachirus orientalis. The sequence goes on along the minus strand of JAFBJR010000379.1, from coordinate 595,668 downwards.
ATCAAGCATTGTAATATGATGTCAGCTCTGTCAGACAGGCCATCAAGGTGAGGGTTGACGAAACCCTGCACAATGTGGTGTTCTTCGTGGAAAAATAAGGTGGGTCACTGGGCTGCATGGACAGTGACTTAAATGTGTCATTTTAGATTTGCATCGTACGTGTATAGGACGTGTATCTAGCAATATATGTTAATCAGTTCAGATAATATAAAAAAAATATGTAGGTCGAGCATAAAAATGACTAAAAAGAAATTTAAAAAACCATTAAGACAGACCATGAGAAAAAATTTAAGGCTGTTTAGAAGAACATAATCTATAAAGATAGTGGCATTCTAGTCAGACCTTGTTCAGCATTAGTTCTTTCTGAATAGATTAATAATTTTATGATTCTATAATGCCCTCACGTAGTTGCAGACAAGTCTACTACAGACAAGCAACTGACAAAAAAGATAGCAACGAACAAGGGTGTGCTTGTTGGAAAACTGCTTAGTTTAAAGACATTAAAGCCTAATTTTTGGAACATAAAGGATAAAGTAGTTTTCTATTGGTTATTATAATTCCTTAACAATATGTTGGAATAGTTGCTTTTTTTTTTCTAATCAGCCATAAAAATTGTGTTCTCAAATCTAACAGAGGAAATAAAAATATAACTTACACTTCACAGCAAGACAGATTTGGTAGGCCATGTGTCTGACCTGACCAATTGAGTAGGGAAGGTAGTTGTTTTCCTTCAAAAAGTCAAAGGTGCTGAGAGCTAGCAACTCAAAGGAGATACACATGTGACCATGGTAGTCGAACCAGTCGTACATCTGTACACACAGGCTGCAAAATCAAGAGAATAAAAAGGGAAATTGTTATCAACAACCCTTTCATTGTGGTTGGCAGACAAGAGGAGCCATGGAGGAGCAAGAGGAGCAACTGTCAAATTTGTATTTAATAGACAACCCGCACCAGCACCTGAGCCAAAGATACACACAGCCAATACAATAGGTGTGACAGTGGTTCATTTATGCCAACAGGTTTACTGGCTGAATCAAATATTTATTTTAAAAGAGGCTGACATAGTTAAACATTTATTTGTAACTATCAAAAGCTCCCCATAAAGGAAATAAAGAGAAAAGTCTTCACCAACTAAAACTTACCTACTTAAAACTGTATAAGTCAGTAACAATTAATGTCAGATCTGGGCAATTTTAAATATTTTTTTCTAATAAGGAAAAAGGTGTTGATTTAAGGAGTGAAGAAACTCACAATTTGTTATCAGGATCCTTCTCATTGATCTTCTCAAGGACATTGATCTCCAAACGAGCTGCTTCCTTGTACTTCTGCACATTTTTGATAATTTTTAGAGCAACATGGGCTCCTCCTCTGCAAAAGGTAATGAAACACAAACATGCATCACATAACTGTGATAGTAATCTGAACATAATTGTGAGAAGGAGAAAAAGGTGGTGACGGTTACACAAATTTTCAGACACCAAAAAGAAATAATTTGTTTGACTTAGAAGTTAAAACATACCTGATAAGCTATAGTCAATATAAATGATTATTACCCATATCCCATGTTACTCAAGCCTAATTCCTGATCAGCAAATTTGTTAGCCAAAACAAAAACATCAGGCACAGCAAGCATTACTGACTAGAGGTCAAAACTTGAACACAGGACCTCAGAGGGAGATGATGTCCTACAGATTTTCAGGATAGAGCGACACACAAATAAACACACCTGCGATGGTCAATGCACTGCATCACCCTCCCAAAGGTGCCTTCCCCCAAAGTGCTGACAATCTCATCTGCAACACACCAGAAAAAAAAAAGAAAAAGAAAGGGAGAGCAGGGGCAGAAAGAAGAGGAGCATTAGACTTGTGAACTTGAGTAGAAATACATAATACAAAAGTAAAAAAAGACAGGCGTATCCATGCTAGCGCCCATCCCCTTTTCAAGAGGCTGCCTATTCAAATTTGGCAGAATGGAAACAATCTATAATACTCAGATGCATTGCTCTCTAATAAGGAGGCAAATGTAAAAGTCTGCCTTCCTTTGATGACCAATTTGTAGCCATCAAAAAAAAAAAAAGTACACCCTTTCAAGATGTGGTTCTCGTTGTCCAAAAGGACACAGCGTGTGTGGAAAAACTGAAAAAGCAATACGTATTTCTATTAATCAATGCATGATCCTGAAAATTAGTAAATATACATATACTGAATCTTCTAAAAGCTTAAGTGTATACTATGACAACACAATCCTGAAAATGGAGAATAGCTAGCTAGAGTTAATGATTTAAGCTCTAAGCAAAACACATCAGAAACAAACAGCTGCAAATTGGATTCTATGTTTAAGAAAATCAACCTGTGAAACATAAGAAATGCTGCACAGCTTGAAATTCTACAATAAAAAGGGGAAAATATCTAACGTCCCTCCTAAAATCTTCATTATTCTTGCAATCCACCCTGCTATTTCAGTTATCAGAGCGAAGAGCATTCTAGCAAGGCATCATCATCAGGCACTCCCATGTCATGTAATTGCTCTATGCTTTAATACTCATATGGAGAAGGGTTACGATAGAGTAGTGGCAGTGAGTACATCTCTCTTGCAGGAGGTCCCCACTCCGACAGATCAGGTGCCCTTCCTCGTCGTCCCTCACACTCAGTGCTCGCGTCCGGCTGCCGCTCCGCTGTTTTCACACCCAAACCGCCATCAGCAGGTCACGACACGACCAAAGGGTACAGGGGGATTTCGGGGACAGCCGCAGCCATGGTGTCAGGCGGCACAGGAAGACGAGGAGGGAAGAGGAGGGTGGTGTTGGCGGTAGTTGATGTAGTTGTGGTTGTAGGTGGGTTTGGTGGTCATGGGGCGATTCACGCATGACACCACGTGAAGGAAATATATAACGATAGGGATATAGTGCAAGGGAACAAGTCAAAGATCACATGTTGTCCTCTGCTTCTCTCCCCCCTCTACCTTTAAACCACAGCTGCCCACAAACAAGGAAGCAACTGGCATTTCCATTCATCATCGCAAGAGACAGTAAAATAACTTATTCATCAGTAATCAGGCTGACTTTTCTGATTAAACAAGATGGAAAATAACCATATGTAATCAAGCAGGAAGCTTGAAGGTAAACTTAACACTTATACTACATCAAAGTCCACCCCTTACTCAATTCAGTGTTTACCACCCAATAAAAAGAGTGTAGCCAAATATACTGTAGCCCACACAAATACTATATTTCAGTTCTTCCAAGACATTTTTAATTTAATTTGAACAAAAATCTATATTCAGTTTCAATGTTAATTTAGCATGTTTGGAAGAACATTTTCATTTTTTTTTTTTTTTTTAGTTCATCTGTGCTGAAGTTCATGGACGGCCAAATAATTGATACCACCTACATTTTAGGCTTTCATACATACTTCTTGATAAACATATTATTTATGTCAGTGCCAGAGATTCAGTATAGAAAACTATGGTAGTGGGTGTGTATCTAAAAGCAAAAATTTGCAATTGAAGATTGAAATGGATGATAGTGGAAGTATTTGCATAAAAATGAAAATGCTCTACCAAAAGGAAATGCCAATTTTAATAAAACCCACTTTAAAAAATAAACCAAAATCCCCATGACAGACAAAAAAAAAAAATCATAAAGATTGTACTACTTACCAATTCCAGGAGCTGCAGAGAAGAAATGGTTAGGGTAAGACAGAAACAGAATGAGCTGAGAGAAAAAGACAGGTGGAAAGAAAGAGGACCATAACAGTTAAGATCTCAATCTCAGGGCCGGCTGTACTCACCGAGGAGGATGGGCTATAGGACCTGGTTCTACGCCGCCTTCGTTTGTGCTTACGCCTGCTGCCTTTCCGCCTGTATGACTCATCCCGTTCCCGTTCCCTCTCACGGCCGCGTCGGTAGTCGTACATGTTTGGAGAGAAGTCACGTGGATAGTAACTTTCGGCTGCTCCATGTGGTTCCCTTTCTCTGTCGCGGTCCCGTTCGTAGTATCTTCTGTCATATGGACGGTGCTCCGTTAAGCGATTGTCATAACTACGACTGAAAATAGAGCACATGACACATTAAAACCTATAGATTATATCTGAAGAAAAACAAAAAATAAATCTCTGTGGACACGAACATACCTCCTGGAGCGTACATAGCTTCCTTCCTGTCTGTGGCCCCGCCCCCTTCGGTCTCGTTCTCTGTCACTGCTGGATGAGTATGACGGTGATCTTCTGTACCGGTGTCTTCGCCCTCTGTCCCTATCTCTATCTCTGTCTCTGTAACGATCCTGGTAGTTGCCTCTGCTGTCTCGGTCTCTGTAACGGTCCTGGTAGCTGCTTCGACTGTCTCTGTCTGAAGACGAGTAGCGTCTTGTGTGAGGCATCTAGTGGATATGTTCAGAAAGAAACAAAAAGGTATTAATTAACAATCCACCCACTAAAGTAAGTACAGGGAACAGCTGCAGTCAAATGACACATCCACCCTTTTCACATGTTTCTTTTTTGCCAAAAAAGTCTTTAGAGACTCTTGGTGACTTCTCAGTATACACTCACCAATCATTGCAAGTTGTCACAAATATCTAACAGATTAATCACATGGCAACAACTACGTTTACAATTAAGCTTGTAAACATGGACAAACCAACCTGCTGATGTTCCAACTGAGTAACAGAAAGGGGAAGGAAGGTGATTTTAAATATGGCATGATGATCATCAGGATTTTAACAAACACAAACATATCTAGGGTATACAGAGATTGGTCTGTAAAAGATAAACTATCCAGTGAGCACAGTGAGCAAAGTTCTCTAGATGAAAATGCTTTATTGCCAGGTGTCGGGAGAAGAATGGCCAGGCTGGCCCGAGATGATGGAGAGGCAACATTAACATATTCACTTGTTGGAACCAGATATGCAGGACACTATCTCTGAACACAACACATCAAACCTTGAAGCAGATGGATAACATCTGCCACTACTGCCACTTATGCACCTAAAATGTGTCCAGTGAATGTATAGGCAGGAATCAAATAAAAAAAAAACAAATCATGACAAGGTACAAGTGTTAGATGTAACTGCTGATTAAAAAACAATCTATTAGTAACAGCAGTGTAGTAAACACTGTTTTAATGTAAAACGGTTGTGTGGGAGGCCTTATCTAGCAAGGAAAATCACAAACACTAACACTGCAACTTTCACATCATTGAAGAAGACGCATACAGACCAAATATGTGCAGACAGGTAAAGATAGCTGGACAGACAACTGCTGAAGCGGGCCTAGAAATGAACTAATACCAGTGATCAAAGGCGGGGGAACATTTTAATAATCCTGTTGCGTGCCTCTTATTAAGCAATAGTTAGCTGGCGCAAACACGGGCGCTTTAAACGGTAGTTAACAAATGTACGAATGACACCGAAGTAACCGTCAACAGTCAAGCTATAACTAAGGTTCAATGATGTAAATGCAATACTTACACAAGTATCGATATTGCATTTATTCAAATCCAGAAAAACGATGCGTAACTTACGTGACACTATCAATGTTTTCACACGTAAGTACAATAATATTTGCCCCGAAATGTCTTAACAGCTGCGACGTATTAAAGTTGAACCATCTAAATAAGATCACCAAGAGTTAGCACGTCCTGTTAGCAACATCGGGGGATGTAAATAATTTGACCGCCATCTTAGCTTAGCCTACGTTCACCAGCCAAACAGCTACTTGTGCTACAAGCGTTTGTTCGGAATGTGGCTTTTTGCAAACACCGAAACAGTTCGAATATACGATATTTACCGTTTTGGCAGCAAGACCCGTGCGCTTGTCCCACAAGAAATCCGTGGTGGCGTTTTAATTACTTCAGTTACGTCCTTGGTATTAGCTTGCTGAGCTAGCAGTCGGCCAGCTTTTTTTTCTGTCTGCACAGTAGTCAGCTAGTTCTGGTTCAGACTAAAGGAGCGCACGCCTCCCTGCGGCTCCGAGTTACTATATGTCAGCTCACTACCCCCATGTCATTGTTGACACGTTAATGCTCTCTTGTGATATTACTATCGACGACAATAATAACAACTAAATACACATATCTCAAATGGTATTTGCACATTCATACATATACGCACAGAAAATACAGGCGTTAAGGAACAACAACAAACCAAAAGTACCCAATCTGTTTGGGGCTTCAAAATCATACAGAAAACCAAAAACTGTGATGATTAAGGGTTCCCTTAATTATTTTAGCTTAACTGGAGAAAGTGCAAAGCTCTGTTGAGGCAGCAAAGTTTTTCACACCACCCTGTATGACAAGTATGTACTGTAAATTAGGGATGCACGATATTATTGATATCGGCAGACATAGGCTTTAAAATGTATTATCAGATATCAACAAATACACCAAGATATTCCAATATGACTACTGACTACAACATTGTTACTTAAGGCTGCTAATTCCTTGACTTATTTGCTATAACTTTGTTTTGTTTGTTTGTTTGTTTTTAAATTTTGCTCATTGAATACAATTTATATCTACATCTGTTGAAATGACTATGAAAAATATTAAGTTAATTTCATCACAGAAGAGACTAAATGAATCTGCAGCTGGGCGCAGGGAAAACGTGTATATTGTATATCGACATCGGTATTGGCCCAAGCACTCCCAATATTGTGCTTTCCTAACACACATACACACACACACTCACACATATATACACTACCAGTCAAACGTTTCAACACATGACTATTTACATTGTAGATTCTCACTGAAGGCATCAAAACTATGAATGAACATATATGGAATTATGTAGTAAACAAAAATAATTAGTGTGAAATAACTCTAAATATGTTTTATATTATAGATTCCTCAAAGCAGCCACCCTTTGCTTTGTTGACAGCGCTGCAAACCCTTGGCCTTCTCTCAGTGAGCTTCATGATATAGTCACCTTAAATGGTTTTCACATTAGGTGTGCTTTGTCAGGTTCATTTGTGGAATTTCGTGCCTTATTAATGGGGTTTGGACCATCAGTTGTGTTGTGCAGAAGTCAGGTTGGTACACAGCTGACCGCCCTATTTGACAACTGTTAGAATTCATATTATGGCAAGAACCAATCAGCCAAGTAAAGAGAAACAACAGTCCATCATTACTTTAAGAACTGAAGGCCAGTCAGTCCGGAAAATTGCAAAAACTTTAAATGTTCACAATAAAATTCTGCTGAACTGATGCAGATTTCTGGCCATTCCACCATTTCTAGGTTTTTCAGTTGCACATCTAAAATAGTAGCTGCTTACTTCACAACATTTGTGAACTTAAACAGTCAAATAATCTGAAAGAAAACAGGAGACTTTATTTTACTTTACTTACACAAAAACATGATATAACATACTTAAAGTATGAACAGATCATTTTGCGTTGTATTTGTGGCGATTTTAAGACAGTCTGACAGTTTTTGGCCACTTCAGCAGCACCTGAGTCCCATCCATGGTTCCAGTGAAGACCACACATAAACCAGTGTGCTGCAAGACAACTTTTGGCACAGTGGCCACCATCAAGAGTTTCATGATTCTGAAACACACAAAAGAAACACAGAGGAGAGACATGTCTTAATGGTATTAACTCAAATGTGTATTTTGTTTTAGAGGAGTTATATGTCTACCTTTCCTGCCTTTCAAATGTCTTTACTTGTTCAACTTCATTTGCTCTCTCATAAAAGTCATTCGTTCCAAGCGCATGGAGCCTCGGTAGATCCACTCTTTATGTTGATCTTCCTAAGTAACACAAGAAATCAACTGTATAGGTGACGCAAGTGAAATAAATACTGTATATCAGGATTAAAAACATATAGAATTCAGTTGAAAATACTTGACAGGAAGGCGTTAAATGCACTGACCTGAAAAACAACCTCAATCAAGCTGCAATCGACCTTGCACACCTCACATTTCTGCTGGACACCATTAAACTCTGCATTAATGACCTGTCCAAGCTGGTAATAGGCCTTTGGCGAACTAGGCCAACTTTTCAAGTAATCCTTCATGAAGTTTCTGTGGACGTCATCTAAGATATCACCCAAAGGGTCTGTCACTGTCACAGAAAAAAATGAAGAATCAGAAAGAAGAAGAAGAAAAAAAACAAATGGCATCAATCAAGGATGAGGTAAGAATCAGATGTAAGAGAATGACAGAGATGCAGACATGCCAAACATTACTATTACTGCTTCTAAGAATTGCTTCCTCCAATTACTACTATGTTGACTGAAAACTTTATCAATCACCATTGATTGAGGCAAACAAGAAGAAATTCCCTCCACCTTCTCTGGTTCATAACGATTTATTACTCATAAATTGCTAACAACGGCACATTTCAAAATTTCCTTCTAGACATTTGTGTTTAAGACAAGTCTGATTTCTAACAGAAAAAAATAACTCACAATTGTGCTTGAAAGCTGGCTGTTTTGTCAAATGTGAGGGTCAATTATGAATTGTGAATTAACATTTACTTTTTAAGTTAAGATTGGTGAGAGTTTTGACGTGGTTCAAATTAAAAAAAAGGTTTTTCAGTCAGACCCATGTTTTCAAAAACGGTTGTCAATTGTCCCATGTGCAGACCCATGTGCTCCTACACTTACATGGCTTGTACACAAGGTGTATACAAAATAAAGCAACATAAACTGGAGTGTGGTCATCGAGAAAGACCAAAAATCTGAAAAATGAAACAAAACAAAAAAATGATAAAATCCAATTTGTCTTAATGATGAATTAAACAGCAAGTACAACAATGAAAGATGGCATCATCTAAATTTATCATAAAAAGTATTAATAATGAAAAAAAAAGAAAAAACCCACACAAACCTCATGGCATTTCTCTTACAGGGCACCTCTGCTACGACTCCAGGACAGAAGGAGGGACCATCATCTTTACACCTGACAACCACACGGGCACCAACAAACAGCTGCTCAGCCTTTGGTGTGCGGTCAAAGGCGATGTGGCAATCAGACACAAGCATTTTTCCCTTTTCTTCAAAAAGAATCTTGTATTTCAACCTGCCATCTACCACAAAGGAAAAAAAAAACATGAAAACATAAACAGTTGCTTGAATGTTACACTTTTTATGAATTTGTGGTATAAATTCTGTATTTGAATGAACTTCTACTAAAATCTTGTTGGGGCCGGTCAAGGACCTGAAGTAAAACAGAAGAATAAGACTCCTCCCACAGACAAAAAAGTAATGTATGATTGATTGATTTTGTAGGTGTCATGCAGCACAACACCAAGCCCGTATGGACAAAAATGTTGTGTTAATCTGCTGAAAAGTCACACCTTTTGTTAGGATTTCCTTGATTTTCCCCTGTTGCCAATTCAGGTGCCCCCTCCGTGCCACAACAGTCATGTTCACACTGACTTCCTCTTCCGGTGCACGAGGAAGGTTCTTGGTGGCTTCGTCAGTGGAATGGCATGAAGCCGATACAATGCGCACAGAGGGAAACTCTGTCACTGCAAAGGAACATACTAACATCAAGACGTATAGTGGTGAAATGAAGGTAAATTTATTTCCTTGACTGTGTTTGTAATCTTAGATGTTAGAGAAGTTACTCTCAAGCTGCCTCGGTGCAGAGGGTAAATTCAAATGTCATTCATCCAGCAATAATAAGTTGTGCAAAAACATGAAATAGTAAATGGTCTCATATCCTTTTAATGGCAATGTAATGTTATTTTAAGTTCTCTTATTGCAACAAGCAAACAGGAGGGTAAAGCTATCGGTCTAATTTGAAAATTATATCAGCCATTGCATCACTACTGCAGGCCTTTACAATGTATAATAACCAGAATTCATATTCTAAAATTGACAGTATTTGCGAGTAGAGAAAATGGTGACTGTTGTTTTTAAGCGTGTCTTCCAAGACAGAGTTATGACACGAATGGAGAAATTACAGGAACCACATTAAACTAAGTGATACAATAGAGGTTTCACAGTCATGTTTTTGAAATGTGTTGTGGTTAATAAACATCACCTTCAGTATTTGCTGGTGGAGACTCTGTTTTCAATGCACAATTTTCAGTGTTGCTTTGTTCACTAGCTTGGGGTGCTTTTGTTTCTACTACACTGCCATCATCATTTGTTTCCGAGGCGACTGGTTGCGTTTCATGACTCTTGCCAAGTTTTTTAATTGACTTTTGTTTTTTTCTCCTCTTGTTGATCCAGGAGTTAAAACTCGATACAGAACAATCAGAATCACTGGAGCAGTCTTTTGGTTCCCACTGGTCATCAGAGTCAGACATTTCATTCTCACTGTCATGCTTTGGAGAGGTTGGTAGAAGTAGTGCTTTGATCTTCCATTCAGGTAGTCTGGTCAAGGAAACCACAGAGTTTCTTATACAAGGAAACTGTTTTTTGTCATTGTTTCCATTCAGACTCTCACTGTGCCGAAGCTTTGGTGAAAGAGTATGGCCTTTAGCAGCAAGAGAAAGGCAAGCTTGAGTCACAGGTTGAACAGGATCATATGATGAGTGAGGTATGGGTCCTACAAACAGACAAAAAAACTGGTCTGACAAACAAAAACAATAATAAGCTAATTTGTCGGGTCATAAATGACGCGAACCTTACCACAACAAGTGCCATCATTTTCATCTTCGGAATCTGTGTCTCTGTATTCCCAGCCCAGCAACAAATATTGTTTTTTCAAAGTTGCTTCACATGCTGCCAAAGACCTGCAGCACATCAACATTATAAAAAGAAAACATAAATCAACAATCTACACAAATACCATAGAACTTTTTTACTTTTCTTTACACAGAAATGAAGGTGCTTTGTTAGTGTGGTGTGGCTCTTACAGATGACAGGGAAATTCAACTGCCTCATCATTTTAAGATATATATATATATATATATTTTAGTTAAATCTATTTTAAGGAGCACTAGAAGACAAATATACAGTATAAAAAGAGGTTGTCTATAGGGGATAACAAAACAGATCAAAATATTTTTGCACAAAACACTCAGGAAAAGATCTAACACTCACTCCCAGAGTTTCAGGAGTTTAGCAGCCCGTTCCTCCCTCCTTTCCAGCAGTGACTGAAGCATGCTGCACTTCTCTAGCAAATCCGAGGAGATCAGCCCACTTTTCTCCACCTTCTCTCTGATCCACTTCTGGAGCTCCTCTTTGTTCATCTCTAGCTCATCCCCCTCCATACTTACACAGCAGTGGTGTAGCTGGGGGAAAAAGCAGGCAAAAAAGAGATTTGCAGTTCTTTCAACGATGCAAGACGATGAAGGCAGTAGTGGCTCCTCTCAGTAAAGAGTATTTTGAGAGCATGGTTCATGTATTTAACATAATAATAACTAGTTTCCAAATTATTTTTCATCTGAAAGCAGTAAGTACAGTGCAGTGCAAACAAATAAATCAAGATTGGAGAGACTGCCCAAAAGTGTTGTTGAATTTTTTTTTTGAGTAAAATTGTACATACAATTTGTGTATTATTACATCTTATTATACGATAATATTTTATCAGATGGATTTAGAGAAGTTAAACAGACCAAACATGTATATATGTATATACTGTATGTTACATTCATTTTGTACCTTCAGAAGTTGTTTCCATTCATCCGCTTTCAAAAGCAACAATGTCCTTTCTTTGTTTTTACACGCATAAATACACTTCTGACAAACGTGAAAGTGGATTTCTGACCTAAAATGATGTCTACACGTTTTCACAACAGGAAAAGCTCTAGAGAGTGAGTCCATGTTGTGTTTTTCTACACAAATTCTGGTTTCGTGACCGGACGAGCGTGAAAACAAGTGACTGTTGGCAGGAATCTTCGGACCAGCTCCGAATGTTGCTGGGGAACAATATCCGTGATACACTTACCAAAATCACATTTTCGTCAATAAAAATGTGTATAGATTTTTTCCTCAGAAAACCAAATTAAACGAGGGTCGCTTCTTAGCCACTAGTTTACCAAAGTTGTTCACTTCCTCTTCTGTACTAAGCTGCGTCAGACATTACTGCCCCCCTGCGTCTGCACAAGTGATGTGCATGTATGTCAAATGAATCATTGCAGCTCTTCTAATGAGATATATTATATTATATTATATTATATTATATTATATTATATTATATTATATTATATTATATTATATTATATTATATTATATTCATGCAGGATAATCTTAAAGAATTATGTGGTCTCTGTAGATGAATAGATAGATAAATTAAACACTTAATTTGTTAACTACATACATTGGTGGTAAATTGCCATTATGAAACAATAAGGAATAGTTGTGGAATAACATGATTTAATCAATAAATAATACAATTTATGTATCCTTTATTTAGACAGGAAGGTCCCATTGAGATACAAGAGCTCTTCTTCCAGTGAGGATAGCAGCATAGATAGTATGAATAATTACAGAGACAAAACAATCTCAGATATAAAACTCACAACAGAATATACAAAAGAAAAGGGAAGTCTTATCTTTGGTAGAAACATTTCCTCAGATATCCAATGTCAAAATCTCATTCGAATGCAAACATGTATACATACAGTATATACAGGTCTTATCTCTGCACAATGTTTACCTGAATATGTATTGGTGAAATAACTCCCAGGAAAGTCAACTTTTATCATGAAGTTTAAACATATGTTTTTCATTCATTCATTCATTGGTCATCTCTCACTTTATCCTCCACAAGAGGGTTGTGGGTGAGCCGGTCCCAATATATGTATGTATGTATTTTATTTTAAGTATTGTAGATGCAAAACTGAAGTTAAACGTAAAACAGCCAAAAATCCACAGGAGCATTCAAAGAATATAGATGCACATCTTGTAATTTCCTCTTGTCTCAAACGTGCTCTGACTCCCGTATCCTCTGAAAACACACAGCAATGAGAGTATATGACTTTTTCTAAGTTAAATTACCTGAGGGAGAACTCTCCCTCAGGTAATCTGCTCCTCCTGGTAGGTGGAGGTGGAGATGGAGCCATAAGGATCCACCACTGTTTGGGCACATCGCACCACTGTCACCAGCAGGAAGAAACACAGCAGGAAGAGGAAGAACAGAGCAAAACCCAAGTCCACGTCCACCTCAAACGGTGTCGTAGGGTGAGAGCCCTGGTCCATGAAGGCACCGATGACCGTTGATCCTTTTTTTCAAGTCTTTTGTCCCCTAATGAATCCAGCGCCACCAGGTTAAGGATGGTGCAAGTGTGTGCACATAGATGATGGTGACGTCTTTATGCCAGAAATATAAGTAAATCAGAGAGGCAGACAGAAAATCAGAAAAACAAAGCAGTAAAACAAGTTTATATATTGGCAAAGACACCACACAACTCATACATTTTAATCTGGAGATCTACAAGTGTTTGATTTAGAGTTTAATTTAGTCAGTGGTTGAAAACATTTAGGCAGAAACTGTTTTCGAAAAAACAATATCTCTTGTCTTTTTTTTGATCTTTGCTTTGTGATATATAAATTGATAAAATCATTTGAGAAATTCACAATTCAGTTATTGGAAAATGCTCACGAAAAATATGAAACAAGAAACTTCAGTTAAATCTGAAGAACAAAGTAAGTATAATGTAAAATGTACAGTAAGTTCTATCTTAAATTTCAGATAGTTGATCGTTTGTAATCTGAAACTGAAGGGATGATGTTATATTTCCCAAATAAACTGTAAAATAAATAAACAGAGAAACACAATTACAATATTCTAGAAAAGATTTATTGCTTTTAAATAGCTTCTTTTGTGTGACAAACACGTGTAAAACCTCAATATTTCATGTACAAGCACACAGGATAAATTGCCCATCTTTAGATGCTTGAACCAAAGTGTTCTTGGATATTTACATCATCATCATTTCTTTGTCTGGCTTTTATTAATGGGAATACAAAATAACCTTTCTCCGGTTGGTACAAAATAGAAACACATTCTCATAAAAATGTGAGGGAAAAAGTTGTAAGTTAAAATTCAGCTCTGCATCAAGAAAGTCATTTTAGTCATTATAGTTTGATGGTTGCAAGATTTCAACTAAAGCAGAGGTATCCAATCTCTGGAGATTATTGCAAAAAATATAATTTCAAACTTACCATCTTTCCTGTTTGGTCAACAGGCATCCAGGTGTTTACTGCTGCTGCTGCTGAGTCTCTGTCTTGATTCCCTCTGCTCATTATGCCTATTATTAAAGTTATATAAGACGCTCATCAGTTACCACAGTCTTAACCGTTCCTTGCTTATCATCAGCATTACAGGGAAAATGAGCAGCCTACACATTAACTCCTGCACACACACAGGTTTGCACAGCAACCCTTTTAAGAACTCTCACTGAATTCCATTCATTTGGACCCCTCTTCAACGCGTTATCCCTAATCAAAATCCCTTATCCTTATCCCTTACCCTTATCAAATCTTAGCCCTAAATGTAAATACTTCATCAGAAATGAGGTTCTGTCTCATTAGGACCAGGTTTTGGTCTCCAGGAGGACTACTGGTCCTGACAAGGTCTGTGTTTATGCCTGAAAAGGTCCTAAAGAGGCAACACATACAAGTATGCACACAGCATGCATCTTGTAACCTCCCACGGGCATGTAAAGCCTCTATTAATACTTAAGCAGGAATTGAATAACCATCTGCAAAGTTCACAAGTGTATCAAACACCGCACACCTTTTGTTGTCCTGTCAGGAACAACCATCGTCAGTCACCAATTAGACTTCACACCAGCACAACTCCTTTGGTGACAGAGCTTCTTCATTACACTAGGCTACAAAAGGCAACGAGGGAAGGAGGGGAATCTTCACATGAGAGGAAATGTAAGGATTTTCAGAAGAAAGGAAATACAGGACAGAGACAGAAGGCGTGGAAAGGAAAGCCCAGACGTCAGAGCAGGAGAAACAGCAGATGCATTACAGCAATTAAATAATGGAGGTAGATGGGAGAGCAGGCTGGAAAGTGACCCTGCCTCTTTAAAATGGAGATTGTTACAGTGAAGCTGAAGAACAGTAGTACAGAGCACAGAAGTAAAGTGATCCTGCTCCATATGCAATTAGAAGAGGAGGGAGGCCTTTTAGGCTGCAGCCAGGGAACAGAGTGAATGAGAAATAAACCCATGCTGAACAACATTCTGCACCTTTCAGGCTGAGTGAGGAGACCACACTTTTCTCTTCTGAGACTTAAAAAAAATTATTGTAAAAATCACTCTAGACGTTTTTGGAAACAGCTTCCTCAAAGTGTGCCAACCAGGTGCTACTCCGTATGTCTCCACTAACACAGCACTGTACCATCTGATTTAATAGTCGCTCCATGGTGCCTTCAGAGCCAATCTGTACAAGTGGAGCCAGTGACCAGTGACTGATGGGTAATACTCCTTACCAAACGTGATTTACTCCACTTACAACGGAACAGATCATCAGACATGAGAGAGTTCAGATTTATCACGTAGTTTTTTTTAGATAATTTGAGCAGAATGTCCATAATTATTCAACTAGACCGGCCAGGAATCTTCATGCCCCCATAAATAATGTTATATTCTATCAAAAACTCTTGTGGAATGAAAACATAGAAGCATTAACTCTACACTAAAGAAAAAACACATTGTCATATTCCTGTTTTTATTTCCTTGGATATTATATTTGTATGTTGATTATATTTTTAAATAGCTTAATGATTTTGTGTATACATTGTTTTAGGGGTGTTTTTACGCATGCATTTTATTGCATTTAAGTGTAAAGTCTAAAATGAACAGCAGCAGGCAAAGATGTTAAACATACTCTGTGTTCAGCTTTTAAACTCATGCTGCTTTTTGGTTTATCAATGTCAATCTTGAGATTTTGGACCCCCTATAGTCTGTAGTTGGGATGTGGTAACAACTTGGCTTGTCTGTTTCACTGTAAAACACCTGAAACCACACATTTGGACCCACGTCAAACTGTCAAGGCAAACAAAAAAAAAACAGGCAAGGATGCAGAGCTTTCCACCATCATCTTTATCATGATCATTATGATTTTACATCTCAGCAATACGTAATGGAGAATAAAAACACTTTCTGTAGTAGCAAAGCCATTCAGAGCTTGCTGCAGCTGACTGACGTTATGAGCCGGGGCACAGAAATGTTAGAGGCCATGAGTGTTACTGCGCAGGGGTGTTCAATGTGTCCAGGCACAAAGTTTACACAAGGATTACAGAAATGTGTGTGTTTTCTCTTTACAAATGGCCCTTGAAATGAAAAAGGGCACTTCAAAATGACATGGTCACACAAAAGTAAACTATACTTTGTCTTTTTTTTTTTTTAAACTTTAGATTTCACTTTAAACACACACAAAAAGAGGAAGGACCTGGGTAAATAATATGAATAAATATCAAACAAAAACTTGAAATCAAACTCCAATATTCTTTTAAACTTAAAATGAGTCGAGTATCAATTTAAATCAAATATTCACAGACTTCTTTGTCAAATATTTTGTCAAAGCTGATCTATAGAAGAAACCATAAAGTGCATCTTTGGATGGATTAGAAAAACAACACTGAATGGAAATGCATGGACTCTTCCAACACATAAAGAATTCATGAACAATTAGTGATTGGTTTGGGTTACACTTAAACAAATTGCTCCCAAATTGAAACCGTTGACTGGACCGCAAAACAAATAAAATACAAAGCAACATAAAAGTCAAACAACTAAAAGTCAGTGAGTATAAAGACAAACATTTAAAATGATTCCTGTGCTTCCTGCTGCCCATAAGGCAAAGCATTTTAAAACAAACTTTAGTCACATTAACTCACACATGGCAGGTGTAGCACCTTCTCCTACTGTTTCAAACCGTTTAAAAATATTATTTATCTCCAATTACTTTAAACATCACTGAAACAAGTGCATTGCAGCATCACCGTCTCAAAATCATTGACACAAACCTAAGTGACAAAATTGCAGATGCATGAACCGACAATCTGTATTTTAGTAAACAGACTAAAAGCAGATTATGGTCTATACAAAGACGTTCCCTCGTACACATTAATGCTGCTCACAATGTCACCGACATCAGCGCCATTACCTAGAGCAGAAACCAGTCAAGTTCAAAAGCAGTCTTACTTGAAATGTGTTAAACTGTGCACAAGGAAAATTACCGTCCAGAAGTACAGCATGTCTAAAACACTTCCAGTAACATATAATAAAGCTACGAGAAGGCAGATTCTGCAACTTGGTCAACAGCACAAATTCTTGGCAAATAGCAAATTAGACTGAAGAGGAGGGAAAAGAGGAGAAGGTGGATGTAACAACAAAACCACTCTGCTGCTTAAGTGCCAGTCATTGTGGTTCTACTCTGCAATCTGTGTCCCTCTGCTTAATTTAGTGTAATCCACAGAGGGAGATGAAATGATCCACAGACTACCAGGATGTGAGAAAGGAGGGTATACTTGGATGAATATATGTGATTGTGTGTGTGCATGCGTGCTGCTTGCTGCCCAATCTTTGGCTTTCAGGTTCAGGTTCTCCACCTGTCACTGTTAGATCAGTGCCTCTTCCTGTGGTTGTTGTTGAGAGGGGTGTGGCCATTCTGCATGTGGCCATTTTTAGATTTCCTCTTTTGCTCAGGATCGTGGTCTTCATCTTCTGACTCTGTCTCTTCTTTATCACTCCGCTCATCCTCAACAATGTCCTGTCAGATAAAACAAAACATGACACTTTAAGTGATTGTGTTACACACTAGGAAAAAAAAGGTATTTAAAAAAAAAAAAAAAGACACTTTCATACATTTCCTGGCAGGAATTTAATGACCATCCGCAAGATAAGAGCAGTCCAGAAGATATGCAGAATCTGCAGCACAACCATCAGCCCATTGAAGAAGTAAAAGCCAGGGAAGAGTTTGTAGAGGGTCAGTGGGTACACCAATGTTGTATGTATGATCCTGGACAATAGAACAATGGCAGAACAGAGAGTCTAATCAGAGCCACCTACAGTGACATTCAAAAGCCCATTGGCAGCAGTCTGGAGTGCAAACAATGCCTCTGTTGTGTTGTTTACACAGAAATGTTGTAAGGAGTTTCAGCATATTAATGAAATTTACTTCTAAATCAAATGCTCAAGAGAGTAACAATATACTGCATAGTTAAATCAAGTACTAAAAATTTGACTTAGGTGCACTGTCCCTTTCCATTTTAGAGGAAATGCATATTTGCTCTTATCTTTTGAAGGAAAAAAGGATCAAATCTACTATTTTCTTGTCGATAAACCATAAAAACCCATTTAAATGTCCTTCCCAAAAGGCAAGCAACTTCTAAAACAGACAAGAATTGCAGTTTGTAGCAAACAAACTTAAAGTAGTTCAACTTGTTGGGATAATGAGGGAGTGTAGCTGACTGACTTAAAATAACTGCTCATTACATTACCCAGTGAGGAAATGGTTCATAACTAAACACACGTGAGTAAACTACATGAAGCAAGAAGAAAAAAAAAAAAAACTAACCCCCCAAAACAAACTGCTCATTAATGCTACTAATATATTACCTAATGTGCAGAGAAAGCAAAGAGGTGCCAGTGATGAACATACTTCTTGTTCTAAACATCAGCAAAACCAGTGACTCATTACAGTTGACAGTAAGTCTGATGTAACATGTTTTTACCAGAAGGGGAGGATGATGAGGCGGGTGATAATGAAAACGGCAGCAAACACAGTGAATATGAAGTTGCAGGTTTTCCTCCAACCTGCGTAGTTGAACATTTTGGCAGACTGGAAGGAAAGAGAGATCAGAGTGTGACCTTTTGCATGCGTTTCCCTCTAGAGGGCAGTCAGTGAACTGCATGAGGAGGACAGCCCTCTTACCTGACTGTTAAATGAAGCTAAAAAAAACTATATAGATGTTATGATGTAAGTAAAATTACTATTATGACTTGGTTAGAATAGCTTTTTTCTGCTGTGCTAGCATCTTTTCATACCTCCATTAAATAGTCAGAGGCATCATGCACCAACATGATCAATGTCCCTGCACGGATGTAGTTGACCAGCCAAGAGAAACTGATAAGAAGGATGGTAGCTACATGGTGAATTATCTGCTCTTTGAAATCCTGCAGAGAAAGAAGAAGAGATGTGCTTAAATACTTGGTCACTTATCAACAGCGTGTCTCTGACTGATGGTGTTTTTTTTTTTAAATAAATGATTAACCTCTGGCATGCAGCAGATTATACGGCTTTACAGTAATAAAAGTAAACTGAATCCACACACAAAAAACCAACTTATCAAAATGTTACAGAACAAATTCCTAAATAGTTGGCCGATTTCAACATGGTGGCCCTCTATATAACTGTTGTTTTGATTTTAAGAACGGAGCAATTAATAGTTTTCAAACTACAAATTGGAAAGGCTGCAGTTTAATTGTTCTAGTTTTCTATGCCATTTAAAAAAAATGCAATAGATGATAGAAAAGTTAGAAAAGTGTAATTGTTACTATTTTGATTCAGGATTACAACAGTTACTTGATAATTGATTAATTACTAAATTAATAGCCAACTATTAATAACTGTTTATTCATTGTTTAAAAAAAAAAAAAAAAAAAAAAAAAACTCCCCACCCCATTTTTTTAATCATCATTTCAAAGTTTGGGGAAAAACATTAACATTTCCCTAAAATATCTGACGTTTTATGGACCAAAAGAAACAGGCGGATGAATCAACTCTGAAAAGAATTGTTAGCTGGAGCACTATTTGATGGTATCGCGTATAGTAATGGTCAAAATTCTTCTAAAACTATGAAATGAAACTCAGCTTAATTGTAATCACGATAAATTTTAAAATAAAAATGTAATTGATATGCTACCCAAATCATTCAACCCTAGCTCCATGTTTTGTGAACTTACTGTATGTTCTTATAAAAATTTATGAAATAATCACTGCGACTGAGGCCTTTGAAACAGCTGACAGGCTTGAAGGTCTGTGACCTTTTACAACAACATTCAGATTAATCTGTTGCTACACAATGTCACTCATCTATGAGCTAAAGTCACATATTAACTCAACATCCCTAACCGGACGGAACCATTTCAGTTTGTTCCTAAATTGACAAAGTAAAAGGGATGAGTAGAAATTAACATTATCTTTAATGGCTTTTTCAATTCAGACAGGTCCATTCAACACAGTACAAGTCTGGATTTCTTCATATATCAATATCCAAACCTCAATATACACAACCAACACAACAGATCGTCACTTTATTTCATGCACTCACTCTGGGAGTGATTGTTCTAGATGGAGGGTTGCCGAGGGGTTTTATAGCAGAAAGCTAACACGGTTTAAAAAGCATCACCGACCACTTACCTTACGTTTGACATCCGATGCTACGCTGAAAACCAGTGAGATGTAGAAGCCTAGTTCGATCATGTAGTACCAATACTGAGAAGGCAACAGTGGCTGGGAGAAAATGCAAAGAGAAAAGGAATTATTTCACCCACACGTCAATTCAGTAAATCAGTTAAGAAAGCGGTCTTTATTTGTGTCATTTAAAACAAAAGTAAAATTAACTGAAAATAAAAAAGAACAAAAGCACTTGTTCATACCATTTTTGGGAAGTCATCCCAAACCTGCTTCACATCATAGAACCAAGGTTTCTGAGGGGAGATCCACATTATAAATGACATTGTCCAACAAAAAAAACACAAGCACTGATGTACAAACACCAAGTGAGAAAAACCCAATATCCTGCATTTCTGTAACTTCTGTAATTAAAGATAAAAATAAACTTTTATTATACTACATAAGACATCACACAATTCGTTTAACTGAAATGATTCTGTATGTCAGGGTGACAATAATAAAAAAAATAATA
This sequence comes from Brachirus orientalis, assembly GCA_016785285.1. NCBI lineage: Eukaryota > Metazoa > Chordata > Actinopteri > Pleuronectiformes > Soleidae > Brachirus > Brachirus orientalis. The sequence continues at coordinate 574,888 of JAFBJR010000379.1, read as the reverse complement.
AAAAATGTTTCCTGTTATCAAAAGAATATATTTCATGCTCGAATGTTTTTTTTTTTTATTATTATTGTGGACAGTACTCACATCAATAAGGACTGCCAGGCCAGCAAAGAAAGCAAGAAGGTAAAAGGTAAACCTCCAACTGTAGGAAAGCACACAGCAAACTCAGAAATTCCATAACAATATATTAAATTAACACAGCAAAAATAAAACTATATAATGGCACCTAAATATATAAACAACACAAAAGGTACTACATAGCAAACCCAGGTTTCCAGAGAATGAAAAATGAACACATTAGATGTGGGAATCTGTCTTCACACCAACTTCTAAAAATTATACATGAAATCACAAGCATAACCACTGAATCACACTTGTAAAAAAAACTCCCCTACAGTTAAAGGAAACAGCTTATCTACATTAATTTTTGTTTTTAAACACAGTCTGAATCATCACTGCAAGGTGTTTTGCAATAGCCTTTGAGAAAGAGTTGCTTCCATTTTGTGGGCGTTTGAATGCTTGTGATGCTTGAATGCCAAAACACTGATGAGCCACTGACAGACCATAGGGTATTTAACATTTAGGGCCCATACATACAAGAACAAGTTAAGGGAGTATCATTTTGGTTTTTTTTATCCACAGGGAACTGGTGTTTTGGGAGCCCTTATGTTTTTTTCCTACGTGAGTCCTAAGTAAAAAAAAAAATCTCAAAAAGCCACCCTCACATTATCATGTATCCAACCAATATGCACTTTTGGAAGAACAACAATGTCATAGCCCCACCTCTCTAACCTAACTCTGAACCCTGCTAGCTTTATGCACGTACACCAGATCATCTTCTCCATTTTTGGTGTATTTCTGTGGCAGCATAACAGCCCCACATATAGGCCTGGCATAAACACTGCAACACTTAGAGTCATTTGGGTGCTGTGTGTTTATGGAGTTATTATGAAAAAAAAAAAAAAAAAAAAAAAAAAAAAAAAAAAAAAAAAAAAGGAAAGAAAAAACGTAAGAGGGAAGTTCTGTTTCCATGTGGGTGAGGCCGTCAACTAATTTTTGTTTCATGAAACAAAGACAGCTAAGTATGGAGGTCAGAAAATAGATTGAGGTATATATGTTGTTCTGCTGAAGAGGGTCAGCTACCTTGCTTCCCGAAATTTTTTGAGCTTGCTGGGACGGTCCTGGTTTCTTCGCCGCCTGAACCAACTCTGAACCTGCCGCACTGAACAGCCCGTTTGTTTACTTAAACTCTCTATGGAGCTCTGGCAACAAAGAAAGGACATAAAAAGAAGAGTCAGTGCTTTCTTTAATGCTTCAAGTTGTAACCTTAGGGCCATTAACGGGTCACACACGACTAGGCTGCGAAGATGTGTGATGTTTCTAACAAGCTGTCGTTAAAACAGGTTTCTGCAATAGGGCATACAAAGGACACAGAGTATGAATGAGGACATGCTGGTTCCCTGAAGTGTGCAGGATGAGTACCTGTGTGGGATGCTTTGATGTACTGCAGTAATAGGATTCCAGGGTGGGATTTGAAGTAGCACAAACTCGCTGTTTGTCATTCACTCCCAGGAGAGAGGCCAGAGGAATTGCTACTATCCTGGTAGAAGAAAATATAGTGGATTAAATTACTCACACATCTTCTAAGACTTCATCAATACTACATGTTTTTATTTAAAAAAAACAATCTGGGCCTGACAAGGGCTTCAGTTTCAGAAGTAATCTGCATCCATCTGTGTAAATAGGAAGTTGACTGCTTTGCTCTGTAGTTGTTTTACTAGATTACTAGGAGAAATAGAGCAAGGATTTTTTTGACAAGGTGAAACTTACTAAATTGAGTGCAGGCCGATAAGAGCCAATCAGGAAGTGAATGCAGGTAACTGCATTGTTGTTTAAGCTTTCAAACTTAAAAAAGAGGCACCAGTTCAGCAGTCCACTTTTTGGGCTCTTGTATCCAGACCAGAATTGCTCTGTTTTAAAACAAAAACAGAGCAATAGCCTCCCATTGAAGAAGTAGATTAATGACAGTTACTCACCTTTCAAATATCTGTCTGAGGACCAGGAAGCAGAGAGCGATGGGGATCGTCGGCCAGAGGTCCTGCATTTTGGGGAAGACTTTGTCATCGTGGTCCTTCAGGTCAGCCCAGCCGTAGCCTTCAGGAAACCAGATCCAGTCTGCCCATATCAGCTCGCTCAGCTGAGACATCCTAAAATTTACACAGAGAAAGATTTTTTTAACTTTATGGGAGATGGGTATAAAAAGACACGATTCTCTCCTTAATGAGCTCCAGTCATTTTCCATTCCATAAGTATAGAATCTCATGTGCCACGACAATATCCTGAGAGGACAGAGACGAAACAGAGAGGGGTGAGAAGAGCAAGAACTGACTGAAGGTGATTAATCTCACTAGGCATCAGGCAGCAGGAACTTGAATATAATACATAAAGTGTATTTTTTATCATAACACCTTGCACTATTTAAGTTTAGACAGTTATCTTTTTCCTCATTATTTGCAACACACCGCACAGCAGGTCACCATGTACCATGATATTTAGAGACACTGATGATTTTGATGGTCTTCAAATGGAGTTCATTACTGAAACAACTTTTCTGGCTTGGTTTGTGGTTTTTAATATTTTTTAGGGGATGGTTTCAGGGTCAGCTTTACAACAAACTGGGAAATCATCAGTATTGCTGTGATCCACAGCCACACGTCCCCTGTGGATTTCAGTCAAATACAAGATCAGCTGATGTTGAGTCCAACCATGAGCTGAACCTTTGTCCCTGCAGCTAATGCTTAGTATCAACTGGCAAAAAGGAAAATCTAGACAGTCACACATCATCTGACAGATCCTATAACAATGACTTTGAGTGTGTGTGTGTGTGTGTGTGTGCATGGACTTTAACCAGTTAGCTTACTGTAAAAATGCACAGGAACTTGTGCAGGCTGCTGTTGCATATCAACTATCATACCTGTTAATCAGTGTGTGGATCTCAGTGAACCTGCTCCCTCCCATTTGTCTACCTACCTCTGGCTCAGACTCTCACTTAAATTAACAGATGTACTTTCACTCTGGTCTGCAGTCAGTTAAGCTGCAGAATAAGTCAAGTCTTACGACTCAAACAGAGAGACTGGGCTGTCTGTGGACTGCGTTAAACATGTGTTATTGAAAGGAGGTTTGGTTTCAGTTCTGAATTACAGGAGTATAATGTACACATTAAGTTAATCTGTCTAACAGGGGACCTGGAAATTCTGGGGTGTGAATCCTGCTCCTTAAACATTATCAAATATAAACTTAACACTTCAGCAGGGGCTGTGCCCCATAAATGACAACTTTAGAGGCCCTTTAAATTTTATGACTGGCCACATATGGGAACCACGGTTGGAAACCCCATCACTAAACTCAGTGCCACTAGTTTGGTTCAATGTAGGGTCAACTGGGTTATTGTAATTTATTCCTTGTTTTTTGTGGCCACACTGAGGAAAAACAAAATTGTATCTAACCAAACGGAAACATCTGCTGCTCTGGTCTTATGATGTCCTCTGGCTACAACTGACTGTAGGAGATCATCACCACCAGTTTTGGCAGGTGAGACTGCTGCAAGCTACAATAAACCTAATTTTGTTAACTAAACAATGTTGACAAACTCATCAATATTAAGTGCAACTTACTTGTAGAATGGTGAATATGGCTTGGATAAGGTCTTCTACGTCAATCATAAAGGGTGTTAACTGGCTGGTATCTGCTCTAACAATACTACATTTTACAGTTTAAAACTTTAAACAATATTTCTAAAGCATTCAACGTGCTTTTAGACATCAAACAACGCTTTTTAAATTAATATAACGTGTTTGAGACATATGTAAAAACCATAGTCCGCAAACCCACGTGACGTTTTCTATAAGCGGTGCTTCTGGTGACAAGTTAAAACAGAAGGTAATGATAGTAATGTTGAACTTTAACAGTAGCACAGTGACTTTATATAGTAAAAGGTAGCTGGTAAAGGGAAGGTGTTGGCTTTGTTTGACCAAGAACTTACCATGAAGGTAGATAATCCTTTTGGTTCTGTGTATTTTTCCATGGCTAAGCTGTTTATCTTTTAAAGTCTGCGTCAGTCACCAGCGGTCTACGCTGTTTGCGTAAACTTTGCAGGGAGTGGTTGAGTGAGTGCGCACACATGGCGGGGAGTCTCCCGGACATAGCGGAACAGACGGAACAGTGAGATGAAGTTGTGAGCAAGTCTCGTAACATCACACGAACTCAGTGTGTACTGTGTTATAGTTACACAGACACGGTGACGTCTACTTAGTTTGAATCGCTTTTATAAAAACAGAAAGGGTATAACTTTGCAAAGCGACGTATCTACTCTTTACGTTGTAAATCTTTTTTGAGCGCACGCATAAATTGCAGCATAAGCGACATTAGCGGCCGTTTTTTTCTTCTGAAGCCACTTCTGTATTTACCCAGGAGTGGCAGTTGGGGTTTATTAGTTGTGAGCGCATGGTTTCAATACCGCGTCTTTCCGTGGTGTCCCTAACACAAACACCCCGACATTAGGACGAGAGGCCTGTTAGCTAGCTCAACTTTGATGTTCGAGTCGTTTAACTCGAAGGGTCTCCTTCTGTTGACGGGTGTCAGCGAAGTAAGAGGAGTTAAAACATCACAGGAAACTCATGATACACTCCAATTTTTTGTTTAAAATAACAGCCCGGCGTGTGTGCTTGAGGAGAATGCGACGGAGAAGGACGCAAAGAAGCGATAAAACGTTAACAGCCGATGAAAAGCACCGTTCACATCACGCTTACCGTGTAACGGTGCAGTAAACTTACCTGCGTTCAACTGTGGGCCAGCAGCAGATAGTGTGCTCCTCAAATGTATGGCCGCTGCAACTTTTCTGTTCCTGTCGCAACTAAGCAGATGTTAATCACTTCTCTCTGTCAAACACATCCCAAGTTGTTGCAACAATCCGCCTTTATCTTTTCTCTGGACCACGGGTTTGCCACATTTTAAAGAAGAAGAAACAAAAATACAGAAAGCAAACTGTCGCGTGCTTTCAGTCCCTCCAAACTCTTCCTTGTGGCCGTAACTCAACACTGGCTGAAACCAAGAGAGGGTGACGTTTCGTGAATCACTTTGCAGTCAGATCAAAGTAATCTAGACGTCGAGCCGGGTGGTTAGAATGTTCGGCGGCAGCGAACATTATGGTGCGACGTCAAACAGAAGAGTGGGGGCGGGTTCAGGCTATTTAAGGTGACGTGAGCATTCACTTTGTATGAGGGGCGGTTAGTGCCACAAGGCAGGCTGGGGGAGAAGAAGAATAAAATGGAAAAGAGGGCTAATAGAGGCACTCTGTAAGTTTATCTGAAAATAGTTGTGTCTGTCCAACTAAATTCGAACTTTTGAAATACGTGTTAATACACCCTGATAGAACTCCGGAGCGCCGCCATGTTGGTTGCCTAAGATACTATAAAATTGAATGGGATAGGTGCTGGACCCAACCTCAGAGTTCACTGTGTGGTTTAAATCCATGGATATTGACCGGTATATCGTAAAACTCAACAGAGTGAATGTATCTGATCCTTATATTGCCCCAGCAGACTTTTTACAACTTTGAAAACAGCCTTTGTTATTCCAGACCTGCAGTATCCTGACATCTTTGACTGATTAACTTCCCGTCTTACTCCAGAGAGTCGCTTAAAGTTTGCAAGAGCTTGGAGGAAGACAAATAGATGCAATCTGTCTTTGTGGTAAAGATTTAACTCTGTAGTCGACCGTCTAAAGATAGCATTGTTGTCACTAGAAGGGTAAAGAGCCATTTATACTCTACGCAAAAGACAGAGACGAATGGAGCATTTCGTCCATATTTTGAGTTCATTTCATTCGTTGTTTTGCACTAAGTAGGGGAGCTTAAATGGTGACAGAGGAAATGGTGCAATAGCATTGGAAATCGTGGGGACAGTATTAAGTCAATAGTCCAGTCAGTCAAGAAAGAAGCAGCCTACAGTTACAGTGAAACAAATGAACATGCTGCCAGAGCTCACTGGTTTATCCCTGCAGCCAGAAAACAGAGTGACTGCCAGGCACTCGGCTTTACTCACTGGCACACTGTGGTTTGTTTTGAGGGGCTGTCTGGCGAATGAAGCTGTCAAAAGTGGCAGCGGACAAAGACAATTTAAAATGCTGCTTGTCATCGATCCCTCTCGTCTGCAACAACAACGAGTAACATTCCCCATCAATGGGAAGGCTTACATTTAGTGGTGTTAGAGTCCACCGCCACTTGCATTTCAGTTTATTTTAGATCAAGCACAATAAAAAGAACGCCTTTTAATGATCGCTATGTTTGTTGATGGCTGCCTGCAACTTGGTACTTGGCACTCCCCTCTAGTGGAAGTATTGGGTCAACGTCCATACCAATGCAAAAGACGCCCAGGGGTATGTAAGGTAGCGATGGAGATAACATTTGGGACCGACTGACCAAAAATGGGCCTTTCATGGCGTGTTAGCATCATGTTAGCATGTAATGTAATTAATTGTTAACGTTGATGTGCAGATTTGGATGTCAGTGAGACTGAGTCCATTATTTAAAGAGAGTTAACAGTCACAAAATCAGTTGCTTGTCAATTCCCCTCCCTTCATCTACTTCTACTCACTGCAAGTTTGTTTTATAGCAGCAATTTACCTCTGCCGTCTCTCTGGATCTATGGGATTATGGTTTAAATATTCTCCCGTTAGCCTGTCTCTGACTGTTGGCATCCCTGAGCACAATAGCTGTCTAATCCTCATTTTTATGAGGAAAACAGCCAGCGATTTGTGTGACATATTGCCTGATGTGTGCGCTGTCTCATATACAGTACATCTGTAGAGGTGAAAAGCATAGTATCATGCCAGGGGGCTTTACCTTGGTTGTGTGATGTCAGCTACAGGAGCTCTATAATGCCATTGGGAGTTTAATTATTACTGCAAGTATTGGTGCATTACAGTTGGAATCAAAAGTTGGAATTTTGAAGTTGAAAAAGCGGTTCTTCAACTGAATCAACCCCTCAAGGGTTATTCAGTTTTGGCCCAGTGATACAGTTATACCAGGTTTGAATGGAGTAAATGTCAACAAGGACTTTCCTCAGTATGCTGCTGTTTCTGTGAATCAGCCTCGCACCTGGACACTTCTCTCTCTCACACACAGATAACATGGTTATTACTGGTTTTGGCCACCTATTAAAAGGCTCACTTAATTCAATCTATGCCTTAAGTCTATGATAATTTAAGAATACATGTCTATTTGGTAAATCTACGTACAGCTTTCAAGCACCAAAGTCATATGGTAAAAAGTGGATTAATCACTCCTGTGACGTAAAGTTACTAAAATTCTCTATGGACTTTGGATCGGGGAGACAGCAGTTTACAAACCTCAAAAACAGTGAAAAACAAACAGTGTGTGCTACAGAATAGAATGTCCCAAAAGTGGGTTTTCTTCTAATCATATTAATCATTCATGAAGGTTGATATAAAAGTATGATCAGTCCAAGTCACAGCGCCCCCTCATGTTTCTCTTTATGCTACCCTGACCATGTATTAGCTAATCTTTCCATTGTTGGCTTACTTTAGTATATTTTCCAAGATGCAGTCAGTTGCAAAGGCAGTGTAAACAGAAGAGCAACAAAGTGGCATTAATCACCCTTCATACACGCCGACATGCCAAAGAGGGCTGAGGCAAGTTGGGACTCATCAGGCCAAACCCAAAATTGCTGTGACAGACAGATTCACTAAACTCACTAAGCTCAGCTGTTCTTACACACATATCAACTTTTCCATCTTCTTCATATCAGAACAGGATGCAGATACATGCAGGTCCATCTGTGAATCGTGGTGAGAGATTGCACAAGTGGGATTATTAATTTTACATATTTCGGTCCAAATATAATGGACATCACTGACATGGTTTTATAGTTATTTTGCATATAAATGCAAACATAAATAAATATATTTATACTATTTGCCACAGTTTGACAGTTTGGTCCACAGACTTACATGTAACCAGAGCTGTGCTGCTGCTATTTTCAGGGGTTTTCTTCAGTACCTCTTTATTCCTATAGAGAGCAGCAAACTTCCCTATGATCAAACCCAAACACTCAGGACAAACCCTTGACTATTCAGTCATCAGATCAAGCAAACAAAAGAAAAGACATGGCATTTCTCATGAATCTCATGAATTAAAGACACATTTTGTTTGATGAATACATTGTTATGAAGCAGACCTCTCACACTGCTTTTTTTTTTTCTAAATTGTATTTTATTTTCTTTTAAAGACATATGTTTTAAAACAGCAATTGTAGAGAATAAATAAAGAAACATTATGTTTTGTTTGTTTTTTTTTCTTACTTCCATAAGTACATTTATGTAATTAAAACCTCTATAAGTGTGTTCATTGTCTTGTAGACAGCAGTATTCTTCTTTTTTTTGACCCCTCCTAAATCTAAAAAAGGAACATTTTAACATCTTTCCCATTAATCTGATTGATTAATCTGATTGATTACCAAATAAATTAAAAAAACAAGATAGAAAAAATTTCAGCCCTTCCTTCTTCTTAATTAATCTGAAAAGCAGTGGCAGCAGAGAACCTTAACCCGGGACATTTTTAAGTCCTTTTACCTCCATTTTTAAAACCAAGGTATGTACAGCAAGAGGACATCAATTTCTCTTCCAGTTTAACTCCCCATGTTCTTTTTTTTTAATTTACGTATAAATAATAAAACTAACTCTACATAACAATATTATCAATGGTAATCATACAGAATAGTATTTTCTTTTGCCTCTGAATGTAGACTGGCTTTCTGCTGACGTCATAGACCACAAATCACACTATACAGTAGAACCCTGTTCAGTAGAATAACATCAGTGATATGCTTTTTCTTAACATGTAGATCTTGTAGCTGACAATAGAGTATGTACATAGTATAAATGAATCCAGCTCTGGAATGATACTGTAGGTTCTGACTCTGTAGATTGTAGCTGTTAGTACTGCTTTTCTGTAGTTGTTTTTTTTTGTTGTTGTTGTTTTTTTGAAGCGCATTCACGTGACACTGCTTTTTGTGTTGCTCCTGTGCTATACGGTTGGTCAAACAACCAAAAAAAGGCTGGGACATCCCAAGTGGTTTTCCTTGATTGAACTCTTAGGTTTTCCTGGAGATGAAGAAGAGGAGAGGGAGAGAAGGAGGAAAAAAAAAGAGAGCACAGAACATTTTAAACCAGATCACATGAATAAAACACAAACATTTAACACTTTGGTAGTGGAGTGGTGTCTGCAATACACACTGCTTGCACTGATGCCTCAGGGGAGTCTCAGTAATTAACTAATGCCCATGCAACTCAAATGGTGCCAGTTATACTGCTGTAAGTGTATGCACGTTCTTAAAAATACTTCATATTCATTTTTGGCAGGCAAATCAATTCAGAACATGCATGGTAGGAATTCTGGTGGGGGGGAGAGAGAACCCTCCAAATTCTAAAAAAAAAATAGCTGGAAATAATTTTGTGTTTATTCTAATAATATTCAGAACCATTAACCAGACTTTACCAAACAGGAATGTAAGAGTTTAGGTTCAGTGTTTCAAATTCTCCACCAGCTGCACACTGGGCATCTGCAGGGAACTAATAAGGTAATTTAAAATAAATGCTTTTTGTTTATGCCAGTTTCTTTAAATTCAGTATAGGTTCACCAACAGAGCAGTACATGTGAATCATAGGTCTCTTATGAAATATACTGATTTTACTGAAAACCCCTTAACAAACAGTAATTAAATCAGAACCAATTAAAAAAACATTTGCAAAGATAATCACATTTGGTGGAAGGGTGAGTCCATTAAAACCGTTGTGTCGGGTTTAAATATTTCATTCAAAGAGGTTAAGCTTAAATGAAGACGAGGATCATACTGACATAATATACTGTAAATGTAGGGCACTGTATGTTAAGGGGGGTTCATGTAAACTAAAATGCATAAATCTGTCATACAACTACTTAAATGTACCCATTTATTTCTATTGATGTATTCATTTTTGTTGATTATTTTTATTTCTTTTTCGGCCTAAACATGTTTTAAACCTTGTAAATTGCTTTTTTTTCAATACATGGGGCATTCTAGAGTTTTTTGATTAATATCAGATGAAAACTTGAAACGTGAACTTGGAATTAAATATCATGTATTTTAAAACATGACAACTGAGTTGTTTCTACCTTACACATGTTAATAACCTGCATATACCCTGTGCAAAAGACACACTTTCAATTTCTGGTTGTTGTTTTTGGTGTGAAGTGAATGTTTGTGTTATATTATTTGATTACTTGAATATTTTCTTTGATTATTTCTTTTGCTTTCATTGATCCAGAATTCCTACAGAGGAGTGCAGTTCCTCAGTCAGCAGCACGTGTCACAGGAACCAAACAGCTTTACCCCAAACCTTCTAGAATAAGGTTAGTGTCTCACACACGCACGCACGCACGCACTTACTTATATGCACAAATACACATCTACTCAATACAAAACAGTTGCGCGAATAGAAATTCACAAAACTCTTCTGTCTGTCTCACACATAAACACACACACACGGTCACTCACACACAAATACTATGTTGTCAACCATATACAGGGGCACGTTCAGTATCAGTCTCACAAAAACCAAACAAAGTTCAGGCACAAAGTCACTTGAATTTGAGTCACAACCAAACAAAAACCCTGCATCACCGAAAAACTACCACACCAACCAACTAAACAGAGGGAACGTGTAAGAATGATAATCATGACAGACAACAAAAAGGAAAGAAATCAATAATAAAAACTTTTTTTTTTAATATGTCCATATTTGATGGACAATAGGTTGATTGACTTCTGAGCATTAAAGCTTTTAGAGGAGTTTGAAAAGAAAAGGCATGTCATGATAATCAGTTACTTACAGATGCTGAGGTAAAGTGACAGTTACTGATCAGTGTTTGTAAGGATTCAAAACCAGGACAAAATAATAAGAGGAAACTCACGAAGCACCAAACACAGTTCATGGTCGCCACAGTAACCCGCCATGCAGGTGAGCATGGTGAATCAAGGCAACGGCCCAAAAAAAAAATTGCTAATGGCAACCATCACAGGCAATATCGCCACAGCAACCAACACAGGCCAATTAACTTACAACGCAGCAAGAAGGAAGGGGGGAGGTTTTATTGGTTGCTTGGCAACCGTAGCCATAGCGACGCACGTCTCCACGATATATGTATGGACGGGACAGTCTTGAGAGTGATGTGATGGTTTGTTTTGTTTAGTATTTTTTCAGGAAAAATGGCATGTGGCACAGCACAAAAACAACAAATGAAAAGTAAAAACATAAAATTAATGACGAACAGTAGTTGGCTTTCAAGCCTGTGACAGAACACTGGTTAGACAGAACAATCCAAGTAAAAGTTTAATTCTCACAAACTGTTCCTATGTACTGAGCAAAAGAAAAAAAGGACTCACTTTTTTAACAACATAGACATCGTTTAGTCCTTGTAATGCATAAATTGAAGCATACTGCAGTAAAGTCAATCTACGATAGGTTCGCTGACTTCTCCAGTTCCACATGAAAGACAGCTATTTAAATACTGATCCCCGGTTACATGCACCCTGTCTGCCTGACACATCCAGCTGTCTATCATTTCGTCCCAGACTCCTCTCTGTCAGTAAACATTAAGGACGTACCTCATTCAGTAAGGCCTGTTGGCATCCTTGGGCCTTTTCAGCTGCACCTTCAGTCTCTTCATGCCAATCTGGAAGCCATTCATGGCCTGGATGGCGGTCTGGGCACTGGATGGGTTGTCAAAGCTCACAAAACCTGAGGAATAGATTAAAATGATCCCAACAGTGGCATATTTAATGGGCAAAGTGAATGAAAAGAAATACAGCTATGAGGTGGAAACCTGCCTTTTATTAAAGTGAACAAAGATGTAAGTTTTCCTACATGCAAAAAAAAAAGCCTTGTTTTCACAAATGTATTAAAATCTGTATTAGTGAGCACTAGACCTCCACTAGAATAATCCATCCACCTGGCAGGTGAGACTTATCAAGATTAAATGGATTAAAGAGCATGGTTGTCGCACAGGTGTACCTTGGACACGTTCACTGAGGAAGAGTGGATCAATATTTCATAGGCAATAATCAATAACATCATCAACTCCAGTTCTCTGCCCAAAATACTCTTTGAAGCTTTAGTTCAGTTCTTGTAAAGGTGTAGTGCACACAAATACAAATTGTAACACACTTGTGAACTAGATCTGATGGAAATAAGCCTTTTGTTTGCATATATCTTACATTTTACAGCTTTTATTTCAAGTCATGGAAATTGAGACAATCTGCCCACTGCTGTGAAATCAAAACCGCTTCATGAAATGAAAGTCTGCTCAAAGACTGTAGGTCATGAATCATCCTACCACAATAACATGTAAGAACATTGCCTCTGACTCTAACTATGCCCTGAACCATGATTACAAACTATTACCATCTGGCCGGAGGTACAGGGTTCCACAATTCAATAAGGTTAGACTGAAAAATGCCTTTGTACACCAATCTTGAAACTAAATATGGACCTTTGAGGAGTCTTGGATGTCATCTTCTGTTCATCTTGTCATGTGTGCGCGTGTTTGTGTCTGTGGCTCCTGGACACTTGTATTGTACAGTGTCTGTAAATTTTATATGTTTTCGAAAACAAGCTGCTGTTTCAGGCATGTTCTGACAATAAAGTATTATTGTATCGTATCATATCGTATAGAGAGGAAATTGCCAAAAGCTGTAATATAACAATGACCGTAACAGACGTGACCAGTTCTGTTACCATCACTGTGACTCACCAAAGCATTTGCTCTGGTTGGTGGCGCGGTCAACAAACACCTTTGCAGAGATGACGTTTCCGAAGGGCAGAAACATCTGCAGTATCTCAGAGTCAGTGAACTCCTGTGGCAGGTGGTAGATGAAGATGTTACAGCCTTCGGGCCCTGAACACGACAGCAGGAGGGAGAGACAGGGAGACGGACAACATGTGACAAGGCAGCACAAGTCAGAGGACGAGATGCATCTGCCGGAGTTTGGCAAATACGTGGAAAATTGCAAAAGCTAGAATTTATTCAGTTCACATACGTGAATACAAGAGAAAAAAATAACGGGTCCATTAGAAACCTATAGAAGCTTATATTAAAAACCACTCAGAAGAATATTCGCTACCAAAAGACTTAAAAAATCATGACTTAAAAAAAATCATTATAAAATGTTTTTTTTTTAAAAAAACACAATAGTAAAAACAAGGGAATCAACCAATATTAAAAAAAAAGCAGGAATACAATTAAAATATGCACTGATGTTCAGAGATCAATATCATACTGAATTTAAATTTTTAATTCTTAGTTTCACTCTGTATGTAGATGATGCCACCAAAGAATCTATTAAATGTATATTCTGATTCCCCAATATCACCACACAGTATTTAATAGGATGTTTGATATGTTGGTATAATGGAGAATAAAGATACCTAGCTTGTCTGGTTGAATAATTAAGGAAATGTGAATTAGAGCTAAAATATTTTGAATAATAACTATATCAAAAATAGTCAGTAACCTTAATTTAAAAAAGAAAGGTGCACTTGGCCTGACATCTATGGAAAAAGTTGCCAGGGAAGCAATCAATTAGTAAAAAATCTCTTGAAAAAGTGTTTGCCCATATGATATTACAGTATGTTAATATGGATAGATTAAAACATGATATAAAATTAGAACATTTATAGTGAACATTAATTGTTATTTTCTGCTGAAGTTTTTGTAGACAAAGCTTGTTATTCTCAGAGCTTTTTTGTAATTTGAAAATTAGTTAGAACCAAAACAGAAAATAAGAATGAAGCAGCACAACATTAAATCAAATTAGATGGAGCCAGGAGAACAGTTTTGCCTCCTTTCCAGCCTTTATGTGAGGATATTTGTCTCCAGGATCAAACTAAACATTCACCAAACAAACATGAGTCATCAATCCTTTATCTAATCACAGCTAAAAATAAAAGAATAATACGGGTACATACTTTATACGGTAAAACATTAAGGTTTTACCTTCCCGCTGCTGCAGTTGCTGTGGCTGCTGCGGCTGCTGAGCCACCAGCGTGGGCTGATGGGGGAACGGCTGTCCCACCAGGCCGTAGGCAGCAGGGTAGGTGGCTGATGGAGAGGAGGAACAGGTGAACAGAGGTCAGCGCTGAGGCACTGGCAGCTAATCATTTTACACTTTACACAACATCTCACAGAGCTGCTCTCCCCTCCCACAGATTTGCTAAAAGTGGCAGATGTTTTGCATGTAGTTTGTATTGTATGACTCACTCTATAGAGACTAATGTTATTTACATTTTGTAATATACAGTATGTGCATGTTTTGACTTTGGCTGTAACTTCAGCGAGAATATGCTGCTTACGACTTACAGGCCTTTTTTTAAAGCAGGCATCTTGACAGGAGGGGGAAAACACAGTTCAGATCGACTGAACATTACAGCTGCAGTGTGTGACTTTTAGTGATTTTTGTTGATGTTGTTCTGCCTCTGATTCATATTGGTCCGAACAGAAACAATGGAACGTCAGTTGAATGTCCTCCTTAATGACCGCAGAAGTAAAACTTTTCATAGGCAACTCTCTGTGCATTTGCCAACCCCTTTTCAGTCGTCTCACTTCAGTAGCACAATATCGCTGTCTCAACATAAAACAAATCACTTTGCAGGATGACACAAGAACTACACGCCACAATACAGAAAAATACAGTTAGTCAGTCAACACGTGACTGTTATTATTGCCATGGGCCAGGTCACCTTATAGCTACTTGTCCATCATTGGAAAGAAAAGAACAGATGAAAACTGTAAAGAAACCATCCCCAATCACTCTTGTGCAAACAAAACCTCTCTCTCAGATCACAATCTTACCCAAGTCAGAATTGGACAAGGTTGATGTTACCTTTAAACCGTTCCTTTCAAAAGGTTTGTGTCTCTAGTGGGTGAGACAAACCAAGTGCCAAAGATGTAGATACAGAGAAGCCTCGTTTTGGTTATAGTATTCATGTTTGTTACTTTGGGAGCCTCTCACTGCCATGTCAATAAACTGCTTCACTTTATTCTTCCGTAAAGCTCTGTCTGCTGGCATTACTTGTGGGCGGGAAAGGTGGGGAGCAACATTTATGTTGCGTCAAGGTTTTCCCCTAGGACCGGGCCGTAACAGAGCCATGTGGAGCTGATCGGTTTAATTTGCGTTGTGTGAGCGCATTTGATGATGTTTTAAATCTAACACACATTTGTGTGTATTTCAAAGTTACACGCGACAGTTTTAATGACGGTTACCTTCACCTCAAGCATTAAGTTGTCAGTGAGCCATGCACCCTAAAACTGAGGCAGCTAAATGGAATGCAGCCGTCATTAATTCGATTGTTTACACCTGTGCTTTTTCTTCTGTGACCCGTCAATTGGCAAGTACAGCAGGTGGCAACACATTTTTCTATTTATTAATGTCAGTTTACTTTATGCTTTTTTTTTTTTTTAAAGAATACATCTAATATAATCAGTGTTGAGGCTGTGAGGCTCACCTGTGTAGTGCTGCATGCCTGTGTAGGCTTGTTGTAGAGGGTCCAGGACAGGACTCTGAGCTGTGGCACAGGAAAAACATAGTCAACGACTGTCACATCACACACACGTTTGCGCAGCTATTCTTCTTTGGACACTGCATTGACTTCCATTCATATGTACAACCTAAACAAAGCTTTAGGACCAAGTTCTTGTCTCCATGAGGACTGCTGGTCCTAACAAGGTCAGTGTTTATGCCAGAAAGGGTCCTAAAAAGGTCATAAATACAAGGACACACACACGGTCCTAAATGTTATTTGGAGCACATCAGCACGCTCCAAATAAAGTTCAGTGCTTTTGTTTCATATAATTTCCTCTCAATCAAAGCCTCATTTTTTTTAAACATCACAACAGGAAGCCTGTGAATCTGTGGAGGAAGATAATGACTTGCATTTTGATTATTTTAACCTCTGATTTCGGATGTGATGGCTCTACCTTGGTAGGCATGAATCCCATTAGTGTAGAGGGCTTCGGTTGCTGATTGGCCGTTGGGCGGAGCTGACACAGAGGGGTAGCTGTTCACCGCAATGGGTGGAGGCAGAGCGGGGACAGGCGTGGCTGCGATGGAGGGTGGAGTGCTGGTACCTGCATATATAGGTATAGGTCCACTTAAATAAAAATTGAAATTGTTGATAATACAACAAATAAGAAAAAAAACTTGTGATGACTTCTGACTATCGGCACTTAACTGTAACACTTGTCAGTATATTATCCATTAGTCTCCACTTTGATCTACATATACACTGATATTACACTATAGACAGCAATGAAATTAAAAATTAAATCAAGACTGCGTTTTATTGCACACCTAAAGCCTGACTGATAAATCATCCAAACAGATATTTGTTTATCAGTGGATACAAAAGAGTAGCTCTGCACATTGTTTGGCTTTTATTGGTTTATTTGGGAGCATAACAGTGTGTGGACCTCCTCTTTATTTTATTCTGTAGTTGTGGTGCACCAGTATGTTTTGACTGGATGTGCACGTACACCATTCCGCTATGGTTTTAGTTTATTACAGATGTATGTTGGTTGAAAAGTAACAAAACATTCTATTAAAGAAATGTCAGAGTGATGTTTGAGATACTTAAAGCCAAATGTAAAGGATCCTCCTCATGTTTGTGTTTACTTCAATTAACTGAAAACAGCTGAATATCAGCTGGGATTAAATTAAAATTATCCAACTGCATGCAGGGTACATGCAGATACAAACAACTGCCATCTCACTCATTCCATACACTATATAACTCTTATCTATAAATTGTTAAACTCAAGCCACAAATTTTAAGAAAACTTTGCTAGAGTCAAGCACAACTTTCTTAAATTTGGCCAGTTTTGTCAATACCCATTAGGACCCAATTACCCAAATAAAAAGGTGCTTAGACAGTGGACAGATTTATATGTTTAAAACGAGAACATTATAATGAAGGTTTTAAAATATATGGCTTATTTCTAGTCGGGCTGTTTTTGCAGTGTAAAATTAAAAGTTAACGTGGTGAAGATCATGGCAGTCTGAGAGGAAAAAAACCTACATAGAACAGTGTGTTTGTTATTTGGTCCTCTTGGTCCACCTCTCCTTGTGTAACTGTCCTCATATTTCAGGCACAAATCTAATGAAGGCCGGCCGGAGCCAGACATCTCTGCCTCTCATTACCTGAGGAGGGGGTGATGGATGCAATCGGCGTGGCAATGATGCTGCTGGGGTTGAGGGCGGCGAGCTGCTGCATCTGAACTGCCGCCACCGTGGCAACAGGAGAGAGGTAGGCCGACTGTGCCACCAGGGCCTGCTGCTGCATGAGCTGGAGGACACAGGGAGAGGATGTGAGTGAGAGGACAGAGAAGGGTTTTCTGAGTTTGTTTTTGTGTGTGTGTGTGCCATAAGTGGATGTTTTCTTGAGCCTAATCTCTAATCTTGAGCAATATGACTCAACATCAGACATTTAGAAAGTGATTTCTGTAGATTAAGAGCATAGACAGACACACTATGTCCACATTTCATTATTAACGAGCTTGAATAAAAATGAAAAAAAGAAACATCTTTTATTTGCAATGACTCCAGACAGAACTTAATTAGAAGTCACTTTAAATTTGAAGGCCACGTCTCTTTATCCTGCTACATAACACAGCGTAAGCGTCCTTGGTGACCTTCTCTGTTTGTGCAAATGAGTGTGGACGCTCCACAGTATTGATAATGAAGTCAAGGTAATAATCTGTCTTCAGATCGTGTAGCGTATTCCTGCTCTAAACTGTGAAGGTAGAAAAGACTGACTACATTGTGCAGTTTTCAAGAGGAACCACATGAATTTTTATATTGTAGTTCAAGTTTAAATAACAAACATCATATTTGTGCACACATGCACTGCACAGCGAAAATGTTGTCAGGCCTCTTTAAGCACTAGAAACTGTTAATGAGCCAAATCTAAAAGCATTTGCACTAAATGGTCAATTAGCAAAGACAAGATCGGTATTGTCATCTAGTATGACATTAACATTCCCGTAGTCACAAAACTCTTAAACACAATTTATGGCACTTCAACTTGCCTTTTACTTCAGGATTTAAATTTCTATGTACATGAGGAAAAACATTTCAATTTCACAGGCTGTTTACAAATTATTTGAGACTAAGGCTTGGTCTATCGCTTCTATTCAAGTAAAGATTGATGCTGAGTTAGAGATGACATCAGAGAGAGAGAAGAAAAGAGAGCAGACAGGAGAGACAGGAGGCAAGCATTAAAATAAACTAAAACAAAACCAAAATGTAAAGATATTTATATGCTCTGTGTGTGTGTGTGTGTGTGTGTTCCTCACAGCCTGTGTGTAGGCATTGTATGCCCCAAGGTGCAGGGTCATGGGACTGATGACGCCCAGCTGAGAGGCCACCTGCTGCATCCGCCTGAGCCCTCGCTCCTTCTCCGTATCTGCAAACTTTACCACCAGACTGGATGAGGCGCCCTGTGGAGGGGACGTGGAACATTTTCAAATCATCACAAGTTCCAACATCACGAAAAATGATCACCACTTAGGATAATGGTAACATGGGTAATGATGCATGTGTTGTCCTGGTGGTGTAGAGGTCCGAGGGCCTGATTATTTTTATCATAGTTATCTCCAACAATGTCTGTTCCAGAGGATCTTCTCTCTACAATTTTTGCTTTTCACAACCAGACGAAAGTGAAGCTGAAATTAGATAAGAATCTACAAAATCGGATGTAAAAATAAAATTTCCAGAGCTACTCAGTTTTTATCTTTGTCAGATTGTGTGATAAAGAGAACAAATCATCTCCGTCCAAAAAACACAAATGAGCAAATTTATAAAGAATTTGTCATTAATTATCAGCATTATACATGTACGTAGTGTACATCTTTGTAAGAACCAAAAAAACTTGTATATCATTAGAGGCGATAACAATTTGGGCAAGTGGGGGCATTTTGGATGCATTTTTTACTTTCTGTCACAGATGTTTATGGGTTAAAAACTGGTTTTAGTTTTAGGGTTAGAAATAGTTTAGGTTAAGGGTTAGGCATTTACTTATGATGGTTAAAGTTAGGGTAAGGGGCTAGGGAATGCTTAATGTCTGCAGACGGCTGTAGAAAAATGTGAATGTGTGTGTGTGTGTGGAGGTGGGGGGACAAAAATGAGAAGCAGTGACTATAAGGTGAGTCATGATGCTAAGTGACTAAATGACTGGATTTGGAGCAGCTGTGTGTGTCTATATTTGAATTTGTGTGTAACCACACGTGTTTGAAAGTGTAGCTTAGACAGTTTGTCTACGCATGTGAGTGTGTGTGTGTGTGTAGTGGCGACTCACAGGTAAAGTACGACTCCCATGCAGAGTGTTGATGGCAGCCTGGGCCTCTGCATTGCTGTGGAACTTTACAAATGCACACCCTACATAAAATGACACACCATTAAAACATGGCCTCACACAATCATATATACACACACACACACACACACACACACACATGATGTCAAAAAAAAAAAAGACTTTGCTTTAAAAATACATTAGGAGCCGTCTTACATCTATCGCTTCATCAGTTATTGAGGCATCATTAAACATGGTCCACAAAACATTCATTGCTTCATCAATCACAGCCCGTAAACCTCCAAACGCATCATTAGCCATGACCCATAAAACCTATTGCACCATTAGTCATGCCTCACGCAACACACGCAGAAAAAAAAAAAAGCATCTGTATTTGATCTGTCGCTGGACTTTGATTTAAATGGCAAATATTATTAGCATTGTCGTCAGTGACAATAATAATTTGCATATACATGACGGTGGTGTGTTGCAGGTCTGAATCGAAGGGCTGCCTAAAAACACAAATGCAAGTCAGTGTCACATTAAAACTCGTCATCCAAACGCCACTTACTGTACAGTACAATCATCAGAGAACTTGAAAAGCTTAGGGAAGTTTTAGGGAACACGTAGGGTGGAAATTGATTGAATTTAGGCGGTTGAATTGCCCTGTGTAAATCAATTAAGATGAAGAGTTACATTTTATAAAATACATTTCTGAAAAGGTGGCTAAATACTGCTAACAGGATTCAAGATTTACCAGTATTTACTGACCAGCTGGACTATTGAGCCTACAACATGACACTAACATGAGCATTATACTACATAGGATCAAAAGACGTGGCTGTTTTGGATTTACAACTTTTCAATATATAAAAAATATAAAATTTGACACAGATTATCAGATGATGAGAGAAGTCACTGATTTGGGGCCGGGTTACTTTAATCATAGTGCTTTTATCCTGTGCCATGCTTCAAATTTAATCATGATAATCTGTGTTACATTTCTGTTGCGTTGTTGTACGTTGTATTAAAGCTTAGTTTATGTGGTATTTTCTGTTACCTTTGCTGGTGCCGTCAGGCCCGCGGAGCACTGTGCACTCCTCTATGCTGCCAAACGGCTCAAACATCTTTCTCACATCAGTGTCCGTCTGCTGTTTTCCCAGCATGCCCACAAACAGCTTCCTGTCTTCTAAGGGGAAGGAGATTAAACAGAATGGAAGAAAAAGAGAGCAGGATGATGTGAATGACGTTAAAAAAGGTGTGTGTGTGTGTGGGGGGGGGGGGGATGATTTATGAGGGAGGTGACACAGACATGGGGGCAAAAGGAAGAAGTGCCCTGTCACCATTATAGTCCGTGCCTGAATAATAAAGCAGCAACAGGGTGACTAGCAGTTCCAGGGCAGAGTGGATGTGTCAGATTGTCATAATTTTCAGCACCAGCAGAGTGCAGTAACATGAACATCTCGACAAACACGCAGCATCTGGCGCTGACTCAAATGTTTGTCACCCTGTGTGCTGTCAGAGGAGCTGCTCCGTCTGTCCACGTCTGTGAGGGATCAGAGCGGCATTTCTGGGTGTTTTTTTTTTTTACCCACTCACTGTAAATATGCACGCCAATTACATGTGACCTCTCAGCAGAGAAACGCGCGCACACTAAAGGCAGACACATTGTGATCATGTTGTTGTCTGACTTGCTTTGTTACATCATGCAAATGTAGGTGAAGATAGTGGCTGAAAAATGCATTTTCATTAGAAAACCATAAAGGAGTAGAGTGTGATCACTTCTTGTGGTTTCACAGCCACTGTTTGCCCAGTAACACGCTGACTTTTGTAATTATACAGTGATGTCATGTACAGTAATTTACACCTGCTCTTTTTCTACTGTGACATGTCAAGAATGTCCTTTTTCATGTCCTCTAACACAGTCACATCTTTTCTACCAGCATAAAAAACACACACTCTTCAGGATGATCATTCTTCACACTGAACAAAAACAAAACAACCTTACATGTGTGGACTACCCATTTCACATTTCCAATCATTGTCATATTTTACTTAAAGTGCCAAAACCTATTGTAGTCACCAAAAATGGCCAGCGGGAATGTGCAATACTCATAAACTGTAGTAAATGAGCAAAAACATGCCAGCATGGGTCTTCAGAAACAGCTGTTCTGTATAATAATAATATGTTATTATTATACAGAACAGCATCAAATTAAAAGAGTGGAACCAAACTCATGCTAAATCATTAGGCTGATGTTTTAGCAGGAGGCTGTGAAAGCTGCTGTGAACATCACTTGTAGCAGATTAAGCAAGATGCTTTGTAGGTGTTGAGATTGTGAGATGTCATATTTTCACATTATTGAATCTTGAAATTGAAATTGTAGTTTTAGATTAACATTGATTTGCTGGAGGGACGTGTTTCTTTTAAAGTCAATCTGTTGTTGTTGTTGTTATTGTAGTGGATTTCTGGTTTTTAAAATGTTCCTCGACTGATATTATATTGATTCCTGTGTCATGTTTGAGATACTCTCAAAATTCTGAGGACCGCTCTCAAAACTCTACATGTTTTTTGAGTTGCTGGTGTTTGAACTGGTGCTGTGTGTCGGACTGGTGGACAGGTGTCTCTTACCCCCTCTGCTCTCACTGTCAGCTGGCTTCACTTGGATTGGACGGTTCATCTAGAAAGACAGAGGCGACACGACACATTATCTTTACAAAATAGGACCCAGCTAGTGAGAGAAACAGGAGAAATAGAAAGTATACTGTACGTAGCTGTTATGCCCTCCTCCAAAAAGACAACATTTAAACCATTGGCAGCAGTTTTTGTTGTAAAGAAACGAGGCTATTATTTTTTAATAGCAAAATAAAGTGCACAGACTTCAAATAATATATCTATCATTGCTGTAATGTGACAAACCTGTGATATGAGTGAATGTTTGTGCCTTCAGCCTGTGCTTCATCCTCTACCATTTCCCTCAATAATTTTCTCCTTTCCTTTTTTTGCCTACGCTACTCCGGCAAACCACACCTGACACTGATATTCAGGCTATTACATTCACACTGTCATACAGTCTCTTTCTCTCTTTCTCTCCCCACCTCTTCTCTCAGAGTCTCTCCAAATCTGCTCTAATAATACTGCTGTCTACCATTCCTTCCCCCCCCCCCAACAGACTAAACCAGAAAAAGCACACACCCATTCGGGATTGGGGAAGTGATAAGATTAAGAACACTCCCCGGCTAATCTGGATTACAGAAGCATGCAGCATCCAAGTAGTGAGAGATTCTAAATCTGACAGAGAAGCAGAAAAGGGAGCTAGAAACAAATATACACTCACTCTCTCCCTCTTTATATATATATATATATAAACACAAATAAAAGAATGACAAAGAAAAAAGTAGAGTACACACAACAGAGGAGGCTTAAGCAACCTTTCTATAATTCATCAAAAGACAAGCTGATGAAATCCCCCTTTTTTCTCTTCAATTCCTCACATCTGTCCTCCTATTTAGTGAGCACAGCCCTTATATTAAAATGTGCACACATCAGTGGCTCTGCGCCTCAGCTTTTAAAATGTAAAGAGCACGAACACAGTGAAAAGAGGTATTGAATGGAATAAAGAAAAGAATGGAGAAAAGAGGGCAAAAGGGAGAAGGGTGGGATTGAGAGGGATTGAGGAGGAAAAGAGCATATGGAGGACAGGGTGGGGGATGTGTGCGAAGGAGGGGGTGGAGGAGGTAGGTGAGGTGAGGCGAGGTGAGGTGAGGTGAGAGCAACAGAGTGACACTCTGTTAACCGTGGCTTAATGAAGGTCTTAATTATGGAGCCGGTGACATTTTAGCCAGTCACTGTCCCTGTCACTGATTAATCTGCTGTGATTGGTCACCAGGAGACACTATTGATTGGAGGAGCGGTCGCGCTCTGCTCTGCCGACAGGACAGGCATTTGCAAACACCATTGTGTCCGCACGGCGACCTCACTGAAGCAGCAGCTGAAATACCACCAACACCTGCTACAGCGTGGCCCTGTGTCGCCTCACTGAGAGCATCCAATTGATTGCACCAATTAACGGGGTGATAGGGGAGATGGAGGGGCAAGGTGTCAAAACCATATTCCAATCACTCAAGCAAATGGAGGCCTGCTCATGCAATTACTGAATAGTAATTTTAGTGAAAATTATACTTGAAGTTTTGCCCTTGCATCAAATTAGATGTAAATTATTATTTTAAAAGAGAGCTGACATCCTAAAATGAATGCACTCACGATGCTGTAGGGTGCTTTTCATGAAAGCTCTTAACAAATATCACCTATGTTACTATAATCATTGTTTTTTTTCCCCCACTGTCACCTCTTATGTTAGTTGCACTTGTACACATACACAGTAGAAGACATCAATCACAGTATTGCAACCTTGGCGAAATCCTGTATTATTTACCACCACGCGATATTATACATTTACTGTACTGTAAACATTTGCTAATGACATTTGATTGGTATAGTTACAATATGGAAATGCAGAAGTCCAATACTGAGACTTTTGAATGCAGTCTGTATGTTTTAAGACTATTTCAGTAGAAATAAATACTAACTATATGCCTGTGATTACTATTCAACATGTTCATCCTTTGTTTCTCTTTGTGTCACTTGCTTTCTCAGCTTTTTATTTAAAGGACTGTTCCACTTTATAAAATTAAATGTGTTTTACGGATGGAAAGAACAGTCAATAATTGTAAAATAAGTATATATGGAGCAGCTTTAAGCAAGAGCAAAAAAATAAATACATTTTTTCTAAAATTTCTAAAAACCTGTATTGGCCACAGAAAAACACATATTAGTCGACCTCTGCATGTGGTCATACACAACAAAGGATGCAACATTATGTCACATCTAATATTTTTATACACTTTTTCATGTAGGGGTTTTATAATGATTGTAGAAAGTTACATTTACTAAGTAGAACATCTTTAGAAAACAAACCCCTAGAACAAGACCTTGGTGTTCTTGATGGTTGCTATTGCCCTGTGTACGTCTCCAAATCTACAAAAAAAAAAATATACTTAGGAACAAATGAGATTTGTTACTATTCTAACACAAAGATGAAAGGATAATTTATAGTGAAATATCTAGAGCCTCGAGGCAGTAGTTTCATATGAAATCCTGGACCAATCACATGTTTGAGTGACGCCCGTAAAAAATCCTATGGCCCATATTTTAGAGCAGGAAAACAAACGGTGAAGGCCGTGGTGGTGGTGATAAGGAAAGGAGCAGCAGATGGCTCCGGAGATGAGAATTATAATATACAAGAGGGAAAAACAGTGAGAAGTGGAGGCATCAAGGCTGTGCCACTTCTCATCAGCACGGCAACCGGACCCACTGCTCTGACGAAAGACCACGCTCGCATGGCCATTGTCATGACAACCCTGCTGATGAGAGCCTCACATCAGGTAAACAAGGATGCTCTGATAGATGTGCAGAGGAGACAGGCTGTAAAACAAATGAAGAGGACAAAAGGTGCTTCTAGGTCAAGAGATAGAAGGATTAGATGTTTGAGGGAGGAGGGAGGGGGGGGAAAGAAAGACACCGAACAAAAAGGAAAAAAAAAAGGGATGATGGAGGGAGTGTTCGCGCCTGTTGAATGTTGCCGCTGCCTGAAGAGCAGATGCAGAAGCAGGGAGGAAAATATCTCCCTCTAAGCCTAAACCACTAACAAACACTTTACAGTAATTTGCTCTCTCCCTCCTCCTCCTACTGTTGCTCTCCTCCCCTCCCCTTTCTCTTTCAGGCTTGTTTACAAAAACAGTCCCACACTGTGAACAGACATCGCACAGGCACAACCTGCCTGATCAACAGCCCATTTTATCACTGCGTTTCTGCTGTTTGATTTCTTCTCTCCCTCTGTGATCCATCTCTAAACACACAGCGCAGATATTAGAACGAGCCACCTTTAGACTAAACACACATCCACATTCTCTCTCTCTCTCACACACACAAACACTCTCCCTCTCTCTGCTCCTGTCGGTCACAGCAACATGAGCACACATCCGCACATACTTAATCTTTTCTCTCTGTGATGCCACAGGGGATTTTGCAAGGATTATGAGATATTAAATGCATAGATTATCCAATCAAATCACAGCTCAACCCCTTCACCATAATGCATGACCCCCAATACCATCGACGTCCATATACACTGAAAGGAAGTCACTCTATTGTAAATGCATTTTCTTCAACTACAGCAACAGAAATGTGTTTTTAGATAGATGGCCATTTACAGTGAGTAAAACATATTGATAACAGGATATTTTTCCTCCCCTTTTGGTTACAACATGTTGAGTTAATGATAATCTCTGTACTCTCAGCTCAATACAACCAGTGTTGTCAAGCCTATATAGCAGGGGGCTGCCGTGTGACACATTCCTTGTCGTGTGTTTTCTCTCCCACTTTCCATCCATTTCTCTTGTCTGCCCTGAAAAGCGGGCAGCACTGAATGGTAAAATTATCAGCAGAGACCGTCTCTCCTGCTCTTTCAACAATGTTTACAGCAGAGAGACAGAGTTGGAGGTCTGTGGCGTGTGTGTTTTGGGGGGGGGGGCACCAAGACAATATACCATCTTTGCCTCCCCTCCGCTCCATCACACAGCGCTGGTCATTGCATCGTGCCGGTCGCCAAGCAACCTGGCATCCCTCATCCCAGCCGTCTCCAGGCAACGAGACCTGCGACCGTAATCAACCTGCCACCTCCCGCCTTTCCCTACCTCCCCCTCCTCCCTCTCTCTCCGCCCTGTTCTGCTCCTCTCTATTCTCTGTTGCTTTCGCTTCTCGCTTCTCCATCACAAATGCACTTATGCAGGGACGCGCTTGTGAATTCACCTAAGGGAAAAGAAGAAGCACAGGTGGAAATTGGTATATTCACAGGCCAAAAAAAAAAAATAGTCAACAAAAAAGAGATTAACATGAACCATATGATGCATTAATATGGAATGTTCATGTTGCCACATGTGAATGTACACACAGATGTGCACACACGGGTGGGTAAGAAGACAAAGCAGAAAGAAACTCTACCATTTCCTGAAACCAGCCAGTCACTGGGTCAAACACAAAGAGACTGACAGCACAACGCTTGTACAGTTCAATAATGTTTAATCAATGATCCTGTCTTTAGCATCAAAGCCACTTCCCAATATTGTCTCCCACTCAAACACTGTTCGATAGTCTGTCCAGCATCAGGATAAACCTGACATTTAGCTTTTGTCAAACAGCAGCATCAGCAATCCCTCAAAGTGGCGGAAATATATATCAAAGAGTAAATTTCTTACAAAACTGGAGTCAACTCTCAATTGTTTTGTCTCTTCTGGCTGTTAAATGTTCATGTCAAGTGTTGTTTGACTCGACTCAGTGGAGCAGAGGGGAGAAAGAACTGAATCATGGACAGAGCTCTGTGTGTGTGTTTGTGTGTATGAGTCCAGATTGTCCCACTTTTTATTCAACTTATTTTATTTGTTTTTTTCCACACCTTGTCCACCACAGTGCAGTGCATCCATGCTACACTGTGGCCTATCATGTAATAGAGTTCAAGGAGCATGGTGAGTTTTGTGGCAGCCATGTGCATTGGCCTACCATGTATGCAAGGTATACACACACATGCACGCACATGTTTGTATAGCATTCATAGTGAGGACACTCATAGACATAATACATTCCCTAGCCCTTACCCTAACCCTAACCTAAACCCAATTCTAACCCTAAAACTAGGTCTGAAAAAGCCCTTTTAAGAGGTGACAGAAAGTGAGGACCAGCCAAAATGTTTTCACTTCCTTAGCTTTTTAAGTTTTTTGGTCCTCACAAAGATACCCATACAAGAACACACACACACACACACACACACACACACACACACACCAACCCCCCAAAATACTCTACTTCTCGGAGACAGATGTCTGTATTTAAGCTGATAAACACACGGCATCAATGCACCTCCAACCCCCTCCTCCTTCATCGCCACCCACTGTTCATTATATCAAACTTTCATTCATTTCTTCCTGCCCCCCCCCCCCCCCCCCCCCCCCCCCCCCTCCTTCTCCCCCCTCCCTTTCTCCCCCCCCCCCCCCCCCCCCCCCCACCTTCAATCATTGTCCCACCCCTCCTTCATTTATCCAATTTCTCTCTCGTTCACACCCATTTACCATGTCTGTAAATCTAATCTGCATTCATCATTACAGTCCCCCCCAGAGTGACGTACGGAGAACCGGCCCTTTTTTGTTGTCAGTCAGCGCCGCCTGTCCTGCATCATCCCGATTGCGTGTTGATATGCATGAATTATGTAAATGAATCAATGCCAGATACATTCATCAAGTGAGCACATTTGCTGTGAGGCGCACTAATTGCTATCATCCTCATCATCTCTGCAATAAGTGACGCCGAGATACAGGAGGTAGGTATATATGGAGAGGCCCTGATTTATTTTCTGCTACATGAAATACAATGTTCACTGTGGCCCAGTAAGAGAATCTGAGCATCTACTTTGTGTTATCCTCATATTTTTTGGCTTGTTACACATGAAATATAATTTTTTACCTACTTATCAGTGTTTAATATAAAAAAAAGGGGGGGGGGGTCAAGGAGTGAATAAATCTACACTCCTAAAGGAGACTAAAAAAAACACCCTGGAACTGATCATAATCCCTCATGTGTCAACTGAATGTTTATTCAGACATTAAAGGCACAAATTACAACATTCTGTCAACTTCCCATCTAATATCCTGCATAAAATGCCTAGGCTATATTTAGCATATGCATTTATTTCAGACTATTGATGAAACCGCTCTGTCTGCTGCGTCTGAGTCCTTATGGCTGAGTAAATGTCAAGCTTAGTCAGATGTTCCTCTCACAGAGGGATCTTTCCTCTTATACAGGCAGCTTAAACACAGAAGGCCCCGCGGCACAGACTTCACTCTCTCTCTCTCTCTCTCCAACAATATATAGTGAATTATAAAGGGAGGAGAAGCTCATGATAAACCCAACAACTTCCATCCATCCACGCATCTGCACGTCCATGCCTTAGGATGTGTGCTCTCCGCAGAAACCCACGCACACGAAAGCAAACAGACAGATCGCACGCGCACGCACACACACAAAAGCACACGACCGTCATTAAACCCTGTCAGCGTGAACACCTGCCCTCCCTTCCCCCGCTGCAAATGCAAATACACACCACACACACAGACATAGTACTATCTCACTTGGGCACAGTCACATTATTAAATAGTTATTGCATGTAAAAGATTAACAGTGCGTTCAAATAAGTGCGTGTTGATGAGGAGCAATTTATTGTGTGTTTCTCCTGATGCAAATGTGACTCATTAAGGCAAAGCCATCCCCCCCCCCAAACATTTAATCGTCTGACTATCTGGAACTACCGTTACAGATATCCGTGACGTCGTTTTGACTAGCTGTAATTTCATCGTGACTAGTATGAACTGTAGCAGTCGATATCTGTGACGTCAGTCTTACTAGTCAAAACTAGATACGTGCCGTTCAGTTACTTTTGCCATTCATGTCGATGGGGTTTGTCATTACAGATATCTGCAATTCAGTTGCGGATATGAATTGTAGATACCTCTAATTCCAGTTAAAGATACATATATAACGTCATTCTGACTTTCGGAAACTTAATTCAAGTTATCTAAGAAGGAAAATGTAGATATCTCCATTTGAGGATAATTAAAGACCTCTTGAACTTGAATTGCGACTAATAATGTTGCAGATATCTGAAACTGTACTTTTGACTAGTAAGAATGACGTTGCAGGTATGGGTAGTGAATATCCTGTCTACTGATTAAATGATGAAACTGCTTGCCATAGATTGTAGCACTGTAACTTACAGTTTTTTTTCCTCTTGATTGATTGAAAACCTGTCATATTTTAGGGGAAAATATTTATGTTATATCTGTAAATTCTCTTATTTAAATCTTAGTAAGAAGCAATTAACCACACTTACAAAATTGTCTTGACTATTTTTTTAAAGCATTTGGTCACTAAAATGTCAGTTTTATTGTCCTCGACATCTTAAAATGTCTTTGCTTGTTTGAGCAACAGTGCAAGACCAGAATACATAGCTCTTGACTCTTGACATTTTTTTGTGATACGCTTAATGTATTATAAAATTAAATACAGGTTCTTTTTTTTTCATGAATACAGCTCTAATGGCCTTCACGGGAAAGCGGAATCATGCCTCAACATTCAGCTCATTCAACAACGTTATTGTGTAAAAGAGTCACATCAGCTGACCTTATGGAGCCGGACAACATAACCTGAGACAGCAGAGATATAAAGAGATATAAGAGCAGTGGAGATGACGGAGCAAGATGTCTTCGCAGAGCCGAATGAGAACAGAGCTCAATAAATAAATGTTTTTCTCTTCACAACCCCCATTTTCACACATCCTCTCAGAAACTGTTCAACTGTTCCTGCCTTTTTTCTCTCCTTTTTTTTCCTCTTCCAAATGCATAATTCTCTCACTTTCTTTCCTCGCTTTCAGCTGAATGTGCTTTTGACACTCTGTCTCCTCCTCCTCTGTGTCACCTGAAGTTACATATAAGACCAGGTGCCCCTCTGATACAACCATCTGTTCGCTCCTGCCGCACTTCTTTCTCCCTCCTTTTATTTTAGCCTTTTCTTCTTTTCCTTTGTTCTAATGAAATAGCGAGGACGAAAAAAAAAAAAGCTGTGAGTCTGACAGTTACTTCTCAGAAAGCCGAATTGCTAAAAAAGGGGAAAAAAAGAAAAAGGAAAAAAGCTGAGTGCTGAGTGTTAATGACATCCTTCAGCTTTCGCTACATTCAGGTGTGCTTTCATTTCAGCATTCTCCTCTCACTCATATAATTGCTTTCATGTTATTTCTTTTGTATCACCCCGGCCATGAGATGCCAAAGTTAATTATTCTTTGGCAGTGCAGGTGCAATTAGATGACAATTACCCCACAGCTGGTAGCAGAGGGTGGGAAGCAGCTCTTGTCCATGTGGGCGTGTACGGAGCTAATAAGATGGTTTTTGTCTTTTTTTTTTTCCCTCCTCCATGTGTCTGTGTGGGGGGGGCAAGGAGGGTTTAGCTTGTTCCACACAGCTTAGAAGCTTAGAGGTAAGAGGTTGCAAGGGAGGAGGAGAGCCGACGTGGGGGGTGGGGGACTGGGGGGTTGGCTTTAGCCTTGGGGTATTGGGTTCCTGCTGATCCCCTACGAGAGGTCAAGAAGGTCACACTACTGTCACGCAAACAATAGGATTTCATTTGTTGCCACCCTCATACCAGCCTTTCCTTTCAAACCGCCTCTACACCTCGTAGTGCCCCCCCCCCCTCGGCTGCTGAAATGATTCATCAGCTGGCAGAAATTTGAACATCACTGGATTCGTAAAATAAAAATACCGATATTCGCTGGTTAAATCAATTACTGATCACCGATTTGTTCTTCAGTTACCAGTTTTGTCTATAAAACGTCTAAAATTATTTTAAAAAAAATACAGATCACAGTTTGCCAGAGTCCACTGTGACAGTGAGACAAAAAAACAACAGATCCTAACACTTAAAAACCTGTAGGCAGAAAGTGATTTGCTGAACTAGGCCTAAGGATTTGGGCAAAATATCTACAGTAAGGATTTGATTTGTGATATAACGTTTGAAGTCAGGCTTCTGTTAAATATTTGTAGGTATTGACTGAGAATTGTGACATAACATACCATTAAAATAATAACTACTATACCAGAATACAAGGTTGAGAACTTCCTTTTTAATTGGCACAGAACATGGAATAATCTAAAATTCTAACCTTTAAAAGCTATTAGAATTTTCAATTGTTAGGCCCTAATTCAAACCAGTAATCAATGATGAAGATAGTCAATTTTCTGTCAATGCACTGATTAAGTGGCAAATGTTTGTTTAAAAGCGTCAAATGACATCAAACAAATCAGCTCCAGCTAATCAAATGTGAATATTTCTTGGTTTTGCTTAGTCTTTTATTAGATTATTGTTGGTAGGACAGAAAGAACAGAGAGAAATCTGACCACGGCATCTTGGATCATTAAAATAACCTATTTCGTCTGCCAGTGAATTGATCATACAAGAAAATCACTACTGCAAACACAACTTGATAATGAATCAATATTGGAAATGGTCATTATTTGCACTCTGAGGTTGTCCTTTGTCACCACACGTGCTTCCTCACTCTTCCCTGAAAAACTACAGCCATAAGCTGCCATTCCAAAAGAAGAATGAAAAAAAAGAAGTGAATCACAATGAATGTAGATTTCAACAGAAATAACCAAAAGGAAACTGGGTCAACGCCTTGTTAGTAAAAGAGGAAGCAGTAGCAAGTCTGGGAGCGCACTCTGTCTCAGTAATTCCTTGCCTTGTCGCCTTGTCTCTCATCCCCTCAGTTATTATGGAGACGTGGCTGTCATGTCATATTTAGCTCTGGAAATGTCATTTGGCAGCACACCTGCTGCCTGGCTCTGCTAATAAATCTAGGTTTAACTTTGATTAGAATGCAGAGGGAGAGAGAGAGAGAGAGAGAGAGAGAGAGAGAGAGAGAGAGAGAGAGAGAGAGAGAGAATGAAAGAGACAGAAAAAAAAAATCAGAGAGAATTGAACTGGCAAAGCCAATCCAGAAGCGAACCTCATAGCTGTCTCTTTCAACCCATGACATGTAGCAAGATGACTCATGCCTCAGCTGGATGGATGTGTCTGGATGCATCACATATGAAACATAAGAGGGAGAGCAGCCTCTGACCTTTAATGGAGCATATCAGCTAAAGGGGAAGTTAGCCTGACATGTCAAACTCAGTTAATTTTCCTTTTTGCCCACGTGTGCTTTGGTTCAGATAGCCGGGAATGACAGTTATTCTGCTTTTAATTTTTATTTTAACAAATGTGATTGCAAGATTTTGAGGCTTCACAACCAGTGTTACCTGCAACAAGGCTCCTACTGAAGTAAATCAGCTGTCAGTCATGCAGGGGTCCACGCATATGTGCCAAGTTCTATCTTCTATTTTCCTCTAACTGGGAACACACTTTACAAAATTGACATCATGCTCTATTGATGAAAACCTCAAATTAGAGACTGAAACCATTAACTCTTTGTTAACTCATTTTCCCATAGACTTCTATTCAAAGGGATTTCTTTTTTGCAGCCAGAGAAGGAGCCCCGTTGGCCTCACCAAGCAAACCAGAAGACTTAGTCCACTTTCTGCATGCAGTCTATGTTGAGGACTTGGAAATGATGACAAAGCACTCACCCCTGGTAGTGTCTTCTGCTCATGCAGTGCATTCTGGGCTTTGAGG
The DNA here is from genome assembly GCA_016785285.1 of Brachirus orientalis. NCBI lineage: Eukaryota > Metazoa > Chordata > Actinopteri > Pleuronectiformes > Soleidae > Brachirus > Brachirus orientalis. Next base: position 542,100 of record JAFBJR010000379.1, on the reverse strand, counting down.
GCGGACTCGCGGGCACAGTACGTCAGGAAGGCACATCCTGAAGACACACAAAAACTGTAACACATCAACATGTATTTTTAACATAGACGTGCACAGTTAGACCCCAGGTGGTGCTCAAGCAACTGCCTGTTTTCCCTCTGACCAGGTAAAGGCCCCCTTTTTAAGAAACCGAATTAATTTTGTCTAATTTTACGTTTTATTTTCTATGCGTCCCATTGAACAGTTCTCAAATCAAAGAGGCATTTGAGTTATAATTTCTGCAAGACACCAGCCATTTTTTTTCATACAGAAATCTTATAGAACCTGTTGGTCTATTAAACATCTGCATGTGTATGTGGCTATTGAAATAAATGTATATGTAAGGGAACACAAGATTTGCCAAATGTATATAACTATTATTAATATAATATTAATAATTATGTGGGGGGTGCCCTTTTTCTCTCTTGAGCCCCTTCCCACTGAAATGTCATATTCAAATTGTCCGTAAACTGCCTGACCAAAAGTAGAATTAAAAGAACCCTCAAATTTTTGTTGTTATCCATTGTGGAATTGTTTTAATAAGCTTGTGCAATGTCACAGTAGATTTATTTCAATCCACATTTGCATACATTATTCACCTAGATCTTATACTGACGATGGGAGAGATGGACTGCTGTGTTAAGATTCTTAATGGAGTTAAGGCCTGGATTCTGTGGTGGACTGTCCATGTGTGAAAATGAACCATCCTTTCACAAATGAATGAGTCCCGCCTTTTGTCATCTTGGAACATGACTTAAAAAAAACACTCAGCACCTGTAGTCAATTGAGGCTCATTTTTGCTGTTAAACCTAGACCTGACCGACTCAAGCAACTGAAGCAACCCCAGATTGTGACCCTGCCCCCGCAGGCACAAAGAGAAATGGTATGAGCCTTTGTTTCTGGCTGGGCAGTGTATCGTCTCACTGTTGGCATTGTCATGTTATTTTAATTTATATCCAATTGACTGTTTGCCCTGAAGGCCTGCAGGCATATCAGACAACGCTGTGCTGTTATAAATGTGCATTTGATATGCCATGTACTTTGGACCGTGTGTCCAAAAGTGAGATCAAATTTGGGCCATCATTATTGATATGTCATTAACTCTGCATTTAAAAGCAGAGACCAAAAAAAAAAAAAAAAAAAATAGACCACAATTAATAGCCAACTTCATTCTGTTAAACAGTTCCCTAAATAGCACAGGAGATCTATGGGATTATTAAATCATAATACCTGGAGACAATTCAGACACAGGCAGTCTGAATGACTATTTAATATCATGCCGTTTGGGCAAAGTGTATGCAGTTGCACATAATAGAGAAAGGCTTTCATTAACCTTTAGGGCTTCCACAAATCATGAATATGCAAATGTATGCAGAATAGGTGTTGTAGGTGTTAAAAGGACTGGTACCACCTGGACCCATACGTCTCCCACATGACTGATGGTTTCTGTGGATTTATGAAAGCCTTTGTTTTCTCTGCTCACATTTCCATTAGACATGACAGCTAGGGTCGTTGTTTAGCTTAATTCGCTAAGCTTAGCAATTTAACTCCAAATGTGTCAAACTGCATTTTCACTTTAAATTGACACAGAATGGAAAGCGACACTTTCAACTCGATTTGTATCATCATGTGAAAACCACGCTTGGACAGACAGATTAACTGTAAGATGTACCTTTCTTGTAATGACGTGTGCAACATTTTACACCATTAAAAGTGTGACATCCTTTCTGAATACTAAAATAAACAATCATTAATTAATTATTTTGCTTGATCAAGTTGGCTGTGAAAAAAACAATTAAAAGGTTAATAGTAATTTCACAGTACGTACTGCAGGAGTAGGCATAAACTGCATGTTTGCATTCAATTGTTCAACAAAAATCTTCTGTTTTCACATGTCCATTGCTGTAATGCACTGAGTTAGTCTCACGGCAAAACCCCCGGCCTTTTCATGTCCATGGTCAGAACACCAAAGTCAACTATCACTTGAAGAGCAAGCTGTAGCTTATAAAGCATGGTAATATAGTGGAAAATATACAGCAACGCTGCACTTTTATACTATATGTGGTCGAGTCTATAAAAGAACAAAGGAAAGTGACTATTCTATCTATCATGTTTACTTTTGCCTTTTAAAATAATCCTCTTTGAGGAAAATGAATGAAAATATATGGATTCAACTTGAAAACACTTGTTACCTTCTTTATTAATTTGAGTCAAAGCTTACTGGAATGGAAAGTCTGACTAAGCTATTTGTGAAGATACAAAACATTTTTATTCCTCATGGATGCCCGAGAAGCAGAAGTGCTGATAATTACAGGAAAATCAGTCATAACGCATAATTATAATGCGATTATTGTATGATTACAAGTATTGTTGTCACCGCTACCTTGCCTCGTGGAATGAACCACACCACATTTGCTCCAGACTTAGCTCTCTGGGACTAAGTCTTGGTCCTTACCTTTGTGCATCCCTGTATATTTGTCCTTTATCACCGTCAACTCATAGATCTTTCCAAACTGCTCAAAGATGGGCTTCAGGTCCTTCTCCTCCAGATTTCGGGGTATCTGCCCGATGAAGAGCTTGATTGCGTCAGGCTCCTTCATTGAGAAGTCTAAGGAGGAATAATAACACACAAACAGAGAGAGAGAGAGAGAGCGGAGGCGGTCAGGAGGAGCAGACAGGAGCCTGCAGGCTTAAATTCACACTGCACAGGAGGTGCAAACAGGAGGCTGGAGATGGAAGTGCAGATGGGAACATTCACTGGGACTGGGAAGCTGAAATAAGAGTTTGTGCTCCCTCGGAGACACAGCAGACTGAAATCTCTCACAGACGCTGGAGTATAATCACACTAGAACACATGAGTGACAATGATAAAAGATATAAGCAACAACAGGATCTCTATTTGGAATGGATGCAGAAATGCAAATCAACCAAATTCGGCCATGAATTCCGTGTGTACTGTGACGGACACGTTTTAGTAAGAAGGGCACCAGTCAGCCGTCAGAAAAAAGTTGTTTCTGTACATATAGATTTATGTACGTAAACATGTACATTATACAAATATGTGCACTACGCACCCCACAAACTGCTAAATTAAGAGAGTTGTTTAAATGTTGTCTTCTTATCAGAATCACACACAGATGAATGACACCAAATTAAGAAGGATCTCATTTCATTTTCGTTTAGTTAGGTGAAGTTCAGGATACAAAAGAAGTGATTGTTTTAAGCAGAAATAAACAAGTGATCTATATGACGAAAGCCTTGGTTTGCCCCTGCAACAGACTATGTTGAAAATAACAATGAAATGTTGATAGCAACTGTCCAGAACTGAGTAATTTTATTTGATTATATTTTTTTGACACAACTTCAAACAGACAAAGCCACTAATTAGAGCTCATTTGCACCAAAACTGCAAAACTGGGGGAAAAAAATATTAATTGTAATAATTCCCATATTCTGTGGATTGAGATTATATATTCATGAGGCACAGCTAAATAATGACCTATTCTCTTTGTCAGTGTAGAGATGATCAAACAATTCAGGTCACATCATTGGAGATAATAGTACAAACCTCTGTGTGAGTGCACTGGAAAAAAAAAAAATACACACACATCATGGCAATGTGTGTGTGTGTGGGCGCGCGCGCGTGTGTCAGCACAGCTGGAACCTGCGTGCGCGCTCTTTGTCATCAGCAACAACAACGACCCCCAACCATGATTTCACACATTTGACCAGAAACGCTGAACAACCGAGAGTGAAATAAATGAAGAAATGAATGAAATAAAAGGATGCTCAGACCTGTGGTGCTGCTGGTGGCAGTGGAGAATCGGTGGAATCAGTGGACGCCTTTTTTTCCCCTCCTTCTTCTCCTTCTCCTCCTCTTCTTTACTTATCAAATCTCTCTTATTCAGTTCATTTGGCAGAGCGAGCGTGTTTAAATCCCGTTACAAGTTCGCCTCGCTTCCTCCGATGGCAACACTACTAACATCCAGCGACGGTCCTTTATTCGGCATGAGCGTGTTTTTCTTGGTCTGCTTGTTTTTTTTTCCTTCCCCCCCTCACTGCTGTTCACCGAGGTTTCTTTTTCAAATCTATAAAATTTGATATTTACATAAAATAATAAAATATATATATATATATACAATGGTCTCGGCGGCTGGACTGAAAGAGTGTTTGGGTTGAATTGATATTTAGGCTTCCTTCGGGAATAGTGAGCAGTCTGGTTGGTTGTCCTCTCCCTCTCCTTGTGTATGTATGTGTGTGTGAGAGAGTGTGTGTGACTCTATACTCCTTTGACGTCGTAAGCCGGTGTCTCCCTCCCTGTCCATCTCAGCTCCTCGCTCCCTCCTCCCCCTGGGCTGCACGAGCCCTGATGTCTGCCGCCAGGGACCGTCGCTAAACTGCTCGACCTGTGAAAGCCGAGCAGACTGAAGTGTGTGTGTGTGGGGGGGGGGGGTTAGATGGGTATGATTGTAAATTGATGCTTAAAAGTTGAACTTGCTTCATTTTAAAGCCGCATTTCAAACATTTAATCGTCTCCCACATTTGATTGTGTTTTTTCCCATATAAAGTAAATATCATGTATAATATGAGAGAGCACAAGTGTGAATCTCCCACAAAAATATATACGAATACTACTGTTAATAAATTGGGTGGACCATGCAGTCTATCTTCACAGAAATGTACTTGCAGTTTCTTTGCATCCTCTCCAATAGTAAAGGTTGTTTACTCCATGTTTAACGTTTGATCTTTTGTTGCTGACCATGAGTTTATTTTTGCTTAAGAAGGACTTCAAATGTAAAAAAAAAAAAAAAAAAAAAAAAAAAAAAAAAAAAAAAAAAAAAAAAGATGCGGGAAAAGACACTGTCAACATGAGGCGTTTGCTCTGCGAGATTTTGGTCATATTTTTCGTTTTTCGCGTGGCCACTTAAGAAGCAGACGGTCCCTGACATCAAGAGACGTAAATCCGCCTTTTGTTCTCGCAGTGGAGCTGGCCGTGGTCCTGAAATGGATCTCCTGAGCTCGTGACTCATTATCAGGGCGGGAATGTGGAAACAAACGTTTATTATCATAAATGTCGCAAATGTAGGAAGCGTATTTTCACATAGAAACACAAGGACAAGATTTTTGAAGTGTGGACAGCATGTAAACAATGAACCCACATGACAACAGGCTGCTGCACACAACCGACATGCGCACACTTCAAAGGAGTCACGATCTGGAGCAAATTAATTAACACATCAAAAACCTGTGGACACACAAACACACCTCTCACTCTCTCTCTGTATGTTTTAGGGAAATATTACATTCCCAGCAGCGGAGCATCTCCTCGGCTTGTCTCTAATGTTAAGACTGCCATCTGTCATTTGCCACTAAATCCCGTCTGCTCTCCGCCCTTCACCCACAGTAAAAAAGCCCACGGGGCAGACGTGACGCACACACTGACTGGATCTGGTTCTGCTCAGGTACATATTCATGATTTATCCAGTTTTTACCTGCACTTTGAAAACGTGATTTCTGGCATTTTGACAATGGATGACTCTCCCCCCCCCCCCCCCCCCCCCCCCCCCCCCCCCCCGTGGGGCCCCCCCCCCCCCCCCCCCCCCCCTTGTACCCAACAACGACATCTGGTGACAAGATAGACACACACTGTGTCGTATCAGCGCTAGTGGTTGCGCTATAATTAATTATTACAACCATACTGATAAATCTGGAGCATGTTAGTGCTGAAACATGTTAAAGTAGTATTTTTTTTCTTGTGGCAGGTAATTCTCAGTGTTTGCAAAAGGTATTTCTAAAGAGACAATTCTCTGAATTTGTTAAAATATTGAAAAATAATAAGGTATAAGATCTTAACACGGCCCTCAAGCACATTTTAGGCAGTTGTATTTTTGCCAACGTTTTTGTTTACCTTGTTTTTAATGTTTGCATTTTACACATGTGAAGCACTTGTGACTTTTATTTCTAGGAAAGAGCTATAGAGCTATACTAGTATATTTTACTAGTATAATTACGTATCCTTTGACACTATAGTCAAGTGCTGTATTTGATTCCATGCCTGACTTTAAATAAAAAAAATGCAAATGTTTTCTGTGACCACATAATACTTGAGAGGACAAAGGTCATCAAGAGTCCTTGCTTTACCTTCTGTAAGGAAATAAAGATGTTTTTTACAGTATTAAAAAAAGAAGAGGCACTTTAATAAACAGACTGGATAGTACATTTCGATACAGCATTATATCTTTATTTTATATCAAAATATGCATTTATTGGATTTTGCAACATGCAGTTATTGTGTGGGTGTGTAACACACATTGTGCTTGTACTTACTTCACATGGGCCTTTCACATGGACCAAATGGCTCCTTCATCAATGGTCAATGACTGACACACACACACACACACAGAGACAGAGAGAGAGATACATTCAGCGTTTTATTTTCTCCCTGCCTGTACTGCTTGTTCTTGTTTAATTTCCTGCTGGTGGCTCTGTGTCTGGAGGCTTACTCAGCTGCAGACATGTCACACCACAAAGAGACAGTATAGTGGATGCAGCAGCAGCAGCAGCAGCAGCAGCAGCAGAGATGCAGTCTCTCCACCTCCATCTGTGAACTTGTGGGAGAAAGTTGCCATCACATCAGACACATCAAAGTGTGGTTCTGGTTCCCTGAGGATGAAAACAGGAGGAGGGAGGGAGGGACGGATGGGGAGAAACAGGAAAGTGGTTAGAATTCAAGGGATGGATGATATGTGCAAATGTAACATTTCCAAAAAAAGTAAACAATCTTTCGGGACAAATTAAGGGGTTAAAAAAAAAGATTTAACGTAGAGCACTTCAGCGCAGTTATTATCAATTAACAATCCCCTAGACAGATTGTGAAGGTACATAAATGTTACACGGTGTGCCTGTGTAGTTTTTAATGGCTCATTCAGCAAAGACAGTGAAAGTGCTCCTGGAAGAACACATGCACTAACATGAGCTGACTGTGCTCTTCTGGAAACCTATTTCCCCTGCCTAACCGTGAACTCTTCGCCTCTGTTTTCGCTGTTGCATCAAACAGTTCTGCAGGTGAAAAACGAGTTGAATGACGACACCTTTATAGTCTCATTTAAACAGAAAGTTTTAAATTAAAGGTCTGGGTTTGAAGTCCTTTTTAAACTGAACAAAACAGTCAATTAGGTTTTCATTTAAGCCACTTAAAGTTGAAATTAGTGATTCATTATTTTTTAGCATACCGGCACTTTAATCAAAGTTTAGTATAGTCTCAGATTATTATACTGCCTGGGATTCATTTAAGTGCTTTCATCGATGCTTTATTTAGTGACTAAAGAAATGTTCCAATATAAGCTGATATTTTGCTTCTCAAGAGCATAGAGGGCAATTGACAGTCCAGAAGACTCAACAACCACATGTAATTTCTCTGTTTTTAAATATTAATCACATGGGACCTTTACTTGATTTGTAATTGTCTAATTGATCTCATTACCAAAAACGTAACCAGTTTGGCCTCAGAATTCAAAGCATCCCTCTTTTTCTCTCTTTTAGTAACGAAACATGCATTTATTAATGGGGTTTTCAATAGTCATAAGAAAATCAAAAATTCGATTTTTTAAAAGCAGACAGCCGTGTCCATCACAACACCAAAACTGATGCACAGTAGAGCTGATGTGTGTTGTGGTGGCAGCCAAGGAGGACTGGTGTTAAGCAAAGTTTAATCGCAAAGTTAAACCTGCTCTGGTTTCAAGCCCAAACTGAAACAAATAAAAACCCTTTGTATTTGCCGTGAGAGACCACGTGAACAATTCAGATTTTATTTATTGGCAAATTAAACACATACACTGGGATTAAACAGTAATTTCCGCATAGGTTGAAGTTCACAGCCTCAGAGTTTCTTTATCAGGTGGAACTTTTAAACTTGTAGGTATATACTTTTATTACCCGAAACAAATACTGATAAATTAGAGCAGATTTTAAATCTGACCAATTCAAATTTCTTTTAAAAAAATGCTGCAGTTTATATGCAAAACTATTAACTAAATAATACAAAATATAAACATATGTTGACTAGTTAACCAAAAGCAGTTTCACTGTTAACTAAACCTTCATGTTAAAAGGAAACAAGTTTGTTAAAATATTTTACCATAAATTTTACATTAAATAGCATATTTCTTTAAAATACAATGAATATTGTAGTTAAATGTGGATTCCCATTAATGGTCTCCTTAGAGACATTAGTATGCTGTTTTTCTTAGGTAGTCACCAGAAGAATGCTGCTCTAGTTTAGAAACAGCCTAATGTTTATATACAGATGTTTAGGGCAATGGTGCAACAGTACAAGTATCAGAAAAGAAAAAGAAACAACACACTTATATAAACTCAGATTTTTATTAGTCAGTACAAGTAAAACGAAACTGAAGCCGAAAATCTTCATCCCCTCCAAAAATGCATTTCTTCTGTGCCGGTGTTGGAGAGTGGAGAGAAAAAAAGTACTCATACCATTCTCACCCTCTTTCTCCATTTGACTGGCTTGCACCGCTCTCCTTCGAGGAACTCAACGAGACGTGAAACTATCGCCGAAAGGATTTTACGCACTGGTGGAGAAAGCACTGCTTCACAAATATAACATTTGGAGCAAAAATTGCCCCCCCCCCAATAGGTCATTGTAGCATAAACACGTTTTCTACTGTATATATACACAATGTTTTTACCAAACAAAGGGGAAATTTAAATTGATGTTTTTCACAGAAGCTACTGGGACACCACTGATTTCAAAGGGAGGCAGTCAAAACTGCTCAGTGAAGAACTAAATAACAGCAGGATCACTGCACCAGCTACATTCTTTTCTTGCTCTTTTATCAAAAATAATGATTATCTAACTCAACTGGAAGGAAAAATGACAAACAGCCTTTGACTAGTTGACAGACACTTGACCGCATGCACACACTCATACCATGCGCACACACACACTGAACTCTATCAAAACTGATGCTCAATTACACATTTAATTAAACGCTTAATTATTGAAGTAAATAACACAAAAGTGAATTATATATATCCACCTCTTATTTTCTTTCTTCTTCTCTCTTCACTCCTCAGCTCAGCAGCCGTCTCAGAGCCTCTGTTGTCTTTTGTTGATCCTCAACCTTCGAAACGCTGCATTCTTTCACTTTTCCTCCACTTAGCTGCTGAATTTCTTTCTTCAGATTCATAATCTGTGTTGGTTCCCACCTCAGCATCTGCACTTTCATCCACTGACATTTGTTGTTTCAGATTTTAAAAGGTCTCTCTTGGCAGAGTATGGAACTCAAAACTGAGGGACTTGCAAGTTGACAGAAAATGTAAAAAGGCATGCCGCTGCCTTCGTGACACCTATAGAGATTTAGAGCTCAAATCCACAGCTCCAGTCAGTACCGTGGACGTGGGAAAGGTCTTTTGGGGGGAAACATTGGACCAGGATGCCCCCCTCCCGCTCTCGGACCTGGACGTTTGCCTCTTAGCACTGGGTTGGGGCCATGGAACCGAGGAGGAAAGGGTGCATGGGGGGGCCCCCTTGGGTGCAGGTGGTGTGCAGGGCGGGGATGCATATGTGCAGGTCGGAGACCAGGATGATGTGGCTCTAAACGAGGTGGTGGTGGTCTTCTTGGAATGAATTGTGGAGGAGGGGTGCTGTGGTGCTGGTAGTCATGGCTATAGTAAGGGTCTTCTGAAGGAGAAAGCGGGGGAGTGATGCCTTGACCTCTTAGGTACTGGTGTGGAGGGCTGCCTGGCCTGTAATATGGATCATCTGGGTGTCGGTAAGCATCCTCCTGAAAGTGAATGGAATCACGATTGTAAAGCTCATTGCGATACTGCAAGTCATTCCGGTGAGGGTGCAACCCCTCAGGGTGAGGAGGGCGAGGTTGGTCGTGTTTAAACAGTGGGTCGTCGGAATGGTACAAGGATTTGTGCTGATGGTCATGCACTACCATCCCACCAAGGATGCTCTCAGTTCTGGCCCCAGTGATTTCCCCTGCACGGTTAATGGCTTGCTGGTCTGGAGGAATCATTGCATTGCTGGTAATAGGAGGAGCAACATCAAAGGCTTGAGGAGGGGGAGGTAGCTTTGGGACAGGAGGGAGGTCGCTGCTGAAGAAACCAGAGGAAAGGTCACTGCCCTGCTGGGAAATCACCTCTTGAGGTTCCCGAGTTAGCTCTGTTTGGAACTGATAATGTCCAGATGACTTACTTTCTGCAGGCATTGCAGGAATCATCACATTGTATCCACTGGGATGCTGAGAGCTCCCCTCTGGGTAAGTGTCACTATACCAACCCATTTCATTCAACCCCTTAAAGCCGTCATGTGTCTGTGTTCCAGGAGCTCTCTCTGCAGGTACTAGCCCCCCTGTTAGAGAGGAGAACTGTTGATAATGTGCTGCAGGTGTGGAAATCTCATGCTTTGGCATCTCCTGGTTGCCAGATGGCTGCTGCTGGTAGACCTGCCCATTCTGAGCTTGCTGTTGGGAACCAATAACGTTCATCTGAGAGTTATATCCAACAGGAGCTGTTTCAACAGTTTCTCTGGCATTCGTGTTGGAAGTAAACGGGACCACAGCAGGCTCATCTTGAGTGGGGGTTCCTCCTCCCTCGTCCCGCACTGGAGTCCCTTCCTGGTTGTCTGTGCCAGTGACCAGGTTAAGATTTTCCCCTCCCACTGAGTTCACAGAAAAACCCAGGTCAAATGCATTAAAGGCAGGGTTCCCCTGCAGAAAGCTGTGGATTTTAGACTCTAAACTCCTAGAGGATGAGGCTGGATCTGATTCTGTTGCAAGTTCCATGTCCCTATGCAAAGCCTGAACCAAGGCAGAAGCTTGGTTGGCAGTCTGGGGGGTAGCTTGGGTGTTTGTCCTCTGCTCTACAGTAGAGATGTGTGAAGAAGGCACTGGTGCATCAGAGGAGAGAGATGCGCTCTGAGAGGGAACTGTTGATGCAGATCTGGTCAAAGGAGTAATCTTGCCTGTGCTGGAGGAGGCTGAAGAGACATTTGCAGCTGGGTTGCTGAGCACAGAGCTGATGCCTAAATGAAGAAAAGAGGAATAAAGAAGCTGCTTTAAGACCAACATTTTTATTTTTTAAACTCAGTAGAGCAGTGATTCCCAAACCTTGGGTCAGAACTTCCCAATAGGTCATTAATTTAAATATTTATTTTGCATCCTCAAACACATTTGCAGAATTTTCCAACCTTTAAGTTAAGAATTATGTGTATATATTTTAAAGGACATCCATAAAATTAGGTTTTAATTAATTTACAAAACATGTCTTGGAAATTATTAGTTTACCAATTCAAAATGATATTAGGTGTTATAGACATGACTGTAAGTTAGTACACTAATTTGCTTTTGTCACGAATTATATTGTGATTTGGGTAACAATAGTTTGCTATCTTTAAAAGTGGGTCCCCATACAGAAAGTTTGGACAACACTACAGAGGAGTACTCATTTTCTCACCCCCAAAACTGCTTTGGCCCTGGACTTTGGACAGAGCACCAAGGAGCTCTGAAGGACTCACATCCACCTTGGAGAGGAGGTTTACCAGTGAAGCGGTATCTTGTGAGGCCACAGAAAGAGCAGGTGTGGCAGCAGGAGCAGCCACTGGAGGACTCTCCACTAAAGATCCTGCAAGAAAGGAAGAGATTCAAGAAAATGTATAAAATGTGGAAAAAACAAAGGTATTTTACAAACTGCAGTTTAAAAAAAACAATTAAAAGAGGACAGGAGATTCATCTGTCATGTTATCTGGAGTAACATCACATTTTACATTTGCACAATCACTTCTTTCGTTCAGAGCACACCAATCAATCATCAGTCCAAACTTTAAAGACCAATGACAATAAACACAATTAAAACTCATAAGCTGTTTTAAAATTTATTTAATTTGGGAAAAAAGATGAAATATATCAGAATAGAATTTATATAGAATCAAAATCTGAATTTATATAGAATAGAATCAGATTTTTTTTTATTGTGGCATTATAAATCCAGTACTTTTATGATGGCAGAGTATCCACCAGGACTCACCTGTATTCTTTATGACTGAGCTTAAACTGTTGAGGATGGATCCAATTTTACCAAGGTCAACACTTTCCACGGCAGTTGCAGGAGCAGATGCAGGAGCAGCCACAGGAGGCGTGACCTGTGCTATAGGCTGCTGTGTTGCCACTAGCGGTTCTGTAGTGCCAGCATTTACTGGAGTGGAAACCTCTGGGAGAGAGGGGAGTTCCGTCTGTTGCTCGACTATGGAGAAAAATATTGCAATAAGTAGTAATGTAAGTAATGTAATGTACAACTACAAATCTTTATATCTCTGACAAAATATTCACAAAATATTAAAGGTCACCCATCCAAAACATTACATAATCAAACATAAAATATAAATATATAATAAATTAAAATACAGAAGCTATACTAATAATAATAATAAACTTTGTTAAAGACAAGATGCTTGAGGTGGAATTATGTAAATAGTAGAATATTTTTCTCTCATTTAATAATGCAAGAGACTAACCGAAGACTAACCCATTAGAGAACACTGGCAGTTTTATAGCAAACTGTAAGTGAAAAAGGAACCAATAAAATGAAAGACTAGATATAAAAGGTGTAAAAAGACGCATTTACTCCTGAGTTTAAACTTGTATTTCCATTACGAGGCCCTAGGACTCTGAAAAGATAATAGAAATTGCCAGGATGTGATAAAAAGTGATTTAAAAGCCACACTTTCCATTTCCTTCTTCATGATTCCAACATGTTTTAAATAGAATTATTCCACAGGAAACCTGGAGGATGTATCATTATTATTGTTCAGAATTATACATAAACACCTCAATTTACACTGAGCCATGAAGTCCTTGTCACGAGCCCACTCCCTCACCTATAATGCCACCACTGTCTACTTCCTCGTCAGAGAGCTCCATGTCTTCCACTTCACGGTTGTCATTCTCTCCAACAGCTTCTGTGTGTGTAGGTGATCCTCCCACTGAGGACAGAGGGCTTGGGGCCGGTGGCTCCACCTCATCATCCATAGCAGAGCCGTCAAGATCTGGATCAGGGTGGGTCAGTTCCATACCATGAAATGGAGATTCTGACCCTGTTGGAGAAGGAGCATCTGCAGATGGAGAGGGGATGGGCGACTCATCCAGGTCGGGTAAAGTGGCCTTCAGGGCGTCCAGCTTACGCTTGAGGTGGGACACCCGGTTAGCAAACGTTTGGTAAGCCTTGAGAAGGAAAGAAGAAGAAACCCTGCATTATAAAATTAAAGCAAAATAAAATAAACACCAGTGATACACTCTTTGTACTTCCACCAAGGAGGATACATTTTTGAACGTGTTTATCTATTGTTTGTTTTTCTGTGTTCTTCAACATGAATCCAAATGTAAAGAATGCATAATGATCGTGTTTTCTGCGGATGTAGGTTAAAGTCCAAGAAAGAATTTTTTTTGATTTGGATTTGGGATGCTTTTAAAAAAAATTGTTGCAAGACAACCTTGCAAGATTGGGAAGGTGAATGAGGTAAAGTGAGCAGCTTTGATGGAGACTGGAACTCTGTGTGCATTCTGAATAATCAAAATTGAAATCACGTGAAATCTCCAACTTGAAAGACATCGCAATCATACAGTTAAGATCAAATGTCAAATCATAACGATTTTTCATGAAAATGACATTACATCACAAATAATCACAAAATGTTTTTTGATACATTCTGTGCAGCTCTGTACAGGAGACATAAAAAGTTACATATTAAGTTTAAATTCTCCTGACTGAAAACAAAAGATTTAAACATTAAACAACACAAGATATATGTTCCTTACATTTGCAACAATCTTGACCTCCTTGTACTGCATTTCATAGAAGATATCTGCATTACTGAGGGCCTCCAGGAGAGGAGGTCCCACTTTGCTTTGTTTCTCAAAAAACTTGACAAAATCTTGTAGTTGCGCATTTGCCTCGTCAAAGTCCTTGGAGAACTTCTTTCCCCCAGCCTTATCTGGAAAATATTGTTTAAAGAAGTAAGATTTCTGAGGAACTGTAAAAAGGGAAAGAGAGACATCAAAATCACTCCCGAAAAAGTACAGAAGTAGAGATACTTTATCAGGCACCTTTGAGTTTCTTGAGGGCATCAGAACTGCAGATGTCAACCCTCATAGCTGCCAACTGTTTTTCTCTCAGGTCTACCTCCTCCAGAGATCGCTTGTATTTGGACAGTTGGTCTATTAGTGCCTGGGGCTAAAGCATATAGAATAGTAAGTCGCAAAGTGAGACAAAGATAATTTACAAGAGTGAACTTTTGTTAACTTGGTTCACATTAAAACTGAACTTAAGAAGTTCTTGCTTACCACAAACTCAGCAACAACCTTTGACCTTAGATCAGCTTTAGATTCAACTGGAGCTTTAAAAAAAAACAAAAAATAAAATTCACATTAAACAGCAAAATACAGTTAACACAGTAAAAATAACGAAAAACAACCAATCTAATGACCTAATATACAAAATACTAGGGATATCTCGATCAGCTTTTTTGGCCCCCCATCCCAATCTGACCTTTTTACTGTTGAGTATCTAAAGTACACCATTGTAAATAAATGTTTACTGTCTGTAAAATAAATAATATTGGTGAATGAAATTTAGACAGAAAGAAGAACAGACTCCTCTGTCATCTGTCTGTACTGCCGCTGTATTGCTGATAGAGAAAGACGCAGATTTTATGATTATATACAGTAAAACCACTGATGAGCCACTATCCAAATTTGGTCTGATATTGGCCAAAATAATTGGATTGGATATCAATATTGTACCAGAAAACATTCCTACTCAACGTTGTTAAAAAGACTGGTATTTATGAATGGGATAGGGACATCCCTACAAAATAAATACCATAACTGACGGTTATTAAACAATAATACACGAGGAAAAGCATCAGTGATAACATTCAAAGACAGACTTACTTTTTTGCTCCACAGGTGTCTCAGGAGGAGACTCTTCTTTGATTAAGTTCCCCCTAAGCTCAGCAATGAGTGTCCCTGTATATACACCCCTCTCCTCCCAGATGGACAGTATCCTTTCCACTGATTTAATAACCTTTGAGTCACCTTCTTGGCTAAAGAGAGGAAAAGAGACAGACAATGAAAGAACTGTAGAGGCCAGAAATTTGTGTCGCTGCAATGACATTTCCTTGATTTATGTAAGGTGAATTTCTTAGCATGAATAAAACACAGACAAGGGCAGATGAGACAAAGAAAGTGAGAGGACAAATAGATGAGGCTGACAGAAAGTAGAGGACAAACAGAGCAACAGATTATCACGTCATCTAATACAAACAACTTACTTCACGAGCACAAACGCTTCAGGGAGCACCTCAGCAAATTCTGTACGATAGACAATGGCATTTTTCCTTTTACAGTTCTGAATGACATCGTTGGCAAGGTAAAACAGGTTGAGTCTGTGTGGGGCATCAGCTGTTAGAGGATAGACACACAATAATATTATTTGGAATGGAAGAACCAATCTTAATGAATTGATATTTTATTTTGAGTAATTAAACATTAACTGTTCAAACAGACAAATATCTTAAAAAACAACAAATTAGTCTAATAAGTAGCCAAACACAAAAAAAGCCAGTCCTAGTATCTGTTAGAATGTAAATGCAATTCATCTGCACTTTACTTCATAAATAATACATTGAATTAATCATTTTGATAAACATAATGGCAGATACACATAACAATAATCATTAATGACTGATTCAGTAGCTCTAAATCAATACATTTGTTTCATTAGCAATTTAGGCTGATCAGGAGAGTCAAGTAAGGGAGTGTGTAATCAATGTCTTTGCAATCAATTGTGTCTTTTTTATGAATATTGTTGGTGCTAGACTTCAATGATGGGTATTGTTTGCAATAATTTCTGTGCTCATGATCTAGTACAGAAAGCAAATGAAAAATGTTCTGTTCTGCTTTAACTAAACAAAATACCTTCTTGAATTTACCATCCTAATTAAATCACTAATCATAAGGCAATCACCCTATTAAGGGTACAAATAAATGCATACTCAATAAACATCTGAACATTTTTGGAACCATGCTACATACGTAATTCATGAATACTTCAAAATATAATAAGCAGCCATATTAAAGCAAAACACTGTTCATAGATTACATTGTAGAAAATACCATGTACAGAAAAAGGCCATCTTGTTTACAATGTAAACATTTATCAGGATGTAAAGCTTCCTGATAAATAACTACAAACAGGGTTGCTCTTGTCACATCCCCCAAGAGACAGAAGAAAGGTTCAAACGTGCTGCAAACATGCTGTCTCAGACTCTTAACCATAGATATTTATGTATAAGCACTCGTGTAGTCTGCACCTGTACTGTCATTCATAAGTGTTCACCACAATAAAATCCCCAACTTTGACTTTATTGCAAGTTCAACTGTCAATCATGTGTGTGATCTCTGCTGCAGAACAATAGATAAAAGTGCGATCCATATAAAATCATTCAATGTCAAACTGCAGTGAAAAAACCCACACAGAGACACAAGTACACAATTTGAGACAAAAAAAACTCTGACTCAAGGTCATCTCAGAATTCTCACTAACTTTGCTACTCTTCATCCAACCAATGAAAACCATTATGAAATGTGTGTCTTATCTCCAACATACATTTAATTCAGCCCACAAAGATGTTTTCCAGCATTTATTCTAATAAATGCCTGTATAATGCAAGGAAAAAATAGGTAATGACAATACTAATCAGTTAATCAGTCACATTGTTTCACTTCATAAACAATTCATAATCAATATACTTTCCTATGACAGACACTAGACAAATTAAGGATATTTGCACACAAAATAAAAATAATAATAAAACAGAACTGTTCCTGTAAACTAGGTTGTAGAACAATAGACAAACATTTGACTAAAAGCCATTGTTAGTTTATGATAGTCAGTGAGCAGATGTTCACATAAAGTCTGCAAATCCAAACCTACACAACAGAAATACTTAATATTGTCCAGTTTATTGGGTGCGCTTGGGTCGATAACATATAACATTCTTCATCGTGCAAAATAAATAATCATTAAAAAAAACTGAAGGAGAAACTGGCCTGTTCAGAATATTGTTTTAGTAGTGTGTTTGCAGATATCCTATAATACATTTTAACACCAATAATGGCCAATATCAATTGTGCCAAAAATGATGTCATTGTGCATCCCGACACAAGCAGAGAGACACTGACTTCTCCACTGCTTCAAGATCTCTGCATCTAAATTACACATTGTTGTTAGTTGAATATTGATAATCTTATTTTAAAATCACGTGTAAGAGTTTTGTAACACTGTCACTATATATTATTATTAGTGTTGGAATGTTTTTTGAACCTTTAAAAATGCAAACCAGTTATCTAAAAAGCTACTGTAATTCTTCTACCAGATTATTCAATCAAATTATGAAAATGCAATAAACAAAATCTTCTAGTTTACCTACCCACCTGTGAAAGTAAGATCTAAATTTAAAGGAGCAGTGCCAACCACCTTGAAACCTTGAGTGACAGACTCAATAGACCTCTGCTAAACAGAGACAGCTGGTGAGATTATTTATGTAGATTAGTGGATATCAAGTCTATGAAATGGCCTCCCTCTTTGTATTTGCCACTTTTATCACACCCTTCTCTGTAACAACCTAACTCAACAAAAGCATTTAAGTTCCTTTTTTATTTTGTCGTCGGCAGATGTATACGATTATGGCCTTTCAACCGAGTAGTCAGTCTACAGAATTACAAAGAAATGCCTCTCAAGATGCCCAAGACATCATAATCAACAAATGTTTTAGATTTCCAGTTCTTTTTACATATGATCAAAAATGGAACTGAAATTGTTACTGTGATTAAATATGAGGAAAAGGTCATTGACAGATTACACAAGAGCTATCAAAATCCCTGACATCAATTTTGATGGGATCCTTGAACAGGGATCCCTGAAATCCCTGTTCATATCAAGTCATTGTTTGACTTTCTATAAACTCAGTGGAAAATTAACTATCAGCACTATTATTTATAAATATTATTTAATCAAACAAAAACCATTGTCTAACATCAACTCAGAACAATACAGCAATACTTAAAAGAAACAGCTCCATGGCCTAAACACCAGTTTGTTAGATCATCTCTAATGCTCCCATTACCCCACCAGTGTTACAGTGTTAACCGCACCATAACAGCTATGACATATTGTGTGTTAAAAGGAGACCGGACTGCACCATACACTATGTGAACACAATATAAAATCAAAACACTGATGATTTGAATTAATGGCTTCTTTGTTCAACAGTTATGAAGCCAGCTGATACATAAAGCAGGGTGAATTAGACCTGATCAAATCATTGTTTTAAAATAGAAATCACAACTTGACTTCTCTGCCAAATAAATGATATAATAAGTACACGTAGGAACCAAATCACAACTTTAACATTTCATTTTTGCATAGGGTTGCAACAATTCTTCGATTACCTTATTATTAACTGATTAATAAATTAATCGTCAACTATTTTGATAATCGGTTTGAGTGTTTTCAATAATTAAAACAAGCTTTCTTATTTTTCAGCTTCAAAATGTGATTATTGTCTATGACAAAGAAATCATATAACTGAATAATTTTGACTTGTGGACAATAAAAGACATTTGAGAACATCATTATTTACAGGAACATTTTACAACACTTTCCAACTTTTTAAAGACCAAACAAGTACTTGATTAAGCAAGAAAAATTCTATAGATTAATTGATTATGAATATAATAATGATATAGCCTTAGGTTATGCTCAGATTTAAAATATACATACATACAAAATATACATATATACACACACTACACTACAAACAAGGTATATATATATATATGTGTGTGTGTATACATATGTATGTATGTGTCTCATATCTGGCGGGAAATCTTAAAATCAACATAGTGCAGCTTTACATTGTAACCGGCTAAAACAGGAGGAGCGCTAGTTTTAAACACTACCTTTACTCGGACTTCTAAAATTACACGCTGTGTCAAAAACAACAAATGTCATCTCAGATTCAATTAGGCCGCAGCAAACACTGAAGCAGGATAGTGAAGTCGAGCAGCAGCAGCAGTCAGTTTAATTGTACATCAAAGCTACTCACATTTCCTCAAACACTTCATCCAGTGTCGCACGATCACGCTGTGGTATTTCTTGTTGTCGATACACCACGTCGACAAGCCTTGGATTGAATCCATAGTGTTTGTGACACTTTGAAACTTCCTAGCTAAAGAAGACTCCAGAGAGCCGCCGCCATGAGCGGCTCCTGCTCCCGCTGCCATGACCGGAGGAGCTCGTGCTAGTACATTCTACCATTCCAACGACAACGCAAGTTAGCGCTTAGCATGCTAGCTCAATGTAGCCGCACGACATTAAAAGCCGCTCGACCGTCATTGTAACGGATACACTCCTTTAATCTTCAGTGGGCTGCTTTCACACTTTATCCGCCGTTACCGCCTCTGTCACAACTTCTACTTTAGACCAGTGTAACGCTTAACAACTGAAGCTACAGCTTAGCACACAACCACATCCTGGAGGTCTGTTTACTCGTTGCTGACGAAGTGTTGACGGTCACTTCAGCAAATACGACATGATCATAGCGCCACCCTGTGTCACGGAAGCAAATAATTGTTAGCCCCGCCTGCTGTGTGCTAATGATAACAACATATCTATAAAGTAACAAGTAACCGTGGGTCAACCTATGGTCACAAGGATAGAACTTAGGCTCATACCCGAAAGCTAACTGGTTCTATCCCAGTAAGGGCCGAGGGCTGGTGTGCCCATGAGCAAGGTACCCACTAACTGTTGGTGCAAAAATTACTACCTGTAACTGTCAAATAAATTAAGTGGAATAGAAAGTATATATTAAGTGTAGTCTATGAGTAATGTTTAAGATTACTTAAAAGTGATGATTAATTTTGTACTTAAATGGTTTATTTTGAAAATCACATGCACAACAGTGAAATAATTTACTGGTTTCCTGCTGCTCTGGGTCAGATTTAGTTTCATTCTTCAGATAGCACAATGCTAACATCTTCAACTTTCAGGGGCAAAACAACATTTAAGTAACATTATAACATTTATTTAAATAAAATTATTCATAAGTCAAAAATCAACAAAATACATTCTGATGACCCACATCATATAAAAGTTTTTTTTTTAACACCAAAAATGATATTTTAATCACCACTACCTAAAACACAAATTAAACAAGAAAAATTTAAGACATACAAATGGGTAGTAATATTTTTACTCAGCTTCCACTATTTTCATATTTCACAAATAGGTAGGTCAGTACAAAACACCTGTACTGATAGATACTATGTTTTATTCTTATGCAACATTTCACACCATGTTATTCTCTGCCAGATGCTTAAAATTTTGATTTCAAACAATAAGATGACCATACATATTAAGTGAAATACATAACGTTTAAGTAATTATAGGCAAGTTTATGGCCACCTTTAAGGCTTTAAGGTGATAATCAAAGAAAGATGAAATGCCATTCAACATGAATGATATCTGTTTTAGAAATATGCTGAAACAATACCCAGATGCTATCAAAAATACTCTGTGTTCAGGAATGGAGTTTTTTTTATGATATCTCAATGTCATTATTTCTTGTTCAATAATCAGTAGGAAAGCACTTTGAGTGATACAAATGTTACAACAGCTCATCATTGATACAAATTCATGTCCATTGGGATAGAGAAGTTGTTTCCCCTTATGACAAAGTAAGTTACATTTTTATCTGTAAGATTTCAGCTACATTCATATTTCAAATAAAACAAAAAGTCTTCTCAGGTTTGCCTATGATGTCTCTAACTGCTGCAAAGCAGTCATCTTAGCTGTAACAGCCATCTGGTTACATGGGTCTGCCCACTGACACATTTCATTAAATACCTGTACTTTTGTCAGGTCTTTTTCAGACAGGATAAAACATGTGTTGCCTATTTATTTGCTTATAAATACTCACAAAACAGCTCACGTGTTCAGATCAAATCAGGTTCATTTACATACAGTATCCAAAAGGTGCAGTTGACACAATTCACAATATATCCAACAATATCCAGACTATTCTTCGCCCATTTTCTCACCAAGCTCAGGTTATTGTATTTCCTATGCAGCATTTTTCTATTTAAGTGCATCTACCTTTATTGTTATCTATACAAAAACAAAGGACGTGTGTTAAATATACAGTATCAATATTGGGTGTGAAGTAATTATGTTAATTTAAATATTTGTATTTATGGTTTAAATATTATTGTAACACTTACTATGAATGTTTTCTCAATTCATCATTTCAGCTTTTGATTTGTAAACTATGAATCAATTACTAGCATTTAAAAAAGAAAAGCACAGGCTATAACCAATAGTCTCTGCAAATTATTTTGGTTTAAATAAAAAAATTAGTTTTAGTGTAAACTGACACCGTTTCCACTTTAAACTCTACCAACAATGAACCTCTGCAGTTTGTTCATTTCATTAAAGTGATATGTGCTTTTTCCATTTTTCACCAATGCTGTGAAAACCTCGTGTCACTGTTTGAGCTGCAGTCCATTACAGGAAAAATTAACTGAAAAAAGATTTCTTTAACGCATTGCATTTGTAAAATCCTTCCTATTATTAGTATATCTTTTAAGTTAGTAAAATTCAATGTATGCAAAATTGATGCATCTGAAGACAATCATTACATAATTTCTTGTAATATAGTGCAATAACACCAGTGTAGCTGGAGTGTCTATCTGCATTTCCCCAGCTCCTCTGGTTTTAAATGACTAGTAAGCATTAGAGACTGACTTTGCACCTGACTGTACGCTTATGTAATCAAGACCGCCCTCTGCCCTCACTCTGACTAGTATATTGTGGCACTTCAATGTGGTAGCAAGGTCAGTTAAGTCCAGCTAAGGTCAGTCATTTGCAGCAATGTTGTCACTGGATGACACTGAGTTGACTTGTGTAGCTTGGCTGCCACAGTGGGAGGGTGAGGAAATCTCATGCTGGCCCTGATTCTTTTTCTTTCTATTGCTACTTAAATATGACAGCCTTCTTAAAGTGACATGGCTGTCTGTAAACTCATGTCCAATTCTACAGCTGCATTCAGCAGCTTTAGCTCTTTCTTCCTCTTTAACTTCCAGTTTTTCAGCTGATCCAGGTGGACACTTTAAAACACTCCAAGGCTTTTTATGTTGATGGTGCTTACGCTTGGTTGGGATTTTGCCAGCATGGTCAAGATTTAAACAGCTCAGTTTTCTTTTCTGGAATAAGAAAGTAAACATAAAAATAATATCAACAGCATATGTTCTTTAAGACATAAAAGAAATCTATCAAATTGACAATAAGTGAGGATTCCATCAGCTCTCTTTTTTTATGTAGTTCCTATAAATCCTCACTTATTTGTTTTGTTTGTTTTTTTTTAAATATCATTGTTCCTGTATTTTTGTCATTGTATTAATTGCATTCACATGGATGCATGGATGTTACAAAGATGGAGCATTTTAATAAGAAATAAGCATTAGAATTGCTGCTTTAATATACAATATCTGGGTCCATTCTTTAACTCTTAAACATTAGTTTGAGTGCTTTCATACCAGTATTTAGTTCAGATTCAGGAGTAATATGTAACAATGTTGCAATTAACCTTAATTCAATTTGTTGTCACATGGCAGTCTAGACTCAACATGCCCTCAACAGTACATGCTTATAAACAGTTTTGTGATTGGTTAGAATTTTGTGGAAATTTGCCATTTGCCGTTCTCTGGATGGGGATATACCAGTGTACCTTCAACACCTCCGAAGGAGAAGTGTTCTAGAGGCATATGATGATCTGGTCACTGGACTGTTTGTATCAGGTGCATCAACTGCTTGGTTATACACCCCATTTATAAGCCTAGACCATTTTCAACATGTAGCTCGAACTCTGTTTACCAAAGTAGTTTCCGGCAGTGGCACTTTCGCAACAGCGCTTTTGATTATACCGATCTGTGGGTAAATGTACCTGAATGCTACTCATAAACTGTGTACACACTGCGAATGAACTGCCATGTTAAGCAACTGAAACCAAGCTGAGACCACCCTCTCTATTTGTGCTGGAATTACGTCTGATTGCTGTGTTCACAAGAATCACAACCAATCTGGTTATGAAAGCACCCTAAATAAACTCTCACAGTGACAAATCCAGTATGAAGCGCTGCTTACCTTAACCGGCATGTGGAGCTGACTTTGGCACCAATGTGGTGGAAGTTGGGGAGTGATGGTTTGTTTTGGTTTATCTATAGACTGAAAAGCCAAGTGAGGGAACCAGCTTTTTAGCATCATCTCTATCTGTAGCAGATGTTGGAGGTATTTTTCACTGCCAATAAAAAAGTGTTGAGGTACAAGCATTACTTAAATTGCTTTTAAAAAGTATACCTTTGAGCAAAAAATACTTTTAAAAAAAAAGGTATAATATCCCAACATTCACTACTGTCATAATATTACATTATCATGGTTTTTACCCTATATCAGGCCTCTGCAGAACTCCAAGAATCCTCTGCAGTCTATCGATGGCAACACTCTGCTGGAAACTGGTTAAACCTGTGACGGTTAAATTTCCAAAGAAAATTGTCAATTAAGGGCTTAATTGTAGGCTGGAATGAACTAAACATTAAATGTTTAGTCAACCACATACCTTTGTCAAATCGCCCGGTCTTTAGTCCATTCAGAAGTTCAAGCAAGGGATGGGTAAACTTGCGCAAATCTGCACACTGACAAAAAAAAAAAACAAAAAACAAATAAAATCAAGCTTTATGACTATGATCGGCATGTTGAGGGCTGAAAAAAATAAAGACTCAATGACCCAGGAATTATTACAATAACGGTGCTCACTTTCTGAGCGAAGACCAGGTCGCCTGGTGTCACTGATGATGAGCCTAATTTGGTTGATTCAGGAGATGAAACTGAACACTCCGTTTCATCAGGGCTGTGTCTGGACTGGACAGTGTTGGACCTTGACTGCGGCTGAATCGAATAAGGTTGTAAATTAACACAATTTCCAGAAAATGTATCAACTGAGGGAGCTTGTCTTCTTCCACTCTGCCCCTCTCCATCTGAGAAGTTGTCTGCTTCGTCCTCAGTCTGTTCACACTCGCTCAGGGTAAAGCTCCAGATGGAGGGTAGCAAGTCATTAGATGGCCATTTGGGAATTTTGCCCAGTGAATTCATCTGTGGATACAGGTAAGAGTAAGTAGCAGAGGCCTTAATGTAACATTGGTAAATATTAAAAACACAGAGCTTCAATAAGCACAAATTCTAGCAGTTACATTAAAGATGGCTGCACCAGATTTAGCACAATGCTAATTTCCATCTGTAGTTCTCACAATTAAAATGACAGCACATAGTTAAAAATAATTAAACAGCAAATAGGAACAAAAGCCAATTTATACATACAACAGTGATATACATAAAATGCAGATTATAAAGTGCAAAGTGACCTGATCTTAAAGTGCAAAGTTATAAGGTGCAACAGTTAGTCCAAAATCTATAAAAGACGTAAAAGGTATGTAGACAAGGACAAGACAAACCTCTATATGAAACCAAGCATCAAAATGAGGAAGAAAGGTGATTTAATGACTTTGAATGTGATATGGTTCTTATAGTGCCACTAGAGCTAGTCTCATTTTTTCAGAAACTGCTGGCCTACTGGGATTTTCAAGCAAAATAATTTACAGAAAAATATTTGGTAAGTGGTAGTTCTGTAGGAAAAATGCCTTGTTGACATCAGAGGAAATTGCCCAGCCTCGTTTACGATGACAGAGGCGCAAGAGTAACTTAAAAAACTTTAAGGGGTAAGAGCACATAACATGGGCTTCTGCAGCAGAAGACCTCACCGAGTGTCACTCCTGACACTGACCAGTAAGTTTAAATTATGTACCACACCAAAACATTTTCACAAAACTTCAAACTCTTCAAAACATGTGGTATAGTGTGACATTTATGAGTAAATATGTCAGTTATGCCACTTGGTCTGTGGGGAATGTCATTATGTTGACAAGATACTGACATTAAAATGGCTGCAGATCATTGATAAAATTGAAATATAAAGAATAGAGTCATCTTTTTATAATGTTGTACTTAACTGTGCAAAGTTTACTTTAAAAAGGGAAAATTTGCTATATTGATCCAAAGTCTGGTCCTCAACAACAGTAATTATATAACACAAATGTGTGGCCTCACCCTTGTTACACAGTGGTGTTAACACACTTGACGTCATTTATATCACAATGTCAATATGTGTCAATATTAAGCAAAGGGAGCCAAACACAAAAACGTCGGTATCATCTGCTGTAAATAATGCTGTTTTAACACTAATCAAGTAAGTACAATATAATTCAGTGAGGACCAAGCAAACGGTCAGCTGATAGGCCAGCTCGGTCAAAAACTACAGTACACAAGCTAACTTAAAGTGTCTGCGGAAGGTGTAACATCTCCAGTCTCAGTGTCTCTGCTGGAGGGAGCATGGCTCTTCATCTACATCTATATATTATCACACTGGGTGTTTTGTTGGCAGCGGAGAGCACTGTCAGTGCTCAGAGTTTGATTGGTTTGGCATTATATATCATTGATATCATATAATCACACAGCAGTGTGTGTGTGTTCTTGTACTTTCTGCAGAGTGAGGACCAATATTCGTATAATTCCTACAAAGTGAGGACATTTTGACAAAGTGAGGACAATTTGGCTGGTCCTCACTTTTTTCACCCCATAAAATGGCTTTTTCAGGGTTAAGACTTGGTTTTAGGGTTAGAGTTAGAATAAAGGTTAGGGTCAGGCATCTAGTTGTGATGGTTAAAGTTAGGGTAAGGGGCTAGGGAATGCATTATGTCTATGAGGGTCCTTACTCTGATAGAAGCGCAAACATGTGTACGTGTGTGTGTGCGTGCACGCACAATGTTTTTGTTACCTTCTCTGGTGTAAACCCTGTCTGTGTCAGGACTAAGTCAGGCTAAGACATTTTGTGACAGTGAGGACAATTTGGCTGGTCCTCACATTCTGTCTCACCTTAAAGCACTCTTTATGTGTTGAGACTTGGTTTTAAGGTTAGATTTAGGTTAAGGGTAAGGTTTAGGGCTATACAGTACATTTACTTGTGATGTTTAAGGTTAGAGTAAGGGGCTAGGGCAGGGGTGGGCCTATTTTTTTTTGCCCAGCTAAGTTTTCTCATCTAAGGGGCCTTCTACAAGGAGTTTGCATGTTCTCCCCATGGTGTGTGGGTTCTCTCCGGGCACTCTGGCTTCCTCCCACAGTCCAAAAACATGCAGATTTGGGGATTAGGTTAATTGGACAAATTGCCCGTGTGAATGTGAGAGTGAATGGTTGTCTGTCTCCATGTGGCCCTGTGATGGACTGGCGACCTGTCCAGGGTGTACCCTGCCTCTCGTCCCATTTTAGCTGGAGATAGGCACCAGCGCCCCCCGCGACCCTCAGTGGATAAAGCGGTAGAAAACGAGTGAGAGTGAGTGAGAGTTTTCTCATCTGTCAGCCGCTGAGAACTTCTGTCCCAACAGCTCCCAAGGGTTAGCTGCAGTTTACTTTCTGACCACAGTTTTATATGGTGGGGGCGCTGTTGAGTTCCTGGCTCTGCCTGTGAGCAGACTCATGACACATGTGAGGAGCACAGGTTACGATGGAGCACTGTAATGTCAGGCAGTGGCACATGGATAAAAGAAAATTTAAAAACAGTTGGCAAAGTTATTATTTTTTTCCACTGAAATTGATTCCTCATCAGTGCGCCTTATCTGTAGACAGAGAGTGGCAGTTTTAAAAGAATACAAACATTTACCTCAGTTCACATTGTCCAATTTTATACTATACTGAATCTAATTTCATATTCAGTTTGTGGTTTCACAAGTTGGACAATCCAACTGCTTTCCAATTGCTTGAAAAGCCACAGTGTTACAAGGGAATGTGTTATTGCTCAATTCACATTTGTAGTTACTTTTATGGTTAATCTAATTTTATATTTAGTCTTAAGTACATTCCTACTTGTTACACACGTTGGACCATATCCAACTATTTTCAACTTGCTTGATCTACCAAAGCACCTTTAAGTCACATAGTCTGAATGGTTGCTTTCCTTTCCAATATGTTTCTACCTCTTAAAATAAGCCATATAAGTCAATAAGATCTGTCTTTTTGTGAAATTAATAAAACGGTACTGTAAGATGTTCAATTGCTTTAAACATCTACATTTGAGTTGAATAATCTTGTGTAAACATATGGCACATTTCAGTATAATGAAGTAATGTGAACATTTGTTTTTGGCCTGCGACCCACCCCCAGAATTCAAATTTGGCCTATTATAGGGAAGAATTTGGACACCCCTGGGCTAAGGAATACGTTAGCTCTCCCAGTGTCGTAGCTAAGAAAGCTGTACAAGACTATCAGTGTGTGTTTGTAATTTTACACACGGTTAGGGTTAGTGTGCTATGGCTGGTTTTAATGATACACTCGGACACAGCTATATATGTTTTACGTCACTAAAACTCTTGGCAAATGCCTTGACAAGACTAAGAAATTTACAAACATGAACACAACGATGGTTAGAGCGTGAATAAAATGTACATTGCAAGTTATTACAAGAAAAGTGGACAGTAAATTTAAACACTGTGGACGAGGCAGAAAAAAAAAGCTACATAAGTGAGGACTCTTACCCTTCAACCAGAAGCAGAACCCAGATTCAGAAACACAGCCAAACTCCTGAAAAGGCAACGTGACGTATTTGGAACAAGTTGCGACAGGATTTAATTAAAGTTAACTACGCATGGACTCGTGTTCCCGCCGGTTATAACGTCTCCCGCCTCGTTTCTCTCCAGTCTCTCTCTGTTGTTTTCCCTTTCCTCTCCTGGTCCGTTTCAGTCACGTCTTCCACCTGCAGCACATCAAGTACCCACCCAGCACCACCGAGCGCAACGGACGCTACACGTGCTGAATTTGTACCGAGCCGCTATTGGCTGCAGACGCGTTCGTTTTTTGCGCACGCGGCTCAGAGGCTTGACCAATTAGCGGCGTGCTCGGCGCCGGTTGGCTGCTGAGGCCCACGGCAGCACGTGTTGGTGATATGGCCTCGAAAGGATGAGAGGAGCACGCGGCGGCGGCAGAGGGTAGACATTCCAGCATGCATATTGAACACAATTAAACGTGTTTATGCTTTACTTAATTACAGCATAATTATATGGTAGACTTGCAGGTGTTTTTATTGTTTTTCTCAGAATGATTCTCCCTCTGTTCTATTAAACACTGTGTTTCATTGTAAAGCCATTGAAGCCTAATACTGTACATTTGGCTCATTAAAAAACACTGGAAAGACTGGTGGCTGTTGTACTGGTCTGAAACAATACATATTATTCTTTATGGCCATTTAGGTACAAAGAACACCTAATGTGGCAGTAGTGGCTTCCCCTGCTATATCCCACCTGCTACAAAGTTTGAAGTTCCAAGTTGATCTTCTGCATACCTTGGTTGTAAGAAGTAAATATTTTAGTTACAGTTCCATTGTTTCAGTGAGATCTGTCCATTCTCCTCTGACTTTTTTGCCCTGAAAAGTGCTGCTCGCTGGAACATTTTCTCTTCTACACATCATGGTTGTTCATCACTGATGATCACAGTAGATCAGCAGTTTCTGAGATACTTCGGCCGATCACCACTCTTCCATGTTCCACGTTCGACCTTCAGCAGTTTATCCTCACCATGTCTACATGCTTAAATGCATCTAGTTAGCTCAGTGTGGCTGGACTGACGTAGACATTTCTGTTAACAGTTGAACAGGTGTTCTCTGATAAACAATGGCCAGTGAGTGTAGATCACATATCATCCCCTCTGTCTTTGTTCCCACAGATTTGTCTGTCATATCAAACAGCTCAGAATAAAAAGACGGGACCAGCTTCTCTAACATTGTCTTGGTTACCAGACTGATGAGTCATGAAAAGAAGGAACAAAAAGTGTCACCTTTCTGACCAGCACAAACAGCAACAGCAAATATTCTATCTATCTTAAATGTGAGTACACTAACCTTAAAAAAACATTATATGAACACAGATTGGGACAAAGTGACTCATATATATATATATATATATATATATATATATTTGTGTGTGTGTGTGTAAACTAAACATTAGAATAGGTTGATTTGTGCTTTTATTTTAACTGCAATAATTGATTGCATACTAAGAACTTAAAAAAAAGATGTGTAGACAACAATAGTAATGGTTTTAATATTACAGTGAGATGTGTTACCTTTTTTGACAAACAGCAAATTTAAGCAAACAAGTTTAAATATGAGCTATAATGGTTTAAACTACAGTTTAAACTATTTCGAGAGACTGGGGGTCCTTCTTCAAGACAAGAGCACAATCTAGATGATCTGTCAGAGTTAATTACTTGAGTTTATTTCAGTGCAAACTACTAAGTAATCTGCACTTATTCAAATTAAGCAGGCTCCAAATATGGGAAGTAAACCCCTTTGCTGCTGCTTACTTTGTCCAGATGGTTTCAAAATCAGACTTTTTTCAAAAGTGACACAAAATGGCTTAAGCATTTCTGTGGCTAACGTAACTGAGTGGGCATTTTCACTGATGTCTACAACTGATAAGTCGTCTGTTATCAGTGTATGTTTGTCTGTTTGTATGGCAATGTATCTGTCGTTATCAGATTCAAAATACATACCGGTGCTGCAGGTATGGTAGAATAAGAATGAGAGGGAGTAGCAGTGACTGTGTCACTGGGGCCAAAACGTCTGGGTGTGGATGCACTGTCAGTTTACTGCATCTTTCATGACAGGCATGGAAGTGGGTTATAGTTCAAACAATAGTGATGGATTGACAATATGACAACTTGACAGATGAAAATTGAACGGTACTATGTGTACGAGTGACTTGATGTGAAACAGAAGTGCAATTAAAACTGCAAGTAGCAGGTTGAGAAATTGGAGTTGAAAGGGCCTCATCTTGGACATTTTGACAACTGGAATGCAGTGGAGGTTACATAAGAACATTCCGTTCAGTTTGATTGATTGTTATACACACACACAGCCACTACACAAACAGCATCAGATAATAACATGAGCTGATTAAGAAACACAGGGTAACACAATCCTTTATATGATATGAGAAATGTGAAGACAGGATAATTAGTTGGAATCAACCCAGTTATATTAACACATTAATATAATAGTACCAAACTGTCACACAAGTTAAACTTGAATGTGATTTGTCAAAAGGTTTCTCATGTAATAATGGGCATTAAGAAGGTGGCACATGGCCAAGTAAAATGCTGGCATCATATTCAGATTTGTGATTTTCCCCTCTTGCTGAACTTATTTCTCACTGACAAGAAGTTGGCACTGTGTACATGTTGACAAGTGGCCAGCAGAACATTTGCACATTAAGCATCAGTTTTCTTATTTCTAGTGAAAGAGACTAAGATCTATGAGGAACAAAACCAAGAACTGTAGATTAATTAACAACACCAGAATGGGTAAGACGCATAATGAAGGTATCAGAGAAAACAGTCCACCTCCTTCAGTATAAATTATACAGCAGGCACTATTGTACTGTTTTTTTCCATCTTGCAATGCAACCCACTGAATGACGCAAAAGGGATTTGAGTGACAAATCAAGTGACCCTGCTATATACCTATGTTACCTTTCTTTTATTGTGAAGGAGGCAAGAGCAAGTGCACGGTCATTTGGTGAAAGCTTAGGTGTGCAGACATGCACAGCTCATGGTTCTGACTTGTGGCTTTGTTTGTAGGAGGTGGTTGATAGCAATTAATGCCATACTGTGCGGCAGTGACCTTAAATTCATTTACAGCAAGCTGCTGCTGAGCTGATACACCATTCACACAAAGACACATCTGCCCCAGGTCTGGGCAAAATAGCCAAACTGGATATTTGAAGAAAACATTTTCAAATCAATCAATCAATTTATCCCAATAAAACACTTTTCTTTCTCCCAAGTCAAAGTTCAAGACACCGACACAGGGTTACCTAACCCTAACCCTTTAAAAAAAAAAAAAAATCTACTTCTAATCAAAAATTCTAATTTCCTCTTGTAAATTAATTCACATTTAACTACATCTTAAAAGCTTTTGCAATGACCTTTACTTAAACATAGTGTGTGTACAGAATATCCACTTTAGTATATATTTTTTTTAAACAGAAGTTTTACGTGATTAATTTAACAATCTATTAAGTTTCTGAACCTTGATTTTTATTAGCACTCCCATTCATAAGATTGTGACTTTCAAACACAAAATAATAATACCAACAAAGCACTTGACAACCAAGAAATGAGTACACAAATTCTACTCGAGTTAGAATCCAACATGGAAGCATAGGAAAAACAATGCCTAGTGTCAACTTGGCAAATGAAAGCACATTTAAAAGACACTATCTTTGTTTTCATGTTCAATGGTGCGGCATCTTCAGATCTATTTCTTTTCCCCAGTATTCCTTATATTTAGATGCAACCGAGACATTGTGTTGATCTTGTTTGCTTACTCCACATTTCTGGCTCCATCTCAACTACTGATAGTGTCCCACTTCCTTTCACCTCACTTCAGTTTTCTAGCAGCCAAGCCAAGGATTGTCTCTGTCAGTCCTGGAGATGAAGGCAATTTTCCTGGCCATTTCCATGTGGTAGATCCGTCTACAGTTCTCAAAGTTCTTTCGCTGTCGCTCTCGGCAGGGCTTTTCATAGTAGCGCTTACGCTTCACAGTATCAATAATTCCGTCCTGCGTGAGGACCCTGGAGTAAGTAGATAAAAAAAAAAAAAAAAAAAAACGTGTATAGCTGGTCGTTAGTAAACGGAACAATTAAACTTAAGTAGTAGTTCAAATGACAGAGTAATACTTTGCAATTTCTGGATTCTTTAAAGGGTAAATTCTTAGTATTTTTGAAGCAAAGCATTTTCCTGATTTTATTAACAGATCTGTGATGGAAACAAGTAAGTAACAGCTGCAGACTATGTCCGTTATCATTTTAAGCAAAATCTTAATGTCTTTAAACATTTAAAATACACCAGATTTAGACCAGGACTTACATTTAAATGTTGAGATTTTCAGTTTTTATAAAGTACTCATTCTAATTTACTATTTACTCATTTCATTAAACATTTAAACTGATTGGGGATTGAAAATAAACAGTACATTTCATGCACTTACATTCAGTACATGTGTGTTTCATTATAATGTGATAGCAATAAGATAGTCAAAACATTTTCAGCAAACATGTTTTATCGAGCTCTGGTTCTGCAAAGCAACTTTTTTAATAGTTTATAAAAATCCATTTATTACGTCATTTTTGTTACGTCATGACACTAGTGGAAAACAAAACAAAAATATACCCTTCTCCACAGGTAAAACAGTAACAAAACACTGTACATCTATTGAAACTTTAAAATGTAAATTGAAACAGTAAACTGCACACAATGGTGGTTAGATAGATAGATAGATAGATAGATAGATAGATAGATAGATAGATAGATAGATAGATAGATAGATAGATAGATAACAACAGCAACAAAAACACCTCAACTATACAATCATAATAAAATAAAAATTTAGGAAAAACAGTTCTGTATCAACAGTGGCAACACTGCGCAGCCGAAGCTCAGTGACATTGAGCGGAAGAGTGACCTTTAACCTAGCGGACATTAGCTGATTATTCCCTGTATAGTCGCGTATTCTGCCTGATGTCCAGTCCTAAATATGCGACGTTTACCTGGTTAAAGTCTTGTACGCTGCGTCGACATTGCCGTCTTGAACCATCACTGTTCGAGCAACGAAACGAAGGTGCCTCGCCATGTCGAACTCGGTGCTTGCTGTAAAAACGACCGTCTGGAAACATCCAACGACTGAAGGTTCCACTGAGTGGAAATCATGTTGCAAAATAATCAACGCTAGGTGACGCTTCACTCAGTCTTTTTCCTGTGTATGTGAGTGGGTGAGTGCGCGTGTGTCCTTGTATGAACTTATGAACCTAAGCGAGGACATTTTGGGAAAAGTGAGGACATTTTGCCTGGTCCTCACATTCTGTCACCCCATAAAAGTGCTTTTTTTTGCCTTTTCAGGGTTAAGACCTGGTTCTAGGGTTAGAGTTAGAATTTTAGGGTTTAGGTTATGTTTAGGATTAGGTATGTAGTTGTGATTAAGTTAAGGTAAGGGTAAGGGGCTAGGGGAGTGCATTATGTTTATGAGGGTCCTCACTATGAATGTTGTGCAAGCATGTTGTGTACCTGGTGTTCCTTATGTTGTGGGGACCTCATCTGTCTACACAGTCACATTATGGGGACTTGTCTTCCTTAATCTTTGAATTTCCATCATGGCACCCAGGGCTTTTGGATGTTTGGGATGTATCTTCTGTGTCAGTGTCTTTTGTCTCTTCATGTTTTCATAGAAAAACTCCATGACGCTGATATCAAGAGTCTGTGGTGGCCATATGATATCTGTTTCAGGACTTCTTGCTTTTCTCCTTGTATTGTAGATTTGGGGTCATTGTCATGCTATATAACATTCATTTGGGACTTATTAGACACCTAGCGGCTATTTGTAG
Organism: Brachirus orientalis; assembly: GCA_016785285.1. Taxonomy (NCBI): domain Eukaryota; kingdom Metazoa; phylum Chordata; class Actinopteri; order Pleuronectiformes; family Soleidae; genus Brachirus; species Brachirus orientalis. Next base: position 508,407 of record JAFBJR010000379.1, on the reverse strand, counting down.
TACCTACTTTTACATATACTGTATGTATGCGAGTGAATGAAAGTAAGGACAGACACCAAGGTCTAGCACAGGATACAGTTCATCAGCTGTATATCACAAATTTAAAAACTATAGTCATAGCCAAAGGGACAACAGTGTTTAGTGCTATCCTTTGATGGGGCCATTCTCCTCCTCCTCTGAGGTCAACCACCGGTGAATGCTGGCCTGGATGGTACATTATATCTAATGTGCATTCAAAGGTGCTTTTATATGCTTTCCTTTTGTATACAATACACAACAGGCTTAATTCCCACGCTGCTGAAACACAGTACTGTATCTCCATAGTGCCACAGGGAGGAATTCTGAGAGAACCTGCACAGATAACATCACAGTACATGAATGCACTGCATCATGTTTCCAGAGGCATCTCCTCTGCAGATTCGACGAAATATTCTTGGCAGGGAGTGAAAGAGTGGTAAGAAGAAGAGGAAGAAGAAAAAACATTGAGAAACTGAAGTTCGTGTTGTGTGCCATGAATAAATATCCCTGACAATTATTGTAATATTATAAAAGATTTGAGCTAATCCTCTTCTACTAGATGAAGCAAATGCCAAAATTGTTACAGTCTGAATAAATAAATGGTCAAAAAAAAGTGAATGACATTTGAATATTTGAGCCTTTTAGCTACTCTTTAAATGCCATTGTTCTATCGTTACCTGTAGTTAGTGATTTGGAGGAGAGTGTATGTGATCAGTTTAGTGTCAACCAAGCTTACATTCTACTAGCTATCTAAAGCAAATACATTTATAACAGTCAAATTATGATGGTTTAGTGTTATTTCATGTAACACATTGTAATTTTTGTGGACTCGTATGATTTTTAAATGAATTATTCCATTGTACTTACAAATGAGATTACTTAAAAAAATCCTGTACGACATTCTGGACAATGTGACTAATTTAATCAATCTACATAGTCTATACAGGCACAAATACATTTTCGCAAGAGCTTAAATACTGCTATAAATGCTCTTGACATTAAATGTTTTTTTCAGCCCAGATTGAAGATGAATCTTAGTGAAATACCCTTTATAATATCACATATAAAATGCTCAAACAGATCCACTATGATAGGACCGTTTCATAATTGTAAATAGCATTTTGGACACTATGATGTAAAATATACTTAATTACTGTTCATATTAGTTGATAGTATTTGTCTACAAATATTTAAAGTTTTTTTTTTCTTAATGGGAATGTGTTTCTGTTTAACTTGCAGTGAATGTAAAATGAGCAGTCATTCAGAGTGTCAGAGTGAAGAGGTAAACCGTGTCGTATGTCTGATTGTTTCCAAACATCAAATATGACCTTAAGGTAGTGTAACCTACCACTGTCCAATTCATGCAAAAGCCAGTAACGTAATAATGTAAGTGATAATGTGCTTGATCATAATGATTAAACTGTAAAAGTGTTAAAGCTGAGGACTATCTCCTGGATGGATGCCTCCAGCTGGATGCCTTATCTATTGCTCTGTCATTACAGGCTTTTCCACCCACCCCCACTGTGAAGCGGAACATCCTGACGTGTGATTTCACATTCCACACTGAAGGAAAATTAAAACACGATTTCAACAATCATTATTTTGATGTCATTGTTCATTTATTATACCCACCTGTTTTCTGGACTTCTTGTCAAATCACGGGGACTGACATGGCACCGGGGACTGACATGGCACCAGCCTATTAAACAATTAACACCTTCCCTTATTATATGAGCTAGATCAAGATCAAAGGACTTGCTGGAAGTGCACTTTTTCTTCCAGCTCGTATCCAAATCTGTCACCATGCTGACAGAGGTGGAGGGGAGAGAGCAGACAGAACCAGGGGGAAAGTCCCTCCCTGCCATAAGCCTCTGTATTGGCTGGATCAGCATCAGATCCAGGGGAGCTGTCAGCCAATGAATGGAGAGGCAGATGCAGCAGGCAGAGGAGAAGTCTCCACAGAGCGGGTCCAGGGCCAGTCATCTACAGGACTGCAGCCAGAGTCAGCCTCTTACTTTCTGCACTAATCATTTCTGCTACTACTTGCACTGACATGGAGGATAAAGTCGCAGACTTCTCAGGAAAATGGAAAATGAAGTCTTCAGAAAATTTTGAGGATCTTTTGAAAGCACTGGGTGAGTGAGTGTATGCACAGTGGGAGTAGAAAGGGCGTTTTTATGTAAACGTGCAGCACAAATAAATCAAATACAGTGAAGATTGCTTGCTGGAAATGTTGCTTTTGTCTTTAGCAGAAGTTTATCAAACTTTGTGAATATTTAATAGTTTTTCTATACTATCCCATGTAGCCTTTTGCTTGATAGAAATAAAATTAAAAGGAATGGTCGTCCCAAAAACCTTATAGCATTACAAACTTTATAACAAAACAAATCGGCCACTGTGGCATGCAAACTTCCAAGTGAAAGTTTAAGCTAAATGTGCTTTTAAACTTCTTTATACAACACTTTTCAACTAGAGAATCATTTCACACCTCTTTTGTTCATTTATTTGCACAAAGCATTGGCATTATCTTAATAAATATTGAGCCTCTGTTAAATTGATACTGAAGAAAACTTTTATCACAATATATGTCATTACTGAATGATTGCCCAGGCCTCAGTTGTTTGCACCTCCTTTACAAAGACCTGTCAATCATGTTATGGCATTATCAGCTGGAAATCCACTTGGCTTAAAGGTCAGCTGGTAAACCATTGTGGTCTGAAGTCAGGGACACTGTGGTTAAATTGATTTACTTCAGTCTTGCAAACGCATGTGTCTGGAAAAAAAAAAAAGTCTTGTTAAGGTACACAGGGATGAACAGGCTCCTGTTAAGTTGTCTTTGAGAAGATGGGATAAAAAGGTCAGATGAGGGCCAGCCACTGGCATCCATTAAAAATCTGAAGACAAATAGCCTGTGGTGGAATGTTAGATTAGACTCATCTGAAGCAGGGTCCTCATGCGGTTGTAATTAGAGCCAGTGTAAACGGAACTAAGCCTTGACATGGGCCCCTGCAGCCAGCGGGCTCTGAGAATGACTTTCCGTCACTTCCCTGGGCCTCTCTGACCCAGTCTAGTGCTGTCTACTGTGTGAGTGTGAATGAGTGTGTGTTTTAGCACTTCTCCATGATCAAATATGGTTTAAAGTGGGTCAGATTTGTTGGGTCATCCCGCTTTCTCTGAAGCCAGTCCAGCTCACATAAATACGTCCAGAAAACTACAGGGTCAACAGGCGGTTAACATTTGTTTGACTTGTATTAAACATCACATTTCATCTCAAATGACACTGGACATAGATGTTGGTTTAAAAGCTGTATTTCAGCCTTATTGTGATTTACACATCAGTGTATCCACTGATTATGTAACAGGTTATACCTCCTGTTATATCCCCTCTCTGCATGAATCTATGGATGAATGGGCTCACCTTCATATTTGATGTAAGAATGTTAGTTGAATGACTGCACAGACAAGAGAGTACACATAAAATAACGGCAACAAAATGTTCATGAAGATATTTTTTTTTTTAAAAAAGCACACACAAAAAAATGTGGAATGACAACTACAAAATGGACACAAGGAAACTCACGAAGGGCAGGAACACAAAAACAGCCACAACAACAATAGTAATGCAAAAGTGTCACTACTTTGCCCCAGTTTCACTAGGAATAAAGGTACACATACAAGTTAAATATTCTCTAGCTTGATTATACGTCTCAGCATCAAGAAACTGGAGAAGTTATTGTCCACCTCCACATGAGTTAGAAACAACTGATGCTTTTATCTTTTCAAATTGAAAAGATAAAAAAAAAAAACTATGTTTCAGTTTTTCCATTTTTGGATATTGCACAGTCTTTGTATTCAGTATTCAGTAAGCAGTATAAGAACAAAAATAAATAAATAAATAAGATGAACCTCCTGACCTTAAGAGTTCAGTTTAGAGCTCAGATTAAGAAAACTTTCAGCTTCAGGTGAAGTTTGGCTGATGCCATGTTGAGGGGATAATCACAGACATTTGTTCGACTCTGGTCCTTGAAGCAAGCACTTTTGTCTTTTTTGCAAATGTTTCCCTTTACAATATCACAGTAATTATTGCTTTAAAGAACCATACCTTGAAGGTTTTTCATGTTGTAACCCATCCATCCATTAGCTTTACGTGGGTAAAAGGCGGCTGGAGCCAATCCAAGCTGACATTAAACGATCAAGCACAAATCCCATATGCTTCACATTACTGGTAACAGTTTGCTGAAGCATACCATAAATTCTGACTTGTAACCAAGAAATGAATCACAATTAAAATTTTATTGCCTCATGTTTTATGGTTTAGAAGTGTTGCCACAACAAAAACACGTATGTTTTCACATTTTGTCTCAGAAAAACATTGAGAAGATAAGAACAATATGATTACAATAAGAAACATGCACATTATTAAAAGGAAAAACTTAATTACACCTTATATATGCTACTCCAGGCTGGTCGCACAGCTGAGTGAAAAAAGTCAACATAATACATTTTATGGTCAATATAATTCTGATATTAATCGTTGGATTGGGCAGTGGATTGTAGCAGTTGCAAATGCTGTAATGTATTGCATTTCTTTATTATTGTGCAATTTTGTAGTTGATATAGTTTAATTTTATTCCTCTATTTGTAGATGGGTCATTGGACACTAATGAACATCGGCATGTAAATAAGCCAGTTTATAGCCATCATTGGCCAATTTACTCCTTAGTCCCTATAGGCAGGTTGATGGAAAAAACAAAAAAAAGCAAAATGCACAAGTACATACACAAGAAGAAAACAGTCACAAAAAGATGTCAGCAACAATAGCAACAAATGAGAAACAACATAAGCTGCTTTCTAGTTAACAAGGACTGACAACTAAAAATGGGAAATACTATATGTGATGTAAGCATATGGTCCATATTTCTGTCCCATTTAAACAAACATTTGCTTCTTACATGACTGCTGCTGTGTGGCTTGTGACTCTCAGATATCAATCAAATTTTTTGGTGATTAACAGCCACCTCATCATGTAACACTTTTAAAAATCTAAAGTTGCTGAGAGATCCAGTGTCTGATTAGTTGCTAAAGCAAACATCAGACGTCTGCTTTTACTGCTTAGACTATATACATTTGCTTCTTTGAGTTTTAACATTTCTTTTCTTTCCACTCTTCCCATCACAAACCAGCCCAGGTGATGTTTTGACCACAGCTGCCATGCAGTTTAATATCTTATCTGTTTGTGTGTACTCAGGGGTGAATGTGTTCCTGAGGAAGATTGCGGTGGCAGCGGCTTCCAGCCCAGCAGTGGAAATCTCCCAGCAGGGAGAGAGTCTGTCCATTCAGACATCCACAAGTGTACGCACCACCAATGTCTCTTTCACGGTGGGTCAGTCCTTTAATGAGACCACAGTGGATGGACGTCCTTGCACGGTATGTGTCCCTTTACTTTCCTTGCAAGCGTTCCTGCATAATGTCAGTGAATGTGTAAGAGCATTTGGCAAAGAACAGCATAACTACCCGTGGTTCTGCACACACAAAACATGTGGAAACAATTCCACTGCAGCCCCAGAGTCTTTCCCGGTGAAAGCACATGGATCTGTTCTTCACTTCTTTGTGCTGATTGAGAGGTGAAGCATACACTTCCTGACAAACCGTAGAGAGGCTCCAACATGCAGAGACTAGCACACTGAGCGCAAGAGATGATTTAATCCAAAATGTTCCATTAACCTAACATGATGTTATTAATATTCTGTCTATAGAGTTTTCCAAAGTGGGAAACAGACAGGAAGATCAGCTGTGAACAGACTTTACAGAAAGGCGATGGGCCCAAGACGTCGTGGACCCGAGAGCTGACCAATGATGGGGAACTGATACTGGTGAGTACAGAGCAATGCAAGATACACTTGAGTATTAATCTGTCATTTTCAAAATGTGTAACACAATGATACACACAATACTAAAAGGCACATTTGGGTAGCCATCTTGGAACAATGTGGAACTACTTAAACATCAACCTGAGTTTTCTCTTTTCCCCACATTTGCTGGTAGTGCATGACTCATGCATCATTACATTTAATTAAATGTGACACCACACAGAATGTTGGGGGATTTACAAAGTTAGTAAGATACATCCAGTGAGCGTCACGAACATACTATATCTACAAGTGTCATGTTGAAGGACGTCTTTCCACAAGATGGCAATCTTAACAATAGTTCCAATTATGTTTATTTTAAAGGTTTATAAAGCATTTTGTATTTATCATTAATATTTAAATGTTAACTAATGTATAAACCACCACAAACCAGAATCAGAATCACTTTTATTGGCCAGGAAAGTTTTCACATACGAGGAATTTGACTCCGGTTTTACAGCACTCTCTTGTACCAACACAAAGTAATAAAAATTAAAAGTCAGTAGCACACAAAGGCAAGGACACAATAGAAATATGTAAAAGTTAAATAACAAAAAACTAAGCAGCAAACAAAAGTTAACATTCTATTATCCCGTTGTTTCCTTTCAGACAATGAGTGCTGGAGACGTTGTCTGCACCAGAGTTTATGAGAGGGAATGAGTCGGCATTGGTGAACGATTTGGATACAAGCTGGAAGAAAAAGTGCACTTCCAGCAAAGAATTTTCAAGTGTCATACAATGCTTCTGTTTGTGTCTCATGCATGGTTTGCATTTGCGTGCCATAGTTGACCTCTTGTCATCCTCCTCTAAGCTTGTCAGCTGTTGTCAAATCTTGGTCATGCAGACTACTGTGTTGAAATGGCTTCAGAACATAAATTAATGTATGTTGGTACGTTTGTGTTTTTAACAGCAAAGCTGAATTTACTCATATTCCTTTTTCAAAAGTTATATTGCATTGTAAAAACATTTTTTCAACTTGTTAAACCGTTTAAATGGACTTAACTGTTTGATGATTCCCTTTTTCTTCATGCTGCCTCCTCCCTGCACCTCCCATTCCCTTGTTGTCCATCTACATATGAGTTTACCTCACTCTCTGGCATTCATTTCCTCAATGTACAAGTTATTCCACACTCTTTCCCCCCTCCATTTACATTTAATTTCATTTCCAATTTCAATTTGCAGTCTCCTCCCTTGTCCTCTGTGTGCCCTCTGTCATAACATCTCACCACAATATGTATTCAATTTGCCTAAAAAAACCCCAAAGACAATTCATATTTTATAAACCTCGCTTTAAGAGATACTTTGGCATCGATCAGAAAGGAAATAGGGAGTGGAAAGGAAAAATGATTGGGGCAAATAAAGAAGGGAGCCATGGGAAAGTCATTTCATAACTATGGAAGAAGGTTATACTTATTATTCTCGCCTTTCCAGCTGCACCTATTTGCAAAATGAGCTCAGTAAAAATCCCCCCCCACACACCCTTCACTCTGGCTTTGCATGCAGGTATAACTGTGAGAAGGCTTCCTCTTAGATCCCAGCTGTTCTCGCTCTAAAAACCCACATTTCAACTCAGGGGATGCAAAGAAAACATTGCAAACACAAGCTGAAATACGAAGCGAGTGCACCATCAGCCAAACCCGACAGATTTGTCAGGATTCAGGGTCCCCAAAGCCTGTCCTTCACTCAACTACATCTCAGTACCATAGCTCAGTGTGAGTCAGACTTCACCTTGATCTGATAAAAGGTCATGCAGGGTCATTCAGGCACTTTGTGAGCCTGTGAGTGTCACGGGGTTCGTTGACAGAAAGTGATAGTTTTTCCAGGTTTTCAAGCGGTGTGGAGGCTGTGAAGTGTTTCCTGGTTTATACAGACAGTGTTGAGTGAGCAGCAGGAGAGCTTGGCCTCCTCCAGCTTCACAATAAACTCAATAGGTCAGTGTATGTGTGTGTGTGTGTGTGCGTGTGTGCGTGCATGAATGAGGGGGAAAAAAATATGAACATGAAAATGTAGAAATACTTTCCACCACTGATCTGCAGTTTGCTTCTGCATGAAAGAAGGAGAAAGAAAAGGTTATGTGTGACCATGTACACATGACTCACGCATTTACATCATGCACATATGATTAAGTCGCACAGGCAGAAAAGTGCATTCATGGTCTCAGTGAAAACCACTTTGTTGTGTAAGAGTTCATCCGAAACCAGAGTGGCTTTAACTGCACTCTGGAGGACATGGAGAGTTTCTTTTCTTTTGCACAACAGTAGTACTGGCATTGAACACAGACACACATACATACAAATATACAAGACTAATTGTTGTAAGCCTCATAGGAAAAGTCTAAACCACCCAGTCACTCCTTGTTACCCGGGTTACTTTCCACATGCATCTGTTATGCCAATTCATTCCTCAGGCAGTGATGTCATGGAGCCTTGCATTGCTCGATTGGCTGAGGAATGCTGTGGTTTTAGGGCCAGGAGGCGCCCAACTCCAGCATTTGAACCAGGGCCATGTGGACCAACCATGACAAGGTCAAGTAATAGAACTGAAAGGTCACATTCATCAGCTGACAAACAGATGCAGTTTGAGGAGTGTAAAAAGACAGATTAAGCAAAACCCCTGAGCGTGTTCTGAAAAACATAAGAGAAAACAGAGCTGTACAACTAAAATATAATAGAGACTTAAAAGTCTCTATTATATGATGACCACCAAGTAAATGGGTTTATAACTGTAAAAGAATGCTTGTCAAAACAAATCTTAATGTCTGATCCTGCCCAAACCCCAACTAAGAAACACACAGACTGTAACTTCAACCTAGTCATCAGCTAAGTTTAAAGGAATAACTTATTATTGTGCTGTTTGTTGTGCTTTTTCTTTCAGTTTTAAGTCCTGTCTGGACGTTACTACATACAGTAAATCAGCAGTTTCCATCTTTGATGAGCATTTTAAGCTCCTCTAAGAGAAGATAGTTTCAGACGGCTGAAGATTGTTAAAAACAAAGGCTAAACTTAAATGTTTGAAACATAAACATGTTCTGGTTTTTTTATTTTCCAAGTCAGAATCCTCCACTCCCCAGAAAGGTCCTGCTTAGTCTTACTGTTCCACATGTGGCGAGATAGAACAAACCAGCTCCATTAAACCAAACCCACAAGACTTAGTTTTGTATTCTAGGCGAGAGCCAAAAGTTTCCCAAAATACCCAAAAAGTCAGGTTAAATTTGGGAGAAATATATTGGGAGAATACATTTGATGAAAGGGTCGGAAAAAAGAACTTTCAGCGAAATTCAAGAATACAGGATATGACTACTCTAGAATACTATGTCGCACCTACTGCTACAACACCCAACCACAGTTTGCACATGGGTTGATAGCTTTTGTACCTGTTCATGCATAGATACAGTTCATGATTCATGTGAAGGTCCTTTAATAAATATAGGGAATCAAATCTCAACAATCTTACAAAATGAGTATGACAGTTCTCCCTCTCTTTCTGTGTGTTTATGTGCTGTATATGTGCGTGACAAACAGTCCGGCCTATAGAAAATCATATGACTTGCCCTCTCCCATCTGACTTGTAGGAGAATGTAAGGAGACCAGGCATGACTGCTCATGTGCAGTGGACCATGAAACTTTCAATACATGCTGCTGCCGCTGCTCAAACTTTCAATGCAGGGTCATATGTGAGAATAACGAAGAAAATATCACGTGAGCCTGAACTGAATCTTGCACACACATGCAAACGCTGCGACTGTGCCACATTATCGACTAAAGTCACATCTGAGTAGACTTGAGTGTGAAGTGACAACCAACAAGAATCGAATCATCTGTTTAACAGTTTTACAGTCTTTGTATCTAATAAGATGAATTGAGATTTTGCTTTTTAAAAAGGCCAGTTTCCTTACCATTACTGAGCTCACCTTTGCAATCACACAATTGTCTTGAGAGGTAAATCCATGTGAGGCCACAGAAGCAGTAAAAATGGCATCTTAAAGACACAAGAGTGACATCTACTGGAGGAAGAGGGAAATAATACAAGAGCACCTGGATTCTTTTTTGATGTAAACAAACTTATTTGCTTTACATCCAACAAAAGAATATGAAAACCTGTTTTATACATTGGGTGTCTGCTTATGCTCTTTGTGCTTCAAATAGAAAAACAGCTTCATGTTGGCACTACAGGTCTGGGTCTTTTGCAAAAAGCAAATTTAACTCAGGCCCACCCTGAATTCCAGAACATAAAGAGTCTCGTCAATTATATGATCACACTGAGTCGACGGCATGTATAAGGGTTGAAAAGGTAAAAGATTAATGGATCTTGAACCCCTCAATTGGGCGTTGCTTGTAGTTAGCGCGCCTTGTGGGCTGCGGATGAATGCAGTCACCTCAGTCATGCTGAACTGAATATCACACCATCTCCAGCATGACAAGAGACGTATAACCGTATCATCCTATCAGAGTCACATGTGTTTAAATCTTCATAATCTCTGCTTTCTGGTCAATAGGGTACAGAAAGCAAAAACATTAATGGACAGGAGAACATACAACCTTATCAAGGGTTTGTGTCAAATTTAACCAGAGTCTGTGTTCAGCTCAGATGTTTCACTTCCACTTTTCCAGAGAAATATGAGAAATATCAGTTGAGATTTGAGAGAAGTTAAAAATGAAAATGAAATGCACTTGTTTTTTGTTTTATTGTCCTCTGTAGATTGACTTTAGACAAATGCTTTTCTGTCAAATGAGGTTAGAAATTATTGATTCCTAAGTCTGATGAGTGCAGACTTAAAAAGAGTGATTACAGGGCTGAGTAAATGGCTGATATTTGCCATTTTTATTGATCAGCTTATTATTCAATTATTCACCTAACTATTATAAATTATACAAAATTGGAGGCCAAGTGGGTTCACCCTGACAGCTACTGTTGACATAATGGCTGCCACATACACACCCAGCTATTCATTTTAGAACAATGCATTGACTTCCATTCATTTGGACAACTTAAACAAAGCGCTATCCCTGACCTTAACCATAACCATTTAATGCCTAACCATGACCTTAACCTAACCACAACTTGAATTTTAACCCTTAACCAGTTCCTCAGAAATAAGGTTCTGCTTCATTGGGACCAGGTTTTGGTCTCCATGGGGAATACTGGTCCTGACAAGGTCAGTGTATATATGCAGTAAGAAGCCACCATAACAAATGAATGAAAGCCAAAGGAAACACACATATACACACCAAGAGAGAGATAGAGAGAGATATGCAGTTATCCTCCATAATAGTTCTCCATTGTCATATATGTATCTGGCCTTATTATATTATATAATAAAATATAATTATATTCTATTTTGTATTTAAAGCAGCAGCATTTTTCTCTCTCTCTCTATATATATATATATATATATATATATATATATATATATATATATATATATATTATACTTTCTTTGGCAAAGTGAAATTAAAACCGAAATTGAAACTCTGGGGGAGAAAGAGCGCGTTGCATTAACGTGTAAATGTAAACGTGTAAGTGTAATTTCTTCTCTGAGTGAAAACAACTTGGCAATAAAAAAAAAGCTGGTTTCTTACGACTGACTTTTACTGCTTTTAGTCATTTATGTCAAAACGGAATTAAACGTTGAATGGTGGCCACGCCCCTGTCAGCTACCACGGGCTCCTCTGCCGCAGCAGCAGTCACATGACCTGGGTTGGCTACTTCCTGAGCCGTGGAGGTTTTCCTGCAGGGAAGAGGAGAGAGAAACAACACGTCTTGGTCTAATGCGACACATTTGTATGTCCAGACCCTGAAGAGTAAGGACTGAAGAGGAAAACCTCCATTCGGGCGTCTGTGTCACTCAGTCGTTTCCACCTGTTAATGTTTTTGAAGTTGCGGAGACATGTTACACCGGAGGGGCGGGTAGCTAGTAGCTTAGAATTGAAAGACCCAAACACCGCCCGTCCGGGTGGCCCTTTCGTTTCGCAATAACAAAAACGACGCTTCTTGACAGTTTGTTTGCGTGTGCGTGTGGCCCTCTTTTTTTCCGACATTAGCAGCTAATGGTGGCGACTTCACGTTAGCTCGGATTTCATAAACAATCGACATGTCAAAATACACAAGCTTTTCGGAGCCCATGGACGACCACAACCCCTTCCAGGTGAGTTTAATGGCATTAAAGCTGCTTCTGTTGGTGTGGCACTCATTGTGTGTTATAATGGACAAAAAGGCACTGATGTTTTGTGTCACAGCAGGCGAGTTGTTGCTCATCATGTGACAGTGGGGGCGTTTTTGGGGCCTTAATGTCGTCACTGGTCCTGTTGACAACCAACAGACACAATTCATTAAGTTTGACTTTTGTGTTGCAGTAAGCCACACTTATAGGTCTATACTGAGACTTCAGGCTAAAACAAATGGAAGACTCCCCTAGAATACATAATCCTATGAAAACCATATTGTTTGTAAATTAATTGTAAGGAGTTATACAAACATACATATGTGCAGTATATTCAAGGTCTGGCAGTTATCCCTCCTAAATGTTACACACTAGACCTTTATTGCCATAATTACCCTAATTTGTCTTTGTATCTGCCAAAGGATCCTGCAGTGACTCAACACAGCAGCAACACAGGATACGCCACACTGGACCTTTACAACCCATTTGACAACGCGACTGGGGTGAGAATATTTATGTTTATATGCTGGAGCAGTGATTTTTCAGTCTTTATTACGGACTCATAGTCCCATAAAAGAAAAATACAATAATAATAACTAATTAATAATAATAACTAATTAAGCTGACTTTATCTGATTATCTTATATATATATGATTATAATATTATCTGTAGGTGTACAGTAGTACAGGTGTCACAATCAGGCTGGAACATGTCTTGTAATTGCTGCGGAATGACATGATTAAAGATTTGCTTTTCAGATTTGAACTTGGGCTGCTGCATTCTTACATTTGGGAATGACTGTGTTGGATTATAACAGGGTAATAGTTAGATTAACTTGGGCTACACGTAACAATATCATTTATTAATTATCTGCTATTTACTTTCTAATTAGATTGTCCTCTTCAGTCAACTCTACAAGTATAAATATAAAAAAAATACTTCCAAACAACTGAGGGAAAAAAAATCAGAATCCTTATCTCATTCATTTATTAGTCCTAAACCTTAGGATATTCTCTTAATCTTGTATTCCTGACAAAAGCCTCACCTTCTCAAATTTTAGAGGCTAATCTGCATCACAGTGGGTAAAGTGACACCAAAGAGAAACAAGGCTTCTCCAAAGATAAACAAAATTATTATTAAGACACAAAATTACTAAAAAGCTTCACTACTGTATTTCAGGCAATAAATAATAAAGTATTACTGTAGAAACACGAAGGAACTACTACAAAACCCCCTAAAAATAGTCACCAAACATTCAGAAAGAAACAAAAAGAAGACAAAAGGACACAAGCAATAAAAATGACACAAAAGAGGAACCACAAACACAAAAGCTGAAACATGTTTTTAATTGAAATTGGATAGTTTTATTTAGAAATTATTTGTCTTTTAAATGTCTGTCTTACAATCTATAAATGGCCACAGGGCACTTACCTGTAATGCTACATCTTTCATACACTTTTCTGTTCTATATTATTCAACAAAATTTTGACAGTTAGTTTGCATCTGTGTGTGTTGTACACGTCAGTTATAGGTTATAAAGTTGAATGATCTTTTTGCTTGGAGAAAGCTGTGGACTGAACTGAATCGTCTGAGTTTTGTTAATTTGAGAACCATTTGAAACTGTTTGAGTTTATTATGTGTACTTCCTGTTAATTGCTGGTATAAGCAATATTGAAACAGAAGGAACTGAACTTAACCCTGTCATGACATTTTGCTCTGCTCTCAGATGAACACTGGGTGTGAACACAGTTGTGATACATGAAGCCAAATTAGTTTATGATACCCGTCTTTAACAAAAAAAAAAATATTTTCCAGCCTCCTCCACCATATGATGCCACTTCGACCGCTGCTCCACCTGTGCCTGCACAGACCCCGCCCAGCAGAACAACGCCAACTGAACCTCGCAATTATGGCTCCTACAACTCCCAGGTATATGAAGACTCACCATGTATGGAGTCTGTTTGTCAGTGTTGTGGATATTATGATGAATGAACCCACACTCAGTTTTCCTGCGTGAGCTGATTGCTGAATCATCACAAATAAATTCTCCAAGTCATTAGCCATGCAGCAATCAAGTTTAATGATTAGTCATTCATTTTGCAGATACTACCACTGTTATTGTGGGCGCTTCATGAACTAATTACTCTTACCAACAACTCCACCTTTACTTACATGACTTTAGAAATAAAACTTAAATATTGTGTTTGTCTGACTAAAACCAGACTTTTAAAGTACTTGCAAACATGTTAGTCCAACTGAAATTGTACTATATCAAATTTCTCAAAGTCGGGACTAATACACCCCAGGTAATGCAATTGAGATTCAAACTACTACTGCATGAATACCATCAATTGGACAAGAGACAGACTCAAGCGGCCCTGGTTGCAAAGCAACAGTCCCCATAAAAGAAGCCAGCACACCGAAGAATAAGACAACAGAGACGAGATTTTATGTCCTGTGTGCTTCAAGAATTGGATATTTTTAAGTGTTGATATGCTTGATATGCTAGTAACTAGCTGTACGCTGAACCGGAAACTGCCAAATACTAACAAGCTGAAAGGGGATGTACTCTTTATCCACCTGGAGGTGGAAGCAGACACACTAGTTCTTGTATACTGGGACAAGGGACGGAGTCCACTAGTCCTGAATCGCATAGTTTAGCTACAACCATATCACAACTTAAATGTGCACAGAAACATACTGATTGTACTTATGCTCAGTCTTGTCACTACAGTGAATATAAAACACTTGCCATTTGTTCACTTTGCAGCCTCCATGAGATACAAGAGCTTTTACAAAACCCTTTTCATTATTTATAATACAAACACAACCCCTCTCTCTCTGTGAAACTTGACATGCTGTTCTGATGCATCCTTTTCCTCGTGTCTTACCGTGTTAGCCTGCAGTGAATGCAACCACAGCAGAGCTGCTGAAGAAGCAGGAAGAGCTGGAGAAAAAAGCCCAAGAGCTGGAGAGGAGAGAGAGGGAGCTTCAGTCTCACGGCCTGGGACCCGGAGCCTGTAAGAGGGGGAAGATGTGGAGGTTTTTAGGGGCAGATTGGATTCGGAATTCCAATCCCCCCTGTCAAACAGAACTCAGATGAACTATAACCTGTATAGTTGATGATAAATACTTCATGTGCTGCATTATCCCAAGCAATTTAATAACCTAAAGATATCTGTCATCCTCACGCCATCTTATTTTCACATATCAACCCAAGCTCAAAGATGGTTACACTTAAAATTAGAAGTTCTGTATTTGTATTTATAAACATATATTTAAGCACTTGAATTAGACATGAGGGCATTATAAGTGTGCATAAATGTACAGTATTATTTAAAAACTGCAGTGTCATCTATAGAGATGTAGTTTTCTTTTTTAACAGCTGTACTTTCACTGCATTGCCATTTATTATTCTTTTGGCCTTCAGCCCGTCAGAATAACTGGCCCCCACTGCCATCATTCTGCCCTGTGGGCCCCTGCTTTTACCAGGACATCAATGTGGAGATCAGCCAGCGTTTCCAGCGCACCGTCACCATCATGTACTACTTCTGGATGTGTGAGTTCCTGTTATTCCTTAATCTGCTCATAATAATGAAAATTAAAACTCTTTAGTGTTTTGGGTGATGTGTTTGTATATCAGAGACTGAGTGATTTAGGAAAGTAGAGCTGATTGTCTGGAGTTTGAGCCTGAATGTTTGCACGAAGACTCTGACTGTACCTGCAAGACTGAGGACTGGTCATTACTAGTCATTTACTATTAATGGGCAGTCATCAACTGGAGCATCTACACGAGAAAATAACATACAAGATAAATAAGTTGTTTTTAGTCATCTACACAAAAGCTTGTGGTAGCAGTTGTTGTCCACATCCAAGAGATGGACTTGTTTACTTGCAAGCATGTCACCTTATTAAAATAATTCCTGAAATAATGGCCTCTAACAGGCTATATGAACAGTATAATTACAGTTTATATAAATTGCATGCCTTTTCAATAAACGTAGCAAATGATCCAAGACACAAGATACCAGTCTGTAGTAACCTTTAGCGAGTAAATCTCTGAAATCCAAATAATATTAATATAATCCACAAATGGGTTGTATAAAAACTGATGTTGGACAGAAGTAATAATTGTGTCCAAACTAACATTAAGGCCAGCACTTAATGTATACCAAAGAGCCTCTATTCCAATGAGTAGGCAGAGAGTTGCAAATTATATCATCTAAAATCCTGACAAATTGTCCTCCTCTTACATGGGGGTTCAGTATGTTGGATGTATGTTGCAGTAGTGCATTGTTTTAAAGAAAATAAATAAAGACAGAATGCAGAGCTTTTCACTCTTATTCATTCACTTCCTTTTTTCTTCCTTTTTTTTCCATGTCCAGTCGGTACCTGCACGCTGCTCTTCAATCTGATCTCCTCTCTGGCCATGTTTTGTGTGGACACCTCAGGCAGTGGTGTGGGCCTGGGTCTTGCCATCTTGTGGGGGATCCTCTTCACACCTTGCTCTTTTGTCTGTTGGTACCGACCTGTGTACAAAGCCTTCAGGTGTGTACCACCATCTTGATGACTTTTTTTTGTCATCTCTGACCTTTTTTTTGTCAACTCTGTGGTTGTTGGCGTCTGTCAAGGTTCACCTCATTCCTGCCCCAGACAGGACCGTTAGAAATCGTACAAGTGACTCTCAATATGTTACTAACTTGATGAAAAGCTGACAGCAGATATTAAGTCTTTGCTATGTAGTAATAGGAGCTTAATCTGAGAGTGAAACTAGACACCAGAAAAAGAAGTCTGTAAAGAAAAGCAAACTGACAGAGAGGAAACACAATTGCTAAATTATTTCACACTTGCATTTTGCTTTGCTGTGTCTAGATTTCATTCATACATTCTCCAGTATGATTTGTTTCAATTTCCTGTTAATATTTTACATCAGTTAGGAAAAAATAATAATCATACATTTTATTTAGAGGTACCTTTGAAAGCACCCAATAAAATCTTAGTCAGTGTTGAACAACACCATAAGGATATACAGTAACATTAAAATGAATGTTATCAACAATAACTGGAGACTACCAGTGTTCACTCAGCTGAAAACAGTGACAGCTTACACCGTCAGTATCTGTTTCAAAAATGCTCTGCCCAGTTTCAGCCTGAGCAAATGTCTGATCAGTCATAACAAAGACAAACACCAGTGTAAAGCCATCACATGCTGTATGTTTGCATTACTTGTTCACAGTAATGTTGAGAGCTGTTCAGTAATGATATTTTTCTACCTTTTAGGAGTGACAGCTCCTTCAACTTCTTCGTCTTCTTCTTCGTTTTCTTTGCCCAAGTGGTCGTCTACGTCATCATGACTATCGGCATCCCTGGATGGGGTTTCAGGTGTGATTGATATAACAAGTCTCTTTGGATTAGAACTCACATTTAAAATTTGAATAATTTGGTCAATTAGTGACGAGGTCAATTAGTGCAGAGGTGAATTTCACCTCTGCATTTTACCCATCTTAATTACACACCAGTAGCAAACACACACAAGACGGGCGTAGGAGCAATGGGCAGCACTTATCTGCACCTGGGGAACAATGGTGGTTTGGATGCCTTGCTCAGGGGCATCCCAGCCTTTGAACTAGCCACCCTCTAATTACAAGCCCAGTTTCTTTCCTCTTGGCCATGGGCTACCCTGTTTTTTCCAGACTATATGTGGAGGCTCAAAATGCTTGCTTTGGTAAAAGTTTAGTGTCCAGTTTCTTTCATTTGGCATATTGGCTGTATGTTATATCAAGTTAATGTTTTGAAATGAAATTCAGATTAGATTTCCTTAGCTGCAGCACTGTTTGGATGCTCTGTCTGTTCAAAACAGATTTAAAGTTTTTGTTTACATCACTCTTAACAAGCAAAAACAACGTCAAATCTAGCGATGGATGTGCCACACCCCTCACTAGCAGCATGGAACTTTGCTGTATATGCCAGTCTCCTCCATTGAACAAGAAGGACTCGGCAAGTTGTGCACTGCGGCTTGGAAAAGTGATGTTTTGAGATGGTGGGCCTTAATTTTTCCCACATCTGTGTTTGAAAACCATGTCAAAAACGTTGGCATGCCTATGTCATTACTAACCCAACCCATACACATAGGCTGGTTTGGTCTGGACACACACATCCACCAAGATGATCACTTGCAATAAATATCGCAAAAAAAAAAAATCTGCCTGAAAAGATCTAATTTTAGGAACAATGAAAATAAAACTCTGATTTGCCTACACTGTGACTATAGTCTTAAAGTAAACAAGAATATGAACAGACCTGCATCAGTGTCCTTACCTTCTTCTTCCTCCTCCTGTCTTTTATTTCTCTATCTCACTGTCTCTTTCCCTAAGTGGGTGGATCGTGAGCCTGGCTGCTCTGAAGAGAAGCGTTGCCGTTGGTGCGATCATGATGATGAATGCCATCCTCTTTACTGCCCAAGCAGCCATGGGGATTGTCATGCTGAAGAAGGTGAATACATTTGTTAAACTGGAGCTGGATATAAAACACTTCCTGTGTGCAGTGTGGTAATGTTGCCGGCAATTCAAGCTCACAACACTGCTGTACTGAGAAACACAAAGTTTCATGTGGAGCTGATGTGCTTAATTCGCATTTTGTGAACTCATGTGACAATGGTTTGAATTGAATAGATATTTGGTTATATTTAAAAGTTAAACTCTACAATTATAATATCAATAAATCATGCATGAGAGAGAAAGCGAAATTGTCAAGTTCTTTTTGCACTTTTACCTACTTTATATAAAAACTTGCTTGTAACTGTTTGGCCCAGGTGGGCACTGACTATCATGCAGTCTTTAGACAACAAACTGCCTGAATATAATAGCCTACATATCAGGTTCTGTGTATCATTTTCACCCTCACATTGTGTGTTATGATGATAAGTCGTTGCATGGATCTGGTTTCAGCGGCCTCTGCTCTTTCCTTTCCAGGTTCACAGTCTGTACAGACAGACCGATGCCAGCTTCCAAAAGGCCCAGGCTGAGTTTGCAACTGGAGTCATGTCCAATCAGGCTGTACGCCAGGCCACCTTCAACGCAGCCCAGGGGGCTTTCACTGCACCTCGATAGACATAGAGAGAGATGTGCAGGTGCAGGGCTTGATCGATATAGCAATTTTCTCAAAGGTTATTGGAATTTGATTTTGGGTGGGGGGTGGTTGTGTCATTATAATTGCCCCAGGGCACTTGAAACTTCAGGGCACTTGCATGAGACAGAGGTGGGGGTTGTCTAATTTCAAAATCTGTACAAGAGAAGGGAACTACATTGCCAAAAACAGGAGTTGCAAGTCATATCACAAGTGTTGATGGAAGAAACAAAAATGCGACGAGATGAGGAAAAAAACACACTGAAGATGCTGTATATTTGTCGCAGTTGTGTCACTGAATGCTTTTTACTTGTGTGTGTATATATGAGCAGTGTGCCAAGTGGGATAGTAATCACACGGTTATGGTATGTACACTATGTTTACCAGAAGCCATGTGTGCGTGAATTTTAAGAGTCTGACCTGAATACTGATTTGTTGCCATTCTAACATGTCATCCACATGTGAATACTCTTTTACTCAATACTTTTTTTTGTTTTTGTTGCTTGAGTGTTAAAACTAATGTGTTGTTTTTGTTATTATTCCAAATGAGAATGCCTACTGACTGTACTGCCAAAAGCTCTCATATTGTCAATATTATGATCACGTGTTGTTATTTTGGTTACAATTTACCTGTCGCTGCTCTGTTTGTGCAACCCGTGGTTCGTATGATTATTACAGTTCACTGTTTGTGTTGAATAAAGAATAAATTGTCTTGCTCATACAGACACATGTGGTTATGGTTGTTTATGATATTGATTAATAGTAACACACACACATACAGGACAAAAACAATCAACACAATTTCCATTAATTAGCTGCTCTTTCTCAGCAGGTGGAGTGGCCCTGCTGTCATGGAAACCGTTACCATGGAGTCAGGAATAAGACAACATTGAAAACTTTGGATACCTGAGTCAAAGGCAAGTACCTTTTTAATGCTGTGTGTATTTTCTCATCAGTTTACCCTGTCTCACTTTGAGTACTGGTATTTAATGACATTTTGCACATCATCTTTACTGAAATTGCATTGCTAGGATGCAGCTTAGGTCGACTTCATTGAAAGAAACTAGGATTCTCCTACACACACACACACAGTTGTGCTTCTATCAGAGTGAGGACCCTCATAGACATAATACATTCCCTAGCCCCCTACCCTAACCTTAACCATCACAGCTAGATGCCTAACCCTAACCTAAACCCAATTGTAACCCTAACCCAAAAGCCAAGTTTTAACCCTGAAAAAGCCATTTTATGGGGTGAAAAAAAGTGAGGACCAGCCAAAATGTCCTCACTTTGTCAAAAGTTTGTCCTCATTCTGTAGGGTTTATACGATATACGAACACACACACTGGTTTCCATGACTTCAGAGGACATTGCGTTGATTTACATTCATTTCCTGGAGACTTAATCTAACCTTAATCGTAATTGCTAATGTCCTAACCTTAAACTAACTTTAGAACACGTCTTCACGTTAAAGTGTAGTAATTTACTTGATTCAATTTTATATGGGGACTCGACTTTTTTCCCATATTAAAGACAAATCCCCATGATGTAACTGTGTAAACAGATTTAAGTCCCCACAACATAAGGAAGATGTTGATAAAAGATAAATTTAGAGAATTGTGTTGCCTGCCTGCTGCCTGCTAATTCATTGTACTAAGGTGCATGCACCCAACCCCGCCGGGCGGCTCGGCTATTATGGGCTTTTTCACACACGGACATCACCGTGAAGATGGCGGAGGCTGCAGAGGCAACACAACGCCGGTTTTTCTGCCACTGCTGTAAACGTGAAACAAGCCCTAAACTCCCGGTGAGTCACTTGTGTGTTGTTATTCCACACGTGTTCGTCTGGAATCACCCATGCGTCCCTGTATGTGGACGCTGGGATAATATTAGTTTGACTTTCTCTTTTGAAAGCGCCAACATTTATTTGTAGTAATGTCTGCGCTACTATTTTACACTTTAATATCACGTAAGCACACATTACGTCTTGATGGTGTTTGTTTCGTTTAATACGCGCTGAGAGCGCACCGTGCTTTCACATAGGAGTGAGAGAAGGGGAGTCAATTCTGGCGATTCACGTTGCCTTATTTAGAAGCGCCGCTGTTGGCGACTTTATGTCCAGTTGTCTACTGTCAGCTGTGTGTAAGGGGCTGGTCGGGTGTCACCACAGGCTTCATACGCGGTCACATGGTGCGTTTCATGTCTGGACAGTCCTGTAAGTTAGGGTCAGTTTGACTGGTATTGATTGTGCTGGGGCAGAGGGCGCGCACCGGCGGCCGCTATTTATGGCACAGTTACGCACTGACAGTGTTGTTATAACTGACCAATGCTTTGCATGTAAAAACACACGCGCACACAGAGAAAGATAGGTGGGGACGTAGTCAAACATCTGGACATCTTCTCGAAAGCATTGTCTATGAATTCATTTATTTACACGTTATTTTCTCATGTTCCACTACGACAAACAATACACTGCACAGTCCTGAGTCGAGCACACTTCCTCCTGTTGGATATTCTGTTTAAGAAATATGATCTTAACACCTCCGACTTCTGGTTGCGACTGTTTAGCGACTGTTTTTACATTTTTTGCAGTTATTCAGCGGTACCGAAATAACCTTTTACGTCTTATAATGCCTTTAATGTCCGTGTAGTGTCTTTCTGTTTTTCTTTTATCAAGCATGCATAAGGGTTTGTGTTCCATTATTACACTGTATATTCATTTAAAAGTAGGATAAATAATCAAGGTCAAGAAATTGTTAAATATTCTTTAATCATTTACCCAACAGCAATGTATTGTTTAACCTTGAGGTTGATTTACACCTACTGAACAGTAAAATGATGCTCATGCACCACTAAACTTTCTCCTAGTGCTGCACCTGTCCTCCGGCATTTCTGGTCTAACTTTTAGTTTTTGTTCTTCCTTTTTTTATTGATACTCTAAACTCAGATTTATTTATGTTATTGGGTTTTGTTCAAATTGTGAATTTGAATGTTTCCCAATTTTAAATGTCATTTTGTATGTAAAGCACATGGATTTGCCCTCATGTGTGAAATGTGCTATACAAACAAAGCTGCCTTATACAAACAACATCATAGTTGGCACTGCACACACTGGTAGCCCTTAGTAAGTTTGTTACATCTATAGACAGATAACACAACACTTCACTGTTGTACTTCTGTACTTTTATATAAGTACAATTTTGAATATGGAGCTTAAAAAACTAAAAAGATTCCCAGAGAGAATTTAACATTCGTTTAACATGTGACTTCAAGGTCCAACACAAAAAAAGTAACAAATGAGGTAAATCCTAACTTTACAGCCACATGTGATAATAGTCAAGAAGACTAATAATGTGCTGCTATTTTGGTGGCGTGACATATTTCAATATGATTTTGTGGTTAGGGCCACTGTGGTGTAGTGGTTGAGATGCAAACTCCTTAACTGTGTGCCTGGTTTGATTATTTTTCCATCTGTTTCTATTCTGTCACAGTCTAATAGAAAAAATCTCGACAATGCCTCACTGCTTAAAACAAGGCTCAGAAAGAGGTTGTTTTCAGAACATCACTGTCATGCACAGGTCCCACAGCTCACTCAGCCTCTCCCAACACAGGCACACTCTTGTTATAAAAGGCTGCATCTGCTCTAACTGAGGGAGTGCACATATCTGTATCTGTAGTCAATTTTTTTTGAAGAATGTAGATGGATACATCAGCAGATAAATAAGAATGTTGAGTATCCACATAGTTTTTCTGGCTTCATTGAGGAGGTGACGGAAGAGTCCAGGTACGCCCGAGTTTTGGGGTTTTAATGTACTTTAACTGACAATTAAGAAACATACATTTGTCGTTTATTTTTTTAAAAATTGACTTTTATTTTGCTCTCCAGTCTCCTGCAGGACAGCATGTCATCTGCCAGTGAAGACTCAAACTCATTGTTCTCAGAAGTATGTCCTCATGAATGGCATTTCAATAAGAACAGTCCCTTCCTCTATGGCTTTGTATGACACATTGCTTCTCTGGTCTCTCCTGAAGCTATGGCAGCTACTGTTTATGGAGCGCTCTGCTCTGCTCTCCCATCCGCCTTCCTCAGGGTCTCACCCAGATGACAGCCAGCAGGTGTCTGCAGGTCAGACCCACTCTTTTCCGCTGTCATTGGGTGCTGCTGAGGCCACAGAACCAGAGCCTTCCTCCCAGCCTGAACAAGAGAGGCCATCCAGGCCTGGGCAAAGGCCTGCAGTGGAAGGGTGGGTTTACATGGTACACAGAGACTTCACCAACAACTGCTTAACTCTTTTGGAATGCTATTTATCTGTTTTATAAAAACCGAGAGTTTTGCAAAAGTCTTAGGGCACCACCAACTTTGTTGTTTTCGTTTGTCAAAATCTGTGATCACTGGCATTTGGACTGGAATGATGTGACTGAAGGTTGGACTCATATACACTGCCTGGCCAAAAAAAGTCGCCACCTGGATTTAACTAAGCAAATAGGTAAGAGCCTCCTATTGCATGGGTGACTATCTTTCAGCTGGCCACAAGTTATTTAACCCCAACTGATGCAATGAGTAGCTTCTCAGTTCTTAAACAACCATGTGGAAAGACACATCCTGTGGTTGTGGTAAAGGTGTTAGTCGGTTTGAGAAGGGTCAAGTCATTGGCATACATCAAGCAGAGTAAACATCTAAAGAGATTGCAGAAACTACTAAAATTGGGTTAAGAACTGTCCAACACATTATTAAAACCTGGAAGGATAGTGGGGAACCATCGTCTTCAAGGAAGAAATGTGGTCGGAAAGAAATCCTGAATGATCATGATCGGTGATCACTTAGACGTTTTAGAACTCAGGGCTATGTTTAATAGTGAAAAGTAAGAGCATTTCCACGCTCACAATGTGAAGGGAACTCAAGATATTGGGACTGAACAGCTGTGTAGCCTTAAGAAAACCACTAATCAGTGAGGGCAATAGGGAAAAAAGCTTCAATTTGCCAGGGAGCATAAAGATTGGATTCTGGAGCAATGGAAGAAGGTCATGTGGTCTGATGAGTCCAGGTTTACCCTGTTCCAGAGTGATGGGTGCATCAGAGTAAGAAAAGAGGCAGATGAAGTGATGCACCCATCATGCCTAGTACCTAATTATCCAGTAGGAGGCTCTTACCTATTAGCTTAGTTAAATCCAGGTGCCAATTTTTTTTTGGCCAGGCAGTGTATTTTCCCTCTTTACTGGGCAGGTTCCAATAAAGTGATTGAGAAATAATTATACTGTATGGTGATTAAAGTACTGCTAAAAGAGCACATCTAATGGTGGCCTAATACTTAAATGAAGGGAAGAGAGTTTAGGTTATTATCTTATCTTAAAACTGTAGTGTGTAACTTTAAATATACCCATTACATTCAAACCATTGACAAATGTGTTCACACAATGCTGATTAAGCCATTGAGCTCCACATGACAGAGGCAACAGCAACATGGCTGCAATAAAGTGAGATGACTGCAAACAGGTTTGAGGATGACAGAGAACAAAATAACACCCACTTAAAATCCTCTTAGTAAATTCAGCTCTTACGGTAGCTTATAGCAAAAATGCACTACTATGTAAGATCATCAAATCACATGGGTCTTTTTACATGTAAAAGCTTTTACAGACTTATTTTCAACTTCTCTGCAGGATTAATAAAGTGTTTCTGATTCTCATTTCACTATTTTATATTTATAAGGTGATACAGCTTTGCATCTTTGATATCTTTTTCTTCACCCTGTATAAAAGTGCAGTCATGGAAGCCTTCCTCCCTTTGCTAATCTGATCTGTTTAATGTCACTTGATCAGTTTCAAGCAACAGTTAATTTGTTTGTTCCTAATAAATTCATTAAGGAAAGACACGAATTGAGACCGTTAAAATGTGAAGATTTGTGTTTTTCAGAGGACACACAGCAGACTTTTTTACTCTCTATATTTGCCCTTTCAAGGATTGTTCAGCAGGTCCTGGCCGACCTCTTTGCCAACAACGGAAACCCTGGTGCTACACCAGCTGCACTGTAAACGCACTTTGGTTTTCGATTCACATTATTTGCCTTTGATTTTATGTTGCTCTGTGTGACCTTGTTTCTCTGTCTCTTTCTCTGCTACTTTGTTGCTTGTCCTGCAGATCCAGCATGTTACAGTTATACTCAAACCCTGCTGACTATGCATGGGGTCAGGGAGGTCTGGATGCCGTCATCACAGAGGTCAGTGATATCCAAATGGGGATTTTGTGCAGCTGTGGCTACATTATTATTGTTAGTGTTTATTTTCCCTTTTTCCTATTTTCATCTTGCTTCATCTACAGCCTAAAATGTGTTTATTATCCTCTGCATTCCTCCACCTGTACATCTTTACATGTGTTTCTTCTCCCACTCACCAGTTTTTAGGACAGTTGGAGAGCTCAGGTCCACCTCCTGCAGAAAAGGAGATGATCTCATCCCTGCCAACAGTTTGCATATCTAAGGAACAAATAGGTAGGAATCCACATTGGATCATATTATAAGTCTAACACCGGCTTGTTTGAAACTATTGACCTTTGAAATAGATTTGTAGCTGTGTATTCAAATGCAATTTACTGCTTGGTGCCAGTCTTCTTTCCCCCTGTCTTTCCTTCCATTCTCATGTCTGTCTATTGCTCCCATTTTTTTAAAAGCTGCTAAATCTTCTTCACATGATTAAACTGAGTCAATATGAAATTAAATTGCAAGAGTTTTACACTTTACTGGCTTATAAGGTTGTCTGTTCATTTTTGTCTTATTTGCCCTCTCCAGACTGCAGACTGGAGTGTCCAGTTTGTAGGGAGGCTTATTCATTAGGGGAGTCTGTCAGGAAGCTACCTTGCCTCCATTACTTCCACGGTCACTGTATAGTGCCCTGGCTGGAACTGGTAAGGACAATAAATGGCTGTGGATAGTTGGATTAGAAGGCCTATTTGATTTGTCATCATGGTTTTAAGACATTGTGGCATTCTAACCTAAGGATCATAAACTCTGAAAAAGCTGTTGCAAGGCTGACTTTTTGCTTCCAGATGATCAAGTTTTTCTCTCCTCTGTCCAAGCATGACACCTGCCCAGTGTGCCGCAAAAGCCTTGATGGCGTCGATAACAGCCTCCCACCCACAGCACAAACTCCAGAAGATCACTCCATCAGGACAGAGCAACAAGAGAGGCAGGCAATCTGAAAAACAGAGTGACCAACTCTACCTCCTATACTGTTTTCAAGAGACATGCTGTTCTCCTCAAGTCAGACTTAAAAAAATTGCAGCATCAGTTTTCACTCGTATCATGCATCTCTGCCAAGGACTTTTATGGGTTTTTTTTTCTACACATTGTCACTATACAGCACACACTAAAGGAAGTGGCAGTTGGTTTTGAAGATGTGGAGGTGATGTGTCCTTCTCCGCCCTCTAAAGTGGTTTTCTCAGCGACAGTGACTTGTACTTCATGAACTAACTAATCACCACTGATCTGCCAGTGAGCATCACAGCAAGTAATGTTTTTGCATTAAAACTAATGGTAAGTTCACAATTCAGCAATTTGCTGAACTTTTTTTTTTTTTAAACCCAGTTAATTGTGAATTTATTTCTATGCAAGAGGCTGTTATTAAAGCTTAACCCTGTGACCCTCATCCTCTGCCCTGCGCTTCATCTCTACAATCAGAAGCCATTCAGAGGCAGACACTGTATATTGACCTTGTGTACCAACCAAATTGGCAATTTTTGTTTCACAGATGTCAGAACTGTCAAGCTTTATTAGATTACATTACAGTGGCGGTATACATGAAGAAAACAAGTAAGTAGGGCTTAATCAAGATCAATAGAATAGAACAGAACATATACAGTATAGACTGGGAGTTAACTGGTAATGTTCCTTGTTATGCTGAATGATTTACATTTCAGGAGGAAGTGCATCACTGTCTGAACCTCACCTATGGTACATAGACCACATGTTTTCTTTTGTTTGCCATTATTTATTGTGTCTTCCTCATTTCTGGTTTATATCTGGTATCTGGTGGCTAAATTCTTTTAACTTTTGACTTTGGTCATACAGCTGGGCACTGAGACAGACAGACAGACAGTTACAGTTGTGATCAAGTTTACATACATAGGTGAAGCCATTTGTCCTCAAACAATTGTGTTTGGTCTTTTTAAATTATAATGACAACAGAAACTACCCAAATGACCCTGACTAAAAGTTTACATACCCTGGAGGTTTTGGCCTAATAACAATTAACACACAGGTTTAAATGGCACCAAATGAGGGATTCTGTTGAAACCAAGCCACGGTCAGGAAGACCAAGAAAAATGTCAGCCACAATTGCCAGGAAAACATATAACATCAGTTGACATACACATGGGATATGTGAGCTACAAAGACACAGGGAACTTGGTCAAAATAGATGACAAGGTGAATACAGCAGCATGGTATCGGAAAATACTGGAGGAAAATTTGCAGAATCCCTCATTTTCCACTTCTTAATTAGAGCTTTAACACTGTTGATTGGCATACTCAATTATTGGAAATCTTTTTATATCCCTTTCCTGTTTTATAAAGTTCAACTACCTTCTCCAGCAGATCTTTTGATCCCCGTGGCTTGGACTCCAGCAACATCCGTGCAGCACCGAATGAAACGTGCAGGGGTCAGGGGCCCAGAAACTCACTTACGTTTTATACACGCACACTGATTACAAGCCACCAGATCCAAAGTGAGGATGGTTAGTAAGCCAGTTAAACCCCTGTGTCAACTGTTATCAGGCCAAAACGTCCAGGGAATGTAAACTTTTGATTAGGGTCTGCTGTCAAAAAGTAAAAGTAAAAGAGTAAACGCAACTGTTAAATAATGGCTGATAATAAATGGCTTCACCCAGCCACTAACCATGAGTAATAGAAAACGTTTTGAATTAAATAGTTGCTCAATGAATAGAACAGAGTAATCACATAGTTCAAAGTTTAGGTTCACAATTTTATCCAATAAGATAAATATGCTGATTATTACTACTATTATTGTACATAGTCGTTTCATTATTATAATAATTAACAATTATTATACATTTGTTATAAAATAATATTAGTGGAACACTGTAGCCCATTTTGGAACTTAGCTCAGACACTGATGACTTTTCTTTAGCGCTTCGGACTCGAATGGGGATTCGACTCGGACTCGACCTCAACAACACTGCTGTAACAGAACAGAAAAACAACCTCATTGTGGAGCACGATGATTTATTTATGGGTTAAAGGGCTTCCGTTGCCTTTTCCCTCCGGTCCTTGTTTTGAAATTGTAACGTTACGATGACAACCTGTGTGACTGGCTGCCACTTTGACAGTTGGCTGTTGTTGTATACCAGCAAAACACACCCTCCACCACGTCAAATCACAGCTAACCACGGAAACCGAAAATAGAGCGATATCGAAACACGCACAAACTTTTAAGTCAACGACCAGGGAACCGCGTAAAGCCGACATTTGCTCTCCTCTCGTCCGCCCTCCCCCCTCCTCCTCCTCTCTCTCTCTCTCTCCCCCCCCCTCCCTCCCCCCTCCCTCCCTCCTCCTCCTCCTCCTCCTCCTCCCCCCCTCTCCCTCTCTGGGAGCGATAATGCCCGTGTTGTATTGACACTGTACTAGCGATACGGGCTGAGCAGACATGGAGGCCCGACTAACGAGGGAGGCCCAGGCTGACACATCCAGGCCCAGCTAACGGCGAGTCGGAGTGGATTTCGGAGCGGCTCGGGAGGTTTTAAGGATACTATTTGCTGTAAGGAAAATGGATTTTTAACACCGAGGAAGAACGGAGGGAGATCCATTTCGGGTCTCTGTTGATTCAACGCAGCCGCCATTTTGTTGACAGTTAGTGGGGTTTTTTTAATATCTTACACGGCGCTGCATCTGTCATTTTATACGATTGGAATATAAGCCGCCGTTAATTTTTTCGCGAGTGTAATTCTGCCTTTGTCTTTGAATCAACGTGGGGAGTTTTTTTTTCCTCGTTTTGGCTGACTTGCTAAGCGCATCGTTAGCCGTCGTAGCTTAGATGTAGTAACACGAGTGCCTGCGAGAATGTGACGGAGATGTAAGATTATGTACATCACTCGTCTCGGGTTGTGTCATATTCACTCTGTTTTCACAAATTGTGGGAAAGCTGTAGGCGTTTGCTACTCATTTGTAGTGTACAGCCGGTGCATTTAGCACTATGTACGGTAAAATGTGCTTAAGTCGTCCTCAAAACAAGCTGGTTGATATATGGCTAGTTAGCTGTTACCAGTGCCATTGATACGAAATGAAGCACAGTGTTATAGTACGGATGGTGACTACTAGGTTGTTACAAAATAAACACAGCACTCTAACAATGCTTGGGTATTTTCCTGAGAGCCATGCTACTGCACACTAATACTTGTTATCATTTTGCTCGAAATGTGGGAATAATTTGGGGTGTCGATGCTTGCATAGCATCGCAACTTTGTGTTTTGGAAGTGGCAAGGTTAATCAGATTATTGCACGTGTGCATTGATCTTTGATTGAGATTTGTGGCTGCGTTCAATATAATGACCTCGTTATTACATAGACATCTTGGCCCACGTGAAAATATTTGTAGCTGGAATGCACTAACTAGTTTCAGGCTGACCATCCTCCAGCTTGTGTTGAGACGAGGACATGTATTTTAAAAGCAGTTATGATTTTAAAAAAGAAAGCATCTAATTTTTCCCCCCTTTTTTGCCAAGTCAGCACTTGGAAGATGAGAGAATATGCGGCCAGAAGGGAGGACACGGGGTTAAATAATGTGAACACAGTTTCTGGACAATTACAGAGGTGAGTCAGTGAATGCAATGTGAAAGTTATCTATTTGAGGAGATTTACTGAAATGCCAGATGATCAAAATTGCCCTTTGTCACCGTTTTTACCTGTCTCCTAAGTAGATTTTTAATCGTCATATCGAAATTAGTTCTCGTCTACATATAGTGTTAATCAAACTGCTGTCAAAAATCTGAAAGAGCATGTCTGTTTTTTTAACCATAATTATGACCGAGTAAACAGTAGTGGATTTTCTAAGTTAATATTAGTAGTTGCATTGGATATTTGAGGTGATTTGTTCGCATGTGTTATTCCCTTGAGGTGCAGTGTTTACTGTGCGGAAAACCGAAAGCAGATAATGATATTTTGTTTGTTTATTCAGCCACGATTTTTGTAAAACGTGAAAAGTATCCTAAAAATTAGAATGATAGTTTTATAGTTTTATGCTGAGGATGTTTGCATAGTGCTTGTCTGAGTGACACCTGTCAGTCTCATCTGATTAAGCCTCAGCTGCAACTCTTAAATATTTAAGGTTTAAACTCTGTGGCCAGCATTTTTATGCCCGTGTCATAGCGTTTCCACCGTACAACAAAATAGAGAATAATCGTAGTAGTGAAGGAATTTGGCTGCTTTTTCCCTGAGCATGGATCTGTATTAATGCCAATAGTGTAAAAGCACTGGAAATGACGCCGAGGTCTGAGGGCAGAGGCCTGTCCTCATGTGAATGATGTGGGGGTGGGTGGGTTGGATACTATTGCTATGGCCAAAGGGAAATCAGCAGTTATGAACAACGTGTGCAAAAGTGAAGAGGGAGGGAATGAGGGGAGGAAAGAAATGGGAGGGGGCTCGGGAAGTTGTTTACTACGTTCCTGTCTGCTCTTTTTTTTGAAGGTTTCTTGAGCTTATATTGTTCATTGATTTTTTTTATTATAATCATATCATATTTTTCACATTTGTTCCTGTTTACTTGTTTAATTCATCTCTAAGTAATTGTTCAAGAACCAATAATGAAAGCAAATGACAGGAATGACTTGTCACTATGTGTTATTTTGTTGTTTTACAGCATGACTATAAAAGCTGAAATGACTACAGTGAAACCATGGCTGCTTAGTAAATAAAAAAGCACCATGATGCTAAATGTGAAAATGGTATGTGTTAGTGTTAACTTTTCTGAATCACAAATAAGGAAGTGATTCACCCTCGCATTAGAATAGGAGAACAAGTGTCAGTAAATGACTAGATGACTAAGAGGTTAGAGAAATGTTTTGACTCTCCACGAGGCTTTTCATTAGAATTTTGTTTGGTGCTACAATGGCTTATTTTTGATATAGGCGCTGTCAGGCAGTGGAAGCAGTTAGCATCACTGCAAGTATTATGTAAAAAAGAATGAGGAGAACATTTGTCATTCTGCTTATAAAGGGCACAGGGACTGGAGGTGGGGGGCGGTGGTAGGTGAAATGTGTTTTTTATAAAAGTGGCAAAGCAGTGACTTGAGTTTGTGTGCTGTTACTATTAATTTCTAAGTTTGCAAAAGAGAGGAGGAAGTGGATAGAAACACAGGGATTGATGGGGTGTTACAGAAAAGAAAGAGGTGTGATTTCAGTGTGGTATGTGTAGTGAGGGGAGTCTGCAGTTTTGAGGCAAAATGGAGTGAGTAATTGAAGTAAACACAGAAAAAAGGGCGTGGGGGAAGTACAGGCCAGACTCCAAAAATTGGGCTGCATTTACTGCGTGATTCAACAAAAACAATTGCTGCTACTGTTTTCCACATTCATAACCTAAAACAAATATGGTCTTCTTAATACTCTGTGTGGGTAAATTTACTTTTTATTTTACTATTGTCTTGTAATGATGACAACATGTATGAATTAGTTCAGGCTCCATTAAGTGGCTTCTTTAATGCTCACTGCTTATGTAGGGCACAGAGAAACCACCAAGACATTGATGCTCTATCACTCACTCTCATTTG
This sequence comes from Brachirus orientalis, assembly GCA_016785285.1. Taxonomy (NCBI): domain Eukaryota; kingdom Metazoa; phylum Chordata; class Actinopteri; order Pleuronectiformes; family Soleidae; genus Brachirus; species Brachirus orientalis. The sequence continues at coordinate 476,423 of JAFBJR010000379.1, read as the reverse complement.
CTGCTGCCAAAAGGGTGGGAAAGGCGGGCATGTTTGCTGTCTAGTCCCAGAGGGCCCAATATGCTGAAGTCACAGTTCTGAATTGCCTCCAAATGGATCCACACAGAGAAAGCACCTGCTTCGGGGGTGAATCCGCATTAAGTCACTCAGTGGCCATGGGGAGATGTAGACAACTTCATTGATTGGGCTGTGCTCTAAGGATCACAATTAAGACACATGCAGCACTCTCTTGCCTCTCTGATAACAAGGCATGAACAGCATACCTCTATCTCGTGTTTTCTTTTCAACTAATGAGGAACGTGATGGATTTCACATTTAGAATTTTATCTTGGGACATCTCAGAATGGTGGGACTGTGGTATTAACTGTTGACTCTGTATATGGTGGGTTTTGCATTTCTGAGATTGGCTGCTTAGAGTCCTTGAGCCTAAGGTGACATTTCTCAGGTAGAAAAGCCCTGGCTGTGTAAATAGGTCACAGATTGTTAAAGGCTGTGAGGACGAACACGCCATAAAAAGTCACCCAGACAGGATGAAGGACAGCCTCTAACAAAATAGATGATAAAAATTGTTGCCCTCCATCTGCTTTGCCCCATCATTCATTGTAAGGTGTTTCATACTTCTCAGTTGTAGGGCACTGTTTAAAACTGTCAGTGTTTGGTTGATGTTGGGATGTTGCAGTGACTAATGCATTTTTGTCTGCTCCATTCTTTCTTTCCTTCTCTCACCCTGCTTTATCTGCTATTACTCCTACAGTTGAAGGACGGAGAAAGAGGGCTGGACAGCCAAGGAAGGGAAAGAAGCCACCTCAAAGCAAGGAGAGCTTTATCCTCACAGTTATCCCCTCTCCCCCTTTCCCCTCTCACCCCCACCCCATCTCCTGAGGAGATCTGTACCTGGTATCCCAACCTCCCCTCCTGTGTAAACTTGTACGCCCTGTAAGGTTGTGATGGATCAGAAGATGCAAGGGGGAACTGCAACTCCTCCCCCTCTTATCTCAGGTGCACCAGCTGGAGAGCGAGAAAAGGAGGGAGGAGGTGGAAGAAAAGAGGAAGAGGATGAGAAGAAGAGAGACAGAGAGAAGGATGGAGCTGCCACTGTTTCAGCTGGTACTGGAGGGGCAAGCACAGGTGGTCCAGGGGGTGTCGGTGGTGACCAGTCACATTTCTCCATCAAAGAAAGCAGCCTTTCTGAAGGCAATGTTAAACTTAAGATTGGGCTTCAAGCAAAGCGCATGAAGAAGCCACCTAAAATCCTGGAGAATTATGTGTGCCGGCCAGCCTTCAGGGCCACTGTGCGGCACACAGGGCGTGGTGGAGGCGGTGCTCGTGGAAACCGTGCCGCAACTGCAAGTGATAGACCAGGCAGTCAAAGTCAGAGTCCTTCACATGGGAGGGAAAAAGAGAGGGAAAAGAGTCCCAGTGTCAACAGACCATCACCATCATCATCAACCCCCTCTGTGAAAGCTCCTACACCACCTCCTCCTGCTCCTCCTCCTGCCAGTGCTACCACCATGTCATCCTCCCAAGTTAATGGGAGTGCTCCATCAAAAAGGGTGAGGAGGGAGAACATAGTAATATATGTTCTCTCTTTTATTCAGCATTAGATCACTTATTATTGACAGTCTGCATTTTCACCATTGTATTATTAATGTTTATTTACATTACTAACTTTTAAATGTTATTAGTCCACAATTGGTTACATAGTGGCCCACAACTAGGTTACCCAGTCACCATGTTATTGCACAGATAAAGAGCAGAACATAAATTGTTCTTTAGTATTCTTTGTGTTCTCTGTTGGCCTGTCTCTATTCATCAAGCACCGCCCTCTGGTCTCCTTCCATCCTCTCCAAAGTCCATGTCCTCTCCACCCCCTCCCCTACTTGACCCTTCTATCCAGCTTTCCCTCTCTGTCCCCAGTCTGACCTCAATTAAATGTTAGTTGAGTGTAATATCCCCTCCCTCTGGTTTGCCCTGAAAGTAGCATTAGACAGAAAATTTAACAATATCTTTAATTTTATAAAGGGGTAAAGAAACCTATTTTGATATGTAATCTTAATCTGAGCTCTCAGTTTGTGACTTTTATCATTGTGTATTATCTAGTGTTTCGTGCATCTGTGTAATTTTATTTCATAAATGTAATTCTTCATCATTTACCACCTAAAATTTTTCATTAAACACTGACCATGTGTTTTTTTTATATATACATCTATTTTGCAGGGTCCATCAAAGATAGACTGCAAGTCTGACACAAAGCCAGACACAAAAGCAGCAGCCACCACATCTGAGAGACCTCTTAACCTTCACCGCCCTCCACCAGACAGTAAAACGCATTCCTCTGGGAAGAAAGCAGCAACTCCACAACTCAATCCCCGGACATCCCCACCATCTCCACCACTACCTGCACCAAAAGAACCCGGCTTTGACAGTGTTAAACCACCTCAATACACCTATAGCACTGACAGTCAAAGAGACAAGGACAAGGCTGTTCAAAACTGGGGAGCACCAACAGTCACTGAGAAGTTAGCTCAACTCATAGCGACATGCCCACCATCAAAGACCCCAAAGCCAGCAAAACCCACAAAGATTGACTCTGTTCCTCCTCTCCCAAGCTCAGGCTTTATGGCCCCCACAGCTAAGCAACGAGACAGGGCCATGGCCAATAGGAACACATACTCGAGAATGGTCCACCTTTCTCCGCCACCGCCTGTATCACGACCACCTGGTCGGCCATATGGGTCTAGGAATAAAGACAGTGTTATGGAACATTTACCCAGCTTGACACCACTGAGGAAGGAGGACACAGATGGGACTGGGAAAGCCAGTAGCAGCAGTGTCACCAACATCAGCAGCAGCATCAATATGAACAGTAGCAACAGCAGTAGTCGCAGCAACAGCCCAGCACTCACTTATGGCAGTAACCGCCTGTCACCCATGTCAAAAGACGGCAACAATGAAAACAACATCAGCAGCATTTCTAAGCCACAGTCACGTCCTTCTCACTGCCAACCCCAAACCACCTCCTTGCCATCTTGTCCAATACCATCCACCAACATCAGCTCAGCTGAGCAGAGGACAGTGAGTGCAGTGAGTCACCTGGGTTCCCCTGCTCCCTCACAAGGACACCATGCCCGTGAGAGTCCCACCCTGGCAGAGGAAAGCAGTGCAAGTGACAGAGAGCAGGACAGAGACAGTCCCAGAGACTTAACAAAGGGCCCTCCACCAACAGGAACAGGAAAGCCAGAAGGGAAAGACAGGGGGGCTAATACTCATTTATTGCGGGGTGAGAGGGGTAAGAGCTCTAGTCCAAATAAGCGTAGTCCAAACCGGGAGAGTAACAGATATGTTAGGACCATCAGTCCCCCTGAGTCTCTTAGACAAAGGGCACCTTCTCCACCAGAGCCAGATGGTGAAGAGAGTGGCTCACAGACACCTCTTAGAGATGACTCTCCAGATTCGTCCCTAGACTCTCCCTCAGAGCAGGACAGCAAACCCCTTAAAAAACGCAGGGGGAGGAAACCCCACTGGACTCGTTTTTTGAACAAAACACAGAGTCAAAGAACAGGCCAGGACAGTCCTTTTGACCAGATCAGAACAACCATGACTTTATCTTCAAGCTCTGAATCACATTTGCCACCAGTTAAAAGACCAGTGGGACGGCCTCCCAACCCAAATAAGGTCAAACCAAATCCTGTACTACAAAGTCCAGTGTCACAGCTTTTCCCATCACAGCCTAAGAAAAGGGGAAGGCCAAAGTCCAAAATGCCAAGGCTTGATGCACCAGGCCATGGACACCCTCCTAACAAGCTGGCCCCCTCCAAGGTCTTTTCATCGTTACTTAAGTCCAAAGAAGAGCAGGACCCACCTGTTCTTCATCCAGAGGTAGATTTTAACCCCCCTAAACCTATGCCTAGAAAACGTGGCCGTCCCAAGCGCCTTCCCCCTACCTTACCCCAGGAGGGTCAACCTCCTACATTGGCTCCAGAGGCTGGAGAGATGGGAGACAAACATTTCCACAGCAAGGGAAACGGCCAGCTTATCATGAAAACTATTATAGGTAAGATTAATAAGATGAAAAGTGTGAAACGGAAGCGCATTCTCAGTCAAATCCTTTTAGGCCCAAGACCAGAGGACACCCCCAAAGTCCCTACCAGTGGGATGGCTGGCCCTGTGGAAGCTACCACACAATCATTGTCCTCCCTGGCAGCTTCTTTTGGGGGGAAGCTGGGGCCACAAATAAATGTTAGTAAAAAGGGCACTATATATATGGGTAAGAGGAGAGGCCGTAAACCAAAAACAGTGGGTAATTCCACGGTGACGGCACCACCACCAGAGCCCTTTCTTTCCCCCAGCACCACTTCCCCTCTCCATCACCATCAACAGTCCCAGCAACAGCACCAACTCTCCTCTTCAGAAGTCTTTCCCTCACCCTCCCTGTCGCAGTCAAGTGGCGGCCACAGTCCCACCAGCGATGCCAGCTTTGTTGAGCCCGGCTCTGTGCACTTTGCAAGTCATACTCATTATTCTAACTCCCATCATAGCCACAGCACATTCTCTTTTCCTCCCCCAACCTTTTCAGCCCCGAATTCTCGCAATACAGGGCTGGGCACGACATCATCTGTGGCTACAGCAGTTTCCCAAAAAAAGTCTTCATGTCGTGGATACCATCATCACCACCACCATTACAGGCAGCACTACCATTATCATAAGCTTTCCCCTCCCCGGCCACTTCATCCAACCTCCCCTGCCCCCCTCAGTGAGCTCAAAGAAGCCACTCCGTCACCAGTCAGTGAGTCACACAGTGAGGAGACGGTGCCCAGTGACAGTGGCATAGGAACAGATAATAACAGCACTTCTGACCGTGGTGAGAAAGCTGGAGGGGCGGGTGGCCTGGGTGGAATTGGGATGCCACCTGGGATGGGCAGTGGACTATTAATGTCTGGGGTCATCAGTTCAGCAATGGGTCCAGGGATGAGCCTTAATTCTAGAGGCAGGCGGCGACACTCCACTGTACTTATGGAACATCCCTCTCCCTCTCCATCACCCCACGGGGCAAGGTCACCACCTGATCCCCGGAGACCTCATCCAGCAGCCCCTGCCTCCTCTTTAATGGGACACAAGGAGAAACATAAGCACAAGTGTAAACGCCGCAGCCATGGATGCCCTGGCTATGATAAGCTTAAGAGACAGAAAAGGAAACGCAAGAAGAAGTACCTGCAACTGCGCTCCCGTCGGCATGACCCAGATTTTCTTGTTGAGCTGGATGACATTGTTTTGAGATTGAGTGAAATACGGATAGCACACCGTACTACAGGGCATCGGCTCGGTAGTGGAATAGGCATAGGTGCTGGAACGAGTAGAGTGCCAGGGGTAGGGAGCAGGGCCAATGCTGGCATAGGAGGCACAGGTGGCCCTCCTCCACATCATTATGTACACAGGGACCTCCTGCCTACAATCTTTAGAGTTAACTTTGGCAGCTACTACTCCCATCCTGCATACTCCTGTGACCCACTTCACTATGTTCGTAAACCAGACATGAAGAAGAAACGGGGACGGCCTCCAAAACTGAGAGATTCTATGTCTGAGGTTCCCTTTGTACCTGGGCTTGGATTCCCACTGTCCAGTGGAGGTTTCTACCATCCCTCCTACAGTGTTCCTTACTCCTCTGGTCCCCTGGGTTTGGGGTATTACAGAGGCTATCCTACAGCCAGTGCTTTGTATCCACACCCACACCACCAGTCACCCCACACAGCCCCATCTCATCATTCTCACCACTCACCATCTTTCCCTCCTCCTCCCCCAACATCTTACATGCATCATCACCACCCTTCACATCTTTTGCTGAACCCCTCAAAATTTCACAAGAAGAAACACAAGCTACTTCGGCAGGATTTCCTTGGGGGAGGGAGGCCCCCTGTCTTGTACCCACCCATGTCCTCTGAGCTGTCCTTCAACTGGCACCATAAACACAAACACAGGCACAAACACAGGGAGCGCTGTGCTGAGGAGGACAGGGAGGAAGGAACAAGAAGTGGATCAGGGAGCCGGTCTAATGCAGGGATATCTGACAATGGAGCTTCAGGAAAAGGAGAGAGAGTTAGCAGTTTAGGAATGGCTGAGTCTTTACAGAGATGCCGATATGGACGAGACCCCTCCAACACCAGTGTCGGCAAGCAAACTGGTGGCACATCTGCCAACTCCCCTTCTTCCTCTTCAACCTCATCTGCAGAAAGGTACAAGCGGAAAGAGAGCTCACTGTCCTGTCTTGGGCCCTCCAGGCTTACAGTGGGTAGCAGCTCAAAAGGCCATCACCCAGTAGAGTCCTGGTTCAGGATGGGCAACTCTGAGTCAGACTACTCTAAGCTTTCATTGAGTCATGTGATGCCGGGCCAGGGTCCCTTCTCAGATGGACGGGCTGAAGAACCAGCCGGCTGCTCAGACAGTGAGGAGGAGGAGACTCTCATACCCACAGAGGATGCACAGCCTGGAGCCCTTGATTCTCCAAATCTTACAAATCTCTTTGCCTCCGCTCTCACCCGCACTACACTGAAGGGGGGCAGGAACAGAAAGACTGACATAGTACCAGAGAGCTCCAGCTTTTCCCGTGGGGACCGGCAAATTGGCAAAGACCGCTCTACATCAGTAGAGAGGAGAGAGTTGGGTATGTCCAATTTTGTTGAGTAACAAAGTTATTTGTATAAATAACTGTAAGCAGCAGCCATTGATATGCCAATGCATCATAAACAACAGCATTTGCAGAGCTGTTTTAAAATTACGGAAACCATCATTATCAACCAGTGTTAAGAGCAGTGGCATGGAATTGATATTTCTCATTGGACATTTTATACAACAAATTGATAATAGTATAGTATACTGTGCTGGTATAAAAGACTCTGAACTTATTCAGAGTTATTCAGTGTAGAAAATCTATTGACCCAAATTAAATTGGCATTGTGAATGTCATTTTGCATTAAAATATATTTTTGAAAAATAGTTCAGATTTATTTGTATCAAGAATTTTGTGATTGTATATGACTGGCTGATGTCTGATGAGATTTATGGCTTGGCACAGCTATGACATACCTGTCACATGGGATTCACCACTGATTCAAAGAAATATGTTTTAGGAATATGCAATAACTCTTGCCTGTCAGGTGGCACATCAAGAGGGCTATTAAACCTTCCCTGATCTTGGTGCAGTGAATCCTTATATCATCAGAAAATCCTGTGCAGTTTTGAGAAATAGTGTAGAGGTAACCACTGAAACCATCTGTACCTCAGTTGTGGTTGGAGCAACACTGGAAAATGATCAGGTCTGTCTCTGTAGCCATTGTGGCTTTTCTCCATTTGAACATAGAAAGTACAAAGTGGTATTTTAGTGAAAAAAAGTTCCTTTGAACAACATTGTGACATCCCCTGTGCATACACTGTCTGACATTTGGTAGCTCTTACTAGCGGTTACAGGCCTTGCAAAAAAGAAAAACATTCATAGTAAACTGGTTTTTGCTATAAGTAAGGGCACAGTAGGCCACAGCTGATACAGCATTTTTGCCAGAGCTCAGCTTACTGTAGGGGTGGAGTGTTTGTTAACATGCTATAATTAGTAGACATTTACCTAAAAAGTTCACAATATGAGGGCTCACTCTAGCCTTAAGCCTGTTGTGGCTGCACCTCAATGGTTCTACGTCAGCTACACATATGCGCTAATACTGATATGTTTGTGGGTCTATATGTATGAGCATTGTAAGAGCTGGCTTCAATCACCAGTCACAAGTATAACTAGAAGCACTCAGAGAGCACAGACCTAGCAGTGTTAAAGAATTCTTCAAAAAATTCCTTGACCCAGATGGCAATCTGGATCACCACCAAAATCTATTTATCTATTTATCTATTTATCTTTTCCCTGTCCCATTACACACATTTCCTGAAAGGTTAATTAATAAAAATTTGAGTTATTTTGCAGACGGACAAACCAGCACTGGCAAAAACATAACCTCCTTGACGGAGGTAGAAAGGGAGCAGGCTAAATGCGGTATGGGACACAAGGTATTTGGGTAATAACTGAGGTAAATGGGTACATATCGGTGCACCAGAAGGACAGAGATTGATGTTGGGTAAATGGAATATAAGGGAGGTCAAGGATAAGATTTAGCATAAAGAGAAGGCTTAAATGGGTAATTTTGAAGTTAATAAAAGGAAGCAATGTGTTTCTGTCAGTGGCTCTACTTTAGCCATGCACAACTGTCACCTCTGCAAATAGGTAATATATGGAGTGTTGTCATATAGAATTGCCATTGTGGAGGAATAGGTGCTCATATTGTTGTAGGACAAGATTCAGAATGAGATGTGTACTTGTGAAACAAAGAATGGTTTTCTAAGGTCAGGCAGGGGGAGGAATAGGATGAAAGTCAGGGTTATCAGATACAGGAGAACAATTTCAATGATGAAAAGATTTAGATCAACAACAACCAAAAGCAATAGGAAATGGAAAGGGAACAATGGAAGACAAAGTGAATTATGAATTTCAGAACAATGTAAATGAGGGAGAAATAGAAATCTGAGGAATATGTTTGAGAATGAAACATGGTATGAGGGAGCAGCTAAGAAAAATTAAATAGATGCTTAAAGTATATATAGTGGCATTTGGTTGATTGTGATGAAAAATATATCTTACTGTTGGTGGCTTGGTTGAGATATAGTCATGGGATAGAATTGAGTGTTTACTGTCCCTGCACTCACTATGCTTTACATATATAGTATTAATTTGTTGTGTCTTTGTCCAGGATCATCAAGTATCAAGTCAAGAAGTGTTGCCCTCCCGACCCCTGAAGCGTCAGAAGGATCCCTGCATCACCGGCAGCAGCACCATCACCAGCCTTCTCTCTTTCACTCCCATGGCTCTGTCTCCTCGTCCTGCCTTTCTCCCTCTCAGGACTGTTGCCTGAATGCCTCCCTGCCCCACCACTCCCATCGGGCACAGCCATCCAAACACAGCCTGCACCACGTCAACAAAATCTTGCGTGCCAAGAAACTGCAGAGACAGGCCCGCACAGGAAACAATGTGGTGAAGAAGAGGGGCCCTGGGCGTCCCAGGAAACACCCCTTACCCTCCCCACCGCCATCCCCACCCCATGTTGTGGAGTTGAATCCAACCTGGAACAAGGACAGAGGGGTGGAGCGGCCTGCAGGGGTCATGGGGTGGGAGGGGGATACTGTGACAGATGCTATTGAGTCAGTTGTCCAGGGACAGCATAGAAAAGGCCAGAAGAGGAAGCACTGGGAGAGAGATGGGGATGCGGAAGAGGAAGAAGAAGAGGACAGGGATGTAGAGGAGCCTGTGGAGCAACTGCCAGAAAGGGAGGAGAACCTGGGCAACCTGGTGGCAAGGTCCAGAACTGGGACAGGGAGAAGCTGGCTTACTCAGGAGGAGCTCCAGCAGTTTCGCGGGTAAGCAAATCATGACTGTACTGCTGTATGATAACCTTTTATAGCCTAAAGTCTCAGCCATGGGATAAAAGCAATGATTCACAGTTAGAGCTAATCTTAGCATTCAGTGCTGTGTATATATAGGAACTTTTATGAAATCCAAACATCACTAGAAACAAAGTTATGCTTCTATTTATAGCTCAATGGAAAGCAAGCCAGATGGCCACTGCTCCCCAGAACGCCCAAGCACTGTCTCCAGGGAGCAAGCTCCACCCATTTCCATAACCAGCCAACGAGAGAAAAGAGCAGCCAGGCCCCCAAAAAAGAAGTTCCAGAAGGCGGGCCTATACTCTGATGTGTACAAGACTGAAGAGTGAGTGCCATAAAATATCTCAAAGCAATTATTTGTTATTCTTGTTTTAATTTAGATATAAGCACATAATATACTGTACATTTTGTCTAGACAGCTCACATTTTACCTTTTCTTCTCAACATGCAGTCCCAGGAGTCAGCTTCTGCAGCTAAAGAAAGAAAAACTAGAATACATACCTGGGGAACATGAGTATGGATTGTTTCCAGCTCCTATACATGTTGGTGAGTGTTATACTGTGTATCCATTATTTGCACTACAATGACTGTCATTTATACACTTTTTTTTTTTCTCAGTCCGCTGAATAAACTTTTGAGTCAACCAGGAAATACTGTATCTTTTTACTTGTAGGACTTCCGTTGTTACTCATCAAAATTATCCAATTTTTTTAAATTATTTTATAAAATTTTAATTTAATAAAAGGGAACTAAATTTTATTTATTTTCAAAAAAGGATTTCTTACGAACAGAACACATTTTTATTTAACAGAGATCTTTATTTTCAGCCATCATAAGCTGACAAAATTTTTGGCAGAAGGCCAAATTTCTTATTTACAGCCAGACTGTGAATATATATAATTTCTGTTGAAATTTCTTTTTCCAAAATTGTCGACTTTGTTTTACAGGGAAGTACCTGAGACTGAAGCGCATTGATTTCCAGTTACCTTATGACATCTTATGGCTGTGGAAACATGATCAGGTGATAAATTGCAATTAGCAATAAGTGGTTTTAGAGTTTTTGCATTCTCACAAAATACTCTTGTGTAGTTTAAATAGTTACTTCTACTATTGACTATTTTTTCTGTCATCAAGCTATTTTGTATTCACTCTTCTGTTACTGTGTTCTGTTACTGTGTACAGCTCCACAAGAGGCCAGATGTCCCCCTTTATAAAAAGATCAGATCAAGTGAGTATTTGGCTTTGATTTAATGAGCCTGCCAACATGTATATCATTTTAAACATTAGGTGTAAGTTTCGCATTCAATCTGTAACAAACTGTTAGAAATTTACAGTGCCATCTCATATTTGAAGTAGTACTCCTTAAGATCCAGCAGATGGCACTTGTAAGGTTTCCTATGAGGGTGACTGCGCAGCAAGAGGTACCTGTACAAACTGAGTGACTTTGGCAAAGACAGCTGCAGCAGCGATACATCTTGGAGATGCAAGCTTACTTAAAGGCGATTTCTTTCTCTACAGACAGAAAGCTGAGTCTGGGTTGCTGCAATAACTGCAACTCTCTGTAAGCTGGCTCATAAATATCTGGGTGTGTGTTCTCAGCTGTGTCTAAGATTGTAAATAAAAAGAGAGCTGCTCTTAAAATGGAACAGGTTGACAGATTTGTGTTTCTAACAAATAATGTATTTGCCATGGCATATGATCAATTTTATGTTTTAGCATAGAACCAATGTAACACTTTTACATTTTAGCAAAAAAGCTGTCGGAGCCTCCTCCTGTTGTCAGCGATATCCCATTCAGGGAAATTAAAACTGGGGGGGGTGTCTTCTATTTTCATTTTTTTAAAAGAGGCAGCCCTATCAGTTACATATGTTGTTTGTAAAACAAGCATTAAAAAAATACTGTCACTGGGTTGCTGGCCACATCTTAAAATGTAACACAATAATTCCCTGTTTGTCACAGATGTCTATGTGGATGTGAAGCCTCTCTCTGGTTATGAAACAACTACGTGCAACTGCAGACCTTCTGAGGGCTCACCTGAAAAGGGCTGTCTTGATGATTGCCTAAACAGGTGAGGACATTATTGTCCATGGTTACAAAAAAGATAGCACTCAGATTCAGTTTATTTCAGATTAATTATTTTTGATATAATGATGCAGGGAAGTTGTGTGGACATCAAAAAAGCCCACAAAAATGTTTTCATTTATTAAACTGGCTTTTTTCTCCAGGATGAGCTTTGCTGAGTGCTCTCCCAGCACCTGTCCATGTGGTGATAAGTGTGACAACCAACATATTCAGAGACATGAGTGGGTGCAGTGTCTGGAACGATTCCGTACTGAGGGTAAAGGCTGGGGAATCCGCACCAAGGAAACTCTACGCTCTGGACAGTTTATTATCGAATACCTGGGAGAGGTTGTGAGCGAGCATGAGTTCAGGTGAGATATGTCAGACAGATATTCTTGTTGAATGGTAGACATGCCCATAAAAGGTATGGGGATGTTAACATATCTTCACACTTGAATATTCTCATATGTTCTTTCTGCCCATTTGACTTCCTCAAATTGTCATTTATTTGGCCATGAAAGTAGTTGAAATCCTGTTTATAATCTTCCACTACTTTGTTCCTACTTCAATTTAGGAGCCGTATGATGGAGCAGTACTTCTCCCACAGTGGCCACTATTGTCTGAACTTGGATAGTGGCATGGTGATTGACAGCTATCGAATGGGCAATGAGGCACGCTTTATAAACCACAGCTGTGAACCCAACTGTGAAATGCAGAAGTGGTGGGTGTCATTTGAGCTTTAAACCAGTTCCCTTCTTGATGTGTTTTCTTTCTTATCAAATTTAAGAATTTAGCTGTGCCTTCTCAGTCACAAGCAAGCCTACTTCTTTACATTTTGTTACTAATGGATAATTGAGGCCGTCCTGCTGTTAACTGCATTAGTCTAACTTTGATCTCAAATAAAAAAAATAATCCGTTCACTTACAATATGTAAATATAAATGGCAACTTTCATTAAAAATTCTTTAAGAATAGGGTTTAGCATTTAGGACTGACACAGAGTAAACTAAAGATACAGAAAGCTTAGACTCTTGCTGGATTGTTGTGAGATGAGAAAGGGAGAAGCTTGACTGGAAAAAGATCCAGCTTGATTATTTTGTTTTTGAAAGCTGTTGTCGCTTAAGGTTAACAGAGTGGAAAATAAATTAGCTCATTACGCAAATAGTTTCACTTAATTGCTTTCCGTTAGTGTTTGGTGATTTGGATGAGATGGGTAATTTCTTACTCTTTGTGTAAGAGGTAAACAGAGTATATTGAATGTACCACAACGGAACAGGAGGATATTCAACACTGGAGTAATATTTTTGCTGTGGATTGCTCCATATTGAAACCTAATAGGACATCCATGATTTCCTCATTGTTGCAAAAATAATGTTAGGAAGATTTTTGTTTTATTGCAGCTAAACCACTTTATCCTAGGATACAGTTAAGTAGTCGCAGTGGATGCTTGGAAATATATTGTTGTCCTAGTTTTGTTGTCTTGCACACACAATTGGGAACACATGCAGTAGGTGCACTTCATTGTAAATGAAAAAGCATTGACAGGAAATCCTAACCTAATTAATATGGTTTTGTGACCGTAATCTGATGAGCTCACCTAAGTCACACTGCCAGCGTTTAGAAAACTAAATGGCCTTGTTTCCTATTTCCTGGCAGATTGCTCTCACACGATGGCTAAACCCATGGCAATCAGAGACTTGGCCAAACCATGTGAAAACAGCCTGGTTTATTGTCTGGGGTTTGCATGTTTATGGGGAATTTGCTCCTCATGTCAATGTAGAAGATTTGACTGTGGACCACTAATGACCAACCTTGAGAGACAGAGTTAGCTATCAAACTGTATCCTCTGCCCTCCAGCATAGACCAGCTCATAATCTAGGGCACTAGCTTGTTCATGTATGAGGTGGTGTTACAATGTACAGTGGCTGGGCTGAAATAAAAAGCTCCACTAGGATGGAAGAGATTTTCAGCACAAAGCCTGACAATTCATCCATCTTGTTACAGAAGAGAGATTACATGCAGTCGGGCCTTAGATACAGCTGTAGTGCCTGAAGACAATCCGCTGAACCAGCTTTTTATCCCCATAGAAAGAATAAATTATGAAGTGGCTGATGGAGAGTAGTGCATTTTATTCTTAGAAGAATGGAGAAAACCCAGAGGACTACTTTGCTAAAAAAGAGATTACAACATGTTGATTGCCAATTCAAGCAACCAAAATCAGGGCAGTCCATTCCTCCTAGGGTTTAATTGTCTTTCTAACATCAAGATTTAAACATATAATTAATGTGTTCTTTTCCTGCAAGACACTTCAATTTGTTTTAAGATATAGGCACTGGTAGTGTATAAATTCTTATCTACTTCTTATGAATTCATAATTTATTCATAATAAACTGAACCTTTAACCAAATCATATTTATCTGCAACATCACTATGCCTATAAAATGCGGGCACTGAAGGGCCACTTCCTGATAGTTCAAAACACACACTGGTCCAGAAGAGGGACTATATAAAATATATTTCTAAATATTTTGTTTTAAAATAATAAAGTTTAATAAAGTTCTCATTAACTCAGTTCATTTTTCTTTCACTCCTCTTAGGTCGGTGAATGGGGTATACAGAATTGGTCTCTTTGCTCTCAAGGACATCAGCAGTGGCACTGAGCTCACCTATGACTACAACTTCCATTCCTTCAACACAGAGGAGCAGGTGATGCATGTCATTTTCATTTCTTTGTGGAATAACAATTTATCCAGATCTATAATCATAGCTGCTTCTGCTTCTGCAAGGGCATTTTCTCGCTTCATGCAACTCATTGTTTTCCACTGTTTCCACTGTTTTTTTTTTAATACTTTTTAGCAAGTGTGCAAGTGTGGTTCAGAGAGCTGCCGGGGCATAATCGGAGGTAAAAGCCAGCGTATTAATGGCCTACCTGGAAAGACCGGAGGGACTCGGCGACTGGGTCGACTTAAGGAAAAGAGGAAGTCCAAACACCAGCTCAAAAAAAGAGTAAGTAATGAATTTCCATATGAAACTCAGAACTGAGTGTTTTGTAATTAGGGTGGGTAGACTGTGGATGAGAAGAACTATCTGTCTGGAGAAAATACACCTGAGAAAAAGAGAGGTTAATGGTCATATCACAGTTTTAGGGTCACAATTTTTGGTTCGGTTAAGGTTATTTTTTAAATATATTTTACGCCCTAGAAATACTTACCAACATTTACACATTTTTATTATATATTCCCAAGGACATGTCCTGCAGTCATGCAAAACTAAAAGAATGGGGTAACTTGATTTGACACATCAGTGTTAGAAATCTTAAATCAAAATAATGTAAGATTTTTCTTATGAATCAAATGGATCGAACAGTACACTTGCCCAGAACAGTGATATTCATACCAAACGTGACAGATTTCAAACCATTCCACCCCTAATGTAAAAGTGTTTTATGTTTATGCCAGAATAAATACTGTAACATAAAAAATGAAGAAAAATACAGCATAGCTCATTTTTATGTATCCATGCCTGGCAATCAGGTGCAGTGTCTATGTAGGCCACAAATAAGTCTGCATCTCAGAGGTACTTCAGTGGTCCCATGGCACCTACAAAAGTAACTTAGTCACCTTAAAGGATTTTACTTTTGAAAAAGGACTGAATTTCATGACCTAAAATGTATATCATGGTCTGTTTTAAATATAGACACTCAGTAAAGCACAGTGTGGTTGGGGTAGGAAGGCTTAGAAGAAAACAAGAGTAACATGTTTCTAAATTTATTAGCAAAAATCATTTCCGTACAATCACCTTTATTTTCAGGAGGAAGAGTCGAGTGACAGCAACAAGTTTTACCCTCATCTCATGAAGCCCATGTCCAACAGGGAAAGGTAAATGCACACAAACTGACACAAAAGATAAATTAACATTCTGATCATGTTTCATCTGTATTATACACTATATGCATAACTTACTGGAATTGTACAGATTGTGTCAATTATTATAATATTCTGATTATAATTCATTTTTTACTCCATCACATGTATTGGCCAATATCAATTAATATTTTTTTTGTTTTCACTCAAGACTTTCTTGAAGAAATTTTATTTTGTTAAGATGCACCAAGTGACAAACATTTTGACACATAATTAAAAAAAACAAACACTTCATTATGATTCGATATTTTTGCATTCCTATTCAGAAAATATATAGTTAACTTTGACTTGGTGGTATATTTCAATATAACAGGAAGTGATTGAATGTCTAAAATTATACTGGGTACAAGTTAATTAGATGAATGTGTTTTCACTTTTGATGTCAATATTTCCTTTAATATAATGACTTTATGTAGGATTTAGTGTTTTTAATTATTTCCAGCCTAAAACAGGGTGTATTTGCTAAAGCAAGTATGATAGGTGAACAGATGTTGATGTACTATTACTCAGTCTTTGGTCACACTCCTGTCTTCTCTTCTTAATTCACCAGAAACTTTGTACTGAAGCACCGAGTGTTTCTCTTGAGAAACTGGGAGAAAATGAGGGAAAAACAGGAGCTCCTGAAGAGAGAGGGTGAGAGAGAGAGGGACGCAAGTAACCTGTCCATGTATACACGCTGGGGAGGAGTCATCCGTGACGATGGCAACATTAAGTCTGGTGAGTATCCAAGTTCAGAGGTGTGAACAGTGTGTGAAGGGTTTAAGAAAAAAGAAAACTTGACAGCATATAAAAAAAAAACGTTTTAGTGACTGACTGTGTATGTTCACTCATCTGCTGTAACATTGTAACAAGATAATCTGCATATTTTCTTGGGCTGAAATGATTAATTGATGACTAAAAATGTGAATATTATTATTGAATCATTTGTGGATAAAACAAGACATTTGAGAAACATCATCATCACAGGTCTTTCCTCCCTGCTGCCACACCTGCACCAAAGATGCTTTATTCCCTGTGCAATACTGCACATTATAAAACTTCCCTGAGCGCACTGTTTACTTGTATGTACTGTATATAGCTAAGCTATTGTTATTTATCTTGTTTTTCATATTATTTTTTCTTGCACATACTGTATTCAATACTCTTGAATAATCTTTATTTCCTTATCTTATTTCTTCTTTCTAACTTATTGTGATTTTAGCTGCCGTAATACTGCAAATTTCCCCATGTAGGACAAATAAAGGATTGTCTTTTCTTGTCTTATTTCTAGGCTTGGAAAACATTTTCCAAATTTTCAACATTTTCTGACATTTTAGGGACATTATATGGACCAAATGATTACGAGATTGAATCGAGAAAATAATGAACGGATAAATTGATTATGAACATAATCCTTAGCTGCAGTGTTAATGTTATCTGAAATTATGTAAAATAATGTAGAAAGCTAATGTGCAAGGTCATCCCTGTTTTCCAGATGTGTTCCTGACACAGTTCTCGGCTCTGCAAACGTCACGGTCAGTGCGTACACGGAGACTTGCCGCTGCTGAGGAAAACACAGAAGTCACACGGACTGCTCGCCTTGCACACATCTTCAAAGAGATCTGTGACATGATCACCAGCTACAAGGGTAAGATTCTTTGTGGATAAATGCACATTGTGTACATAATGTGCACTAATTGAAAAACTAATGACAAAATGTTATTCTTTTGCCTTATCTCAGATTCAGCCGGTCAGACCCTTGCTGCTCCGCTGGTGAACCTTCCCTCTCGGAAGAGGTAAGAGAGCAAACCAGCATGTCTACTGGTTCATTCATAATGTTTTACTGTTTTTAAGACAACAATGTTATCAGGTCTATCAGTGTGTAGCACCCACATAGTGTAACAGTTTATCAGTTTACCACATGTTTTGAGCCATGACAGCCTGTGCTTTGATTCTTGTCCAACATTGATATAATCACTCCTGTGTCATAACAATAACAGCACTAATACAGTCACGGTTGGAAATTAAATTTTGTTTTCACTGGGCTGCGCTTATCAAAAGTCGAGATGATCGCTATTTTCTCTGAAATGTATTTTATTAAATTGTGTAATGAAAAGTCAGACTTTCAGGTACTTACCATGTTTTTGTGTGCCATCAGGAACAGCCAGTACTATGAGAAGGTGTCCGACCCTCTGGACCTGAGCACCATTGAGAAGCAAATCCTCACAGGCCACTACAAGACCGTTGAAGCTTTTGACACAGACATGCTCAAAGTTTTCCGCAATGCTGAGGTAGGTAGATTTTTTTAACAATCCTCTGCTGTTTACAATAAGCACATGAAAAAGCATTTGAACCTGCATGCTTATGTGTTACATGTTAATAGTAATTTTATTTCTCCTTTAATCTGCTGTCTCATTTGCTGTTCTCTTCCTGTATCGATGTGACCTCCTTCTGATTACACACTCCATCTCTGTCAAATTGACACAAGTTGGATTTTCTGCAGCATCTGTGTTTGATCAGTAAAATTAAGCATTGCAAGGATATTTTTGATAGTTTATAAGTGTCATAATGGAGCAGCAAGAACTGGGCTAACTGGATATAACCACACAACTCCAGTGCATCTGCAGTGGACGCACTGTGGGTCCTTTTGATTTGTGTCTGTATAGCATAGCACTTGAAACAAGTGCCTCTTAAAACCTGTCAGGGACGCTTAATTTTCCATTCAGAGAAGTTTGAAGTGCATGTCTGAATTAGATTGACCCCTTGGTTCTAAGGCCCTTTTTTTGGCAGGCTGCAAAAATGTGTGGAATGTAGTTTATTGTTGAATTAAGAGCTGTGTTGAATTAAGAGCTGTGGAGTGTTGCCTTGTCGGTGGAATTTTGGCAGCTGCAGCAAGGTAATGCATCATTATCAGACCTTTGTCCTGCAGCAAATTGTCAGTAGCTTTGCAGGCAGATCACCTTAATGTCTTGTTTGAATGGTTGAATGATGAGGGTGTAATTCTGGGGTCAAATGTGCATTCGTCTGCCTCCTTATATGATTTATGTTATGTCTTTATGCTGTCTGTGAGATCCTGTTGTCCTGCCATGCGTTTGAACACACTGTCAGTCACACATTTAAAAAGATGATTTCCTGGAAATGTATTGTATTTGGCAAACAAAGAATGCAGCTGCATTTATGACCATCTTATTTTCCCAACAGAAATATTATGGCAGGAAGTCATCAGTAGGCAGGGACGTGTGTCGGTTGCGGAAAGCTTACTACAGCGCTCGTCATGAAGCTGCTGTTCAGATTGATGAGATTGTGGGCGAGACTGCCAGCGAGGCCGACAGCTCAGATTCGCTGGAGCGGGATCATGGCCACCATGGAGGAGGGCTAGGGTCTCATGACAAGGACGATGACATCATACGTTGCATCTGTGGAATGTACAAGGATGAAGGCCTCATGATCCAGTGTGAAAAGTGCATGGTAAGAAGCTGGGTGTCCAAAAAATTTTGAAAAATCAGTAGTTCACTTAATTTACCGCTATGTCTGACTATATGATAGGTTCCAACTTTTTAATGTGCGTACTTCTCTTGAGACTACCTTTAACTACTTTTTTTTCCAAAGGAGTGTGCAGTCAGTCCTTTGTGTGTACCTTCTGTTTTTAAGACAAAGAAAACAAGGAGGGTTACAAATAGTGAATATACTGTACTGTATCTCCAAAAGTGTTTGTCCTAGCTATCCTGTTGTACAGGATGTGTGGTGGTTGCGGTTCTGTTCTGTTATACTGGTTATACAGGAAAGATGGCTACAGTACAATAACAGAGGCTAGATACAGATGTTTACACTTGTTAGAAAAAACATTTATAACAGTTGGGGAGGTAATCAAGTCGACCACCTGTTTTATAACCATAACCACCATAATCCGTTTTTGTCGTTGTAGGTGTGGCAGCACTTTGACTGTATGCGGCTAGAGTCTGAGGTGGAGCACTACCTGTGTGAGCAGTGTGACCCTCGGCCTATAGACAGAGTATGTTTATTGTATCAAAAATAGCTGTGAAGCCTGAAATTTATTTTTTCCATTTCTGAATGTGTCAAGAACCCCTTCTAATTTAACTCAAATGGTTTGATGTTACTATAGGAAGTTCCCATGGTACCCCAGCCCAGCTATGCCCAGGCTGGCTCTGTCTACTACATCTGCCTCCTTAGAGACGATCTGCTGCTACATCAAGGTATAGAGGAAACAGAAAACAGCACCTATCAGCTTAGTAATGTTCAGAAAAACTCGCTCTCTACTTGTGTAACGGTTATAGCCATTAAAATCTTGTCTTTGACTTCAAGTGGTTTAAAATTTCATCACATCTTGTCAAAAAATTTGACCAAAAGAGGTACTGAATGTGTTCAAATGTGAAACTGGCTTGAAACCTTAAGTCAGAGTTTTCAGAAACAAAATTCCATCTTTTAAGTGGCTTTGATCAAGAGCAGTCAGTTTCATGTGAAATCTTTCCATTGTGTAGACAATTCACAAATGTATGTGTGTGCGCGTTGTTTGCAGGTGATTGTGTATACCTGATGAGAGACAGCAGACGCACACCAGAGGGCCAGCCTGTCAGACAGTCGTACCGTCTCCTGTCCCATGTTAATCGAGACAAACTTGACATCTTCCGAATAGAGAAACTCTGGAAAAATGAAAAGTAAGTTAAACAGGAATGATACAAGAAACATATCGGGCAGTAAGTAAAGTTCTAGTGTACTGCTGCAACCAACTATTTTATCTATTGATTAGTCTGTCTTTTTTGGTCTATAAATGTCAGAAAATGTTGATTGGTGTCCAAACCTTGAAATGATGATGTTGTGAAATGACTTTTGTTTTGCCTGCAAACCAACATTTTCATTGTTAATATTTTTTTGTTATATGGAGCAAAAAAGCTGAAACCTGGAAAAAAAAAGAAAAAAGTTTGTTCTAATTACTTAAAAAACATTCAAACCAATTATTCAGTTATTACTATTCTAGCTGAAGTTGTTACTGTCTGCTGACTGTTGTGTACTCTAACTCTAAAGGGGTGAGAGGTTTGCCTTTGGCCACCACTACTTCCGTCCTCATGAGACACATCATTCTCCATCACGCCGTTTCTACCAGAATGAGCTGTTCCGCATGCCACTCTATGAGATCATCCCACTAGAGGCAGTGGTGGGAACATGCTGTGTTCTTGATCTCTACACTTACTGCAAGGGTGAGGGAAAACACACATACCCACATAGACTAGAATCACATCTTAAATTTTTTCCCCCGCCCTTTTTGATTGAGTAATTCTTTCAACAATTACTCCTGAGGTTTCCATGATGCTTGATTAAAGCTTGTTACTGGCTAACTGTGAGACCGTGTAATAATTAATAAGAAAGAGAGCTGATAAATGAAGATTAACAACCCCCTAATGGTTTAGCTGTTAGCTTCAACAGGCTTTAAACAACACACAGCCGAAGAAAAATACACAGGCATTTGCTCTCTATTTTATGACGACATAAATTGTAGCAATTCTTGGCTAATACAAAATGCTTGTCTTTATACAGGACGGCCGAAGGGTGTAACAGAGCAGGATGTGTACATCTGTGATTACCGCTTGGACAAGTCGGCTCACCTTTTCTACAAGATCCATCGTAACCGCTACCCAGTCTGCACCAAGCCATATGCCTTTAACCATTTCCCCAAGCGGCTCACACCCAAAAGAGACTTCTCGGTGAGAGTAATGGGGGGGGTCCTGACAGGGTGGGGCAGCTGTACTGCCACCTGCTGCTGATTTCTAAACATTGAAAGATATTTTAAGTGTAAAGGGATAATATTACAGTATCTTATCATTCAATTAATCCATTCAGTACTAAAGCTTGTACATTGTGACAAGGACAGTAGTCCACATATTTAACCTTTATTTTACCAGGAGGTCTCTTGAGATTAAATCACTTTTTTTGAGGGAGACGTGGCCAAGAGGCACACCAGTACAGTAAAAAACAAACAGAATAAAAACAAATATACGCTTAAGACGTCGTAAAATCGTTTAAGTCCAGTTTAAGAAAAGCAATTTCACTCTTCTGTTAAATAATTTGTCATTAGATTTTTGAGTTCGCTCAGAGAAATAAAATTCTGGAGCTGTAATGAATTTTTCAGATTGTTCCATGGCCAAGGTGCAGAGTAGGAAAAAGCCTTTTTTATCAAGTTCTGAGTGAATTTTAGGAATTGTGAAGAGGAACGTAATGAGCAGGAGTTGTACCCACTGCTGGCTGGGCACATAAGATGACAGTGCGTGTTCCACTGTGCATGCAAACGTAATGTTGAGGCTGCCTGCAGCAAAATCATAGGTGAAGAAGGGGCTAAAACAGTTGCATTGATTTGTTTGTCCTTTCTCAAACCACATCTCTAATCTGAAATCTAATTAGACTATACAAAACAAAAAAAAAAGTATAAAACCTAGATCTGATTTTGACATTTTTGCAGCCTCATTACGTTCCTGACAATTACAAGAGGAATGGAGGTCGTTCAGCCTGGAAAAGTGAACGTCCAAAAGGAGCTGGAGGCTGCGAGGACGACGGCTCTTCCTGCGACAGAGGTGAAGATTTCCCACCTGAGGCCGAAGAAGGCAGAGTATTGGAAGACAACATGGACGTGACTCCACAGGATCCTGAACTTCTTTCAGTGAAGCCCAAAAAAGCAGAGCGGGAAGGGAACGGAGATGAGGATGAAGATGAGGAGGAGGAAGAGGAAGGACGAGAGGCTGAGGAACGCAAGGAGCTGGAAGAGTGTTCCACTGAGAGGATTGGGGAGTTGCTTGAACTCCCATCATCGTCAGCATCCTCACCGTCGCACCAC
Source organism: Brachirus orientalis (assembly GCA_016785285.1). Classification (NCBI taxonomy): domain Eukaryota; kingdom Metazoa; phylum Chordata; class Actinopteri; order Pleuronectiformes; family Soleidae; genus Brachirus; species Brachirus orientalis. The sequence goes on along the minus strand of JAFBJR010000379.1, from coordinate 454,146 downwards.
CCAGCGCTGGGCAGGAGAGAGGCCCAGAGGGAACGGCTTAACAAAATTTTGCTGGATCTGCTGCACAGAACTCCCAACAAGAATGGTGAGGGACCGGGAACAGAGCAGGGGGGTAGGTCATCAAATAAATGAGGGTTTAAGTCTCAGGTTGCTATGACACATTTTGCAAAACAGATTTTATACTAATTTTCTGAAAGGGTGCAATTGATGTTGGTATAAGAACAGTTTGTCAAAATCTACAGCTTAGATTTTGTTTTCATTCTTTTTTATATTTTTCCCTGCAGTTTGCTCTGATGCATTGTTTTAACCTGTTTTCCATCTGTATTATCCAAAAACCTTTCAACATCAACTCTGTGTCTAATTTCAGTGTTGACAGAAAAGGTCCAGTAATGTTCCATTTTAAATACACAACTCATCAATGAATTGCTCTCTCTAATGAACAAAAACAAAGCATCACACGGCTTATTCAAACACTGCACTGAGGAATGTATTCGCTCGTTATGAGAACAGGGTGTTTAACTTCCCCGTTTTGTCTTCTGTAATTATTGATATTTTTCATTATGTATTTTTTCAAGGTATTATATCAGTATCAGTATTCATTTTAGTATTTGGACAGCAGTGCATGTGTTTTCTGGCATTTTTTTTAATTTGAAAAATTGAAAGAGGAAGAAATAAGAATAAAAATTTAATCTCATGTCTTAAGAAAGGAAAGACCAGAATTTGCTGATCAGCAAGCTCAGAATTACACCTCAAACATCTGTTTAAAGTTAAAAGGTGGTTTGAGAGAGTTTTTTTTAGAGAAAGTTGTCTTGGCTTTATGTTAGGAAGCTGGTTACTGACACTTTAAAGCTTTTAAAAGCCTAAAGCATAAGCTGCAGTAGAGGTACCTTTACCATTACCTTTGCTGTTGCTTTGATAAAACATTCTGTGTCAGCTCTTATTACCCAAACCCTAATTCTCTCTCTCTCTCTGTCTCTCTGTCTCTCTGTCTCTGTTGTTCCAACAGCCATAGATGTCACTTATCTCTTGGAGGAGGGTGCAGGGCGGCGGCTACGGCGACGGACGCTCGGTTTTGGTGACTTTGTGGGGAGGAAGTAACATTGCTATGTGCCTGTCAAGCACACTGTTTTTCACTTTGTGAGCAAGTGTGGAAAAAGGAGAGGGGGAGCGAACATTGTTGGTTATCTGACCATTAAGGACCACAATGCATCCTTGAGGGCCTCTTCCCATTTACCTCTTCCAAGACTGTCATCGCAGCTCTGAGAGAGTGGAGGGTTTAGGAACCGCTGACTCTGAGGAAATTTCGGCTTTCTAAAAGTTCTCAAGGAGCACGAAGAGAGGGGGGACCCAGAGTTATTGCTTATTTAAGTAGTTTGATGCAAAACCAGTTTTTTTTTTTTATTTTCGTAAACATAGGAGAAATAACCCATGCACTTAAATGCATTGAACATGGCAAAAATGGGTAGATGAATTCCACTAGCAAGCGTCAAAAATGACACAAGTGGTACTGAACAGTGGATAGAGCGAGGGATGGGTTATTCCTTTAACTCAGTGATGGTGTGCATGCTGGAGTATGAGGTCTCCTTGTTGGATCTTGCTGCAATGACAAAATCTAAGAGACAAAAGAAGATCAGCATCAGGACTGTTGGAGGGTGGGGGGCAAAGTAGAAATGTAAGTTGAGCAGTGTGCTCAGATGCTGCTCATGAGAAAGAGAACAAGGGTGGTGAACTGCACTTTTGGTACCATGGATATTGTGAAGCTCCGTGTAATGTATCTATAGTGAAAACACACTAACACTCACAGTATTGGATGATGCAGTCTGGAAAAAAAAGCGATTTCAAAAGTCTATTATCTTTAACCCATTATACTGTAATTACTCACTTAGGAACTGAAGAGGCTGGGGGGTGCGTTTATTAACGGGAGGGGGAGGTAAGATTGAGTGTGCGCTTTAGTCAGTCAAAGTGTCTTGTTGAGGTTTAGATTTTTTATTTTCTCGTGAGGCAGTCAGCTTCACCCTCTTTTCTGAAGTAACATGATTCACCAGCTCAACTAAAAAAGGTGTGTGCGGGGGGACACTGGCTTTAACAGTAACGCCTTACACAGCTGTGCTCCCTGCCTGCCTTGTGTGCAAATGTATGCGTGCACACTTATCGTGTGTCTGTTCTGTACTCTGCCAGATTTCTTGAAAATATACCTTTTTAAGAAAAAAGAAAATAAAAAAATTTTAAGGGCTCGATGGCAATTAACAGTTTTAAGAAAACTATGGAAAACAATACTTAACATAAAATGTATCGTGATGGTCATATTTTCTTAAATTCTGTGAGATGGGTGGGGCATTGTATATTGGGAGGGGAAGGGACTAAGGATCCTTTTTTGTCTTTAAACTATATGTTCCTGGTTGCTATGGAGAATGTTTTAAAGGAAATTGTGATTTTTGATGAGATTTCTTCTTGTTTCCCCAAATGCTTCTGCTAAAAAAGGGACAGCCCGCGATATCCCTGTGCGGTAAACTGACAGAGACGTGACAAGACTGAGACACTGACAGAAGGAGAGAGAGGGAACGGGAAGCTGTACAGTGCCAAGTTATGTAAATATTATACACTTTACATTGAGGAGTGTCTCCAAAAGCAATATCTTGAAAAAGGATTTTGTTAATTATTGTACTGTACAGGACTCAGCCCTAAATGTATTATGATTATTATAATAATGATAATATTATGATTTTTTCCGTTTGTATTACTATTATGAAGACACTTAAGCTTGGAGGAAAATGATTTTTTTTTTTGTCCAGAAAATCTCACAGTAACTGTCCTGATGACATAAAAACTAAAATAAAGTTTTAGTTGCCTATAAATGAAATTCATCTATGTACTGCATGAACGAGAAGAATGTCAAACGGACACAGAAGGCATTGGGACATGACAGTGACTCGGACATGACACTTGTCATTGAATATTGTTAATAATATTACTTTTAAGGAGAATGTACTCCTTGTTTTTTGCTGCAAAGTGTTGAACACTAAAAAAACAAATCAACATAAAAATGTTAATGATATTTTTAAACAGTGACGGACACAAAAGTACAGCTGTCGGCTCAATATCATATTGTTTTTGTTTTTGCCTTTCAAATAGGAATCGGTTCCGTTTTGTGATAGCAGTCATTGTATGATGCTTGTACTTGTATTTGTGTGTTTTGTGTGATTTGTTTAGTCCTTTTTAGACAATCACAAAATAAGATGCAAGCATTGTAAATGGCAGACTGGCGGACATTTTGTGATGTGTACAGTTTGTCAAAAAAAAAAAAATTCTTCCACTCGTTAAAAGTTTGTAATTATGATTCTTAAGTCATGAAAATGCTGTTGGTTTTTACTTTTTGTTTTATATTTGTTTTATTTTTTTTTGTTTGTTTTTTAATAAAAAGCACTACATTATTGTGAATACACCCAACGTTGTTGTGCTTTGAATACTTTGCTTTGAATGTTGTGCTGAAAGTCCAATCTCTGTCTTAGTTTTAAACTTTTTTGACATTGAATTTTTTCTGCCACTTTTCTACTATAGAAAATGAATGGAAAGTGCAGTTGAAGAACAATAACATTACAATATTTAAAAAAAAAAAAAAAGTTAACCAAATCATTTGAGCTAGTTTGAGATTTATTTCCACGTTAATTATGGACAATCAGGATTACTGTAAATAAATTGTGTTTAGTTTTAATTTAATCATGTAAATTCTCTCTACTATTTCATATGAATTTATTTATTTATTTTTGCTATTTTCCCACGTAGAGGAAACGAGTTGAGCGGGCAGATCAAAGGCAGGTCCGTTAGCTCGTGCTCGCCTCAAAGTCAAAGGCTTGAGTACTCCGCATTACCCAGCATTCTCGACTGCATCTTCTGGGAGAAATGCACTTGCTCTCCATTTTAAACTCGATAAGGACAATGATTGGGGGGGACGTGACTATTCAAGTCTCGCGTTGAAGTCTGGACTCTTAGTTGCCATGGTAACAGCACAACGACGCTCAGCGGTTCATCTCGGCGCTCGACACGAATGCGGACTCATCTGATGAGCAGTGCCTAACAGCGGGTCGCTGCCATGTCGAGGAAGAGACACGCGAAAGACAAAGCAGAGAAGACGAGCGCAGAGGACGAGAAAAATGCAGGTTAGACTGCAACAGTCAGTCGTGTGGAACTTTAGCTGCGTTAGCACCACAGCGAGCGTCACCAGCATTTTGATACCGCGGTGAAGCTCGACTGAGTCTGGATATGTGAAACTGTTACATTCACTGCAACCAGAGAGCTGCTTTCTTATTCAACCCGCTGCCAACTCACATTACTAACCAAAGTATTATTTCGAAACATACAGTATTTTCATTGGATTCCATGTCACGTGACCCACAGACTCCAAATCACGTCAGATACTGTACATTCTCAGAAAGTGGGCGTGGAACCACAGAGGGCTAGTTTACATATACATGATCATATTACAGTAGGTGTTAAAGAAGTGTCAGTAAATAGTCAGAGAAGCCATGCACACGTTTGTTGTCATGAATTGGACTGGGGGAGTTTATTATCTTTAAAAAAGTGGGTCTTCATATGAAGGTTTGGGAAACATATCACTACTTTCACTGGATTTTAATGGTTCTCATATTTTAAATTAAAGTTCATATTAATTTTTGGGATTTGGAATCTGGGTTGCATGACAAGCTGTTGGAGGCTGTTGGAATTTATTTTTTTTAACTAATAAGATATTAGACAGTGGACACACCACAATCCTGTACAGCAGACATTCCCAAAGTTAAGAGTACCGGGACCCACTTTGAAATCTGAAAATCCTCTGAGGTCCACACCCAAACCTTAAATCATGACTCTGCTCAACACATGAGAGTAGGATCAATAATTCCCATATTTACTATTGCTTTCATGTGAACATGAAATATAAAAATTCAGCATGTGGCCATTACAGCTGGGCTTCATGTGATATTTAAAAGGGTTAACCTCACAACAAAGTGCATAATTATCCATCATCATAAACAATGAGTGCAAATGTTGTTGATTCTGGATATGTATACATAAAATGTGACAATGTTGCTATATACTATATATTACCTGCCATACTAGGTCATAGAAAGGAAAAATAGCACATAATTTGGCCATGGCTTTGTTTTATTCCTTGTATGAATTTCTTGAAATCTATTGTACAAACAGTGCTAAACAAAGTCATTAGACCATCTGTCATATAAACTAGAAAACATAAATATTTTAGACATTTTTCAATTTTTTTTTTAAAACTTTAAATGTTATTATCATTTATTTGGCAAATAATAAACAGAATTCACATTTTGATACCCAACTTTGAGCAGGCTCACTGAGCTTCTTCTCTGAGAAGTCATAATTAGATATTAATCAAGCACAGGATTAAACAACTCTTATTTTTCTGTTCAGGTAAGCAACTAAATAACTATAATTTAACATCTTAATCATGAAACAATAGTGTGCTTTGCTATATTTCCAGTTTTGATGTAAAATAGTAAATTGGATGGATAACAATAATAATTATATTATAACGTCATTTTGGTTAAAGAGCGTCTACATACTGGTGTATTAGCCATTACAGAAACATAAAAAATGATTTTGATAATTACCAATGCTGTTATTTAGGGCAGCTGTTGCATAAAGCTTACATTGGGTGGTGGTCTAATAAATTTGTGAAGCACTATAACTTACAGCAGTATAAAACAGTTAAAAACACATTTATTTATTTATAGTATTTAATGACCTCACCTGCAGTACCATCATACGATCCATACCATATATGAACTGAAGTGGCATCAGTGATTAAATTTGGAGTAAGCTATTGAGAAAAAATTATTTAAATAGTAATAGTCATATAAAAAAAATATGACGTCAAAATTAAGTGAGTGGGGACATTATACAGAGGCTATTAAAACAATGCATTTTTCTCTGATTCAAATGAGAATGTCCCTGAGTGAATGCCCTCGGATCTGTCACATATTCTGGGGTAATCTCAGTGTACAAATTCAGTCTAATATATAATATATAAATGTCAGGGATTAAATTCCATTCGCTCACTTTTATTCCTTGCAGTTCCCTTCTGTAGTTAATCTGCCCGAGTGGTTCATGTAATTATTAACAGTTATAAATTTGAGCTCTTATGTGTTTTTTTTAGAGGAGACTCCAAGTGAAACAGTCGAGACTTTAGGTAAGTAACATTATCAGGCTGTCTGATAATGTCGATCCGTATGGTTGATGCTGTTAAGGCAATGTGGAGATACAATTCCCTGGACTGTGTGCTGTTCTAGACATAAAGCACATCCCATTTTCATGAACATATCATTCATGGATTCTACCATAAAGATGATGAAATAAGAAATGAATTGCCCTCAATGATATTCTGAGCCTCAGTTGACGGAAAATTCCTAATTGAACCTGCAGAAGACAAACAGTTACGGTTTATCGCTGCATCTTTCCTGTCCAAACCTTGGCTCAAAGTGGAGCTGGAGAACGAGGATCCCATCAGTGCCAAGAGCATAAAGATTTCTGGTGAGAACCCAGAAACACCACAATTCACTTTGGTCTGATGTTTATTTATTTTCTTTCTTTGGTTATAATATACATTTTTTAAAACGTGCACAGGAAAGAAGTTAGATGAGCAGATTGCCAGTGTGCTACTGAAGATACTTCCCTTGTTGAGGCAGCTACAGAGGCTGCAGTGAGTGTCCTTGTGTTACATGGAGCAGGGTTACAGTGTTTACTGTCTTATTCTTGTTTTATTAATTTGTGTAATCACTGTGTTGCAGGTTGTGGAAGGCAGAACTGACAGAGGGAATGGTAACCTCCCTCAAGAGCACAATATCCCTATGTTCCAACCTCAGGTGTGTGGACACTCTGAGTCTTTGCTTTGTTTTGTGGCTGCATAGTGGTCCAATGGTTGGCGCTGGTGCGTCACAGCAAGAAGGTTCTGTTTTAATCCCACTGTGACCAAGGCCTATTTGTGTGGACTTTGCACGTTTTGTTGAGTCAGGTTAACACTGCAGTGCACTGATGTCTTTGTGAACGGAAACTACGTAGTATATAACATAAGCCGTATGCTGCATCCTTCATCCGAAAACGGCCTCTGTCAAGCAATACTATCAGACCTGACTGAGCATTTGAGAGTTTGCGTGTATACAGCAGCAGCGCAGGGGCGGCGTTACATAAAAGAAGCATTTACCAGGACAAACTGCCGAACAAGTGCTGTTGTTGGTCGTGCTCCAACCTGTTTGTCTCACTTTACGAGAGAGCAACGTTGCTGTTGCCTCTGACGGTTTTGACACAAAACAAACCACTTCCTGTGTGCAGAGCGGGAATTTCGCCCAGACAACGCAAGATGTGACACTGCTATACTGAGAAACACAGTGTGTGGCGCTGATAGGGCTTAAACCCCTGAGACAATAGTTTGAGTGTAACATATTTATTTATATTACAGTTTTAAGTATATTAACACTATATCAGGGCCGTTAACAATGAAAGTGTGTACATGTTGACCCAAGCCAGGACAGGCTGAGATTATCTGTGTCATTGTTTCAAAACCAAGTCTCAATTTTATATTAAATATATACAGTATGTAAAAGTTACTGTCTGTCTCTATGTGGCCCTGTGATGGACTGGCGACCTGTCCAGGGTGTACCCTGCCTCTCGCCCCATGTCAGCTGGAGTTAGGCACCAGCACCCCCCACGACCCTGAGTGGATAAAGCGGTAGAAAATAAGTGAGTGAGAGTGTAAAAGTTACTTTCAACAGTTGGAGATTATAAAATTATAGGTGTGTGAATGGATTACTGTCAGTCTTGGACAAAGATACACAGTATAGATAATGGACGGATGTATTGAACATTATCACTCAGACACTCGGGTTTACTGATCCATCTCTTTCTGTCTTGGTCTCTACCAGGGTTGTAATATTAGAGGGCAACCCTCTTCCAGAACAGAGCTACCACTGTCTTCTCTCTGAAGACAGCACGTGAGTCGCCAAAGCAGTTACACATTTCACATAGTAGTAGTAGAAGAGACCTTGTATAAATAAACCCGGATTTGCGCAAACTGAAGCGCAAAAATCACGTGTGTTTCTTTGTTTAAGCCTCACTCACGTGTCCCTGCGAAACAATCGGATAGGAGATGACTGCGCTCGTTTGATTGGGTCTGCTCTCTCAACAACCAGATCTTCTAACAAGAACCTCATGTCACTGAGTCTGGCATTCAACTGTATTGGCGATGCAGGTGCAGCTCACATTGCACAGGTATAACCTGAAAGCTGCCTCCATATTCCACCTGCTCTCATCACGATGACCGAATGTTCTTTTCATCTTGTTTTCCCTCTCAGGGCCTACGGTTTAATCATGCCTTGCTCTTTCTCTCATTGGCCAACAATTGGATTGGAGAGTCAGGAGCTGCTTGTCTGGCTGAGGTATTATTTAGGTTCAAGATTTTAACACCAGGGATAAAACATTTGAACTATTTTAATTATATTCAGCTTTTTATACCAATAAAATGGATCTTGAGTTCCCTTTTTTTTCCAGATACTTGGTGACTTTGCTCTAACTCATGAAGAAGTTGTGGAGAGGAGGAAGCTGCTTCTGGAGAGAATAGAGTCCGGAAGTGTGGTAACGTTTCACATTAATAACAAATCCAACTACGAATGAATCCTCATCTCTAAATAAATGTTTATTTTAGAGGGCTTACTCACTTGGCAAAACCGTCTCAAACAGATTCTTACAAGTTGCCCTAAAGAGAAATGTTACTCATGATGCTGCAGTTTCTACCGAAACAGTTGTAAATCACTTTACCTCCATTGCATTGGGAGACACTTCAAAGGCCTTTGTTTGAAATCAGAACAATTAACAGTTATCTGTGTGGGCTATAGGCTGTGAAGGGGTTAGAAATAACCATTTTCATTTTCCGTAAATGCTTGTTATTTCCAGCAGCCTCTTCGAGCTGATTCTATCCAAACAACTGCAGATGAACTTCCCAAAGTACCCAGCAGCACCTCACTGAACGTCAGCAAAGGGGAGAAAAAAAGCTCCAAAAAAAGGGTAATTTGCCAACATTGGTTTGATTCCAACCTGTTTGGTTTGCCATCTTCTCAATATCATGCACTATGGATTCTTGTGAACGCCCTTAAATTACAGGGGGCATCAAGAAAAGACGAGAAATCTGCTCCCAGCAAGGAGAGGCTGAAGTCTAAAAGGAAAGGTAATCGCTTCTGCCACAGGTACATTTTTATGGTATTATTCTCTGAGAGCAGAGAATGTTTATCTGTTCATGGCCAACTCTTTGAATCTCTCCTAGCCTCCAGTGCTAAGGCACAGAGTAAAAGCCAGAAGACAGAGGACAAAGAAAAACAACAAACTGCACTGGAGGTATCAGACTTGTGCTCTCTATATTGTGGACTGCATATCATACAAATCTACAAAAGCTCAGTGTATTAAACAGCCACTTATTCCACTTATTTCCTGCAGGTTCAATCATGCACTTCCCTGAATGAGGTTTGTCTGATGACATCCTATTTTGAACTTAAAATTTGCTCTTGATAATGACTCTGATTTGAATTTAGTGATACGTTGTCATTCACTTGTTTCCTCCTCCACCATTAGGTAGAATCAGTGGAGCCAGGGAACCCTCTGCTGGAGAAGACACCACAGTACAGGTATGGACAGCTCTTTCTGCCTGGAAACTCAACTCTGGTCTCTCTCAACCTGGCAGGTAAGTGACCGTGATGAGTAACTCATGTCAGCTTCAGAGAGAAAAATAAAAGCCTGGAATGTTTCAAATCAAGCCATTAGTCAGTCCAGTTACATGGAATTGTTAGGAATTGTTTTGTTTCTGTGAAAATCACTAAATTTTGCTGTGAATTCCTCAGAATGAATTTGCAGTGGCTTCTTATTTGAATATATAGACATATAGAATATAATAGTTACTTACAGGTCACAACAAATTGTTTCCTGCAGGCTCATTGTTCACAGGGATATGTGAAAATTCACACTGACTTTTTAACGACTGAAATAAATTGGTTAATGTTTTGTATTTGTGTAGGAAACAGAATCACTGAGAAGACACTGCCACTGTTCTGGAGGTCACTGGAGATGCAAAAGGAAGGAGGAGGCCTGCTGCGTCTCTGTCTGCAGGTGGGTTGAACTTTATTCACTCTCATTAACACTGTGTGATTTTTCCCTCACATTTACAGTGTTACATGTCAAGTGTAGGTTGCCAGGATCATTTTATTTGCCATGGGAAAATGTCATCTGTAGTTGTCCAGTGTGTTTGGATGTTTACCATCAGTGATTTACCATCAATACATCAGCTTCTGATGGAGTCTATACTGGTGGCATTTCTGATTTATCTTTCTCTCAGAGAAACTACTTCCCAGAAGAGTGTGAGTCCTACGTGAAGATACAGGAACTGTTGGCAAAGAGACATGAGAGAAAAAAATCTTCTGAGAAGAAACAAATGGAGGGAGAGAGTGCAAACTGACATTGCTGTCACCGTATATCTTCATTTTTTTTATATATTATCATAGAAAACACGTATTGTCTCAAAAGCACGGGGAAGTTTTAAAACAGTCTGGTGACACATAGAAGGGCAGTTGCTCAACGGGATGATGATGTGGCTCATTAAAATCCAGATGCCTGTGTACAGATCTGTTTTACTGCTTTGTTTTGCTCACTGTCCTGATTTACACCAAGGACAAAGACTGACAACAGCAAAAGGCCAAGTGCTGGAAATAAGCCAACAATAAAAACTTCCAGATTTTTTTTGACTGAGTGTGGATTTCTTTTTTTCTGAATTGTTATTTTTTGTATAGGTATAAAATATTTTTAAATATACTGTATATCATATTGTTTTATATAATTCATTCATGTTTTTTGTTTACCTAACATAATTTAGGATTATGTTATGTGCCTTATACTTTGCTGCTGTAACAACAAATGTCTCAGTTTTGGGATCAATAAGTCTTTCTGTCTGGAAGGCTGCTGCATGGCTAGTGGGAACACGTCCTTTGGCTTCTCCCTTTACTGGTCACCACAGCGGATCATCTGCCTCCATCTTGTTCTCTCCCTTGTGTCCTCGTGTCCTCTTCTGTTACACTAACTACCGTCATGTTTGTCATCGCAACATAGATGAACTTTCTCTGTAGTCTTCCTCTTTTTCCTCCTGCCCAGCAGCTCCAGCCTCAACATCCTTTTTCCAATATAATCACTATCATCACTACTTTATCTCCAAACAGTTCAACCTGAGCTGTACCTCAAATATTCTCAGTGTGATGTGTTTTAAACTGTAACTTGTGTAGAACCTGCATTCCGGGTTTCAGCTGACTCAGCATCACATGGCCTTTCACATCCTCTCTATATTGGGAAAACTTTCTTTAGGCATGCAGAAGTGGCTTATTTGTGACATATATATTATAACATATATGTCACATTTCTACCACAATGCACACACTGGTGCCCTTACTAAGTCACCCGCCAAGTCTGACGCCTGTCAGGTCACCTGCTGGACCGTTATGTGATTAACAGTTGAACAAACAGACCCTTAAGTTCCTTGAATTAATAGCTGGGTGACATCACGCACCTTTCCTCTTGCCTTTGATAACCCTGATGCCTGTCAAGTGACCCAAGACACAGGCTGACACACACTGTTTATCATTTCAGAGGACATTGCATTGACTTATATTAATTTCCTAGAGAGTTACTCTAACTATAGGCATTACTAGTGCTCTAACTCTGACCCTAACCCTAACCTAAGCCTAACTTTAAAACATGTCTTCACCTTAAAATGTTGTAATTTACATTATGGGGACTTGATTTTTTGATTTTTGTCCCCATAAGGAAGACAAGTCCCCATAATGTGAATGTGTAAACAGATTTCGGTCCCCGCAACATAAGGAATACCAGGTATACACACACACTACACACACTGAATTAAGAGAGAGATCCCTGCATTGGGTTGCCCTAAAACTCTTGCCAGATTGCGATTTGTTTTTGCAATGGGGAGTTTTTGTGCATGGCAAAGCCCTGAAATGTGCATTCAAAGTAAACACCATAGTCACTCATGCATTTGAAAAGGAAACCCACAGTCATTCACAGCCTTTATGCACAACTTTTCTAATTATTTCATGTGCTCCTTTTTTGTTTACTTTAATTTTATTGAGGTCCCAATATACAAGTTGCTCCTAATAATTCATTTATTTCACTGTCATGTCTGTATTTTCAAAATAAAGTTTGAGATAAAGAATTGACCTCACCAATATGGCAGCCGAGTTTAGTATTCGTCGTCACATCCGGCTTGTGCTCAAAGGAACAAACTGATATGAAGCCCTCGCTTCCGGTTAAGCCTCCTTTTCGGCAACGGCTATTTCCTCGCCAACATGCCAGTGAGTATACTGTGGTTGATGTACAATAATATTTTAACATTTAATCAAGCGTTGCGAGGCTACCGAACGGCGCCTTGTTCGCGTTAAACATTGGCGATCAACTCAAACCGGTTTTAGCGGCCTTGGTTGAGTTTTAGCCCTAGTCTTAAGCAAATTATTGTCCACATTGTGAGCGCGTTGTGACACAAGATGGCTGCGTACACACCGCAAACATGGAGCCAGGGAGGATGTGGACGGTCGGGTAAACTTCACATTAACCGTTAGGGTTTGTTTAAGGTTAATTTTGCCGGGTTGTGTCATAATTATTTAACTTTGCATGTGATTTTCATGTGAAGAGTCAACAGCAGTTTGTTACATTGCGCGGCCTGCGTTATTTAACTCAAGTAATGTAGGCCAGACGAGGAGCCTTCACGTTTCGCATTACGAGGCGGCGTTACGAAAAAGCTTCACTTGCGTGTTTTACTGCCGCCTTATACACTTAAACCACCACGATTTAGTCTTTTATTGGTCATTTGCCTAACCTGTATCTAATGTGATTTCTGACCAGAGAAACCTTGTCTGATTAGATTAAAACACGTCTCACTTATTATTTCCTTTTTTTTGTGTAGCTCGCAAAAGACTTGTTGCACCCATCCCCTGAGGAGGAGAAGAGGAGGCACAAGAAGAAGCGTCTTGTCCAGAGTCCCAACTCTTACTTTATGGATGTAAAATGTCCAGGTATCATTTTCTCTTTTCACACAGATGCAGAAATCTTCATTTTTGAGTACCTTTTGCTTCCGTTGAAGATGCAAACCACCTGATCTTTTTTCTCTTTACCAGGATGCTACAAGATCACGACAGTGTTCAGTCATGCTCAGACAGTCGTGCTGTGTGTTGGCTGTTCCACAGTCCTTTGTCAGCCCACTGGAGGCAAAGCACGTCTTACAGAGGGTCAGTATTGTCCTACAGTAATACGAGTTCCCACAGTCTCATAACAGACACGAGTTCTTTCCTCAATTTTACCATTCATAAAAATGTTTGTCAATCTATGTGATGTCTGCTAAAGGTCTTTTAAACATACTTACTTAAATCACCACACAACCAAGAGAATGTCACGTCGATGCTTTAAATTGTTTTCACAAAATCCAGCCAGTTAATATCAGATGTCTGAGAATCATCACTCAGTCCTTTTCTCTAAGAGCTTTTTAAAGGTAAATACAGTTTTTTTTTTTATCATCAAAGTGCTAGAATGGTTTGAATTTGCTGTTGATTTAATTCTAATGGTCAGCTCTTTAAGCAAGCAAAAGCCTGAGGAAGACCCATTCATTTGAGTCAGGTGTGTTAGAGCAGGGACACACAGGGTTTCTTTACATCTCAACTCATAGATAATCCATTATACTGTCAAAGAAGTGGAGGGAACATTGGACAATAAACCCAGACACTGTAATTTGGTGAATGAAAGGCATTGGATGAACTAATGTTATAAAATTGTATTAATCTTATATTTGCCAGTTTGACAGAAGGATTTTAAGACTGGGCTTAATGCATCCTGAAATGTTGATGTTTGATAGTTTTGTGTAAAAAAAAAAAAATTGTATGTCATTGGCCGCACTGCTAAGTGACTGGACGTCCTCTGCCATGGTCTTCCAATCTCATTCCAGTGCCAGATCAACCTCAGTTTGCAGAAGGGTTGAGCTAGATCATGGCTCCCCCCTTTCGAAGGCTGAGAACATTTTCTGTGCAGTAACAGTGTTCAGGTCTCGGATAGGCTTTCTGTTTGTATCAGCATTGTGTGACGCGATAGCAATAAGTGCCCAGTCTGCAGTGTTCCTGCAGAGTACAGCCTGGCTTTTGTTGACAGCCGACTCACTGTCCTATCACTTTCTCTGGTAGGGTGCTCATTCAGGAGGAAGCAGCACTAGCTATTCTCCCCGGAGCTTAAAGGGGAGAGGAGGGGATGGACCGGTTGATATCAGCACCTGGACCCAGCAGTCTGCTCACAGAAAGAGACGTGAAGACAGCAGATGAATTTCCACTGTTCATGCTGACAGATCAGTTGTTGCTGTAACTCCACCCTTCAACCCTGTCTCTCTTTAATAAAAGTTGTTTTGGCTAAATGAGGAGTGCGCATGTGCTTATTAAACTCTTGACTGGGTAAAGATCTGATGGACACATGATAGAAGAGGCAGGATTCTTGGTGTCTTTACTAGAAAGCACTAGTTTCATGCATTTGGAAATCAAAAAGTGTAGTGTGAAGATAAAGCTAATCACCGAGTGTGAATAATGGTCAGGTTTGCTTTCAACTGGGCTGCAACTAAGATTTTCTGTCATGCTTGGTCTTAAAATTATGGGAGGTGGTAATCTGTTAAAATGAGTACCTAGGAACATGAGGGACTTTGGCTACTTAAAAGATTCTCAATTGAATATCTTTGATTATATTTATATAAAAAAAAAGATGTTGCAAGTATCATTTCTTTCTGGTTACTAGGGTGGATAAAATCTGCTATGAATGTACTCTTATGTACCTCCATAAAAATGTTTTAGCTACTTTAAAACAATTTACAATTTGTTCTGCACTGGCTTCATCTCTTGTTTCTGTGATGATGGAGGATTGTCCAGGTAAGACAATTTTAGCTGCATGACAAGTTTGCAGCCGTCAGTCATGTCCCCATTGTCTCTACCTGTCACTTCCACTCATACTGGCTGTCTCTGCCTTCACCTCCCTCTCCCTGAGAAGGTGTCGGATGGAGGAGTTCTGAGTGGACAGAGTGCTGGACAGAAGTGGCATGAGGCTCCTAAACCCTTCCCTCAGCTCTTCCACATGCGTCTCCAGGCTGTGGATGTGTGAGTCCAGCTCCCCCCTGCAGCCTTGCACCTCAGACAACACGTCATACATTAGGCTCTGCATCTGCGATGGGATTCGTGGGATTCCACAGTGGTGCATGTAAAGAAGAGGATGAAAAGGTGCATCAGGGAATATTAGATGCTACTTTGTAGAGGTTCTTCACAGGAAGGGACATGCAATGATGCATTCACTTGCCTCTCTCACCTTGCAGAGGTCCACTAATGTGTTCCCCTGGTCTGCTAGTATCCTCTTTTCCATCTTTACACGACGCATCCTGGAGGTGCCAAAAGCCAAATAAATGTTGCTCTTAGATCATTCTCAAAGTTTTTGTACCAATTTTGATCTCTCAAAGTAACACCATTATCTCTCCTCTTCCTCACACATACTTTAGACAGTGGTACAGTGAAATTAGTTTAAGGTGGAGGGAGGTATAGTAATTTTCAAATGTGATATGCAGATTATCTTTTGTCCACCATTATCTTTTGGTGTGTGTGTTCAGCCTACTGCAAAAAATGACAATAGCTTAGTAACTGAAAGGCTGATAAACATAAAACAGACCAATGTATAGCAATATCTACCCAAACTTCAATAATATAAGATAATACCAGTATCTACTTGTAATATCAGACTAGGTAAAGTTGTTTCTTCCTTGGTGTATTGAACAAAATAAGAAAGAGTGAACTCAACTTTATATACTGCATCTTTAAAAGGAATGAAGAAGATTTTGTGGTTTGAGTAAACTGACCTTTAAAAGTAGCTGTTTCACTAAATGACTTAATGTTGAATTCAAGCCCACAATTTTATCATTTTAAAATAGGTATTACTTACCACTGAAAATCTGTGAGGAAGGATGTGCAGGTGCATTAGAAAGTGCTGTTTGGCTGAATGTTGTGTATTTGTAAAACAGTAACTTATGCATCAGTATTACATTGTTTTTTAAATATTTAACTACTGTAAAGAAACAATGGTAAGAACGTCAGTGTGTAAAGCTGGGCAACATTTATTTGTGATGTTGCAGCTAAATATTCACTTCATCCTTAGTCTGTTGGATCATCTATGTAGCCGCCAGTGAGCATCAGAACTCAAATGCTGCTCATTTTGTCCTTTGTGGGCTACTGTAAAAAACATGGTGGTCCTCCATAGAGCTGACCCAGCTCCTGATATAGATATAAAGGGATGTTCCGGGCCAACAAAAAGATAACAATTCATGCAATTAGGTGATTTTAAAAATATCTATATCTTTATGTTCAGTTACTGCCAAATGAAAATAATTTCACCTAAACTTTACTCACTGGACGTTTAACAAGCAGGTTTATATGAAGGATAAGTGTCTCACTGATGGATGGCGAGAAGCAGCTTCCGCTGGTGCATGCGGACTCTGGTGTCATCTCTTTCTCTTGACAGCTTTGTGTATTTGTAGACGAGCCAAGTCTCTCTCAGCACATTTGCCGCGGCAATTTTTATCTAGTGAAATGATGTAAAGAATAAAAAAAACACTCAGAATTATTGAACGTGTGTGCACATAAACCCATATGACTGCTGCTCACTGCACTGGCTGAATAATTGTACCACAGTTCTTTCAACCTCATACTCATCTCATAAATTGAGAGAGTTCAGCAATTTTTTTTTAATTTATTTATTTTTTTAAACTGTGTCGTGTCAGTATCCATCAACAAGACAAAGTAATGCTGATGATCAAAAACTAATTTCAAAAACTGGATTTCTCTGTGAAGAAGTTATTAGTACTGACTCTGATACAGTGTCATGTGGATTCTGCTTGTTCAGCATGGTTTTCTGGTTTGACTTTGAAACTTAGAAACACATTTCAAGTGTTACAGAATAATGGTATTCGGTTCCTGTTAAAATCCCCTCCTCATTTTCATATAGGTAGGGAGGAGTTCCAAACTGCAGGGTTACTACCTGTTCATCTGAGAGTTGAACAATTGAAATTGAGCCATATGTTTAACATTGTGAATGGTCATGATCCAAAGTATTTATCTTCTAGTGTAACCATGATTCGTACTCAGCGCCATCATAACAACTAGGGCCAGCATTTGTTCATGCGTAGTTCCTAGAGCAAATAATGCAGTTGAAAAAATCTTTCTTTTATACTGGTATCTTGGCATGGAATAGTCTACCTACTGTAACTAAAGGATTTTATAAAAGACAGGTTATGCAGTTTTTATGGAACAAAGTTGACTTAATTTGAATAGCTCATAAATAACTGTATGTAATAACCCAATTTTTGTCTCCCTCTGTATTTTTGTTTGTTTTTCTATAGTCTGAGTGTGCTCGTCTTTGTGTATATGTTTTTATGTGCTACACCAAGGACCATGCTGGAAATAAGTTTGTTACTTTTGCATATTATCCTTTGGATTCTGTATTTTATATGTTTATCCAGAGCTAAATCAAATCAAATCAAATCAAATCAAACCAGAGAGTCTGCTGGTAAATTTATTTGCACTGACCCAAGACAAATTAGTTTGACTTCATTTTTAGATTTGTCTTAACAGGTAAGATGTTATAATGAACAATTCAGCTAAGACTAAGGTTGTAGTGCGTGCAGAATCCCACTTTCTTAGATGCCTCTGTAGTTGAAATACAGAGATTATGCAGGGAGACACTGATATTTACCCTCTTAGAGATGTGGGAGTCCATCATGAAGTTGTGGACATGTCTCTCTGCTCTGGTCAGCTCCAGCTTCCTTGCAACTACTGCCACCACCAGGACAGTGCAGCCTGCTCCCTGTGAGGGTCAGGATGAGACGTTTCATGTTATGAACTGCCCTTCGAACTCCGAGCTCACCTCTTTCTCTACTCGGCTCTACGCACTCACCATTATCCCAGTGAGGAGGCAGATGCTGCGTCCGCAGTAGGTGTGAGGCACCACGTCTCCATAACCAATGGACAGGAATGTGACTGAGATCATCCACAAGGCTTCCATGTAGTTGCTGCTGAGGTCTTTGTAGTTGTGGTGTCTGAGGGATTAAATAATAAAAAACAAACAAACAAAAAAAAACTAATGATCACTGTTGTTAGAAATTTAAAGAGGATTAATCCTCTGTTTCTCCTGCTTTATTAATGTATTTACTTAATTATTTATTCTCCTGACTACTACATATGTATATTTAACCATTTTTTTTCACCTTTTTTCCCATTTTCCCATGATGAAGATGATGTTGCATTACGGTTATTCCTATTATTATTGTTACTATTATGCTAATATTATCGTTATTAATATCATTAGTTGTGATACACATACCCTCGCACCAAAAGTCACTAATTATTGTTCCGTTATGTCATGTGTCTATTTATGTTATACGTCTCTTTATGCACGTACAGTATGTCACTTTTTTTTTTTATGTTTCACTTTAAAAAAAAAAATCATTTGATTTCGGTTCATCAAAATACAATAAATGCCCATTGTGTAAATTATAGGGCTAATCTATCCAATGGAATTGAATACAATATCTATTATTATGTTTTAAGTGAAGTATTATCACCTGAAAATTAAAGTTGTGTGTTTTTGTTTCCTTAGAAGAGCTTCATCACCTCTTTATACCGGCTTATTTAGGCTTTATATAGTTTAATACTCAACGTTTTTCATTTCATATTGTATAAAATGGTTTTATATATTAAACTGGGCCCAGTGCCATGTATAAACATACCTTGTTATTGTGCATTAAATACTAAGCTATTCAGATAACACACAGGTTCATATATTCATGCATATTCATTCATTCTGAGTGGTGTTTTGGAAAACACCACTCAGTCTGAATGTGTTGAAGGAATACTGTAAATTCACCTGGTGTGCATTGCATTGTGGGTATATTCATACCTCTCACACACATGTAAGCCCCATGCTGCCACAATCCAAAGAGAAACACTGAAAATCATCAGCACAGTGCCGGGGTAGGTCGTCATCAGTGTTTTCCCCACAAACCTTGTGTTGAAGTGAATCTGAAGATCACAAAGAGGATGCAGTACAACATAATTTGGACTTTAGATGCATACTTAGGCAGATTATTCAAGATAGCACCTGTCAGATTATGATTATATAATACAGACTGGATATGGGCTTGGTACATGAAATGTAGGTTTGGAATTGCAAATAGTAATAGTCAATATCGAAAGGATTAGTCATTTGGATTATTATCGGCTGTGGGAAAAGCTGCGGACAAGCAAAGGAGAGGCATAGAAAGGGACATATTCAGAATGTGAAGCCATGTGAAAACTGTGATGCCACACCTCGAGGGTCACAAGTCTACAGACTTCTGAACTCGCCTACATTCAAGACAGATACTGTATGTACATATATAAATAAATGTGCATATTTAAATCCTGTAAGTTGTTTTGCATGTGGTGCTGAATGTCAAAGTTTGATTATATTGTTTTATTTCTACTTGTTTGACTATTTAGCTCACTTCACTGTTCAAACAATTCTCCTTTGATGTGAGACAGACTCATCTTTATACCACTTTATCCTCCACATGAGGGACACAGGGGGCACACCATTCACCAGCCCATCACAAGGCCACATGGAGACAAACAACCACTCACTCTCAACTTAGGGCCAATCTGCAGTCAATTTAGAGTATCCAATTTGCCTAATCCCCAAATCTCCATGTTTTTGGATTGTGGGAGGAAACTGGAGAGAACATACACAGGGAGAACAACCCATGTCAAAGGCAAGAGTGCTGACCACTACACCAATGGCGTTGCCCTCAAATCTATCTCTAATTTGAACTGGACCGAATATTTAAATTTAGAATTCAGATTTTCCTAAGTATGTGCACTGATAAAAGTCATACATAACATGTTTTTCACATGACCTTCTGTCTCAGATTATAGGAAAATATGATATATAAATATGAACATGAATGATTTTTTTTGTTTTTTACATTTTGCATTAAAATTTAATTAACGGACTACCACCTTAATCTCTAATCCGCTGTCCTTGTTACTGAGTTTCTGTGTTTGTAATCTGCTGAACATGTTTCTGTATATATATACAGGTACGTGTACATGTACAGTACATATACTGTACATGTGACACCTGATCTGTAGTCCTTCCTGAGGTTTCCCCCCATTTTTTCTCCCAAGTTTTTCCGCGCTTAATGGGAGGGTCTAAGGATAGAGGGTGTCACACGCTGTACAGACTATAAAGCCCTTCAAGGCAAAGTGTGTTTGCACTGTCGTGCTACATAAATAAAATTGACTTGACTTTGTTACGCAGCAAAACACCCAAGCAAATTCCTTGTATGTTCACTTGGCAATAAATCTGACTCGGCATCTGATTAAATATCCAATTAATCATGTCTCACAGCAGGTTTTGGCAGTTCTCTCTCCTCTGTAATTGGTCAGTAGGCTTCTTTCTGAACAAGATCAGAGGAGCTGATCTTGCCCATGTGACCCCTCACCTTGTTGAGGGCCCCGATGCTGCGGGATGCAGTGTCAGTGAAGAGACGGCTGTGCAGCATCATGGCTCGTCCCAGCAGGTAGAGTCTGAGCAACATTGGCAGAGTCAGTACAATCTCCATCTCTGTCTCTGACAATGACAAGCGAGCCTCTGATGTCTGCTGAAAATACGCCAGCAGACCCACTGGGTACGGGTGAATGGCTGCGACTACCAGCTCCAGGGTTATCAGAGCCAAGCGGTCGGTTGTCATGGCGATCCGCCAATCCTCTGCACCAATGTCATTGATGTAAAGCTACCACAGTGAAACAGACGGAGCGTTATAGTGAGGCTGAGCACTGCAAAGAGCTGTGTGCATCAATCTGTGAGGTCAGGGGATGATTAAAGCTCAGACCTCATGTCTGTGCTAAAGCCATAAACTGTGATGAGAAGGTCACAAATAGACTTAAATCCAATTTTGCAAAACCTTCAAGAAAATAATGAATAAAAAAAAAGTAGCACAAGACTGATGTAAATAAATAACATTAGAATCAAAATAATTTGTCCAAATTATCATCATTGTATGTTAAAGGATTAAACCATCATTGTATGTTAAAGGATTAAAGTAATTGTTTTTAAGTGGTTTTGGCCTAACATAACATATTTTAAATTAATTTAGTTTCACATAAAACACAATGACCACATTATGTTGACATTACCAACATAATGTTTAGTTATTTCAGAAATAAAATGGTATTATCATCAGATTATTACAGTATTACATAATTATTACCACACTGATGCCATGTTGTTACTGTACTGTAGTGTAAAGCATTAGTGAAGTATAAACGTAAACATTTCAGTAAATTTATTTAAAAAAAAGATGATTTTTTTTGTATGGCCCAGTCTGGCTTCCAACTGCAATACCACCAACGTCCAGCAGAGGACCGAGGCCCACACGTTGGGAAACAGTGCTTTAGGGAAAGAAAACTGACCTTTTCAAACAGCAAGGCCATTTATTGTAACTTCTTTTTAAGTGCAAATAGCACTGTGATTTTCAAAAGGCCATTCTTCCATTTCTCTGCTATAACTTGTTCATAAAGTGACACACATTTTCACACACAACTGCATTTCGCTAAAAACACAGATACCTGCACTTCACAGCAGTGGTATGCTATGATGAGGCCGAGCAGGAAGATTGTAGACAAACTGATGATGGACTTGAGTGCGAGGGAGTAAATGGAGCTCTGCGGGAGTCACACACACACACACACACTTTAACATACAAACGCACACCTTAATATGCACATAAATATGACATCCCTGTCAGCTGATGGCTGTTTGCCAGTGCAAAGCTCAAACTAAAAAAATGGCATCAGTGATCCGGTTTAATCTCCTAATCTTACATACTGTACATTTAGATAATCCAGTTTCTTAAAATGATCATCACCTATCAACCTACCACGAATTTTACTGCAGTTTTATCAGTTCCCTTACTGGCATGACAAATTTACTCAAACAGCATAAAAATCACTAGTGTGTAATGACGTGTTGTTTCTCTGTCAGTAAGACATCAAAAAAAGGTGATAGGCTCTTCTCAGGAAGGAAAACTTCAACTTCAAGAAAGGGGCTTATTTTTCTTTCAAAATTATAATTATATATATTTTTTATTATTTACATAGTACATTCTTTGGCGTCAGTCAGTTTTAACATTCACTCTCTGACCTTACTGTAGATGCTCCAGGACAGTTCTGTTTCCAACACCATCAGCACCACCCCAAACATTCCCACGGCCAGGGTGCAGTCACTCAGCCTTTGCCTCCTCAGAAACAGAGTCCTCCTGCGGACAAGCCGCCATCCGATAATGTGGGACTTCCAGTAGTGGTCATCCTTGTCCTCTGTCTTGTGCTTTGGACTGGTATGAGGACTGGGACTGGAGCTTGGACCGGGACCCTCAGCTCCTGGCAGCAGGCCTTTAGTCTTCCTTGGGTCCTGATGATACTGGGTTATCTCGTTTTGAGGCTGGAGGTCGTCTTCTTTGCTGGTGATAATGATCTCTGGGAGTCTCTGGCGCCTGTGCATCTCTAAAGAGACATAGTCCGTCTTGCAGCCTCCTCTGCTTTCAGCATCCTTGGTGTCTTCACATGGTGAGTCACAGGGAGAAATTGGGATGTCAGTGAAAGAGGTGACTCTTTCCTGGAGACTGTGGAATGTTGCATTTTTGGCTTTGTAGTAGTGATTTTGCTCCTTGTGTCCTGGGATTTGTCTAATCCCCCCTGACCTTTTCTCACACCTTTTCTCTTTGCCTTTCACTGTGTCTCTCCTCTTTTTAGAGCGAGGAGAAGGTGCGACATAAAGATGGCTATTGTATAAAAGTGTGGTGGTCATGGCTGGGGTCCGATCCAGCCATGCGGTGTGATCGGCTGATGTTTGGACTGTGTGGTGTATCCCACACTGTGGAGGGCAGGGCTGCGGTGGAGGAACTATCCTTGCTGGGAGGAGAGGTCGCTGGTCCTCCACCTCATCTCCATCCACCACAGTCAAGTTCATAGAGGGGGAGTGCTCCATAGTGAGAAGATTTAAAGACAATGATTCACTGCCTCATTTGAGACGGTGAGAAAGAGACAGATATTAGTTATCTCAAATAAGGCATTAAATATGGTTTTTTCAGCACTATGAAGGCAAAAAAAATGGTAAAACATTGTCACTCTGAGCTCATTTACTGTAAAAACATACCTTTTCAGCCTGGTCCCCTAGGAAATACTTAAATGGTGATCTGTGAGGATGAAGATGTTATTTCATCTGGTAATTCCCCCAAGTATCAGAATATTCTCTTTCATGGTCCTGATGTCACATCTGTCAATGAGTTTCTCCAATTAAAGTCCAAAATGGTTCAAATTCATCTCTTTCATTGAGGTTGACTTTCAAAAAAACAAAACAAAACTAAAGATCACACACATAATAAAAACACTAAAGAACTTCAGTGGGATCAGAACAAATTATCCCAGCTGTATCTGAGCCT
This sequence comes from Brachirus orientalis, assembly GCA_016785285.1. Classification (NCBI taxonomy): domain Eukaryota; kingdom Metazoa; phylum Chordata; class Actinopteri; order Pleuronectiformes; family Soleidae; genus Brachirus; species Brachirus orientalis. The sequence continues at coordinate 430,484 of JAFBJR010000379.1, read as the reverse complement.
GCTTGTATGAACGTGACAGCAATCCAGTAGCAGCCTCAGCAACACCGAGCCCTTCCCCGTGATTCAGGCAGAGGTTACGAACTTGAATATGACAACATGTAACGCAAATACCCGAGGATATCCATGACATTTTCAGAGCACTTATTCCCTTTTTTTTGGCCGAGTTCCCTGCTTTATGACTGTCCACCATCAGGACCTCATCCTTAAAGCTGCAGCGGCTTAACGCCAGTAAAGTCTCTGAGGTGCAGATGTTGCATGGAGGCAAAGGCAAAGAATGAGTCATCTGTCAGTTTTTTAGTCCGGAATTGGCAGCCCCCCCTACCCCCCCCAACCTTAGTGTGTGTGCACGGTTTTGTAGTAGACTGAAAGGGCAAATTTTGTTTCAAATCTAGAAAATTTGAGGACATTTTGACCTTGTAAAGACATTTTGGCTGGTCCTCACAGCATTAAAGGGTTTTTTTTTTAAGGGTTAGAAGTAGGTTGAGGTTAGAGTTAGGATTCTTGTCCTTAAAAAAAGAAAGTACTTGTATGTGTGGTGGGTATGCATAAGTGCAATGGTGTCAATATTTATAAGAAATTATACGAGGATCACTTTTGATTTATACTTTCATCAGTTGGAGCCATTGCTGTTATAGAATTTCCAATGGGTTATGCAAACGTCTCTAAAACAATCCAATCTTCTAAAGAGAATAACAGCATTCACTATCACTTCACCAGATTAGGAGCCTGGATTAATCAAGTGAGATAGAGAGCTGATACTCATGAGCTTATGGAATATCAAATATGTCACTTCTTAACTGAACAATATGTGGAGATCACAGAGGGGTATTAAGCATTAAAGTCAATGAAAAAAAATGAAATTCAGCATTATTTATTCATCTAAATCCTTGCGACAGATGGGTCCAGAGATAATATCCATCTAAATGGTTAGATCCAAGGAGCAAAGAGTGAGCAGAGTTCATCCAGACAGTGGCCGGATAAAGAAGGGCATTATTTAATCTGAAGACATCATGTATATAATGATAAATAGAGAAAAGTGATAGTGACTCTGCACAGGTGGGAAAGCAAAAAACATGGCGGCAGTCTGATCAAACGGTGGTTTTTACTTCCTCTGACATCCCTCCAGATGCAAAATAGATTAATTATGCTAAGTCTCCTCAACTCGGCTCTGTGACTTAGCCAGATGTCTGGATTTTTTTGGTTTTGATATTCTGCAGGCAGGAAGCTCCCAACTGTCTACGCATCAGAGCGTGTCTGACAATACCAAACCCTTGTGGAACTGGAAAACACAGACTCTACCTCACAGCCCTGCAGAGAAGTAGATTCTAAAATAATATGCATTCAGTTTGCTCAGACAAAGAGTGAAACCGATGCAAATCTGGCCAAGTGCTTGTAAATCCAGGCTGTTTTTGCTAAGTATGTCAATTCTTCTGGCCTCTGGAGCTCGCGGCCAGTGCATCTTCAGTTAGTCTCCTCTATAGCAAATCATCCTATAGCCTCTAAGAAAGTAAGATTAAATATTTTCAGTCCACTAATTGCTGTTACTGGTAAATGGCAAAGCTGCTTTGGGAATCTTAAATTAGGATCAGTTAATCCTCTGCTCAGGAAATGAATTCCTTTGGTCTAATCTGGCGGAAAGTTTTGGTCCAAAAAAGTCCTGTTTGGATACAAACAGTGGCAATTCAGTTTTATGTTCAAGGTCGCAATTAAGGTTAAAGGACAAATATGTTCAGCTGCTTTCTTCCAAAAGTCAGACAGGATTGTCTCATACCTCTTTGTACATGTCATGCATTTAAAGATGATGAAGACGTAGATATGATCAGTAGATTATTAAGTGATGCTCTCCTTTACGTTTAGACCAGGGGTGTCAAACTCATTTTAGTTCAGGGGCCACATACAGCGCAATTTGATTTCAAATGGGCCGGACCAGTAAAATAATACCCTATAAACAAGAAATCCCAGTGTTTCCCTCTGTTTTGCATTTAATGAAGCATCTTTTTTACAAAACATATTATGAACAACCTGAAATTTCTTGAGAAAAGTAAGTGTAACATGATACCTAAGTTTACTATATTATACTAAGTTTACTTACACAGTGTGCATTAAAACGTTCACATAATGATTCTAATCATTATGTGAAACTTTCACAAATTCATTATTGGGGACGGATTGGAGCCTCTGGCGGGCCGGTTCTGGCCCACGGGCCGGTTCTGGCCCACGGGCCGCATGTTTGACACCCCTGGTTTAGACAAAGGCACAATTTGACAACAGGACTAAATAATAAGCAAGTTTTTAAAAGACAGGAATTTAATGGAATAAAGTGGTAAAGTTATTTAGATATCTATATTTCATGCTTTTATTTTATTTTTTTAATTTAATTTTATTTGCAGACACTGCACTGGTAAGATCACATCTAATTTTGTTTGTACATGGTGTGAATGAGCAATAACATAAAGTTATTCTGTTCTATTCTATTCTATTCTATTCTATTCTATTCTATTCTATTCTATTCTATTCTATTCAGATATTCAGATTCTAAATCATACTATCCTAAGGCATTTAACACAGTATCTGACTGTCCATTGAGAATAAGTGAGTGCTACAAAGGTGCTGATGCTGAATTGCTGAGTACACCTTTAACAATTCACACCATAAACTTTTATTGGAGGATACTATGCTGCTTGCAGGGGCAGGATATAATTGTCTACTGGTGGAGAACTTCATCTGCTCCATTCAAGACTTAAAAGGTCCACTCGGACAAATCAGACGTCACAGGAAAGTGGATGTATGTGCTGCTTCTGTCGATAACACCCTATTAGGTGGAGGGGACACGTCAGCGTAGGAGGGGGCCCCAATCTAATCAGCAGAGTAATTAAGAACACACAGCACAGCAGAGCTGATGGCTGCATTGTCAGGGGTGGCATTCAGCATTTAGCACAGACGGGGATGAGCTGTATTCGTGGCAGGACAGAGCGATGGCCGTGGCTGCTGCTGCTGCTGCTGCTGCTGCTGCTGCTGCTGCTGCTGCTGCTTTGCAATTAGACTCACGATTCAGCTCAACAAGACTGTTAAAAAAAACACGACAAATGTCAAACGTGCACAGGATAATGTGCAGTATTGATAGCAGCAAATGATTGTCCACGTATCACCGCCATTAATGTAACTTCAATTTGAATGAAAACTTAAAAATAACCTCCTTGCTCTGTGTTTTCAATCACTCGCCTCCATTGGTTTCTCATTTGTCTTCTTTATGTTATTGGCTCTCATCATCTCCTCGTTTCATTGAGCCTTGTTTCTTCCATTTTAATTAACACGTCCCCTCACATCTCCTCTTTACAATCTAAAATAAAAAGGAAAAAGAAAGAAAAAAAAGCCCTGCTATTTGTGATGCTGAGCTCTCAAAGGAACATATGCAGTTAAAAAAACAAACCAGCAGATGTCACCCACACCTCAGTGGTTCTAATCTGCATTTTTATGAAGTGTAATGAATTTTGCCTCTGGCACTGGCTGTGTGATACCGGTGCTTGGTGCATTACAACACAAGGAGCTTTTTATGTGTAAAGTCATTTTTTTTTTTGCATATTTAGGTAGCAATATTGCAGGCACGTTGCAGCAGCAGGACACTTTACCTCTGATGATGCATTACTGACTCTCATACTGTGCTCTCGCTCCGTACCGTGTCCTCGTCCTAGCCATCCTTCGTCTCTCCTCTGAGGGCCACTTCCCATCCCCTGTGTGCAGCCAAGCATGAATGTGTGGCTCAGGAGCACCATGGACGTGTGACAGGCCGCCTCGGAGAGGGGTAATTCCAAAGTGCAGCAGAAGTAATAGGGTAATCTGTTATACAGTCCAACTCTTTCCTCCCCCTCTCCTCCTCCTCCTCCTCCTCCTCTTCCTCCCTCTTCCTCCGTCTCTCTGTCTCTTGCTGCCTCTGTCCTTGCATCAGCATTTCATGTGGATAAATGAGTAGAGTTTAACTGTGCATGTTCTCATTGCCCTCCTGCAGAGTCCAGCACTTTCTCAATTAAACTGGGGTCCGTCTGCCCTTTCTTATCGAGAAACTTAGAGGCTAGCCATACAGAGAGGTAAACAATTTTTATATTGTTAAATGTTGGTTGGCTTTGTTCACAGTTCACACAAGCAAAAGGAGCCTTAACTTTCACATTTAAGTGCAGGTTGAACACGGACGGATGCAACCATTTCCACACTTTACTTTTTTCAATCAGTCCTCAATTAGAAAGAAGCGCCTTCAAAATTGTGGGCATCTTCTTTCCTTTGGTGTAAATAAGGTGAACAACAGACCAATTGCAACCTCCCCATTACCTGCCCTCTGCGCAATCTTCCACCCTTTCTCCTCACTACTGACATCTTTCCCTTTCGTACGCTTCATTTTTAGTCACACCTCCCAAAGAGACGAAGAGGAAGCAGGGAGGCAGTGAAAGAGAGAGAGAGGGTGAGAGTGAGAGAGCTCACAGTGAGAATCTCCTCCTCCTCCTCTTTTACTGCCTCTCCTCCAGCACACGCTCTCACTTCATTCCCTGTGATGCCAACTGGATGCAGACCGAGGGATTTCCAGCAGTTTCCTGAGTGCGTCCCTCCCTCTCCTCCCAACCCTTTCCTCCTCCTCCTCCTCCTCCTTCTCCTCCAGCATCCTGAGCCTCCTCCGTCTTCTCTTTCCCTCTGCTCCTCACCACCAGGATGTGGCTCTCGGCAGCTCTGCTCCTCTCTGGATTCTCTGCTTTGATCCACGGTGAGCCTGTCTCTCTCTTTCACTCTGCTCTCAGGAATCAGATTGCAGCAGCGGCACTTTATAATCTCCAAATGTTGGAGGAATTAATTGATGGGAGTCTGTCATCTCGGTGTTTGATCTGTGAAGTGCACACAGGAAGATGGTAAAGTAGGGGGAAGAAAATTACTCCAGAATAAGAAAAGTGAGAATCTGATTCACCTGTTTGCTTATTTCTGTACAGATTGGGGATTTTTTTAGCTGTGTTTCATTTTTCTGGGACACTGATGCTTGTGTTGACCTGAGAGTTGGAAGCCTTGGCAAGAGATGTTTTAGCAGTGAGCATGACGTCTAATCTACACAGGGAGACAGATGAGAGAAACCGTGTGGAAAAGAATCGGAATCAGCAATCTTACCGTAATTTTCCTTTATTCCACTTCTCTTCAGTCTGTGAGTCTATAAAGGCTTCAAGAGGATGGTACCCCGGAAAAAGCAGGTTACAGATCAGTTGAGTTGTACTTTTAAATTGGCTCCTCCATCTCACCTCCCTGGTTTGTTGTGTTGTTGCAGCCCAAACTGAGGAGGCTGAATGTAAAGGCTGTCAGAGGATGACAAAGCTGAGGAGAGGGTCACTGAACTTTGCCTACAGGCAGAAGCAGCAGCACTGATTCACTTTATAGTTTGGATGTTTGTTTGCTTTCAAAAAGAGGCTTTAGGCCAGAAAGTAGTGTGGACAAAAGATAAAAGAACACAGAGGGCAACCTTTCTAGATAATATTTCTGCAGACTGACTTCTGGAGAGGAAAAGATTTATATATATATATATATATATATATATAAAACCATGCAGCGATTTGTCATTGCTTTCACATTAAATTAAACACTGACTGCTTCTCGTAAAGGCACCTCCCAACATTGTGAGTACATACTAAACCTTGTCCAAAACCAAAAGTCCATCCCTGGTTCTCACCTTTAACTTTGACTTAAATTGCTTCAAAACGGGAAACTATGAAGTACTTCCACAATATTCTTAGGAGCATTCCTCATCTTCGCTGAGGATATAACACCAAAACATGACATTTCCAAAAAAAAACGGACACAAATCTTTTATTGTGGGTGCTGGTGGTTTGTTTACATTTAGAAGGTGCCATTCTGTCCCAGTCTTTGGGATAAGCTGGATCTTAGAGTCTCAGCTCAAAACTTAAGTTGACATAGATTGTTATCTACTTTTCTCCAGCGGTATAAACTCACATTCTTCTAACGTACTGGGAGGCTCTTGGTCAGTTTGTTTCTATGTAAAATGTATGAGGAATCTTATACAGATCTGTGTTGTAATAAATTCCTTTTTTCAGGTAGGGACAACTGAGGCTTATTGAGCTGATTCTTTTCAATCAAGTGACAGAAGAAGTGCATTCTGCATCACTTCAGATAGAAATAGAAAATAACTAAATAAATTACAGTTATTAAATATAGATAGTTACATGAGTGTGGATAAATCTTGCTGTTAGGCAGTAGTAGTAAAGTAGTTACACTGCACCATTTACATCCTTGTATTTTGGCGATTCATATTACAGTCAACACTGTGTCAGCATCTTCATTCAGCACTTTGTCAGTGACCTCAGAGCTTTAACCAGTGCTCATTTGACATTCATTATTGCCAGTAAAGCTCTGATTATGCGTATCATCATTATTACATAGATTCTCCACACTCACTACATCGTCTCTCTCTGTTTCCACTCCATGTTTCATTTGCAACGGTAAAATCAACAAAGTTCAACATTAGTGTGATAAATTCTACAAGTTCTCTTCCTTTATTTCTGCTGATTTCATCATTAAATTGGAAGGTCAGAATTAAGAATTAATGAATGAAGTGTTTCTTGTTCCTCAGACCTTTTTTTTTTTTTTTAAATCTGGATTATTTATGCAGTAGATAAGGAAGTTGAGCTTCCAAAGTATACATCTGCTGATCTGATTTGATCAGCAACTTGTTTTTTTAATCCATTTTTTTTTTATTTATTTATACAGTATCCATCCTTATCTGACTCCTCCCCTGTTACAAAGTCTCATTTGGTTTCTATAGAGGTTTCGTCTGTCATTACTGCAGGGCAAAAAAATTTGAATGTTATATATTTTTTTTTCTTGCTTTCCCAGTTTAAAGAGTTTGTCAGATTGAATGCTCTCACGTGTCCGTCTTACACTGCAGTGTCGGTGCAGGGTCCTCACCAGAGGACGTTGCTGAAAAATCTCCTGAAAGACTACAACCGGATGGAGCGGCCAGTGGGAAATGACTCCCACTCTCTCACTGTTTACTTCTCCCTAAGTTTGATACAGATTATGGATGTGGTAAGAGAGAATATATGTTTTATTTATCCATTTCTGCTGCATTACTGCTGTGATAATTAACACAGAGATCAGTCTTTTTACAAAAAAGAAATGTGTTGAAAATGATCAAATGTCTTGTAGGATGAGAAGAACCAAGTGTTGACCACCAATATATGGCTACAGATGGTAAGAGCTCCTGAGAGACTTTGAATGTTTAAGGTAATAATGGGTGAATTCAATGTAATTACGGAATAATGTTTTTAAAGTAGGAATAGATTTTGAGTCGATTAAAGCTTTAAAAATGTGACTTAAGCTCACACACGAAATAAATAAACTGTTATTTATTCTTTATACATCTATTATTTATTCATAAAAGATCTAGAACCAAGAAGGGATTGGTAAAACTATAGATACCCCAAAGGGTCAGATACAAACAGTATCTGTGTTTATGTGCTTTAGAATTGGTTCGACCATTATCTCCAGTGGAATGAGAGCGAACATCCCGGGGTTAAAAACCTCCGCTTCTCCACAGATCAGGTGTGGACGCCGGACATCCTGCTCTACAACAGGTAAAGCTTGTGCACGTGACTGAAAACACTCACGTCTCGCACACTCATGTCATGTTCCAACAAAGAGTGTCTCGCTCTTCTCTCCTGTCCTTCCTCAGTGCAGATGATGACTTTGACTCCACCTTTAAGACCAATGTTCTGGTAAACTCCAGTGGTTATGCTAAATATCTGCCTCCAGGTGAGTTTCTTCACCATTTTCCTCATCCATGATCTCATCATCTTTCACTTTCTCCCATCACCTTATTTTAAAGTAGCAGTAGTGAAATGGCAGCATCGTCTCCATCTTCACTGTCTCACTAGTTTATACACTTTATATTAACAACATTACTGGTCATCTTTTGCTTACAGATTCCCAACATTGCAAGAAACACCCATAAATAAGAAATGCTCACTTCCTCTGCTCCCTTTAAACTAAAATCAAGACCTGTGTCAGATTGTCAAAGTAACAGCTCCCTTAAATTCCCTCAGTCTTTCCTTTGTATTTTTTTTTAGTTTGTCTCTCTACAACAGACTGACATTAAATCTGGATATGGCTCAGAAAGCTGCCCTATCAATCCTGTTCAGCTATCCATGTTTATTAATAGGCTGCTGCTGAATGTAAATACAGCTCCCTAAAGCTGCGTTTGTGGATGAAAGACAATTAGCGGAAGAATAGAAAAGCTTGTGCCCTGGTTTGGTACAAGAGGAGATGTTTTACCACAAAACATGAGGAGAATGACAGCAGGGGAGATGGAGTAAATTGGAAGGGGAAAAGAATATGCAGCAACAGTGCCTTTTTGTGACTTCTGTGACTTCTAAGCTTGGTTGACATTACTGTGGTCTTTTGGGGCCTATTAGTAGGACCGCATCCAGTGTATTCCTAGTGCTGCTCCCAAGGCCAGATAAATGGGAGGGTTGTGTAAAATCTCAAATCAAAAATGTGGGCAAATGCTTCGCTGTGGTGACCCCTAAAAGGGAGAAGCCAAAATAATATGAAAAATTCAGTAACTTAAAGCCATTAGGCCTGTGGGTGGCAGACGCAGAGTGTTATGCACATGAAGTCATTTCACAGGTGTAGGCTCTATACCATCATTTGCAGAAAAACTGCTGCAGAGATTCTGCTCTGCTGTTAGTTTTTGATAATGGTTTTAAAAAGTTGTTTTTTTTTATGTTTGAACTCTTATCTATGTGAGGTGACATGTGCAACAAGGTAACTTTGTAACTGTGTTCCTTTGAGGGTGGTGATTTATCAGAATTTGCTACAGTGCAAAGGTGGTGTCTTGTCTGAGAGGGTTGCGTCAAGGTTACTTGACCAGTGCAAACTTGACCATGGTCAAAGGCAAAAAGATAAATATTGAATAAAGACATTTGAGCTGCTACTTACTTTGGTGTCATATTGTGATTAACCGTTGCTTTTAAACCAGCATTCAGCCTGCTAACCTCCTTCATCATCTCCAATCTGGGCTTTCGTTCCAGTCTGGAGCCTATTTTGCCTGTTAGCAGCCCCATAATGAACGTCTTTGGGATATGTAGTGTAAGGAGTCATTACAAATGTGGTTCAGTGCATGACTCTGAACGTCTAAACAAGCTTGATTCACTTATTTCAGTAATTACTTTAAGAGCTGGGGGTTTGCCAGCAGCAACCACGGCGAAGATCCTTGTGATGCTGCACATGGACATGCAAGTGTGTCTCCATGATTTTGTACCTGCACGTGCCTATATGTACGTCTGTGCGTGGGTCCATCTTGCATAACAAAAGGAATGATCTGATTAGGGCGTTGTGCACGATCTCATTTGTTAGTGTCAGCACTGGCTGATGTTTCCGTCGAAGAGGCTTAGCTATCAGCTGTGTGTGCAGGCAGAGCGCGGAGACATTCTGCAGAAGAGAACATCTCAAGCCCATCAGTGATAATGCTGTTGCCAATTTTTTTTTTTTTTTTTTTTTTTTTTTTTTTTAAAAGGTATTACTTTGATGGGAGGAGTTCTTAATCTAATTTTTGCTTTCAGTCCTCCACTCCCTAAACTAAAAGAGCAAAGAGTAAATTCTCCTGCACAATGTGAATAAAAACTTTGCTGCAGAGTACACTGCTGGTTGTGATGCAGCATTTTCCTCACTGTCTCTATATAAACATGTGAGGTAGCTGAGAAGTGGGTCAGGCTGATTATGAAATGAATGAAGTTCTTCCAACATGATAAAAAAAAACGATATTCAGGACAGGCTCCTTGCTCAACACAAGTGGTTTTCCACTACATCTTTCCTTTGCCACCTCTGTAAAGGAAACTGCAGGGGAGTCAATACTGTCATTTAGACAACTGATTGACGAGCTCTGCCTTCAGCTTTGCTTCTGTGTTTCATCCTTTTTTGTCTTCCCCTGAAGGAATCTTTATGAGCACATGCAGTGTGGATGTTCGTTGGTTTCCTTTTGACATCCAGAAATGTGAGATGAAGTTTGGTTCTTGGACTTATGACGGTTGGCTGCTGAACCTTCAAATGATCGATGCTGATGTTTCAAGCTACATGCCCAATGGAGAGTGGGACCTCATTGGTTAGTAGAGTGAAGCCGTTGGATTTATGTACTCAAGGAGAACAACAGGTCACTGATCCAAAGAGCCAATGTCTGTCTGTCTGCCTGTCTGTCCCTCTTTGTCCAGGTGTCCCTGGCACCAGAAACGAGGCCTTCTATGACTGTTGCAAAGAGCCCTACCCGGATGTGACATTTGTTGTGACAATACGGCGCCGAACGCTCTACTATGCCCTGAACCTACTCATTCCATGTGTGCTGCTCTCTTCCATGACTCTGCTCATCTTTGTGCTGCCGGCTGACTCTGGGGAGAAGATCTCACTGGGTGAGTGGATCCACAGCACAGCTATCAGAGATGACACAAAGGGCAAAAGGGGCAGCAGGAGTAGGAAGGGATTAGTATTATTTTAACATCTCGGTTTCTTACTTTGAGAACGTGCACACGACCGAGGTGCAGTAGCCTACATCCAAAATACACTCAATTGTATCACTGTGGTGTCATCAGTTTTAAAAATATCCGCTTCTTGAATTACCCTATTTAGTTTCAAAGATCCAGTATGAGAGAATTAGGGACACGTAGTGGAACTACGGACCAGAAAGGATGTAAACACGCTTTCACAACTGTCTCCTGCTTCAGTTGGTTATAAATTGACTTCATTTTTCATTTGCGTAGGAAGCCTCCGCTTCAAAGTGTGGAATGTACATCTATGTAGAAGAAACACGTCAGCACAGGACGGTGGCCTCCGTTAAACGAGGTCCTTGCTTAAAGTACATCATACTTAGTTTTTTCTTTTAAAGTGATTATACACGTATATAAACACATTTATGGTTAGTATATTCAGTATATATATATTTTTAAAAGGCTTTAAAAGTCTTTCATGGATACAGAGAGTGTGTACACATCTCCAGATTCAATAAACACTCATTGTAAAATGAGTGTTTATTCTAATTGTACACTGTAAAATGTACAAGCTGCAAAACATGTCTGCTTTTGCTCTCAGAAAAATAAAAAAGTCTTAATTACTGACCAGGTGGTGTTTTAGGGCCTAGATGTTTTGCCTGAAGAAGGACTTGGATCCAATTCATCACCTCAACAGACATGCAGACAGTTTTGCTTTTCACATTTACACGGCGTATTTAGGGTTTATCCTCATATATTTCTGCATCCAAACCTTTCTAGAACAAAGGCAACAGAAACGAAGAAGTGGCACTGATGACTCTGAGGAGACATGAAAGTGTGGAGCTTAGAGAGAAGAAGGATTACAGGATAAAACAGAAGGATGAGAAGTTTGAGGAGGAGGAATGAACAGAGATAGGTGGATGGGAGAAGTTAACGAAGAGAGGAAACAGGGATGAGAGAAGAAAGCACACAAGAGATGCGGAAGAGGGAGCGATAAGGAGGAAACGGTGGAGGGAGGAGCGACAATCAAATGGTAGCTTTACATCACTGGAGCTGAAATTATACGTTGATTAGTCCAGTAGGTGATGTGTAGAAGAATGATAATTCTGTTTCCAGCTTCTGAAGAATAGAAAAAGAAATGTTTTCTGACAATTTGTGGACAAAATGATGATTTAATAAGAAAATAATGATAATGATTATCACGGGATAATGAGATAAACTAGTGCGTTATCACAAGATAACAAGGCTTGTTTACCCATGATTGAGAGATAATCACTGAACCGGAATAATGTCAGTCTCTCCACGATTGTGAGATAACATATTAATTTATGTTGCTATTATTCTGTGATCTCGAGATAACGGACTGAAAAGATATAGTAGCGACCGTGGCCGCTCTAGGCTTCCGTAGATAATGAAGCTCATGACGCGCTGCCTTTTTTTGAAAATATGAAATTATGCATGTATGTATACATACATGCATAATATATCTCAAAAGATATCAAAGAACTGATCGCATATATATGTATATATAATAATAAATGAATATCCTCTCAATACAAATGCATTACACAGCATTTCCTCCACTTAAAAAATGCCAACCCTTTCACACACAGCCAGTTTAAACTATTGATGTAATTAAGGCCAGTGAATTGATTAGAGGGAGCGAGCTTACACATCACCGTCCAGGAAAATACTCTGTCACTCTGCTTGATAAGAGACATGAGGATTCAAGGGACGGCGACTTTAAGGTTAAAGGACCAGGCTTTTAAGGAGGAAAGTGTGCCGTGACAAAGGTGCATTCATGTGGCATTTTTTAATCTTCTTAACATCTTTAAAGGTCATTCATATTTTATCTCTTAGCCTAACAGTTTAATTGAATAACTCTGAATGGGGACAGTTATGCCAACACAGCACTGCTTAAATTCTGGCTGTTGGTGAAGTGAGACAGATAATTTAGAGGTGGCGTAATGAAGATAGAGATGGGTTTCAGTGACAGTGGCGTGTTTGTGTGTATATGTGTGTGTGTTTTTTTTTAAAGAAGGTTATTTGCAGCCATGGAAGTGCTTTTAGCTGTAGAGGGAGAGGACGTCAACAAATAATTTACTGTGTGAGCATTGGCTGGTCATTTTCATAAATCGGGCCTGAGTGTGATCCTGAGTGTGATCATTTATCAGAATATCAAACACACTCATTTAGTTTCTATCTATCTATCTATCTATCTATCTATCTATCTATCTATCTATCTATCTATCTATCTATCTATCTATCTATCTATCTATCTATCTATCTATCCAGGTATCACTGTCTTGCTGTCGCTCACTGTCTTCATGTTGCTGGTGGCAGAGATCATGCCGGCCACATCTGACTCCGTCCCTCTCATAGGTATGTAATGAAAAATGTTGTGAGAACTTTCCACGAGTGAGTCACATAATCCAGCAGGCTGATTGCTCAACTGGATTACTGAGACCCAATTACTGAAAAACACACCGACGGACGCAACTCGGATGTAATGATCATCTCTCTGGACTAAGAACTCTATACGAAGTCTCCACCTGACAGTGACAATCAATATTTCGCCTCACATGTTTGTGAGGGCAGGAGAAGGAAAATGTTTCCGACTAGGCATAATTGGCAAAAAAAAAATCAGTTTATCTTTAATAAACTGATGCTCCAAACATCAGGGATGTCACTTAGGGGCCACCAATTACCTCTTGTTTGAATGGGAGAAGCATCTTACATCTAATAACAAAAGGGTATATCTTGATTTTTTTTTTATAACTTAAAAATCCTAACTTAAAAAATGTACATAATTTACAATTTATATAATTTAATTTATATAAAACATGAGAAGCATTAAATCTACTTAAAATAGATGTGTCTTGATTGATTAGGTTTGTAATCCAGTTGGGCATTTGTTTGGTTTTACATGATATGTAGAGTCCAAAGTCGTTGAATAAAGACCAGTCGATCTGGACCGGTAGATTTCTTCTAGAGCTTAAACCTCTATGATTTATCAACTTTAAAAAAAACCTTCAGGATCAGAGGTAAGACATCTTTATGTCCTCTACATGTTCTATTACAAACGATTGAGTGACTTTTGGAGAACTGACTGGAGGTCTCTAAAAAGCCCGTTTTTTCTAAATATAACCGCGCACTCTGGAGACAGGTGTTCGATCCACATGACATTCTAAATGACAAAAGCCACAGAGTAACATTACAGCCTTCCACAGTTATCACACCCAATATTCTCTGACTCTTGATATGGTTAAACCGCCAAACAAACCATCACAATATACCAGTTGTGACTAATCAATCAATCAATAAATAAATAAATAAATAAAGCATCCTCCCAAATCCAAATAATAAAATTTATTTAAGCAATCTGCTCTCTTTCAGCTTCAATTGGCTAAGATGATTGTGGGCACATTAGTGGACATTATGTTGAGTGAGCTCAGATTATAGCCAGAGACAGATCATCTGCCCAAAAACACAAATCCTGCTCATTAAAAACATATTCAGCATATTTCCTTTATATTAAGAATAACTATGCTCCTAAACAATGTGACAACCAGCAGACAGTAGTGCTGGAAGCACGTCGCAGGTTGGCAGACGCGGAAACTGGGAGAGATGCAACAAATTCTTCAGGCGCCTCCTGTGCATTATCCGCCAGGGCTCATCTCACTGACCTTGACGTGCGTGACACAGAAGCGAAGTACAACATGAACTACCTTTCAAAGACACTCACATTGGTCCGTGTGTCGTATCAGATCGTGTTTTGGCCACAGTGGTTTTCAAGAAGGGTGTAGGAAATGACTGTGTGTGTGTGTGTGTGAAGTGACAAAAAAAGGTAACACTGTTCTCTCCCTTTTATCAGGTCAGTACTTTGCCAGCATAATGATCATTGTTGGCATGTCAGTTATTGCCACAGTGGTGGTTCTTCAGTATCATCACCATGACCCAAATGGAGGAAACATGCCAAAATGGGTGAGCCAATAATCTCCATGACCTCAAATAAATGATCAGTTGCATACATCCCGCTGTGCAGCCACTTCACTCTTGTGAATGGCTCCTCGCTCTCTATTCCACATACTGTATGATACATTCCAACAGTTGGTCCCTCCATCTGCATTAGTTATCCATCCTCTGCTCTATTTCCAACATTTCAGTCATCTGTTATTGCTACTGTGCCCCTCTGCTCATTTCTTTTCTGTTTTTATTCACTGACTTCCTGAGCTGTGACTCATCCAGCAACATCAGTCTGGCTGAATGTGTTCATCAAATGCCTCGCTGCAGACTTCAGCTACACGGAGTGTGTTTCAAAGCGCCCTGGATATGTGGGTGGATTCAATTTAACTCACTCCCTTTTCTTATTTTGCTTGCCTTGTGTTTAATGCTATAACTCCATCATGAGTTTATTTTCCCCCCAAAAGTTTTGTTTTAATGTGCTGGGAAAAAAAAGACCTGAAATAGTGACATGAAATATAAATATAGCTCAGAAATGCAGTAAGGGGAATCACTGACTTAGTCACTTAAAACCTGTTTTTGAGAAATAGGAATGCTCTTAAAATGTTTAAGGTCGGGTAGAAAATAAATTTACTACCAATCATATGTGGGTATGGGTGTATAACTGCGGTAAAATAACTTTAACATGTACTTTAGATAAGGCCATGCTTTCTGGAGAATGCACTCTTGACAAACCAGCCAACTGAAACTTTTTTTTTTGCATGCATGCATTTTGAATTTAAAACAAAGAAGAGGGAACCCATTTCAGGAATAAGAAGACTAACATAGTGTCTTGACACGCTTGAGAAAAGAAGGGTTAAGCAAAAGACTCCTTTTACACTCTGCAGGGTCACTGTCACACATCACTATATCTTACGCACTCAACCTCCACTTAACAAATGCAACATGAGATGGAATTATCGATTACATTTTAAGACATGTATTTTAAGAAGAAAAATGAAACGTGTCCATTAACTGATTAGCAACAGCTTGGCTGTGTGATACTGTGTATCGACACATTATATGGACATTCTGTTGATGAACGGCTCATTCAGACAGTCCGAGGGCCAATTAACAAGCATAATTGATGTGGTTCGGATGAAGGCATTGAACCAGCACTGGTCATAAATGCAGCTCAGAGAAAAACAGCATCAGCGGCATCAACAACGGGCACGGTTACCTAGTTTGTAAACGCACCTGGTGCAGGATAATTGAGCAGTCATCTGGACGTTAGATTTTCATTAGATGCCAGACATCCGTCTGGATGCAGAAGGGACAATATGCTGTATTGTGTCCAAGCAAGTTTGTGTTCAGGGAGGGAGAGGAGAGGTGACAGGGAGAGGTAGAAAAGAGACGGGATTCAAAAAAAAAGGACAGAGGAGGGAAGTGGAAACAAAGACGGGGCTCAAATAGAGGGACGGAGGAAAGGGCAGAGTAAAGGGCAAAGGAAAAAGTTAATTTGGGTACAGTAGGAGTGAAGAGGAAACAGGTAGGACAAGGAGAAATGAAAAGATCACGGAGTGACAGAAGCGGGAAACCAAAGAGAGAAGAGCCAGAGAAAAAGAACAAGAGCAGTGGAAAGAAAATAACTGGAGTGGAAAAGAATCAAGGGTCAAATTTGTACCAGCGTGTGAGCATACAATCGTTGTCTTGTACTAATGCTGCAGTTTACAGAAACATTGCTGCTGAGCTTATTACAGTCATGAAAGCATAATTTGACAGTCAGTCTAATGGTGTGAAGTTAAAGCTGTGTCTGTATGGAATCCAGTTAAAAAGAAAGGATCTCCTTTCCCTGGGTGTCACTGCAGAGGATCTCTGCTGCTTAAAGAGGACATTCAGTGGAAAATCTAATTTCTGATGTTTTTTTTGGTGTGTCCTTCCCGTGTCTAAACACCACTAAAGTGTCACAATAAACACTTCAGCCACGTCTGAGAAAGTCAACCTGAAGAAGAAGAAGCGCTGCGGAGCAGTCAGTCAGCTAGTAGCTGGCCAATCAGCTGACTGAGTGTTCTGGGGGGCGGGCATGCCTGTTCAGAGGCTGGCAGAGAGCAGCAATAAACTGACTTAATCTGAGACCATAAATATTTGATTTATCTAAGTAGACATCAGTAATCTCAATTTTTGGTTCAAAAAGACCATTCTATGTGACCTTTAAAGAAGAGCAGCTGCATTTTGAAGGAAAACATAAATGTTCAAAACATCAACATCCATCTTTCATGTGTTTTTATGAAATGTATTTTCTTTGTTTCTGCTGCTCTGTTTTTTTTCCACCCACATCTCTACACTTTTCATCCTCTCCAGGTGCAGCTTGTGTTGCTGCAGTGGGTCGCATGGTTCTTGCGTATGAAGCGGCCAGGAGAGAACGATGACCCGGAGCGGCCCCCGTGTGCACCCCATCTGCGGCGCTGCTCCTCCGGCTCCCAGAGCGGCAGCATCCCCAACCCTATAGACCCCACTCTTCATCCGCTTCACCCGCAGAACCTGGCTCCTCTGCAGACGGGGCCCCTACATGCAGGAAACACTCACCTCCATGTGCAGTCCAGTACTAACAACAATGGGAACCTTCTCTACATGGGCTTCCAGAGCATGGAGGAGCCTTCAGTTCTCTCCGAGTCTGTCCAGAGGAATAACATCTCAGCGGTGCCTCCTCGGGGAGCAGGAAGCCCTCCTCCACACCTGCCATCTCAGTTCTGCAGCTCTCCTCCACCTCCTACCCCTAATATGGACACTGTAGGTTGTCCCAGCACTGTCTCCAGTGGTGGAGGCTTTGGAGGTGGTCCAGGAGGACTGGGTGGGTGTTCGACTGCAGGGATAGGAGACCCACAGCTACAGGCTATTCTGGAAGAAGTGCGTTATATGGCAGACCGTTTCCGAGAGCAGGATGAGGCTGAGCGCGTGGCCGACCAGTGGAAATTTGCAGGCGCCGTAATCGATCGTCTTTGTCTGGTAGCATTCAGTGTTTTCAACATCATTTGCACCATTTCTATCCTCATGTCTGCCCCCAATTTTGTGGAGGCCGTTTCAAAGGACTTTGTTTGAAAGCAAAGTGGAAAAGAAAAAAAGAGGCAAAGTGTGCACGAATGGATGAGGGGAATTAAAGATAAGATGATGGATGGAGTGGGCATGGAAACACGATTTCCAGCAAACCGTGAGCTTTGTGATTTGTGATTGCGAGGAACCCAAAAAACAAGTGGTTTTTTTGAAATACATTCTGTTTGGCAAGTGGAATAGAAGTGGAAAACAGATGAGGAAGGGGATACAGAGTGATGTTAAAATGAGTTTTGGGTCAGCAGGTTGCTTTATCATATTCTTGTCAAGGTGATAGATTATGGTGAATTCACTTTCCCCTTAAAATTAAGGGAAAGATTAGTTAGAGAGGGGAAAAGGAGAGTCCAGTGCAATCTCAGGTAAGAAGGCAGCTCTTAAAGTGAGATGGGATTGCAAGAGAAAGAGAAGAAAAGAGGCAAGCAAATAGATAGGGGTAGATAAATAAAGAGTAATTTGGCTGTTTTATTCTTCAGATAAGGGAAGCCAGCCTTTCACTCCCACATGTTGAGAAGAGACTTTAAATGATGCAAGGACAAGAGTGTGTGGAAGAGAGAGAGAGACATGTACAAGGACAGACATCAAAGAGTGGTCTTGAAGGACTTTATCCCTTGTGTCATTGGCAGATTTGGGCACAGTAAGTAGCTTGATGCGCGGATATACAAAAGTGGACCAAAGATCAAGATCAAAAACACTGCAGCAGAGTCGAATGGACGAGGATCTCATCTATTTATCCAATCACATCTATCTACTGACCATCAAATTGAAAGACCACGGATAATCCTCAAGACTAATAAGCTTTTATAAAACGAGGTCCCCTCTCCCTTCACAACTACTTTAAATTTCCAAGGCCTTATCTCTTAGAAACAAATGCCAATCTTCAACGATCAGTAAAGATCCTCAGCCGCAACTGTGAAACCGAATTACACCAGAGTGGAGGCTGGAACCAATAATAAGTCATGAAGCATTTACCTAATTGTGGCTCACATGATCTTAACAGATCTCATTGGTTTTCAGGAGTTCAGGTTCAAGAGTTCAAAAGAATATGAGAGGCACAAATAAGTTATGATCGTTCACAAAAGCTAAAATAAATGTGGAGAGATAACAGATTACTGTCATATCCTCTTAGGACTTTAACACATCCACACACTCTGTGTAGCATAAAAACCCCATGGCCATAGTTCTTAAATAAACGAGTTTACACAAGACTACTGCGAGTTAACGCACATTTGGTGCTGTGCACTACTTATACGGGGAAATACGTCAGCCAAATCTTGATGATTTCCATTGTCCAGATGCAACTGGACAATGTTTATTACACCCCTGACTCACAGATCATCTGTAGTGGCTATACTGTGTGCATCCAGTCTGTCCATGTGTACTGCTGCACACAGTGTGGACACACTTGTACAAATACTTAAAGCAGGTGCAACGTAAACTTCCTGTCACGAGTTGTTTGCAGAAGGATGTTGACACCTTAAAAATCACTGTACAGAACATTTCTCATCTTGGAAAATAAAGGATTCACCCCTTTTTTTTCTCCCTACCACCTTTTGGTCTCCTATGCTCCCTATCTCTCTCTCTCTCCTCTCTCTGTTGACAGAGGCTGGCAAGACACCCAAAAAAGAGGAGAAAAATGACAGAGCGAGGGCATAAGAGGGGGAGAGAAAGTGCTGATGCACAGGCAGCGCTGGACAGGGCCTTAATTGATCACTCGTCACAGAAGAGAAGGGGATGGTGGTGGGATGGGATGGGATGGGAGGAAGAAGAGGGGAGGGTTAATGGGGGAAAGAGGGGCACGCTGGGTAATTCGTCGGATTTATGAGGGACAAAGGCAGGGGAGATGTGCGCTCAGACAAGCATAACTCAGTCACAGACATCAAATGAAAGGCCACTGGCATATATCACATCACACGGGAATATATAGCAGAGAAGTAAACAGAATTAGAGAAATATTTTCATACAGCCATTTGTGTGTCAAGTGTGGGGGATGTGATGGTGTGTGGCCTTCACTGTGTCACTCAGTCAGTGTGCCAGACTGAGTAAAGCATGTATTTATAGTAGTGTGCTGGTCCTTATTCAAACCGGGCAAGACCTTCTGCTGTTTGATGAGCTAAGTCTCTGTCTGTCTGTCTGTCTGTCTGTCTGTCTGTCTGTCTTAGAAAAAATGTGCAGAGCTAGCAATCTAGCAGCACTTAGATTTACTGTGTTCACTCAGATGGAATAAAAGAACGTGTGTAAAGACCATAGTGTGTGTGTGTGTGTGTGCGTGTGTCCCCATGGGTATGGTCAGCTTCAGGGTTTGCTTATATACAGAATCAGTCAGTGGTGGATGTTCTTCTCTTTTCCATTCTATTCCCATTCAATAATAAAGCCTCTTTAATTTTTACCAGATGGGTTATTATACAGAACCTCACTGGAGGCACATTAGGCCTCTGAGTAAATGGCTTGTTGATATGTAGGCAAAAAAAAAAAAAGGATTTAGTCACTGTAAAGCATACAAATGAAGCAGAAGGACAGTTCCAGGCCGACCTCAAAAACGACTAAACACACCAGGGAAAACGGTGAACTCTATAAACGCGCTACATAAAAACACATAAATTAGAAATTACATTGACCGTCGAGCATCAAAGTTGTTACAAACGTGTGGTGTTTAATACATTTAGACGCGCCTATCTGTGTGCATGGACACCTGCTCTCTCGTAGGGTCCCAGTGTGCTGTGCTGCATTATCAAATCCCAACATCTTGCGGTTGAGGACGATCAATGGCTTTTAATTACCATGGGCCCAGAGCACTGGTCGATACGGCTGACGAGAAGCAGGGAGGGAGAGAGAACGCGAGAGAGAGAGAGAGAGAGAGAGAGAAAGGGGACAGAGACGCTCCAGACGGTGATTGATGCTCACTCTTCCCAGTGAGTCTTCCTACAGATACTTTGTTAGGCTTGATTAATCCTGCCAAGCCACATTCGCTCACTTTACACACCGCCGTTTAACCAGCCGCCAGGCCGCCAAGGTCACAAGGTTAAGTGGACACGAGGTATCAGCGCCGAGGAACACAGACCTCTTCTCCAGTGAGTCAAGGATGAATGGTGAAGTCTCTACAGAAGAGAATAAGGACAGTTATTTTCAGAGTTCTGTTTTTTTCATGACTGGTGGGGAAGATTTAAGTGAAATACATTCAACAGTGCAAATTAATCTACATTTCTTCAATGATAAGTTTCCTTTTAACAGTTACTCAGCAAAGTCATAAATTAATAATAATAATAATTTTACTCAGAATAACAGTAAAGGAGACTGATTCAGTTTTATATGGCACTTTCACCACGATTCCTGAGCTAAGACTCATCTGTACCTTCATTATTATTATTATTATTATTTTTTATTGAACAGTGCCAAAAGAATTGAAAAGGCTCACCAGTTTAGCTCTTAATATGTGCTTTAATGTCACTAATCAATCTAACTGTAACTCTAACTATATGATACAGTGAGGCTGGAATCATAATGCACCCTGTTGTTATTTCAGAAATCTGCTATTGTCCTCACTTTATGCAAATGAACATCTGCGTCCGAGATGTTTAGAACATTAGAGAAGACGGGGTGAATTTGTTTTTGTGTTTTAATTTGTAACTACAACTTGGCTTTGTTGCCACTGAATATGTTTCCTAATAATACAAACTACAGTTCATTTAAATTTCAAGAAACACAGCTGCATTTTGTGCGCCATATTTACAACCCGTCCTCAGCCGCCCTTCTCTGGAGAACGTTGCAATACTGTGCCACTCAATGTGTTCATGAAATGACATTGACAAACAAAGATCAACTAGAGCCTTAATGCATGAAGGGCATTAGGAGAAGTCTTGATTTGAGAGGCTTATGCTCTTAACTATACATTACGTAAGTATAGAGGTTTGATATCATTGGAGATTTCAAACCCATCCATCTATTCTGAGATGCAAACTAGGCTCACATTTGCTCCTCTTCGGTGTTTGAAAACACAAATCAAGGGAACGGCTACTGCATGTGTGCATTCTTTAGAGAAACACCCACATCATTTTCACTTAAGTCCCAACACAAGAGGTCATTTGTCTCTCAGACGTGACCGCAGTGTGAGCAACTCATTCGAGTGCGAGGACATTATTTCAGCCTGACAGCTAAAATCAGTCCAGTGATCAAATGACGACAGGTCTCCTCCTCCCTACGACAAAATAAAGATTTAGATCGAAATTTTCTATTAAAGCCATTTTCTTTTTTTGCAGGTAGACGTGGCAGTGCTGTGGTGATGATGACTTAATGACTAGGATAGCTGCTCAAGTTCACTGCAGGCAGCCTTTGTGTACTTATTAGCGCCACAAAAACACAGTTAAAAACAATTATATGCGTAAACAATAATCAGCTGTTGGAGGCCTTAAACACAGCACAAAACCACTGCCAGGATTTTTTGCTTATACTGTAGATACAGTGCCCCCGAGAATAAAGAATATCTTGTCTTGAAATATTGCAATGTTTTAGTGTTTCAATATTTCCTTACACCCCAAGTACATATCACATAGTTGTAAATTTATCAGGTTTAAGAGATACAATATAGCTCACCTGGCAGAGCAGATGGCCAGAGGTGACCAGGGTTATGTCTTGGCCTGGTCCTTTGCTGTGTGTCTATACCCCTCTCTTCCTTCTCCCACTTGCTGTCCTGTCAATAATAAAGGTTTAACATACCCCAAAATAGTAAGAAGCAGTAACTAAACCCGATAACACTGCAGACATTAGGTTCTACCTTTTCTCAGCATCCAACATTATGGCAGGCTTCTATCAGGACGGTATAGCGCCCACTTGAGGCAGCTCGTAAGAAACATCGGCAGTGCCAGGGCCAGTGTCTCAGCAGACCCCGTTAAGCACAGAGAACGTTAAAAAAAAAAGACCTCCGCAGCATGTGACCATCAAAATGTCACCGCGCCTCTTCCTCTGCTAGGACACTGCACCTGTGGACATTTTATTCACCACTGTGCTCCCTGCTGAGGACCCAGTTATGTGCTGTCCCGAAGGCCTGAGACTGTTTACAGGCAGAAAATGTAAAGTTTCAGAGACTGGATATTGGATAGTAAAGTATGAGGAGAATCACTGTAGCAAAGCTGTACTATGTGCATATGTGCAATTTACATATGCACTTATCAATCTGAATGCAATCTTCTTCAGATTCTATCACTTGTTGGGCTTCAAATAAGTGGTGAGACTGTATTTTTTTTTCTATCCATCTTAAATGTCTTTAAGATGGAGAGAATGAAATGCTTCCGGGCAGCAAACTGTCAAATCCATTCCTCGTTATGATCAACACTCCTTCACTCCTCATCTGGCGCAATAAGCTCCCTATTTCCTGTATCCTGCGCCAAACAATCTAGTTACTCGGTGTGATACTACATGTCCATAAACGTGCCGCATACATGCACAAACGACACCCATCTCTTCAAAGAGGAAGCGGTAAACCCCGGGAGTGAAGAGAGGAGTACGGCAGGTCACAAAAGAGATGCTTTGTTAAAGAAAAGCTGTGCCACAACTGGCACAACCATGACATTCTGACCAATTCACGTTTAAGGATGACTACTTATTAGTAGTCCTTGTTGTTTTCTCTTCAGAAGTTAATTGGTCCCAGACGAGCCCTGCTGTGACACTTGACTCTTTACAGTCTTGACGCTGGCCAGGTCTCATTGGCGAGGAAGAAAATCCATACATTGACAAAACACAAGAGCTGTAGAAAATAAATAATAGAAAACCATCAGCATTTTCCCCAATATATAACTTTATTTAAAATATTGTTACAATTTATTACTCTACACATTTTCAAATCTTTTTGTCCTTTTTTCTTATTATATTGGTTAGTAAACCTTTGTGTTTTTTTTTAAAGATATAAAACTCTCCATTTTGTAGCCTAGTTCAGCATCAGGTGTTACTTGGTGTCTTAGTAAATGCAACACTGCTTCTCTTTTAAACAGTTTGTTGAATTGTGTGGTTAGCAAATCCTCCATACATCTGTTGCCCACACATAAAATTAATAATTGATGCATTGTACACTATAATTTCCCCATTATTTATAATTTCTGTTTAAATAAATAAAAAAATTTTGACTCGGAGAAACAGGAGTGCATTTTGTCAAGATATTATCTTTTTTTTTTTTTTTTAAACAGCTATTTACAGGTTAAGCTAAAGACAGACAAACAAGGCTTAGCTTTTTAATTAATGTCACTGCCAACTTGACGTGGGAAAACCCTGTGTTTCAAAGCAGTGACCAAAAAACGTAATTACATAAAGGTTAACACTTTTCAAACAGCACTTACATCCACCCTTCATGTTAGTCATAGGAAGGACACATCAGCTGAAATGAAAAAGCAGACAATGCCAACCAAACGTCAGAATCTACACCAAAGCGCTGTTGATGAGATTAACGTAGTGGGTCGGACTGAGCCGACAGAGTCAACAGAAAGTGAATACACAGCATCATAAACACTTCGGACAAGGTACGAATCAAAAGAGCCCTGTGAAATGCTGCAGAATCTTTAACTATCAGAAAACATGTCGTTCAATATCTTCCACTGAATGTTGTTGATTTGACACACACGACTCAGAAAACTGATGCGTTTCTATAGCAACAGTGGATAATGTGCATTCTTAAGCAAACCCAAACTTTTTAAATTTCATGTGCAGTTCACACAGTTCTTTTTTTTTTCCCAATTCTTTTGCCAGCTATCAATGTCGGCTATCATACATTCTTCTCATCTGTACGGTTCCATGTGAAATTCAAACCTCTTTTCATAAATACAACTCTTAAAAGCCCAGCCCGTTGTGCATTTCACAGGCAAGCACAGGTGTCCCACAGAACAGTGCACACTGACGCACAAAAACTATCAAACACAGCCTAACTGAACAAAGACATGCTTTTTAACATTCCTGTCACCTCTCTGCTTTCACCTAATCATGGTTATGATGACATTTATCTCACGGATGGCCAGAACGGACGACGGCTGACGGTATGCACGCCTGCCAGGGACTGACAATAATTGTAAGATGGCACCTGCCGCAGACGAGACAGACCAAAACACAAAAATATTTAGGAAGAAGAAAAAAAAAAAACAAAAACACATCAGCCTTCTAAAAGCTTATTCACAGCAGCACAAGCCACAGGGACACACAATAAATATCAAAAAGGTAAAAAAAACAACACTGTTTTGAATACATTATTGTGAGGAGAGAGTCTGCTGGTTGACAGGAATGAAAGGAAAATAAGCGTGTTGAGCCAATGTGGCGCTGCCACGGCAACCACATCTCCCTGTGATGATGAGAGACCAACCTGGAGAGAGTAGGAGCAGAGGACAGGACAGAACAGCACAGCACAGCACAGCACACAAAATCACACAACCTCCACCTCAGTCTGCCTCTACAGCTCATAGAAGAAGAAAAGAAAAAAGCAAACAAACAAAAAAAAAAACAAAAAAACAAAACGGTTGAACAGCTTTAATTCTTGTCATCCATCTTTAAATTGGATATTACTTTGTCTGTCAAAATGACCATTCGGCTATTTGCACATTGCAGTCTCCATCTAAGGCCATCTATCTCTCGTGTGTGAGGAAAACATACATCATG
Source organism: Brachirus orientalis (assembly GCA_016785285.1). Classification (NCBI taxonomy): domain Eukaryota; kingdom Metazoa; phylum Chordata; class Actinopteri; order Pleuronectiformes; family Soleidae; genus Brachirus; species Brachirus orientalis. The sequence goes on along the minus strand of JAFBJR010000379.1, from coordinate 405,291 downwards.
AGTCTTCAATGTGGTAGGTAGTGCTGTAGACCGTGATTACTGAAGCCTGTCAGAGGAAAAAAAAACAAAAAAAAAACAGGAAATCAAAAATAGCTTCCGATGTTCTGCTAAACAATTTTGTGAAACAAAAACAGAGTGGCAGGGAGATGAGGATATGTGTGTGTGTGTGTGTGTGTGCGCACGCATGCGCCCAAGATGCCGAAAAAAAGCATGTGTGAGAGGCTGTGAATGTTAGGCAGACAACAGGAGACGCCTCGTATTTGTCTCCATCTGTCTGGCATCCTCACCGTCTTATAAACACAAATCCCCATCTTCATCTGCTGGCCTACACAACGACAACTCATCAATCACGTCTAATCGGAGCGTGAAAGCTTATCGAAAACGTCACTGAGAGACACAGAGCACACACACACACACACGAGTCTGCTCCAAGACAACCGCGATCAAATCACGACTAAACCTGCGCATGAAATACATATTTTATAGAACTGATAGCTAAACTCCACTGTGCAAGAAAAGAGAAATGATTTAAAGAAGTCAAAACTGCTCTACAATTCAACAAATACAAGAGTGGATTAAAAAAAAAATCACTCTGTTTCAGATTTTTGGTTCGCAGTCAGAAGGTGAGTGAAGGACAAGAATGAGTCAATAATGGACTGACCAAGATAAACTACTAGCCCTTGCTGGATAAACTAAATTGATCTCATTCATGTGTAATCATTGATGAACAAAGTCTCTGCTGACAAAAGGGTCCATAAAGAGGAAAAACACAAGTGGCCCTTATCTGTGTGAGCAAACAGAATGAAATGCTTAGAAATAACAACAATCAGAATCATATTATCATGTCGTGTACATATACACACTGCTAATACTGAACCAATTTCTCATACAAAGACAGCTGTCTGCACTGCTCTTTCTACTGATGGGCAGTCGGACAACTTCATGCACCATCTGCACTCCAAAGAATGAACACACACACACACACACCTACACGTGCACACAAACCATCTGTCCTCCTGATGTGGTTAATGGACAAACTGCAGAGGAGGAATACTTTCAGGTGAGTTACAGAGCCCAAGGGAGCACTCTTTAGAAAGATTTAAATTCCTTCAGAACCTACAACTACATCTGTCTTACACTCTGCTGCTCCCTGCTGTCTGTTCACAAAATAGCAGCTCCACACACACACACACACACACACTCAAGAGCCACTCCTGTCCTGTCCTCATATTCACAGCCTGTGAGTCAGATTTTTTGTGTACATCATCTGCCATTTTCAAATTGTCAAAAGCTCTGGACCATCAATAATTCCTGCCCGCAGCTGAGAAGAAGAAGGCCTGACCATACTGACAATAACAGGTGACCACCAACAGACACCTCTCTCTTCAAATGTATAGCTTTAACCACAAGACATGGCAAATGGAGATATTTAGTGTTTCACTGTGTTAGATCAGCAAACCAATGATCTGTCATAAATTGATCTATTTCATCTGAAGATTATTAAACGTACATATCATTAAAAGTCCCCTCACGCCAGTTTTCAGTTAGTTACATTTGTGTCCTCTACGTTTGCCGACAAAGACAAAAACCTTTGACCTCTAAGATAGAAAACATTATTTTTGTGTTAGAATCCAGCATCAGTGTAAAGCATTACGTTGCCTTCTTCATCGCATTACGTTGCCTTCTTCATCGCTAACCGACAGGAGTTTGTTTTCTCCCCCTTCTTGTTTTCAGTCTCCATCATCAGAGCTCAGTTCTGCAGACGACGGCTCCGGCGAGTGTCTCTGCTTTAAGTCGATCGAGTTTTATCTGGGATCCCACCCCAGATATCAGCTCCCTCGTCAAGTGGCTCTGACCGCAGTAATGCTGCCTTACTGTGGTCACACTGAAGGGTCACACGCTGCAGATATGCGTTACATCTTAACCAGTGGCAGGAAGTGGCTTGTGTCCTGCCACAGCACAGGGTAATTGTATGGCGGAAAACAGACACACTATGGAGATTAAGTGAATGAAATGAAAGCTGGCTTTTGTTCATCTCCCTTCATTGCTCTTCTTGCTGTGTGTGTATCCCTGGGTTTGGTTAAGTGTCACTTTTCCAATTTCCCAAATTTGGTCACTTCCAGTTTTCAGGGCATGGATTGTGTCAGTCCGTCACTCAGTTCTTTGTTTGTTGATGGGCGCTCTCTCAGGTAGCTGTGATGATGCAAGTGGATCAGTTGTAGTTTTCGAGTGACGACCCATGGTTTTAGGACGTTGCAATTTCCCCCCCTAGGTGGCGCCATCCTTTTTGCTGCGTCTCCAAAGGAGGCAGAAACTCTAGAACAGAGAGTGGTTTCAGGGAAACAAGATTCAATGATGTGCTCTTTTCAAACATGATGTGACATATGCAAATGTAACGCATCCACACATCTTAACTGTCCCTCTGTATTGTTGCCATCACCCTCACCTCATATTTGAATATTTCTGATTTCCTTCTTCAACTGTTCATTATCTCTCTCTCTCTCTCTCTCTCTGTTCATCTTTTATCCTCATACATTGCAGTTACTTGTCCACATACCTGTTTTGTTCTTGTTCTGTCTCTCTTGGGGCAAATAGTTTCAACACTTTCCCCAGCGACATGAGTAAGTCACATGTCTCGATGTGCATTTGTTATGAACATTCTTTCCCCCTGTTCCTCTCTCAGCAATCTGATTCCACTGTTGGAGAATTTACCCTTTTTAAGTTCAGTACTCTGAAGCTGCATTGAAATCTTTATAAAAGTTCTCTGCAGAGTTCCCTCCACTTCAGTTCAGTTCCTTACAATTAAATAGCAGTGATAGAAAAGCATGTCTCTGGGGCTTAGTGTAATTTAGTGTCAAGGAATTAAAGTTAATTACTTAACTATTAAAGCATTCATATACAGTATATTGTGGCCTTCAACATAGGAATTAAGGGAGTTAAGATACTGTCTCTGAAATCATCTACTTGCCCTTTTAATTTTGACCAGTCAGGAAATTAATATATAATTCATAAAGCTTGATAGTTGCTGTCATCTAAAATGCTCTTTAATATCAGATCTGAATATCTACTTACCCCTAAGCTTAGGATGTATTCTGGTTAAAAACAACAACAACAACAACAACAAGCAAACAAACAAAAAAGACTTGTTGCTTACCATTGTTACTGCAGTTTTTATTGTCTTTGTCAGATGCCTCTTCCTCAACCTAATAACAAAGAAATCAATAGAAAAAAAACAGGTCAACGGCTTAGTGCATCTAAAGAAAAATGTCATCAGGGACTAAAGTTTACAGTTTCAAACTTGGCATGGAGTCTGGGTTTCCCGGAATGACAGAGGAAAGGAGTGGTCCTTACCTGTTTCCTCCACTTCAGCTCACAGAAGACCCGCTCAAAACACTCGTGCATGTAGTTAAACTGGAAGAAAAAAGCAGGATTGTTATTCAACCATACAATACACCAGTCAGCCTGTAACGTATCAATTTAATCCATTTCAAGTGTTTCGGCGATTAGATCGTCAGTATATTACAAGCGCTTTCAAAGATTGTAGGATCTCATAAGCTAAGCTGTGCTAAGTATTCTTCATACCCTGGGTTGGTTTCTCAATTCCTGTTGTTAATAATAATTTTTGCCTCATTCCAGTCATGTAAATTTAAGTAAAGAACACTCACATATGGAGTAAAGATTTTGACCCAGCGAGGTTTCTTCTCTCCTCTAGCGTACTCAAAGCAGAAAGCCATGCCCTCCTCATCAGTGTCCCAGCGCTGCATCTCTCCCCATTCAAAAGCAATCACCTGATTCTGAGGCAGAGACAGAGTTGACAGTGAGTTCCATGAGCTCCACACATACATAATACACTGGAAAATAGGTTAGAGTCACATGTTTTTTTTTTTATTAATATTTTTAAAAATGTTTGCATGAAATAGTAATGGCATTAAAGCTCCAGGTCTGCCACTGTTTGGTCTTCTTGAACAGGATCATTGTTACATTATTTGTTGGCTGTGTCCTTCATGAAAAACAGGTGCTGTGAAGCAATACTATCAGAAAGCATTTGTGTATAGACCAGCAGCACAGGGGTAGGTGGGAGCAAGAAGCATTTATGTACCTGTCAAAGTATTAAACGACAAGATTTTTTGAGTAGTTGAATTCACTTTTGAAAAATTTTTCTTGGGCACTTTGTGTTTTCCTACCTGTTGACTCCGTCCGTCTCAACATAAAATGACTCGCTTGCTGAACATACAGTAGCTGGGGAATGTCACTGGGCAACACAAACCTAAACACTGTCAATTTTATTTATATTTTAAAATACACTGCTTTAGACACTCTAAATTGCCCGTAGGTGTGAATGTGAGAATGAACGTTTGTCTGTCTCTATGTGGCCCTGTGATGACCTGTCCCGGGTGTACCCTGCCTCTCGCCCTATGTCAGCTGGAGTTAGTCACCAGCGCCCCCCGTGACCCTCAGTGGATAAAGTGGTAGAAAATGAGTGAGAGTGAATACACTGCTTTACTAAGAAACACAAATAGAGTCTTGTGGAGCTGATAGGCCTAATAAACATTGTGACAACTCATTTGACGGACGTACTGCATTGTAAGATTAAAATCTATGTTGCCTCAAACTAACACAGACAAACACTCACCTCCAGTGTGCCGTCCTCCGTGCAAGCATGCAACTTGAAGTGATTGATGCTGATGGCTGTAATGACGTGTCCCTTCCTTCTGGAGTCACAGGAGCAGTGAGGAAACACCACCTCATTGTAACCTTCACATGTCCGCAAAAGGCTCAGGTACTACAGAGCACAAATTAGACATTTGAACTGTAAACAGCAGAGGATTAATAATTATAGCAGATTTATGAAGGCCCCTAAAGACAAGACAAATATTAGCGGGAAAAGCATAAACATTAAGGGTAATGTGCTTTAAATCCAGAAGTTGAGCAAATATGAAATCAAAGTGTTTTTGGAATGGTAGAGGGAGAGATGTGCACCATTTGGATGCCTCTAATTGGAAGGTGCTGTCATAAAATGGACAGGTTATCTGTAACGTATATGTAAGAAGATGAAATGAAATTTAATATAACTCACACTGCCTTTGAAATTTTTCATTTGTATACATTTATATTCATTGAAATATTGAGTATAATAAAACAACCAAGTCTACAGGGCATGAGTGTCCTTAAAGTGCCCATCAAATATTTATCAACTTTTTCTTATTAAGATAAACTGGCAGCAACTATTATATTTCAACAATGAGATAAAATGTCATCTTTCAAAAGGAACTGTATCAGATTTCAAAACAAATGTTTCACAACCACCACTTAAGAAAGTGTGCAGTCCCCCTTGGTGTTGAAATGGTGAGAAATATAGTATGTAACTCAAAAAATTCTAAAATTTCAGAAAACCTCCAAATGGCAACATCTGGGTAAAGTGACCACATGTTCAAAATCTAAGCGGCTCCTTGCTCAAACATGACATAAAGTGAGGTATTCAGGCAAACGCATGTGTAAAGCTGCTGTCAGTTCTGAACCCTTCACTCCCTCTAAATTCACGACGCACCTCTGGTGTAGCCTCAATGTTTGAGCTTTTCTTCTGTGTTCTTTTACTTAGATAATAACAAAATGATGAATATTAAGATGTCAAAAATAGATTAGCATTTTCTTTTTATCCCAATGGATTAACTGTGTTGTACCTTTTTCGTATGAATTGATAATCAGCTGACTGAAGCACATGTACACAATTGTTGCTTTCTCAATTATTTTTTAAACAATTTCTTGCTGAAAGCTAGGAAATGTGCACTGTGGCTTCATAGTTTACCTTGAACATCATCTCAATCAACATATCAGCTTTCAAACACAGCATTTTCAGTTCAAGTTCCTCAAAAAACAAAATAAATCCACAGATTTACTTCTGTCTATAAGATTCAGACAAGTATCCTAAAATGTGAAAGGGTATCTGACTATTCTGTTTATATTTATTTGGTAATATTTTGGCGATGGCACCAATCAGTGAGTTAAAAGCGTAGTCATCCCAATCTCCCTCCCAAACAAAGACTGGTTTGTGGGACTGACCGTGGCCATCTTGTGTTGCTCTGCCAGTTTCTGCAGCTGGTAGGATTTGTCCTCTGTTTTTATGAATCCCTTCTTCACATCCTCCAGTGCCTAGACAAACAGGGGGTGGGGTGGATGGGCAGGTGAGTGTGGCATACAGAGACACAACACTATTTATCAATACAAACAACTCAAATGATTCTGCATTTAAAAAGATATTCATGAAGATGAATTCAACTTTTTATAGCTATAACTGATATTGTCATTACAAAATGTTTCAAATGACAATATGAAAACAATGTGACCAGTATTTACCAGTAATTGCCAAGTCTGTGACGGGCTGCTTGGCTATATCTTGTAACTGTATCATAATGAACCACCAATAATCACATAAAATGTGTCTATTGTAGTGTTTTGCACCTGACTATTTATTTCTCTGGTCCACAACTTAGCAGCTGAAGAACTAGTTATTTCTGTGTGACCACAACCACAAATTTTTATTGCAGATTTTAGTATTACGGACAAGTTTGTTGTCATGTTTATGACAACAAACTTGTGTTATATTAGCAAGGACAGGTGTTGACTTTACTAACAGTAATTGTTTTAATGCATCACTTTTCCCTGGTTACCTGAAAGGCTTAGGGTACTGACCTTCATTGGTCAACTTGAAGCCTGTAGGCTGCTGCCCATGCTACATCTATTTTTAGTACATTTGAATTAGAGGATTCTGTTCCTCTTTTTTACTTTATATTTTAAAAGAAATGTAAGAGTTTGGAAAAGTTTAATTTGCTTGTAGAATATCACTTTTCCCTGGTTTCCTGATTTACTGCAATAGTGATGGCCTTTAAAAACATCATAAAAATAGATGATGGTTACAGATTACATAGTTATTTGTGCTGTGTTGTGAAAATAGACTTATAAAACATATTATGAAATGATTAAATGTGCAGCCTAAATTAAATTTGGAGACAATATTAACGTTGGTCACTGAAACAGTTGCTCTCAGTCTTAATTAATAACATTGTACTGTAAAGTGATAATTTTTTTTCCGATTCTATTCTACTCTGTTCTATTCATGTGTTCAAGGCCACGGTAAATGGATAGACATGTGCAAACCTGTACGACTGACCGGCCTGAGTAGTTAACCGTGTAAGCACAAAATACAGTTAATTTCCTTGATTACTGATCCATACTAAAATGTACAACACTACATTTGAAATCAGTACAACACAAACATTAGGAGAGAAAACCCCCACAAAATAAGATTTGGTGCTTAGTTCCCTTGAGTGTAGGTAAGACGGGATTTGATTATTGTTATTACCTGGTGAAAGCAGTAATGCAGTGCCAGTGGATTGTCTCTGAGTAACTCCTCCTCCTGGAAGCTAAACAACCATTTGCGGAGCGCCAAGCAAGTCCCTGGCACTGCTGATGTGTAGTTCTGCACATAAAGCTTGTGGGGAAACTCATTAGGTGCCAGTTTCCGTACTGCAACAAAATATGAAGAGGGTAACAATGTATACAAAGAGTGGAGAAGGGGCATTTTATTATTAACAGAATGTTGATAATAACCTGTACAAAAATACCCTTGCAGTCCAAAACTGCAGACAAACCCCAAGGTGCACTTGATTAAACAAATGGGAGGATAGAGGTCTTTACTTAGACTTGTATCATCTCATCTTTATTTATTGGTCACATTAAAAGGCACTCCAGAGTGGGACTTTAAATTTAAAACATGAGCTTTTGAAAATGTTTGGTTCCATTTCCCTCTGAACTTTCATAAACATGAAATATACACAGTTCTCACCAAAGGAATGGTTGATGACTTCAAAAAGGGCAAAGTAGCTTGCCATAATACTGTCCATCCCAACCTTCATCACTAATGCCTAAAGGAAGAACAATACAGTTAGTCAATCACGCCTGAAATGTTCTTTTCTGTTTCAGGTTCTGGCTCCTTTATTTATATCTGTAGGTAAATTTGTTGTGAGAACATTCAATTAGGCATTTATTTAAGCATCACATGTATAACTAATTGAATGTAAAGTTTAATCCACATGCCCAAACAAAGGGCCAATAACCTGTAAGATACACTGCAGCTGTGTAAGGTCACCATTCCAGCATATGCCATGTGGTCTTACCTGATACACCTGGTCTGTGGTGCTATTCTTGCGGACTCTGACAGAGATGGTGGTCTTATCGGGCAGGGCTATTCGTAGCTCTATGTCAGTCACTCCATTGTAATTCTGCACAACAAATAAAAATATTATGAGAAGAGCTGCACTAACTGCCAACCAGCAACAGCTAATTAATGAAACCTGTCAAACTGAAATAGAGGAATAAATCTAGAGTAGTCATTGTGAAAAAAGTCAAAGAAGAGACTTACTTCATCTGATTCTGAGAGAAATTCCTGCATGATGTCACTCTCCCCAATCACCCGCACGGAGCAAACTTGAGACAAAAAACAAGGGTGGAGAAACAGGAGATGGGGGTGGGGTGGTTAAATAAATCAAATGGACAAAAGGATGGCTAAAAGTCCTTTTTGTACTTGAACCTTGGCCTTTGACAATGAAGTTGTAATTCTTCTTTACTGATATGGCTTGGTGACAGACCGGTGTTTTACATGTGTCCAAGCTGAAGACACATACAAAAACACAAGTAACATTCAACCTACCTCTCTCAAGATATTCCTCCAGGCCTCTACGTCGAGCGTCCAGCTGCTGTTCAGAGAGGGAGAAGGGCCATTTCCCTGGAAGCTTTGGAAAATTGAAGTTGGAAAACTCCCGCTTTAGGTTCTGATGCAGGATGGCAAACTCTCTGTAGCGCTTAGAGCAAAGCTGTCTACCCGACATGTACACATTGTACACCTACAGGCAGTGAAGTAAAACAACAATTAGAAACTGAAGAAGAGTAAAATGTTTCCATCACATTACAGCTGCAGTTGTATTTTTGTAGACTTATGGAGGAAAAATGTACTAACTGTATGTAAACAACATGTTTTCTACATATATGGGAGAAACTTTCAGGTTAGCCATAAGTGGCTATTTCAAGAATGAAAAAAGAAAGGTCACAGGGTCATGTGAGCACTCACCACAAACCTCTCCGCGTGCTGTTCTACATGTTTATATGTGGGAATTGAAATTGGCACAGCCTGTTTGTCACTGTAGTCATAGTTGGGTTGAACATCCTCTCCTCCTTCCAATCCATCAGCCTCCTGAGCAGGGACTGAAAGCACAGCCAGAACCAACTCCTTCTCTCCAGCCCGGATCAGGTCTACAACCTGCTTATGGGTGGCACCTTCCACACTCACCCCATTACTAATAGAAATTGAGAGCAAGAGAAAAATGCAATAGAAGTGAGTGACTAAAGTGAGATCCCACTGTTTTTTCGCATGATCAGCTTGAGTATTAACATGCAGATTCCTGAAATATTAAGCAAAACAGATCAAGCATTCAGCACTGACTGACAACACAGCAACACTTGAGTGGTCTAAATCATGCCAACATGGTATGAGAAGTATGAAGTATACATACTAATACTTTAGTCTTATCCTTATCTTATTTTCCCCTCACTTAAATCCAGAGTGCATTCACTTTAATGCGAGGTAACCTGAGGTCAAACTGTTTCACCAACTGTCAACCTGCTGTGGTTGAATGAATGCAAGTTAAAGCAGAAATGACTGATTAAGAAACTGCATTTAGGTCACAATGGTAATGTCAAAGTCAATACAAATTCACTAGATGTGGTTAATATTGGCAATGATGCAGGCGTGTACATCCCCAGTAATAATAATGGCACCTTAGTAACTTACATGATAAAAATATTGTATTAATGTCACAAATTACTTATCATAATTTTGTAATGTGTTATAATTTGTCCTCCCTTGATATACACAATGTCAGAAGTGCTAAATACTGGTCAGCTCTAATGTCTCCCTTTCTTTTAGTGATGAGTGAGACACCTCCCTTCTTGGCTTTGCTGCGGCCAGATGGCCCCAGCATCAGGTGTCTCAGTTAATCTTCAAATGAGAAACAGCGGGATGGACACAAACGCAACCAGGGAGCAAGCAGGAGTACATGCATAGATCTACCCACTATATGCCACCTTTTCATTACTGTTGATGAATAGGTAGAGTGTGCATTGGAAAAACAAAATAAACAGGAGATGAGAGCAACTAGTGACATTGTGGCAATATTGATATGACATACAAGAAGCAAAATCAAAGGTGGGAAATAACCACAGAGATGAAGATATGGGGGGGTTGTTTAGGCCTCAACACCATGATTCAATCATCCCATAATCATACTAAACAGAACAAGACTATGCCAAAGAGAGAGGTGTCTCAATTACTGATAAGCAACAAGGAGGGATTGTGAGGACCAAATACAACTTGACAATAAGGTAGAGATAAAGATGGTCTGCTCATGTTGTCAGCTTCAATATGTTTATTTTATAAAACTGACATTATGAGGAGGTTCAACTTTTCATGATTTAGTAAAAAAAGCAGAGGACAGCAAGATAATTCTGATTAATCTCAATTCGACAAGGACTGTATTTCTATCCAAATTATATTCAGGCAGTGGTGAGTCAGTCAAGAAATGCTTAAAACGAACAAGTCAGCTGTTGCCCTTGTTCATAAAACTAAAAATGCTGACAACACATACTTCAAGCTGGTTAATAAGTCTCATGACAAAAACTAGTCCTGTCATAAGACCAGAGATCATTTCAGAGTTACAACTAAGAACACACATGTTAAGTAGAAGCAATTTATTTAAAGTGGGGACATTGTTCCTTGTTTTCTGTTTCACTTCTCTCTTTGTTTTTTTTTTAAATCTAGAATCTGGAATGTTTTCACTGAACAAATCAATGGCCAGAAATTCAAGCCTCGCCTCAACTGTGTCTAACCTCAGAGACACAGCTGAAGTTATATTTACACTAACAATTGCCTGCAGTATTGGCTACAAAGGCTTTATCAGTGACAGTTTGACTTAATCATACATACAGCATTAGGAGTTTGTATGTGTAATACGAAATTATGGAGGCTCAGCTGGGACATCATTTTTTCCCCCGACTCTTTTGCATATTTCAATGGATAGAAAACAATCTTGAGCAAGTTATTTTCATCCAAAACGCATCTATTGGAAGGGTTTGATGAGAATTAAATAAAATGCAATACAAGTCAAGGACAAAGGTAGTGGTAATAATAGAAAACAACGGTCAGAACATTCCCACATAAACAGTGAAGCTATTCAGACTAGCCTGTCAAGCACTCGCGCCATATGATGCTATTTATGAAGGACAACACTGTATTCAGTCAGGGTCGAAATACACAGCTGTGCCCATGCCAATGAAAAGTCAACAACATTGCCATGTAACTCCCAACTATGCTGAAGCACAGCATTGCGCAAAAGGCTTACTTCACAAGGCGTTAGCCACCTAGGTGGTAGCTAGCTAAAGCTAATCAACATGCATAGCCTGTAGTCTTACTTATGTAAGCTAGTTAGCCTGCTAAGTACAACACTAGCGGTAGCCTTGTAAAGCTATACCTCAAAACAAGTCAGGTAAACATGATCGCTGCACCAATGACTAGTTAGCTATGTGAACGGCTAAAGTTTGATGTCACACAGAGCGTTGCGTTATAGCCTGAAGAAAGCTAACGTTAATAGATGCCTCAATATGGACCAACAAGAGCTATAGCTAGCCTGCGTGCTACCACCTCTGCTTATTTGAACGAACAGAAATAAACTTACACTTCGAGAATTCGGTCACCCTTTGCAATTCCAGCTCGGTCCGCGGCGCCTCCGGGTAACACAGCGCTGACATGCTGAAGAGGAGCGTACAGTTCCCCGTTTATGCTCCGTAGCTGTCCACCTTCACTCACTTGACCACGAACATTGAACCCGTATCCAGACTCCGACTTAACGATCCTCACCACCCGCGGACCCGACGTGACCGTAGCTGCGTTCTGGCCCGCGATGCCTGTTGACAAGCCGCCGGCCGGACCGTTACGGGATGTCGAAGGGACAGCCGACCGTGTTTCATCGCCTCCTACATCCGCCATCTTATCCACAGACCCTGACCCCCTTCCTGCAGTCGGTGTCTCCTGGCGAAACAATTCAAAACAACACTCAGGCTCTGTCCGTCGATAACGTTAGCTCCACAGACCGACTCTGTTGTTGATAACCCGCCCCCAAACAGCGTCACGGGACGCGTCCACGCAACGTGACTTCCCAGAGGCGTCACCCAGAGCCGTCAAATTAAAGGGCTCTGTCGTCACCGAAAAGTGTTTATTATTATTATTATTATTATTATTATTATTATTATTATTATTATAGGCTTTTACTCGTGCATATCCTTATCTATCTATCTATCTATCTATCTATCTATCTATCTATCTATCTATCTATCTATCTATCTATCTATCTATCTATGATGGGTTATAACTGCTATCCTCAAATCGAAGCCAGCCATCCAACCATGAAAAATGTATGTTCATCACACAGTAATCCATTTTTATTGTAAAAGGTTTTCCGCCTCCCTCAGTCTCTGTCATCTTCTCCTGTCACGGACTGATTTGCTTGTTGTGTTATGAAACCCATCCAAGCGGGAATGAACAGTGCAAAAGAATAATCGTGTAAACGTTTGCTGATTAATACTACATTTGAGAAAGTAAGAATGTAAGTGGGAGTAGAAGCAGCAGCAGTGTACACAAAGAAAAGCAAATTTCAAGTGACTTGGAAGGCATAGATTTGGTTTTCCTTCATTTTAAAAGTCACACAGTCAGGGATTAAACAGAGTGGATGGACAAATGGGCTCTATTCCACGTTTACCTTTATGATAAACAACACATCCCCCCTCCTGCAATAACCTGTATTCATATGGTCCAGTTCACGGAGTAAATGCAGTTGTAAGAATTATGACATGAATCTAATTTAAACTTTTGTGGATGTTTTTTGGTTAAACCCCAAAGTATCATAAGCTTGATATGACTGATGTCGTGTGATGGTACAGTAACAACAATGTTTCAAATAAGGAAAACCGCGTTTATTTGATTTTGCAGTGTACTACATTTATTTTTAGTGAATTCAAGCAGTAGTACGTGTTTATTTATGCCTTCAAGGAAGAAACTTTGGTGTGCGTCCTCTGTGTGCTGACCACCGGGTGGCGCTTGGGTCACTTTCCCGTGCAGAAGTACTCGTGGCACGTAAGAGTGAGGCGGGTCACCAGTCTGACGAATTCGCCGAAGTCCACGCCGTTGTCTCTGTTTATGTCCAGTTCGTTGAAGATGGCATCCACTTCTCCCTTGTCATTGGCTTTCTGCAGGTTTAAGAGCATTTTGTTTCGCAAACATGTGGTCTGACAGACATGAACAACATTTCAGCATCACTATGGATAATTCCCAAAACTGTGGCGCCAGAAACAGTCACTGGATTCGTGCACAAGTTGATGCACAAACCACACTTCGATATTAACGTATTTACCACTTAAACATGTGAACCAGTGACGTGAGGCTTATTTCGAGTGTGCGGGCCTGAGATAGCCAGAGGCCAGAAAGCACTCACCTCCTTCAGATCTCCAAATTCATCCTGAAGCAGCTCTTTCAGCTCTGCCTTACTCAGAGTGAGATTGTTCCCATCCTTTTTTGCATATTTATCAAAGGTGGTGATGAGGAGAACCATGGCTTTCACAATGTCAGGCATGGTGATAGCTGGTGTAAGAGATCAGAAACAGAAGAAGAGTTAGATGATGACTCTTGTCAGTTTTCCCCAACATCCCTGTCGTGTTTGCACGCTCATCAGAATGTTGATTAAGGGTCGTTCAAGTTTAGCTTAAGCTTACACTATATATTTTCTAAAAAGATACTATGATGAATTAAGTAAGTTGCTACAGAATGATGTCCTGTTTAAAAGTGCAATGGCTGAGCGAGATAAATGATCTTTTATACATGCTGCTTTTATTATTTATTTATTATTTTTATTTCATATCTGATAAATCTGCTCATAAAATAGGGGATAGTTTTTTTTTCTCCTTTATTGTAAGCATCAAGCAGTAGCTGACATCATCACCTTTGTCCCTGTCAGTGTTTTTCTCTGGGTTTTCCATGAGGCTGGATAAAAATAAACCTGAGCTTTCCACCGGGGCACAACCATTTACATTTCCCCATGTCACTGGTCTCTAACACTGCAGCACCTTTACAGAGTGACATAGAACATTGCTATGGCAACATGTGACTCTCCTCTAGGAGTAGGAGTAACTGAGCTGAACCAGGTAAAGAAGCAGGTCAAGGCTTGATTTAAGTCCCAGCAGTGATGTCAGATATCTGTTTTGTTAATGCCATATGTCTGAAAAGTGTTTTTCCCACTGACTCCATGAACCCAAGAGATTTTTTGGTTGCATTTCGAGTCACATGGAGATGTTTTTTCCCCTGCGGTGACGTAAGCTGAGGATCTTGTGGCACTGTTACTAATACTATTATGTAGTTGCAAAGTAAGAATCAAAGGTTGGTGCCCACATTTAAATGTGCAATGGACCAGTTCAATTACTGTCAGAGTTAACCAGTTCAGTGCCCCTAATGCTTAATGAGCAGTGTCTGTTTCCACTTTGTACAATTTCTCAACCGATGAGAAAATGAAGCTAAAGTATTTACAGAGCTGGGAGTTAATTAACGTTTGTACAGAGTTTATGAATTCCACAGAGTAAACAAACAAAACAACTAACAACATAAAAACAAGTTTAGATTTTATACTCACCGCAGATGAGATTTAAGGAGATTAGTGGGTGAAAGTCAGTCTTAGAGGTGGAATGATGAGGAAACGGATGCAGAGGAGGCTTTATATGTCACCACTCCCACTATCCCTCCCCATTAAGTCTTTGCTCTTCATCTACGCCTGCCTGGGATTTGGATCATCCGAGGGGTGTGCAATACTGCAAAATTTTAAACTGATCCGATGCCGATCAGATACCGGCCAGTATCGTCAATATTGACACTGTTAATTTTTACTCATCAACACGTGTGTGTGGGGGGGGGGCTGCCTGCAGGTTGTTCTACAGGGCAGGTTTGTTTATGTATTCAACACATGCCTCATTATAATGGAGAGGATAACACATGCAACTCACCCTATGGCACCTCAAAATAATCCACGAATCAAACAATATCATATTTATGAATACAGTTTGCAAACGTGAACTGAAACATTATTAACAGAGGAAATGCTTGTTTTAAAACTTACTCTTTTCTTTCAGTCTTAGGGTTTTGTTCAGAAACAACATAGTAAAACACATTAAAATTAAATTAAACTAACTGTTACCCTTTACACAAATAACCTTAAAACCCGACCGCCACCTATATACAGTAAAGGGATATAGTGTGGCAGGTTTTTTATTACAAAAGAGAGTAATATATAATATGTATAAAAACATGTTATATAAAACATCTTTTTATACATATTATGAAAGTGACTTGTCCAACACACTTTATCGAGCTCAGTGTATTATTATGTATTATGACCTGATCATAGTTTAGACTTCACCATTACGAGCTACCTGGACACTCATGCCACTTTGAAATGACTCAGCCAGTGTCTTCTGTCTCTGTGGCCACGGTCTTTCTCGGGGATGAGCCTCCTTCTCTTTACGTTTATTTATTTATTTTTTTATTTATTCATTTGGAAGCTCTGCACTCTCTCATGCAGTTTCATTTGTTTATGGAGATTAGTTGTGTTGCCACAGTACCGAACAACTTTTTATTTTTTACATTTTTTTGGCATCTAATATTTCCACACAATGCTGTTAGTTACCAGTTTTTCCTACCAAGTAAACAGATTTTATTTCAGGAAAAAGACATTATACTTTTAAAGACGGTGCTCCAATTATTCATTTAAAAGAATAGAAGTTGTTTAATAAATTAAAATCCTGACATTTTAACCATCAATTTCTCAAAATTCCAGGGAAGCTATGAGATACAAGCTTTTAAATACAATTTTTTAAATTCCACTTTTTTAAAATTTTCTCACTTTTATCACCCTATTCAAATCATCCATTTGATTTTACTGATAACCCCACTTATATGCTCTTTGGTTAAAAAGAGACTTAGTGTTTTTAAATCCATGAATGTATCTCTGAAAATATTGAAACGACTAAATTCTGTTTTTTGTATGTTTTTTTGTCACTTGTCTGTGAAGCTGATGATTCTGAGGCACAGAGACACAGCAAGGGCCTCATTGTCACGGTCATTGGATGAATCTTCTCCTCATTGCAATTTTGTGCTTAAGGCTGTGACTCATAGTCATGTCCCAGAAACTCACGAGTCATACTGCAGAGACAAAAAAAAAAAAAAAATTCAAAAAGAAAAAAAAAAAAAAAAAAAAAAAAAAAAAAAAAAAAAAAAAAAAACATAGGCAGAAAAAGAACTCTTCCTGTATGCTTATTTCTAAGTGTGTGGTCTGTTGAGTGACTTTGAGTTAGTTATTAAACGTCTCCTCTCTCTGCTCATGGGTACAATTACTTTGGTCTCTAATTAACAACTTTAATTAAAGTCAAATTATATACAGGTTATAGCTGCAAAGTGAAGTCACTCACCACCACTGTCGTGTGTGCAGGATTTTTTGTTGCAAACACAATCTGAGAATTGTCATTGAACTAGGTGCAACACTTGAGTCAAACCTATCAGGGAGGGACCATCCATGGAAACTATTTCCACAACATTTCCAACTATGATTTAGATGCAGCTCTTGCAGTTACACTTACACCCATCTAGTGGTGCAGCAGGCTCACACAGAGAAGAAAGCATATTTTCCAAATGTGTTCTCACAGCTAACAATCTCTGAAATAGATGGTTGCCATTTTTTAATGCTTTTTTTGTGTGTGTGTGTTTTTAATTCTTGGTTTTAATATTTTATTTCATGCTTCATGTTTCAACTTAAGGGAACAATATCTTTCCCTCTTTTATTTACGCATATGTTGCAGGACAGAATCCTTAATGAATTTGGGCAGATCCTCGCAGCTTTAAATATTGTATATATCATGTTTGTTCACATGTGCAACAGCTGGGCAAGGACACAAAACATCCGACCTTAATATACCAACATTTTTCTATTCTACATCTAACAAGGTTAAAAAAGAAGCCGTTTTCATTGGCAATAGCTGCTTCCTCAATATTCAGCATGAATGTGTTCACAACAATCTTGTTATAATGTAGTATAAATAATAGAATTGGTATGTAATATTTAAGATGTCCAGTGAGAGGTGCTGTTTCATTTGTATAAGGTAGATGAGGTGTGTTTGCTTATATTTCAGTTCATCTTCACAAATAAATGTATAGAAAAATAGTATGAGCAGCTGATAAGGTTGCATCAAAAGTCATGTTCTCAGTGTTGGTAAATCTCCTCGTCTCTCCAAGATTTCATTGACTCCATCAATCAGTGTTTCTCTTCGATTGCATTGTTTTAGGCTACACATGACAGAAATAGGGCATACTGTATATACAGCTACTGAAAGTGCACTTTGTGCTTGACTGCAGTGATGTCTTTGTACAGCGACACATAAGAGATATTGACAGAAAAGAGTCTGTAAAATAAGACTTTTTCACTCTAAACACGGGCACCACACACCACGCCCATGTGACCCAAAGCAGTGTGGGTCACATGGGCGGGGTGCTTGTGTAAACTGAAGGCTGAATGTAGCCACACTCCCACACACACATGCTGGTTTTGCATTCTTTGGGTGGACACTCGTTGAAAATCATGCATTCCCTAGCCCCTTAACCTAATCTTAAACATCACAACTAAATACCTAACCATAACCCTAAACCTAATTGTAACCCTAACCCTAAAACTAAGTCTCAAAAAGCCCATTAAAGTTGTGAGGACCAGCCAAAATGTCCTCATTTTGTCCACCTTTTTTTTTTTTTTTTTGCCCTGAGTTTTGACTGCTAGGCAAACCCTCCTCAGGCAGTACAAATTCTGCCAACTTTACTGGGATTAACAGACTAAACATTCATGGCCTCAACTGTAACCCACAATTTCCCATTCTTTATTTTATTGAGTGTCATCACATGGCCCAGAGAAGGAATGCTGCCTGAGAGACCTACTTTTGAGAGCAAAAATATTGAAATGTTCAGTCTTTTTTTCTGTCAAGGGAGAAGGAGGTGGGGTTATCCTGTTCCTCTACTAGTCTGGTATTTTCCAACTTTCGCCAGCCATGAAACACAAGGAAAAGAATTTGGAGGAAAAAACAGTTTGGTGGGCTGATCTCTGCTGAACGTGATGACTCAGACCCTCCACATTTCCTCAGCCTCAAAAGCCCAAACAACCAAAGCTAACAAGCATGCAGCAAATCTTTTAAAATTCCCTGTCACCGAAGTAATACTTTCATGTACGTGCCATAATATGGAAAATTGCATCATCGGCATCACAGAGAGGTGTGTTCACAAATAGAGCATTCTGCAGATTCCTGAGAGCAGTGATAAGCAGGACTGCATCAATTATGAAGGGAGAGGTTTCTCAAACCTTCCATGCTGTGGGAAACATAAAATACTGATTTTATTGCCACGCCCAGTATTTCACTCAAAGTTGCTAATATGAGAAAGTCAATATGATGTCTGGAATTAACTTAACAAGGGAGTGACAGAACATAATTCAGTGACTGCTAGAATGTGGACCAGCTATAATGTGGGGCTCTACTTTCTGTATTCATACAAACTGAGACATTGGTTTCAAATACAGTGGATGAGCGAAAAATGTCTGATCACACACGTGGAACAGAGTAGACACAACAGGATTACAATTCTTCAGTGTGTTTAATGGACAAAGTTATCTTTACAAAAAACTGAAATGCTTTTTGGCTGCTCTCCTTTCCGCTGTCATTCTTTAATGTCTTTGCTGCATCATGTGCATCTTGTAGCACTGCTCACAAGCAATTGACAATCCCACGACCAGGGAAACAAACTCCTCAAAGTCCACTTTGCCATCACTGTTGGTGTCCAGGTCCTTCATGATCTTGTCGACAGCAGCGGGGTCCTTCTGAGACTGAGGGGCATCAAGAAGAAAAAAATGTTGGTTTTAGTGGTTTGGTTTTTTTTTTCTGCCCATTGTCATTACATTTTACATGAACATGCTCGCTTCTCACCCTTAGGAAGTTGCTGAGCTCATTCTCCATCAGCTCCCTAAGCTCTTTCCTTGACAGTGTGCCTCTATTTCCATCTCTAGAGGCGTAACGGTGAAACACTGTGATAAGGGACTCCATGGCCTTTTCCAGTTCTGAAGGCATGATTGCTGGGGTTGGTGTTGACACTGGAAAACACAAATTAGACAATGGAGCAATATGATTAGTGATGCCATCTAACGACCATTTTTGAAAACAAGACTCTATCTATCTGTAAATACTGATAAAAGGTCAACCTATCTATTCTACATTTGGCTGCAATACTAGATAGAAAGCTTTATCTAAAGATTTTATTTCAGAAAGCAAAGAGCTGTACTCTGATCTTTGCTCCAGAGCCCTACCCACCGGTGAGTAATCCTCAGTCGAGGTGAGATAAGCCCTGTTATAAAAAGTCCTCAAAAAAAAAAAAAAAAAAAAAGCCCCATGCAGTATTGAAAATCACAAGAGACTTTCAAAAAATGGGATAGAAAACATTTAGATTGCAAATTATTTGGTTACGAAGGAATGAAATGTGATTATGGGATTTAAAAAAAAAGATTCTACCAACATCAGATGTCATGCATTTTTACTGATTAAGAGGAGAGAGAGGTCACAGAATCCGTCATGCCCTTAAACCACAGGGTAGATGTCTCAATACATATTACACGGAGAATGTTCATTACAGAGTAAAATTTATTATTATTATTTTTTTAAATGGGGTATGTAAGATTTATATCCAGTGAGCAATTGAAGCACTAAAACTACTGCCTAAAAAAAAAAAGTCAGTAATACTGTTATTCTTTAAGTCTTACTCGTTGATGTCAAAGACTGAAGAGACAAAACTTAGGGTTGCATCATAACTTAGCAGCAAGGAGTACAAAAAGTACCCTAAAACTATGAATAACGTAAGGCAAAAAAAAGTAAACAGTCTAGCAAATTCCTTCCACAATTGGCTGCGCCTTCAGGCATCAGGCGGATTAATGAAAGTTTTGACAGAGAGCCAGCAGAGCGGCACCGTTAGTTTTAGTCTTACCGTGCAGAGCTCAGGAGAAAAGGGACAGAGATCAGGAGTTGTGGAAGAGTGCAGCAGAGAATTTATAGAGAGGCAACACCCTGGCTCTTCTGTGAGCTGTGAGTCAGGCTGAGACATGACGGCGGACCCTGGTGTTGAAGGGAAGTAACGACAAATGCAGAATTCCTATGCCTATGTTGGATTTAAGAGTAGTTACACTATACTTTTCATTCTTAAATACATTCTTCTGTGTTCAGGGTACAACAAAGTAAAGATTATGTATGACCTTATATTTTATCTCGACAGTAATAAATGAAGAAGTAAAGCATTGGTCAGTCTCGAAAAAAAGGGTTTGATGAATATCAGATAGCAGATGGGCAGATTTGTATGGTTGGGGATCCAGAAAAGAAAGAAAGAAAGAAAGAAAGAAAGAAAGAAAGAAAGAAAGAAAGAAAGAAAGAAAGAGAGTGGGAGCAGAAAAGCCAGTCATCAGTCACATTTGAACAGATGCTACAAGTTGACTCCATGTATTATTCCCTCAGTAACTATGTAATTAACAGACTGATTGAATCAAGTGTTTGGTTTCACTTTAAACTGGAACTAGTGCAGTGCACTAAGGTGCTCACAGTACGCAAATGTATATAAACTGAGCCACAGTCAGCGGACATGATTTTCTTTGCCAACGAAAACCAATAAAAAGCTGCTGCTAAGGACATAGACCTGGGCTTGTTGACGATTGAATGTTGTGATCAACCGGCGCACATATCAGTAATTTGGTGTCAAATACATTGGAACAAAGGCTTGCTCTTTTCTGGCCATAGACCGTCTGCTTGCAGGGCGTGGCCTGTCTGTGGAGGTTCGCACCCTAGTGTTGATGAAAATGAACTTGAACTTCTTAAAGTACAGCCTGACAGAACTTTTTGGAAGACGAAGAACAACAACAACTTGAAGAACCACCAAGAGAGAACTGCAGGTTAGAATCAGGTTAGAATCAGAACAATTAAGGAATGGGTAAAGAATAATTATGAGAATGACAGGCAACTTTGATGGGTGTTAAAACACTTTGAATTGTTATTTTGGACTTCAACTTGTGGTTTTTGTTCAACAATTGGTTAATGTTCAGCCTGCCAGAACTTTTTTGGAAGAAGAGGAAGGCGGAGGAGGAAGGGAAGGCTTGACACATGTAATGCCCTTTAACTGAAGTAATTCTGAGATGAAATGAGTTTTGTTTTGACACTGACTGATGTATTTGTGTGTGTGTGTGTGTGTGTGAGAGAGAGATTTTTCATATAATAAACATTTCAATTTTCTAAATCACAGCTGTGTAGTTTTCAGATGACATTTTTCTATTCACTTTTAAAGACAAACATGTATAATTTTGAATATGAAATGAATTACTGTGTCAAAAAGTGGAATATACTGTTGTGCTAATGTGTATGCACTTGAATGCATGCGTTCAAGTGGTTGAATAAGCAAATATAGATTACTTAGAGACTATACATCACCGTGGTAAATTATTCTCTACCCTTCATGCAACTCTCTGTTTAAAAGGGACTGGTGACCCCTGCTCTGGTGAAATGTGCAATGGCGTCATCTTGTGGTGAATGTGTGGTGTTACAAACTGTGCATCATCCTTCGGAAATAGCAACTGTGATTAAAATTGAGATGAATCTAACTACTTATACAACAACAAAAATACAACAGTGAAATATTAACCCAAAGGAAAGACAAACATGTAAACAACAAATAGATCCAATATGAGGAGATATTATTAATGACATGTCACAACAATTCTGTATAATTAATTATTTCATTTTGTATATAAAGCATATATAATTCAAAAACTAATTAGGTAAGAGAATGTCATATTTACGATCTTGGTGTTACCTCCAGCTGGTAAACAGACAATGGACAAAATGTGCTCTTCCAAAATGTGGACTATGTGAATGCATGGGGCCTCCAAACCATCAGGGGGCCCCAAACACCAGCCTCATTTGTAGCTGTCTCATGTGTTTATTAAATCCCTTATATTCCTAGAGAAACAAATGTAGGATATAAATAAAATAAAAAAGCTTCAATGATGAGCTGTGGCTGGTGTTTTTGTGGCATAATGAAGTCAAAAGGGTGAGTGGTTTTATTCAGTAATAGCCCAATTTATTGTTCTGTTCCTGGGCTTGGCCCACTTCATTTATTTTATTGTTTTGGTAAGAAAATGAGTTTTTGATTTATTGACATGAAGCTGTTTGATTTATTGACATACAGATGAATGTTATATTCATTTTTATTATTTTTTTATCGGTTTTACTTGCTTGAATGGCTCCTCTTCAGATATTTAATTTTCTGCAACTTTTAAGGGGAGCATATTTTATTGATCTATTCTTTATACAATCTATAATCTGGATTTCAGGGGTAGCACGTTCTAACAGACGAACAATTGGGGCCATCGTCCACGTTTGCTGCTGAAACGAAGAGAATCCAGTTCGTCTTTCCCTCTCAGTGACATCAGCTCACATCCTGCTGTCCAACACCTCATTTAAAGGCATCCGCTGCGAGATGGGATGTCTGGGTTGAGAAACGCAGCCACAGGCATCTGTTTTCTTTTTCTTTTTCCACTCAGACGCTTGTGTTGACCAGGCTGTGTGTGTTTTTAACAGTTTTTTTTAACGTCTATATCGACTGTCTACTGACAAACCACCAAACGGAGAATCTACCAGATGGCAACCTGAGAGAGAATTGTGTATCTAAATAGACAAGGCTGCAGATTTTTTTTTTTTTTTGTATTTCAATATGTTGCACGTGGCGTTTGGCCTGGATACACCGCGGTTTGTGTCCAGATGATGGAAGCGAGCAGGCACTTTCCTTAAAATGGCAGAGATGGATGTGAAAGCGTCAGCGATGGAGTCGTCGGTGCGTATCAGTGTAAGTGTGTGTCCACTTCGTCGTCGACGCGTAAACATAAGTATCAGCAAACCTCATTAAAACTGCTGCCTGTAAAGATGCAGACGCTTATTAGCGGCGAGGAGGATGGCGCGTCTGCGTGTTTCACTGTTCGGACCGTTTCTGGGACATGGGCCTGTACACATCCGTTTATTTTTCTTCTCTCATAATGCTGGCCTTTGAATAAATGTAAAAGATATAGGCCGTATATGTCGCGTGACCGATAGAATCACATTGGCTATGGTATATTCTTGAAAATCACTCTTGTTAGGTTCATGGTGTCTGAAATACCTGAGTCTTTATGTATTTATTTATTAGTAACGAGGGTATTAAATAGGGTGTTTTCATATTTTCATAATCGAGCAGTGTATATATATATATATATATTCTGATTGAAATGACACATTTAATTTTTTGAGGGGTGGCTCAGTGGATGCTCGTTTCCATGGAGACGGGATGCAGGCAAATCCCTCGGCTGCTGCGGATGCAAGAGAAAAGCGCGTGGTTGCTGTTCGTAGCTTCAGACGGTTGCACGGTGGGAATGAAAGGGCAGAAACGGTCACGGGAAAGGCTTTGGTGGACGTGGAGCTTTCTGACCACAGACGGTCTGCCATGCTAACGCTCTTGTAGTAAAGGATGGAAGAGGGGGGGGGGGGGGGGGGGGGGGGGGGGGGGGGGGGGAGGATGTGATGCCTCAAACCCCTCCCCTTCTTTCAGCTCTGCTCGATGCCGTGGATGCGCACGTAGCCTGCTGCCATGGCGCCCAGATTCCAGGTGAAGGTAAGAATGTACTGTCGCAACGCCTGTTTCACGCCTTCAGCGCTCCGGCCTTGTCCGGTCTCACGCGCGTAGCAGTGCGCACCGTCCACTCTCTGATGATTTGCGCTCCTACAGGAACAGCAATGTAGGATGGAACTGCGACAGAGTCAAATTGCGTGAGGTGGAGGAAAAAAGACAGGCCGTAGTCGACGTGACTTTGGAGAATGACAGAGTGGGACTGATGCGTTAATCCAATGTCAGGCTTCATTGTGGACCCTTTAGTTGGTTCTTCTGCAACCTCATTTTGTCCAGAGTGGAAAACGTGCATGTAGCTGTAAGGTTTTTAATTATACAACTAGACAATGTAAACCCGGGACACATTTGACTTGCTTGCATATTTTATCTCAGGGCTGTGCCCAGGCTCCATAATATTGCGTGAGGGCTTCTTCTTGTGTGTTTTATCCCTGCTGGTTATGCAGAAACAGTGGGAACAGCGGTTTACATGTGCTGATGACTTGTCCCGATTTCTGAAGTTAACTCACAGCGTAAGTGGTGTGGCTGTGCTGCTGCCAGTGGCCCTGCAACAGTTTCTCTTCATGTTGTGTGTCAAGGACATTCATGAAGCTAAATAAAGCAGGGCATCCTAACTGGAAAAAATGAGTAGAAATGAAGTGTCCCAATAAAACTTGGTAAAGGGAGTAATTTGTGTCTTTCTCCAAATCTTTATGACCATCAGGCAAAAGGTGAAGTTGCAGTTATTTAGTGAGTGGGGATGTGAAGTCCAACCTTCTGCAAATAACATCTCTGTCCTCCACTGTCAAATCCATGTCCTTGTGTTTAACAGTGGCACACTATCTGCTCCAGAGGTGCAGCTTTCACTTGCCTGTTTTAACGGCAGACACGGACTACTTTACGTGGCGTCGTTAAACTGAAGATGCTGGTTCAGCAGCAAGGTATACAAAGCCATGAAGCCATTATCAGACTCTGCTCCATGTGCTGAAATGAAGTGATTAAAATGAACACTCATTGTGTGCAAGTCACCGCACTTAAAGTCCCGTTCCTCGAGCGTGACAATGTGTACCAACATGGAGGCCACTAGTGTTTTTACATTATATGGATGTTGCATCAATAAAGTGCATCAAGATCCTGCTGAGAAAAAACAAACATATAATAAATACAGAAAACTACAAGAGCATGTGGTGGCTGGTTAAATAGCGCATGCTCATAAGCAAGGCTGCACTCTGTACAGTAGTTGAATAATTAATGCCTGGTCTTGATCTATATTTAAGAAAAGCGATGCCCATTGCCAACTGCCAGGACATGTTTTATTTTTCCCTTTGAAATTTTTCCTTTATATATCTGGCCATATTTATGATCTAATTCTTTCTATTAGGTGAAGACTGAAGTTCTTTTTTATAGCTGCCTGCTTTCTAGAATGTCATTTTTTTTTCAAATTTTCCACCTCCCACAGTCAAACATGAAGAGCCTGGAACATGAGCTGCATTGTCCGGTGTGTAAGGACATTGTCAAACAGCCTGTGGTCCTGCCGTGTCAGCACAGCGTCTGCCTCTTGTGTGCCTCTGAGGTCTTAGTGGCAAATGGCTACCCGCCTCCGGAGCTTCCTCCAGAGCCCAACTCCCCAGCCTCCACACCCAACACCCGCTCACCCCGTCAGGCACGTAGGCCTACACCCAAAGCCGAACAGCGACCTATTGATCGCGTGCTGCGATCAGGTAATCCTCACTCTGTATTTCATATGCCTATGTGATCCGTGCAGAGAGCAAAAGGATACAACTTGTTTCTTTAAAGCTTGGAAAGCCTGTTTGGTTTGATGGCTTTGGATGTCATTTTCAAATGCAATAAAAAAGGAACCAAAACCGTGTGATTAAATGTTAGTAAAACCCTTTTTTTAATTTAAATAACAAATTTACATTATTCATGATAGGGAAATAGGTCATTTTCTCTCAGCCCCTGCTCACAACCTGCTGTCCCTTTTAATTTTAGGTCCCCATCCACCTTCGCCATCCATACCTCGATCTCCAGGATATGGGACGCATCCAGGACGACGTCGCAAGGAGGGCCCGCCTCTGGTGATGATGTTCCCCTGTGTCACCTGTGGCCGTGAAGTGGAGCTGGGAGAGAAAGGTCTCACTGACTGTCTGCGCAACCTGACTTTGGAACGTATAGTGGAGAGGTAAGTACCACACAAACACCTACAGTGCATACACTCACTCAAACCGACACACTCACACACAAACTTGTTTTTACATCTTTATTGACGACACATCATAGATATAATGCATTCCCTAGCCCCGAATCCTAACCTAAACCCAATTCTAACCCTAACCTTAAACGCAGTCTTGAAAAGCACTTTAAAGTCATGGGGCCCAGACAAAACATCCCTGAAAGGTCAGAATGTTCTCACAAATATAGGTTTGCACGGTTTTTGGACCTCACAAAGGGATAAATACAAGCACACACACACAGACTCATACACTGTTCTATCCAAGTACAGCAATACAAGGACATGTACAATAAACTTCACAGTGTATTGGTCTTCAGTATAGATGATGAATGGGGCCGAATGTAAATGAACAGATGACTCAGGCTTGAATAGCAGACTGTGAAGAAGGATGAGATCCAATTCTGATTGTAGTTATTCAGCAGTTTCAGAGTTGTTAAGGAATCCTGCAGAGCCTGCACTGCAACACCCTGTAGCTAATCTGGCTGACTGTGTGTTTGGGTCTGTGTTCGCTTTATCACCTATTCAATTCTGCCTCATCCCTTCACACTGGGTGTTTTGCTCTTTCACTGTATATGTTTTCATATCTTTACATTTGTCTTTTTGGACCATTGTATTGATGCAAACCAGTGTTTGATGCTTTAGACTGCAGCTTTTAATCAATATTTGTTCGGCCGTCGTTTGTTGTTAGATATTTTAATGCAGAAATGTTGCACGTTATATCTTTAACATAAATGACTTTTACTAGTACTACTGTTCTTCTTACCTTTGCTTGTCCTTTCCACCCCACCTCCAGGTACAGACACACAGTCAGTCTGGGCAGTGTGGCTGTTATGTGCCAGTTTTGTAAGCCTCCTCAAGCTCTGGAGGCCACTAAGGGCTGCGCTGACTGCAGGTCTAATTTTTGTAACGAGTGTTTCAAGCTCTATCATCCATGGGGGACGCCACGGGCACAGCATGAGCATATTCTACCTACTCTCAACTTTAGACCAAAGGTGAGACTCTGAGGCACTTACGGTATGTGCTAACATCATATCACTACATATTAAATTATACAATTAAAAACATACATCTACATTTTTATAAAATGATAACTGTAAATAATTTCTTAATGCCATTGTTAATATGAAATATACCTGGTGTAGGAGACTATGCAGTACACAAAAAAATTGTTCCAGTATTTGTGTATTTGTGGAACAGAGATTAGAACCAATTTAATGCAAGAACATATACAGTTTCCCTAGACAAAGGTAAATAAACACACTCACTCATTCATCTCCTGCATTATCCTCCACAAGAGGGTCGCGGGAGCGCTGGTGCCAATGCCAGCTGATATAGGGCAAGAGGCGGGCTACACCCTGGACAGGTCACCAGACCATCACAGGGCCACATAGAGACAAACCATCCACTCTCACATTCACACCTATGGTCAATTTAGTGTCCAATTTGTCTGCATGTTTTTGGACTGTGGTAGGAAACAGATAATGTGGAGAAAACCCACACACACGCCACACACATGATCCTGATCAGCTGAGACAGACTTGGCCGTTTACCTTGAATATCACTTCTATGATTTAACATAAAAAAAGAGTGTTTTGTTTGTACTTTTGTCCATATTAATGTAGCTGTTCACTCCTTAGGTTCTGACATGTCCGGAGCACGACCAGGAGAAGCTGCAGTTCTACTGTAGGTCCTGTCAGCGACTGCTCTGCCCACTCTGCAAACTGCGCCGCATCCACACAGGACACAAAATACTCCCAGTGGCCCAGGCATACCAAGCTCTGAAGGTATGACCCTGAATCTGACCTGAATCTGAGGTAGTTCTCATTAGATTTACTGACTTTATTTGTGATATTTATTTGTGAGGTTTATAAGAGATATTTTCTTCTTTGCTATTAAAAGTTAATTTAGTAAATTAAAGTGGACATTTCTGGAAAAATTGCTTTGACGTGGTGCAATTGCATCATTCCAGATGGTTAAGCAGCTTTCAGGTTTCAGAAAAGCAGCATACCATGTATTGTACAGTCAAATAAAACAGTAAAATAAATGGGCTAATGCAGAGTTCATGAAAGGATGTGTGTAACAATAAGGCTGTCGGGTGTGTTTTTGATTTGTTTGACAGGAGAAGATTACAAAAGAGATGAACTACATTCTGTCCAACCAGGACACAGTTCTGGCTCAGATTACCCAGCTGGAGAGTTCCATCACACAGATCGAGGTGTGTAATACTTAAGGCTGCCGTGTTGCTGAATGTAACACCAGTCATTAACAAAATAACAATAAACTAATTTTAACTGTGATTATGTGTCGGATATAAACTGTCTGACTGGTCACCATAAAAAAAAAAAGTACCCTAATGTGATCATAAGATAAAGTGCCTGCAGACAATGGAATTAGTAAAAAGTGACAGTTAATCCTGATATTACTGAGCGCATGTGTCCATGAAAATCTTAAACATGCAAAGGCAAACACATGTTCGGTAATTGATTTAATTTGTTATTAAACGCTTATATTTTCTGTTAAGTCACGTCACTCAAAACTCCTGTGAATAAACATGTCTCAAAGGTCTTGTCAGTTAGCACTAACCTTGCAGACGTCTGAACTTGTCCTTATGTGTCGTTTATCGCCAGGTAAACAGTGTGTCTGCCAGAGAGCAGTTGGCTCAGAGCATCAGGGATCTGACGGCAGCTCTGGCCGAGCGCCACGCTTCCCTCACGCAGACTCTGGAGATGGCCCGCCAGAAAAGAGGAGAGGCGTTGGCTGCTCAAGTGGCGGAGAGACGGAGCTTGATGGAACACGCAGGGCTCATGTCATTTACCCAGGAGCTACTGAAAGAAACAGACCAGCCTTGTTTTGTGCAGGCAGCTCGCCAGACACATAACAGGTTTTCCTAATGTTTATCTTTGGCATTGCTCTTTGCGTGGATTGAACAGGTGTTAGATTGGATTTGCAAAATATTTTTTTTTCCCAAGTAGAGAGTGAAAATAGGCAGTGTCATTAGTGTCTTGCAGCAAACAGATCTGGGCAGGAGTTGAACCTGAGGCTCACCGTTCAGGGTGTTACTGCAACGATTTGCTAAAATATACCTTTGAGTTAGTAGGCCTTTTTTAAAAATATAATATTTTTCAAACCAAAAACAGCATAGTTACATTCAGTATTTAACTTAAGCAACTTTAACCAATTTCCTGTACAAAGTCTAAAAGTTACTATTCATTTGCTCACCCATATTTATTAACATAGAGCCCAAGGTGAAAATGTGAAAATGGAATTCCCAGATAAAATGCAGAAATGAGGCACAATGATGGACTGGGGGACAGGGTCGTTCTTTACAATGAACTTGGACATTGTATGTTGTTCAAAGTCAACAGCAATCCTAAGCTGAAAGAAGTGCCGAACAAAAGCACACCAGGCTATTTTAGTGAATTACTCACTCACTCTCACTCATTTTCTACCGCTTTATCCACTGAGGGTCGCGGGGGGCGCTGGTGCCTAACTCCAGCTGACATAGGGAGAAGGGCAGGGTACACCCTGGACAGGTCGCCAGTCCATCACAGGGCCACATAGAGACAGACAACCATTCACTCTCACATTCACACCTACGGGCAATTTTGACTGTCCAATTAACCTAGTCAAATCTGCATGTTTTTGGACTGTGGGAGGAAACCCGGTGAGAACCCACGCACCACGGGGAGAACATGCAAACTTAGTGAATTACTGTACAGATAAAACAGATAATGTTTGTGACCTTCTTTTTGGGGAACTGAATGAACTGGACTCAGTGACAGGTAGGGAAATAAGATAAATAAGATAGTAGTAAGACAGACTTTGTTTATTTCTAAGGGATTTCTAGACACAAGGAAAACATAGAATGATACCAACTGTATCCTTTAAAAAACAACTCCCTCTATATCAGTGCATGCCATCCTCCCACACAGCCTGATGGGAGTATCATGTAAACACTGATCCTCCTTTATGCCTATAACACTGACTTCCCTTGTTTTTCTCTGTACCAGGTTAAGTAAAGCAATTGAGAATCTCCAGCATTTCACTCTAGCGGCTGATCCATCCTTCCGACACTTCCAGCTGGACGTCTCCAAAGAACTCAAGCTTCTCACAGAATTGAACTTCATCCAGGGTGAGAAAGTGAATGGAGGGGAGGAAGGGTGAGTGAGGAATTAGGCAGGGATGGAGATAGTGGGAGGAAACAAGATAAGGTATGGACGTGACGAAGCAGGCAAGGAGAGAAATAAATGGGCTTATAATGACTGTCCTATCTCACATATTCTGCGTAATACGTCTGCAATTTCAACAAAGTATGGACAGTGACTGTGAGCCACTGATAGAGGTCGAGGCGTTAGATCAACTATGACATGTTAAAACCTTTAGGTTTGAGCATTTTACTAACAGATATGTCATGTTAAACCTTTTATCACAGCTCCCTTAGCTCCAGTGATCGACACTCAGCGTACTTTGGCCTACGACCAGCTCTTTCTCTGCTGGCGACTCCCACAAGAGTCTGCACCGGCTTGGCACTTCTCTGTGGAGTACCGGCGTCGGGGTGTGGTACCAGGAGGAGCATCCCGAGGCGGGTTCAGAGGAGGGTTGGCAGCCGCACGGTGGGGCTGGCAGCGGCTGGATGAAGTGAGTGGGACCAGCGCTGTGATTGACAGGTTGGAGATGGACAGCGTGTACGTGCTGCGAGTGAGAGGCTGCAACAAGGCTGGCTATGGGGAGTACAGCGAGGAGGTGTATCTGCACACTCCGCCTGCACCAGGTGAGAGTACGCACCCCATTAACAGGTTAACAGAAAGATTTTGACTTTGTTGGAGGGAAGCTAAACCCAGTCAAGAGAAGGGTGTTAAAAAGGGCAGACTCTGTGCTCAGTGAAAAAGGGGAAAGATTCTTTCATAGATTTAGCAGCATTACATTTTGTTTAAGGGGATTGTGTTATCAAATGTGTTGACCTTTCAGTTTTTGCATTGTGAGATTTGTGTGGCTCTGTAACAAGTGTGTAGTTCTGCACTTTTTTTTTAATGTCAATAAGTAAAGTTGTAATTAACAAAATTAATAGTGGCTGAATACCATTAACTACTTAGTGTCCGGGTGGACATTTTAATAGGAGTGAGCCGGCATTTAAGATGTCAGTATCACTTGCAGTGTCTGTTGTGAAAAGGGATAATTGGAATCACAAAGCATCACATTGTCTGCATGAACTAGGATTTGACATTTTATAGTGAAATGCTCTCATTATGGATTGTCTGCTCTTATGAACCAATGGGATGGTGCTTTTTCCGAATGAACACAGGATGCGACTTACACAACATGCACACAACTTTTGGCCCTAAAAGGAAACTGTGCCTATTTTTTATTACTTTTACTTCCGAAGCTCCTTAGCCAAGTCTTGAGGTTTTGTAATTTTAGGCTGTTGCTGATTTTAACTGTTTCCTTCTCTTCTGCATAAAATCAAGCCTACAGCATACTGTAAAAGCACTATGCGTGACCTAAATAGTTCATCAAACTCCAATCTGCAACACAGTTTCTTTATGCATGTTTCTATGGTATCTTTTATTAAGATTTAACAAGGAAGTAACTGGGTTGTTTGCATAGCTGAGCCAATAACAAACAACCTCAGTAACCACTGTGGGGCGCTCTAATGCAGAAAATCACTGGTGCGCTCAGTTCTGGGTGAGGACTCAGTGGTAAATATTTGTGTTTTTTTTCACATATTGGATCCATTCCATCAGAGAAAACCATATACAGTATATACACTATATATACGCTGTAGATATTTTTAACAAGATAATAGCTCCTGTGGCAGTGCAGAGGTTTTAACAACATTGAGATAAAATTGAGTAAGTTATCTGTCCATCACAATCGCAATGGGATGAACTGAAATGCATAACTGATGACAAGTAACACCAGGAAACCTGGACAACTGGGGATTTGTAAAAGTGTAATTGGTATTAGTCAGCTTAAACCCTTGAATGAGTCACTGCTTCAGCCCGAGGCCGCTGTTGTCATCAGGACTGAAGATGGTGCAAACATAGGTTTATACTGTTGTTCTTATTATCTTATCTTATAACATTAATTCTGGGGTCTGTTTTTTTTCCTGTAGTTTCATTCATCACCTATGACACCTAACTATGACGCTACATTCACAACAGTAATGGCTGATGGGGCAAGAAACAACAGAGAAACTCAAATTTAAGCTGGATCATCTAAAGCAGGGGTGCCCAAATTCAAATAAAATACAAGTAGAATTCCAAAAGGTGTGGTTTAAATTGTTAATTTTTCCAGAAAATTCAGTACGTGCTTCACACATCTGTGGTAAGTATGGTAAATTATACTTACCATGTTAAATGCTATGGATGATGACAGGTGGTAGTTTTACTTATCTATTTTATCCTCCCTTTGTTTGGCTGACTGGGGCTATTGTTCACAATTCGTGATTGTTTAATCACACCAGTTTATTACCTCTTTATTTTTAGCAGTGTTTATGTAATCATCTCAAGCAATTTAAATGACTATAATCCTATTGTTATTATCCCCCTAAAATAAGGCTGGGATTATCCTCTGACTTGTTTCTTATTAAAAAAAAGAAATAATTTATTCATCCCTTCACACCTGTAATTATTTAGAACTCACAATAAAACCATAAGTTACTATGATGAAGCACTTAATAATTCATTTTCTTTCTTTTCTGCTAATTCCCATCTTCTTTTCAACTCTTTCTCCAGCAGTGTCACCCACACTTCCTCATTCTGTGTTACTTCATCCATCTCTCATGTTTTATTTCCATTTCACAGCTTTGTTCTTGTTATCCTCCTCTGTGCCACTTCCACGCTGCCAACCTACATGCCTCCTGTGGAACGTAAGAAGTGCATTCATATCTCTTGACCATGCAGCCTCTTCTCCTTTCCGTTCTTGTGGTCATCCTGCGTGTCCTCTGTTCTTCCGCCCCCATTTATCGACCCAAACCCATTCACCCCTCTGTCTCCCACTCTATTTCCTATAACAAGATCTGGCTGTTTACGGATGATGAGGTTTGCACTATGTTAAGACCTGAGGCTTAACAACATGGATTTGATTCAGATTCAAAGCTAATGGTGGAGTTGAGTGACTGAATTCCTTGTGCCCTTGTGTACTGAAGGCCATTTTTACTTCCCGCTGTTGTGTATGTTCCCTCTGTAAAATGTACTTCCTCTTGAAGAGGAGTTTCTTTGTTTTGTATTGAACTCCATGAGTCATCAATATAGATCTGTGCGCAATTCTCTTCCAGCGGTGTTGGGAGGAAGTGCATGCCTGCGTTCTGTTCCCCTCCTCTTTTCCTCTTCCCTCAATTGATATTTATTCTTCACATTTCTCTTCCCCCTGCTGCTTCCTGACTGTAAATCTCTACCACTGTCCCTACGCTGCCTCCCAAACTGCTCTTAATGCTTCTAAAAACCCTCTGTGTCATTTGTGAACAGACCTGTCTCTGTGTTTTCTCTTTAACCTCTTTCGTCACCTTCTCTTTCCATTTTTTGGCCCCTCCCTTTTCTCTGCTGTTCTCTGCCTCTCTTCCAGTGCTTAACTTCTATTTGGATTCTCGTTGGGGTCTCCATGCCGACCGGCTGGTGGTCAGTAAAGAGCAGCGCTGCGCTCGCAGCGTCCCTGGTCTCTCCTTGCTGCAAGCCGCTGACCACGCCCTCACTTCCTGTCACCTGACTTCCGACCTCTTGGTCGGAGATGTAGCCATCACACAGGGACGTCACTACTGGGCATGCTCAGTGGAGCCTGGGTCTTACTTAGTGAAGGCAAGTACATGCTATAAACAGTGTGTTAAGTATGGCACACAGTATACAGCTTTCGTGCATACTGCTCAGCATTTTTTGGAATTATGATCTGACTTCAAAGTTTAAAGGGTGACCAAACCTCTTCTTCTGAGGCTACTTGTGCCAAAATGCCAAAAAGTGGGCTGAGAGCTGAGTAAGATGAAAGGGACTGCGACAGGGTCTGGTAGTGAAATCTGACAGCGAGTCGCTGCTGTCATACGAGGCGCTTCGTGAGACAGGCCTCTCGGTCTCATACACAGTGCTTACAGAGGGCGACGGGGATGAAGCGACAGCACCAGCGTTTATAAAAAGCGGGAGGAGTGAGGCTGTGACAATGAACCTCACGCTGATTAGACGAGAACGTGACCAAGGCGTGCACCAGTGACGCAAGAGTGGACTAAGAAAGTCAGTGGCAAAATTTGAATGCAGGTGTTAGAACAGAGAGGCAGCAGATAAATTTTTGTATCACAACATATATTTTGTGATAAAAACAAACTGAAGATTTGCACCTGGATCAGCAAAACCGTTACTTAATTCCCATATACACTGGTTTTTACTTCTGGGACTGGTTAAATTTCTCTTTAACTTGTGTAAAAATAGTTTCTTCTTCTAGAGAGATCTTCTATGGCAAATAGATAATTCATTACAGACTGGTAACCTTTTCTCTTCTGAATAGGTGGGAGTTGGATTGGAGTCAAAACTGCAGGAATGGTTTCATCTACCACAAGACATGGCCAGTCCACGGTGAGTGAGAGTAATACACAAATAAAATAAAGAGTGGTTTGTTATGTCCACGTAGACATGGTCACTACTTCCCTTGCATACGGAAATATAGTAGAGCACACTGGAATTTTAAAATCACAAAATAAGGGTTTCTCAATCCTCAACCTGGGGACCCACTGTCCTGCGTGTTTAAGATGTTTCCTTGCTCCAACACACCTGGTTCAAATACATGGGTCATTTTCAGGCTTCTGCCGAGCTTGATGATGAGCTGAACATTTGAATCAAGCAGGGAAACTTCTAAAAACATGCAGGACAGTGGGTCCCCAGGACCAGGGTTTGAAAACCCTGCATTAAAGTATGAGCATATTTGTGTTTATGTGGAACAGAAACAAATAGATGGTCTGAAAGTGAGTATATATTTGTCATAAAAACTAATGAACTACCTGTTGTGAAATATCAACCTGCATAGAAATGAGTCAAAACTGATAAGAATAGATAAAAATAGAAATTAATTTATATATGTACGTACGCCATAACCAGTTGTTATCATTTCATTAGTCATATCAGTGTAAATTTGACCAAAACGACTGGAAATGAGAGCATAAAATTGTGTTTATTATTTGTTAGTTGCTGATTTGCAGCCTGTGCTTTCTCTCTAGCTACGATCCAGACAGTGGCCATGACAGTGGAGCAGAGGATGCCTTGGACTCTGCTCCACCCTTCTGCTTCCTCACTATGGGCATGGGTAAAATTTACCTGCCCCAGCACAGCAACCACCACCACCACCACCACCACAGTAACCATGGGAATGGTGGTCGAGACCCAATCACCAATGGTAACACCCCCTCATCCCCCACAGGCCTCACTTACCCGCTGCCGCCCCGGCTGGGTGTGTGTCTTGACTTTGAGAAGGGTCGCGTCACCTTCTATGACGCCCATTCTTTGCGACCTCTATGGGAGGGGCATGTCGATTGCTCTGGCCCAGTGTGTCCAGCATTTTGTTTTATTGGTGGAGGGGCTCTCCAGCTGCAAGAGCTGGTGGCCAATCGCAACGCAGACCAGACTCCGGTTCGAAGGGTAACCATCCAAACCCGTGTTTCTAATTTAAATAACAACTGATATCTGATCTGAGGTGATGTGGTCATGTGGAATGTACTTGGTAATTGTGAAGTATTTACTCAGCTAGAGCGAAAAAGTTAAACATCTCAGCGATTTTGTTTCCTGTTTAATTTCTTATTAAAAGAAAATGTTTCTATAGCAACAAATATGCAATGTAATTAAGTTTCTTACATTTTTGTTACATGCAGTTTTGCAAGAAGTACTGCTTAAGTGGTGTCTGGTATATCCAGCACTTATGTCTTTGATGCTTGCACTTAGCGGCTATATTGCATACATTTATAAAGCTTAATATGTAAACACAGCAGCAACACGTGCGTTGCTTTTTCTGAAAGCTGCTTTTATTTCATGTCATGTCCTTAACGCTTCAAGCTTGACATATCTTGTGATTTAGACAAATGATCATTTGGTGAGGAAAAAGGGTCTCGAATATGTTATTAAATATGTAACTTAAATTACACAGTCGAGGACAAATCTTTATAGTCATTCACACTTTTATGGTCCCACTCCCAACCAAAGTTGTATTGTCTTGCTGGGATGTAAACGTGATGTGGTAAATTAGAGGTAGAGAGAAACAATGAGGCAATACTGTAATTAGAAGCAATTAAAACCTCTGCTGCACAGCTAATCACTAGTTTCCCCATTTGTGCTTGTGCATTGCTATTTTCATATACACAACTCTACACGTTTGTGTGTGTGATTCAATGGAACAGCACTGATTCATTGGGTTGAGAGTTTTAAAGAAAACTTGTTTTCTTTAAGGCAGTATGTTGTTGTTTTTTTGTTTTGTTTTGCTTTGTTTTTTTGTTTTTGTTTTTTTTAATTGCCTGATTTCAAGTTAATGAGCAGCATCTCTTGAATCTCTTGATTAGCAGATTAAATCTGTGTAAACTTCACCTGCTGGCAGAATGTTTGCAAAAGAAATTGAAATGGATCAAGGAAATACATAACACTGAATAAATAGTTTAAATCAAAAACTTCTATTTCATTTGTTGTTTTTGTTCGGTTAGGATTCAGTTTGCCTCATGGAGTTTTTCACCCATTCACAATAAACCACTTCACCATCAAGATGAGACGTCACTGGCGTTTCACCACTAGGGTGCAGCACAGACACAGCAGAGGCGTCTTCAACCTCATCTTGACACCCAGCATCTACTGTAATGTTCATACTAATTTTGGAAGATTAATATTTTTTTTGCACATTTCTTTAAAAAGTTAGAATAAACAGATTGTGAAAAATAAAATAAGAAGTTGGGAAAATACCATCAACTACCAGATTGCCTCTTGAAACTTGCAGAATTGCTTTTATGGATTTTTTCCTTAATGCATTTTTCATGGTGTGTATTATCACCAGCCTTACAGTGTATTTTCCAAGGGTTTACACTAAGTCTTAGAGGAAAATAAAATACAAGTAAATCAATTTAAAATACACACGTGATTGTCTTTCTGTGGCTGTGAGAAAGAATTTTGGCTCAAAACATTCATTTGTTTAGAGCTAAAACTAGGCATATAGAAATACAGAAAGAGACACACAGGTTCACGCTGCTCCATTTATTTGGACAGCCTATAGAAGGTGATTTCATGAACCCAAGCAGTCACCAGTTAATGTCTAACCCTAACCTAAATTTAAATCTTAGCCCTAAACCCTAAACAGTTCCTCAGAAATGTGACTCTGCCTCATTAGGACCAGGTTTTGTCTCCACGTAGACTACTGGTCCCGACAAGGTCAGTGTTTAAGGAAGAAAAGGTTCTAAAGAGGTATCAAATATAAGCACACACACACACACACACACATGCAGCAGTCAAATAATAACAGACATAAAACATTTTCCTTTTGTTCTATATGGCCTGATAAAGTGCCAAGGACTCCACCTATTGGCTAACTACAATATAAGTTATAGAATACAGACCCTCCAAATGTTGAACTTCTTTGGCCTTTCATGATGGGACATTGTATACATTCAGGGATTTTAAAACATGTTAAAAAGTCGCGTCTCGGATTAGAGTGATAAATGATAATAACCATCTGCTTTTCATAAAGATATTCACACCTCACGCGTGTAGTTACTCAGCATTCCTCATGCAAATGTAACGTAAATGGCTAGGAGTTCACCTTTTATGAGCATTAATATGAAAATCCACATATGTGTTTAATTGGACCCACATTCATGGAGAAGATGTATGGAGATTTGGGTTTGCCTTGACCACAGAGGGAAAATAAAAATGCAGGAAAAAAAAAAAAAATTATAATAAAGCGCACAGCCTTGACACAAGCCAGTGCCTTTTTTTTTTTTTAAAACATACTAATACAGAGATAAAAATACAGTGTCCAAGGGGAGGTTTAGCTCTGATCCCTTATGATATAGAGGAAGAGGAATGCAGTGTAAAGCATGAATACACAGCTCTCCACCCTCCCTTTGTGCTTGCTGTACCGCTCTTCTCTAGTCCAAATCTGTAACAGATTGGGTTTAGTCTGACTGGAGGTATGCAGCCACAACACCACATGTAGAGGTCTACATAATCCCTCCGCTGAGTATTAAGCGCACAGCATGGGCATTCTTTTAAAGACCTGGCAGGAATTACAAATACTCTCCATGATCATCATTTAGTATAGTTCACAAGGAGAGGATTGGGGAAAAGGAATCATCTGAACCTATAAAGGATCTGAGGTATACTGTATAGTGTATATATATACAGCATAACCAGTCTGTGAGATGCAGTGTGTGGTGCCATCTGGTGAACACATAGGACAGGATCTTTTGGGATATGGCACTCTAACCCACCTTTCTTAAACAACATGAAGCTAAACCACATGTTCAGAAGACCTGATTTGTTTGTTACATGTGCCTGAAGCCTAAAGGGAAATGCACTGTTTATAAAAAACCTACTCAATACTATTGTACGACACTAAAGCCATTATCAAGGAACTATGTCCGGAGACTACTGTAGTCAAAATTCAGTGGGCACGAGTAAAATAATAAAAGATAGGAACAAATACCGCAAGATCAGTGACTGACAGCTGCTATCTACACTTCGTAGCTGTGGGGCCTTTTATTGGACTGAATAGACGAATGCATTATTAATATTAAAAGTACA
The DNA here is from genome assembly GCA_016785285.1 of Brachirus orientalis. Classification (NCBI taxonomy): domain Eukaryota; kingdom Metazoa; phylum Chordata; class Actinopteri; order Pleuronectiformes; family Soleidae; genus Brachirus; species Brachirus orientalis. The sequence continues at coordinate 366,419 of JAFBJR010000379.1, read as the reverse complement.
AAACTCTATAGATTACAAGGCCAAGATATGACAGGTCTAAATTCACTTGTAATCTAGTGCTTCTCCATATGTAACAGCTGGGAGGACTGAATCACCTTCACATCAGTCATTTATTTGACTCACGCTGCTCTTTAAATTCAATAAAACTGCACCGGTGTTATTCTTCTCAACGCGGCCACTGCGGAAACATTTATGTTTCTCTATCTCATCAGTCTACTGAATAACATGAATAATACACAACGTCCTGCTTTTATTGCACTGATAATCTGAATCGACGTAGAAGGGGAATGAAATCAATCAGCTTAATGTTGGCTAAGAGGATTTAAGGGGCATGGGACGGCCATCTTCTCACACTATAATAAATGAGGGGTGACAGGAATACGAGACTGAGCCCATATGGCCACATACAGTAGCCTAGTACATTATTATTCTGAGTGAAGACACAGGGCTAATTCAGTATAGCATTTACACTACAGCGACATATCCTATTCTACCACACTTGGCTATTCTCTACCTAATGATGCAGTGACCATTAAGCATTGATTGGGTAGTTTATTGCATTAATCACACTGCATACAGTTCACAACTGTGATATATTGTCCTGTGACATCAAAAGCTGCAGTTTGACATTTTGGAAAATGAGATTATGCTTTGCTTTGCTGCCTGTTCGTTAAATATAACACTGCAGCCTGCTGCCAAGTATACATTATCTTAGTATAAAGCCTTAAAACGAGAAACAGCTGGCCTACATGCTACATCTCATTTATCTAATCTTCGTAAAAACTACAAGATGTAATCTCTGGAGGTTATGTCTTAGACTATTTACAGGCTGTTTGTGTAATATTTATTAAAGAGATAAGAAGTCTGGGGCCACATGGTGGAACAGTGGCTAGCATTGTTACCTCACAGCAAAAAGGTTGCAGCAACACTCATGTGAAGGATAAAGCAGTAGAAAAATAAATAAGAAGCGTTATGAACATTGTCAAGAAAGCAATTAAGGCTAGGCCCTAACTTATCTTTTGGAAAGTAATTAAGTACCATGAGTAGGTTTCACATAAGAGTTTAAAGTGTGTGCTGCAGCAGACAGCTGGTGTCAGTGGAAAGCTTTCAGATCCCACTACACACAACCTGCTCAGCACTTAATGGTTAACGAAGTTAGTGACGAGAGTGAATATAGTAAAGCTTTCAGCAGCCAAAGTATAAAAGCAGAGCTGAAAGAGAGGACACAGAAAAACAACTCCAAACTAACCAGAATTTTGCCCTTACCTGATGGATGTGTATATTTAGCTGTTTAATAAAAAAGTTCACCATGTCACATAAAAAGGCAATGCCGTGACACAACTGTTTTCAAAACTTTGTTCCAGTGCTACTAAAAAAATGTGTTGGCTGTTGTTTTGACCATGTTTGTGTGAGACTTACATAACTCCAGAAGTAAAGAACAGGACTGAATGAAATCAGGTGATCAGGAAACGGATCTGAATTTCTGAATTCAGAATTTTACTGAGTGATATCTCCAGATATGGTTCAAAACCAGGGATTGTACATTTCATCCCTTATTAATGATTCAATTCATTCACTGATCTAAACCAATAAAATCCTGTCTTTTGGTTCCAACGTGTGAGGTGGACAAAACTGTATCATAGCCTTTGGTCCTGAGTTGTAATTTCAAGTCTGGCGCAACATCAGATATACTGTATGTTTTTGTACTCTGCCTGTAAGTTAACGACTGGGATATTATTGTTTCCATGAAAGTGAGGTGTGGAATAGCGTTTCAGCGAGACTAATGACAAAAGATCTTTGAAATAAGTACCGCGTGCAGGTGTGAGGCCGCTGCACGTGTGGTCAGAGACCATGATTTTTTGATTGAGCTTTATGTGCAATGTGACAGATCCATTCATTCATACAGGACGTGGCATATTTTGAGTGGTTTTCTACCTTGGTCAAAACGTGCTGAGTCAATAACCTCGGCTCTATAAAAATTCCAGGTCTCTGAAAAGTGAAAGGCATGAATGTCAACGGGGGATCCGTAAACCGCACACTTCCTGGACGGCTCTGTGGAGACCAGCTGTGCATACATCACCGTCTGCATAAAATGTGTGCACACTTGAAGAAAGACATAGAAAAGACAGAACAAGTTAAGGGAAGAAATAAAGAAAGACACAGACTGATGTCCCACCACAGATGCTAACAGATGTACACAGAAATGGAGTGGGGGTTGGTATTTGAACTCCGACGAGAGCAATTCAGCTTAAGCATGCCTCTGAAGTCTGACGACGCTGTAGACTTATCCATTTCCATGTCAGTATCTCCCAACAGCCCACCCTGACCTCCTCGTCTGTCCCTCCTCACCTTCCAGATGCTCACCCAGTGAAGGGGTGAAAGGTTGGCAGGTGCCTGGGGGAGCAGCAAGGAGCCTCCGGGTCAGATTTCTGAGGGGGTCAAGCAGTCGCAGTCTTGGGAGTAAAACGAGTGAGGCGGGGGCACAATGCGGCCTACATGTCCATAGCAGGAGATAGACAGGACCACAGAGCAGCAGTCTCACCTAATCAACTTCATTTGGTAGCATTGACAGACAGCCACGCCTGCCTGAGGTGGCCACAATCAGCTTTCAGTGCATTACCCCACTGCCCACTACAAATCCATAATCCTTGAATCCTTGACCTTTTGCATTTCCAATGCGAAGTCACTGACAGTCACAATAAATCTACATTGCATTTGTGATTCAAAGTCCTATGCCGATCCATAATGAAAATAGATATGCTGCACAATAATATAAGTCTGGAGCTTGTTAAAAAGCTGCAATGCGTAACTTTTAGTGATCTTTGTTGTTGATGTTATTAATCCGGCTCTATTTGGTCTTCAGAAGAAGAACTGAAGAAATGTACAATATTTGCATGCTACGTCCTTTATCAGAAAACAGGCTCTGTCAAACAGTACTATCAGACCTGAACGAGGGAGCGTTCGTGTGTATACAGCGGCTGTGCAGGGGTGGGTGGGGGCAAGAAGCTTTTATCGTGCCCACAACCTGAGAACTTTATCAGCGGCACAAAATCTTAAAGCTGCTGTACTGAGACACACAAAGAGGGCTGCGAGGCTGATCGACTCAATCAGCATTTTATGAACTCATCGGACAACAGCTTGAATGCAGCAGACATTTTTCTGATATTTACAAGTTACACACTACAATTTTAGACTCCTAAAGTGATGCATCAAGTTAAAAGTGATATATGTACTGCACTATAATATATAGTAATTCTGTAATTGTTAAGTATAAACTGGAATCTAATTAGAGTGTAAATGTGTAATGATGCATGGTCAGATTGCTGAACTCTTATTTTCTCAGACTGCAGCTCAGAATGTCCGACCTAATCTGGTGGAACAAGAAATGAAAATGTAAAGGCAGCATCTTGTCAATGATGCTTAAATACATTGGTCAGTGTAATGAGCTTTTGTACGTTGCCGCATGTTTATTTTGGCATGTTTTTCTATCGAAGGCACTATCCTGTTTTGTTTTGTTTTTTTTTCGTCGCCTGCCTCATTACATCACAAATCAATAGAGTCTGCCGTATCAACACTAAATCAATATGCTATTGGTAAACACTGTTGTTGCATACAGCTGTGTGCAACTAGTGATTTGATTAGATTTGATTCACACACACACAGAGGCTGCTTCTCCATACTGTATGTTCTGTCTGTGTGTGTGTGTGTGTAACAGATGTATCAAGGAAAAATGATGCAGTGAGCAGGTAAGATTACAAGACATCATCCTCCCTTCTCCCCCACGACCATCCATTATATACACACAGGATGAGGTCAGTTTATTCTCGTTCAGACATGTAGCGCTACATCATCCACCCCTTGGCGAGTACACTGCACTGACCCACATTAATATATTTATAATCAATACCTACTCATGGACCGTGCAAGGACTCGCTTATCAGACGTTGAGGGAAATTGTGCAGTCCAATTTAAAATGGCCTGGGGAAAACTTTCATAACCACGGGCCAATTAGTACCACTGTCAATAATGGTACTGCTGAAGGACATTGTGTTCCAGGGTGAGAGGAGAGGATGGATAGATAGATGGAACACAGAAACATCATCAAGCCCATGCCAATGTTAATGTTTGTTCCAATGGCAACGGGCGTTGGATCAGATGCACACGCATTATTGTGGGCCATGGATGCGGTTGAGGGGGCTGCGTTATGAGGCGGAATTACACAACGCATGACGATAATAAGCAATGGCGTCTTATAAAGGTCAACAAACAAAGCACTAGTGGGGCAGATACGGGCCGTGAGATGGGATTCATTAGGGCGGCGATGAGAGCGTGGAGACGGAGAGGGAGAAAGAGGTGGTGCTGCAGTGGAAGGGGGCGCATTCCTCTGCTGTTTCACGGCAGCCGTCACAGCAGCGCACGGAACAGGTGTGTGTCTTTACTCAGGGCACAGAGAGCAAGACAAGTGGCTCAGACTGGTTACACTTGACCACACACTGACCTCAAACCTAGTTGAGTAGCCTAAGGCTTCATGAAGTCGGCCCTAAGTAGCACCGGGGTCCCACCACTGTTACATTGCCAATTTAAAACAGACTCTTGCTGTCCCTACATGATCTTGACTCCAGGATATTTATGAGCAGTCTACTCATCAGTGTCAAAATTTCAGGAGCCATGCTTGGAATTTAGGACCCCTGATGTGAAGCATCAACATGCCCCCCCCCCCCCCCCAACCTTGACACACCTTCTCTATTTTATAGTCACCTCATCTGTCTGAGGACTCTCTTCTTAAACTTACAAAGTCACCCCACAAACTCAAACACAGCTTTACTCGGGAAGAAAATGCAGCTAAAAGGTACAGGTGTCGTTTAAAGTTGGAAGTACAATTGACTGCTGAAAACTAGTCTCATTTAGAGACATTGACAAGGACCTAACTCTTGATTGGACCAAATTGCTACTTGCTGGGCAATCACTTGACGGAACTTGAGACTATCAGAATTCACTCGTAAAAATCAACACTTGAGACTCGACTTGGACTTGACTTTCCTCTGAAATAACAACCTATAGTCTTCAGATTTTTTTTAGGTAAGAGCTTTATTGTCCTTCAAGGGGGTATTAGTTTTGTAGTTGGCAGAATATAAAAACAATAAAAACCATTTCAGAAACAAGATAAACAAAGGCACAGCACGACAAAGACACACACACACACACACACACAGCACAAGCAAAAGTAAAACAGTCGCAATCAAATTCATAAGAACTGTCAATTAGGTACAACAGAAAACAGCAAATAATACAAACAATAAAACACAATGAAAAACATATTAGTTGTAAAGGACACTATCAAAGTCTTAAACATGATTTAAAATAAAGATATAGTGTTAAATGTGTCTCTTTATTTTGCAAGATGGAAATATTTAATCATAAATAGACACATATGTATATTAGGGCTGGTCATTGGACTTTGTGCAAAAGAGACTATTAACACTGATTTGAAGTGGAAATGTTAAAACTGAGTAGTTTTGGTTTTAACATGGCATTGGTATTTTCATATCACGGTGAAATTCTTGTTCTTGTTCTTGTTCTTGTTCTTGTTCTTTCTACTTTGGTGTGAGATTAAACTGGTTGCAGTTTTATCATTTGACTGGAGACTGCAATTGAACTTGCCTCCAAAGACTTCAGAATCTCTCCACAGCTGTTGAAAAATTATTCACTGACAGAAATCTGAGGTGAGCCACGTCCTTTATCAACAAATCCATTTTCCAACTCGGGCTGTTGAGATATGTCAACTCATCTCACGAACCACTCCTCATAGTTTTATGATAGGTCTGGTATTTACCTTCCTGATATGCTTGATTTAAGCTGCTGCTTTTCAGGCCAAATATGTCATTGCAAAACCAAAGATTTTTTTTTTGCTGTATTTGCCAGGTTCCGTCTAACAAGTTTCAGTTCTCACCGGTCAATAGTGACACACTTTTAGTCATGCTTCCTTTTTCCCAAACACATCTACACACACACACACACACACATCTAATGACAACATTACACACAGCTCTGCTCTCCAGCACAGGAAACAGAGAGTTCCTGTTTTTGAGTCGCAGCTCTATTGTTACCTTGAACAACATTTTATCAGCACATGCTCTCTCGTTCTTTTTCTCTCTTTCCTTGTGTCTGGTTTTCTCCAGGTCTTACTCGTCACACTGGAGTTATTACACTTTTTTTTTTTGTTATTAAGCCAAATCCTGATTTCTCTGTGGCTCTTTCATCGCACACATTCTTATCTGGACCTTTCACTTTACAAATATTGACAAAGCCAGTGAGATAGAGTCAACACAACTCCCCGTTACCACTTTTACTGTTTTATCTACGCCTCTTATCTTTACTCTCCGGATGGAGACACGCAGACTCTCCTGTCTCTGCACTTGAGGATGAAGGATCGTCTGCATTTCTCTTTCTCTCTCTCTCTCTCTCTCTTTCTGCCAATTTCTCTCACATACTATCATCACACTTATTTTTTTCATCATTCACTCTACTCCTCCACTGCTCCACTCTCTCCCTGCTATGGGAGACGAGGCACTGCATGCTAGTGTGTTGCACAGTTGAAGGTGCAAGGGGGATTGGGTAAAAGTCTGAATAGGCAACAGCTGGATTTAACACACCATTAAGGTCACTGGTTGTTTAAGCTGCACCTGCAAATCGCCCCCTTGTCTAAATCTCTCTCCCCATCGGCTCCCTTCCCTCCCCCCTTCCACTTTTCTCTGTTGCCATCTCTTCTTTCGTCCACATACTCAGTCACCCCTTCTTTACATTCCAGGTCCTTTCAGCTCTTTCTCTCTAACCCCATCAGCTATGACCCCCGTTATTCTCGTTCTTAACAAAAATAACTGCATCGCTCCTTCTCTCTCTCTCTCTCTGATTCACTGCATCCCAGTCTCTTCTCTCATCACACTCTGCATGCCTCTCTCTCTCTCTCTTCTTCTTTTTCTTTCACCCCTGTCACAGTCTCTCACTCTCTCTCTCTCCCATACTCTCGGTTTCAGCACTGCCCCTCCTGCTCACAGGCTGTTGTGTTGTGTCTGCCAGGCCTTCTCGCCTGGAGCACAGGTTTCCTGAGTACTGGAACGGAACAGGTGCTGGCAGGGAGATACACTGAGAAAAGTCAGCTCGACTGTTCCCACTGAGAGTCACACACACACTCACACACTCACACAGCTCATACCAATACAACACAGACGGGACAAAGCACATGAATGATGTAGATAATGATCCAGCATGTGTTCTACCACCTGGATTCAGTTCATCCGAAAATGGAGTGACCTGACCTGGACAATCTGATATACTGTAGATCATATCACATCGTAAGTGTAGCATTGGATTAAAATGAAATCAAAACAGCCCTGTTTTCTTTCTTTCTTTCTTTTTTTTCCACAGATGACATTTTGACGTATCACAGTAGGAAAAGCACAGGTGTAAATAATGAATTGATTTACAAGGACCAGAACAGAGAATGTGTTAATGTTATCAGAACCACCTGGATCTTTCCTGTTGGGAAAAATCAAAAAGTCTGCAATAAGTCTGCTTTTTTTTTTATTTTGCAGCAACCCCTTCCTTTAAATTTACTACTACTCTCTGTACAGACACATTTTCTATAGGCATAATGTGGGCACAGCTTTGGTATGAAAAGAAAATGAGTAGTCCACAGTTCTGTTGATTACTTTTTCAGGTTTCAGGACATTGCCCATCTATTTTCAATTAATCAGGCACTGGAAAACAGATTTAAGATATTCCTTTCATAGTCTTACAACATGGGAATATTTCTCTTATATTACAGTAAATAGTTTTTTTTATGAATTGGTTTTTGTGTGTGTTTAACATTCAGATGTAGGAAATGGGTCTGATTAATAAATTATGAAAGATACAATTAGTTGCAACTCCATGTACCACAGCACCTTCAAATTCACTGTGGCCAAAGGATAAATCAATAAACAAAATTTGAAAAGATAATTGCTTATTAGATTATTCAACAATTAGCACTTTCAGCAGAGAAAAAGTGTCTTCCAGTTTGCATAAACACTAGTAGAAAATGGCTTCAATGCCCTTGCAGGCACACAGATAATCACTTACACCATTAACACTGCTGCAGACAGACATAAACACTACAGAGCTAAGAATAACTCTCTATTTCCCCCCAAAGAATGATACTCATTTCTCAGTGGCTGTTAGAGGCGTCTGTCTTCCCAGTTAAGTGAATTATGTTTATGTCTCCCACGCCTCATTATTTCACCTTGGAGAGATCTGTGCCCTTTGCTCCTGGACAATTTATTGCCGTGAATGTGAGGTCGTCCATCATGGCACCGAAAGAGACATGGACATCCACCAACTGTCAGTTCCCAGGGGCACCTAATGAAATTGTTGTTGGATTCCTCGCTTTAGAATAACACTAATATTTATAGATAGCTTTCAGCGAGTGCTAATGGTAATCTAATTTCCAGAAGGTTTTTTCTAAATTAAGAGACACAGAGAAATTGTCAGGGCTTTAATGTTTGTTAAAAGTCTGAGTGGGGGCCCCTTAGTGGAAACAATTTGTTTTTGTTTTGTCTCTCAGCTGACAGGGTTTGTGCGTTGCGTGTTGTTAATACTCCAGACAACAGTGTACTGCAGTGTTTTAATGAAAAACATGGTCATCATTAACACTTAAAGTGAAACCTCTGTCAAGTGTCCTTTCAATCCCAACTAGTGCCTCAAAACTACTGCAAGTCAGGACATACTGATACAATTTTCTAAATAATTAAATCAAAGATGCATAAACATGTATTTAAAAAAAGAATATATTAAACAAATATATTAATGATAGAGCAGGATTCGGTCGTGGAAACGTATAAAATGTGTTTAATGTATGAATGTAAATATCTGTTCATCGAACTGAATGAAATATAAGTATGTAACTGGGGCGAAAGGACAATATTGGGTGCGGTAACTACATTTCCCATAAGACGTTGCGGTTTTGTACATCATCAACACGCGCAGAGCTGAGGTGGCGTTCGGGAGGTCGGATTTGGAGAGTATTGCTTATACAAGTACGTATTGAACAAAATGCTTGTATTGACAGGCGACTCATGTAATCGAATCATTTAGTTACGTTCGAATTTGATCGACCCTCTCCTTGTTTTGCAGCAGCAGAACCAACGTAGTTGTGCGGCACCGCTGTGTGCTAAAGCTAAGCTAACTACGAGAATAACTGTCGGTTTCTCTCTCAGGCTGTTTCCCGGCTGCTCACCCGAACATTCCCCCGGCGTCTCTTGTCATGACTAAACTGGTGGAGTGGCTGCTCGGTGTGACGCTGGTGGTCGCTGCGTGGGCTTTGGTCACCTGGGACCTGCTGGACCTGCGGCTGCCGCAGACTTACAGAGACGTCGCCTGGCCAGTGCCGCTGTATCTGCTGGTGACATTTGGTTGCTACTCCCTGGCCACCGTGGGATACAGGGTGGCCACGTTTAATGACTGCGAGGAGGCAGCGGCGGAGCTGCAGGAGCAGATTAAAGAAGCCAAAGAGGACCTAAGGAGAAAGGGCTTAAAGATATAACATCTGGGAAAAGTCCATGTAGAAACATTCACACTTATTTTTTTGTATGAAATGTCACGGAGATTTGGAGTTTTTTTTTTATTTAACGCTAACGCTACTGATTCCTGCAGGCTTGATCAGAACATCAGTCTCTCCATTAGTCTCTCCATGCAGCCATGTTTTTTTACTGGAATATCTACACTGTTTTGCTTTAGGAAATAGAAAAAAAGTGTCACTGTTACATTTTATGTTGTCAAGTTAGCATTTCCATTCAGTTCAGTGTTCAGTAGGTGGTTTCAATGATTAGCACACTTAACCAGAAAACACGAAATAAAGCCCACATACAGTCGAGTTCATACCTCTATGGTAACTTATCATTTGTGAGCAGTTGTGCATCACTGAATAAATTGGACCCAAATGTCACATTGAATAATATGTCTAAATGTTCCAGCGGGGACTGTCCAATGCTTTCAGTCAGTGTCAGCTGCGAAAACACGCAGTACCACACAGTGTCGACTTAGGTGTCGTCTACGTGTACAGATATTGTTGCTTTTCATTATAGATAGATTTTATCTGTTGTACATTCCTTTGTCCAGTTTCTGACTTGTTCCTTGCAGCTATTGCAGGGATGTATAATTAAAATAATCTATTTTCTTCAGATTTTCTGCCTAAAAATGAGTGTGTGCATCTGTTGGTTGGGGGTTTGGACTGGGTCAGAAGGTATGCAAGTATGTGCTTGAGTGCTCGCATATATGATGCATTCCTCTCTCCGAGCATAACCCGCTTGGCCTGAAAGGGATTCATACGAACTGCTCAATGTCTCCCTCTATGCAAGAGACAGATCTCCTTTGTTCCATTTTGCAGTTGAGGAAATTGAATATACATTATACAATATTTCCTTTGTTCCAATAATAAAAAAGAGGAATGTTATATATGTAGCTCTGAAGTTGGCAATGTAAGTCTTTTGTGTGAGCCTTAAAAGGCTGCCTATGCTCATTTTCAGTGAGTCCCTGCTGTGAATAAACAAAGCCTGGCTACAGGCATCATTATAGGGTTTCAAAATCTCCCATAACTTCAGAACAAATGTAAAACTGTTGGCAGTTCTCTGGGTAAATTCTGCCTGTTGTGCCTTTTGGCTGGTGCCTCATAATGCCTTGCAACATCGCCCCCACCCCCCATGAATGTCTGCAAGCTGTTGCTATAGAGCAGACTGGATGAAAGGCAACCTGTTATTTCACCAGAAAACCTTCTACTCTGGCAATTACTCCAACAGCTTCCCTCTGCAGGGAGTTACAGTGCTGTATGTTCTTATCATCACATGTCTAATAGTTGATCACTTTTCTTAGTCATCAATTTTCCTAAATCTAACTTTAAAAACATCTCAAATATACTGTATATCATCTTAGACTGAACATTTAAAGCCCTTTTACTGTACTTGTGCACGTGAGCAGTGCTCGTTTAATCCCTTATTTCGAGGGCACAGTAAAAAAGCTCTTCCCCAGACATTCTCTTTACATGTGCATTATAGAAATTGTAATTAATTATCTGATGCAGAGATGGAATCTGTCCCCCAACAATACTGATGGAGCTTGTTTTGAACATACCAATGTATATTCCTTGTAGAAATTGTGAGATGACTGACATCATACTATTATCCAATGGGTGAGTGGCAGTATTCGTCGGTGTGTAAGTTAAAACACTGAGGAAAATACATAAAAATGACTAAATGGTCGTTTTTATATCTCTACCTACATACTCCTGTGAATCAGAGTTTTACTGCAGAGAGCTGGCTTTGAATTTCAATGCACTTGTGAAAGATTCAATGATGACAGCTTTGAGAGCTCTTATTAAGGTGCATCATTTTAGCAGTGCAGCGCTAAAACGTCTTGAGATGCTGCCGGAGCGTTTCAGCTGCCAGATGATGTGAGGAAATTAACCGAGGCTGAGGGCTGATTATCCTCTGTTGGTTTGACTTCAGGCAGCTTCAACAGACCAAAATGTTTGCTGTTCTTTCCTGTAAAGTGACTCAGTAGTTGTAGGCAGCTGTTTTTTTTGTTTTTTTTTAAATTAAAAGTAAAGTTTCATTATTTCATTTCAACTTTACCTCCTGTGAAGTATGAACACTAACGGGGAGACAATATTATGACATACATTTTCAACTTTACATTCACTAAATCAAACATAATGATACTAAAGCACCTTGTCCACCAGGAACTAAAGTTATACTTTCATGTATGTTGTTTGCCAATACAGCATCTTGCCAGAATGCATCACGTTACATTGTGGCAAAAGTTCAGTCGGGCTCAACTTTGCTAATGGATGCCAAAGAAGGTCTGAATGTTACCTTAATAAGCCAGGAATGGCCTCATACTCCATTATATGATGTAGTAGACCACTTTATACAATAAATAACACAACACCACAGACAAAAATCTGTATATTAAGTGGTTTTATAATGATCTATAATAATGTATTCATTCTGGTATCACATAGTGATACATTTTGTACACCTATTGATGTTTTAAATTTCTCAAATGTATTTCTTTGTGGGTTTTGGATATTAAGGGAGGCCGAGGAAGAGGATAAACATGGACACAGTGTTCTTTGCCTATTTCTTCAAAGTGTCAAGGTGAGACATGTCAGCTAAATTGGGAGAGGTGCTGAAAAACAGGAGGGAACCTAATGGGATTGAGACAGTGAGGGGGGCAGGCCATGGGGTTGTGGCCCCAACATGGCCCCACTCAGACCTTGAGACACTATAAAAAACATTTCTAGAGACACTAAGTGACACTTCTGGGAGCAAATCCATCTAGACAGGCTGAGAAACAAGACTGTAAAATCATAGGTTATCATTTTTCTGCACAGAAAAGACTTTTTCCCACCCACACGTTTCACAGCAAAACCTCAACCCATCTAAAGGCGGACGGAGAGAGTGAGAGAGTATAAGAGACTGGTAATCAAGACCCAAAGCAGAAAGAGATGGTTATGTGATACATTTGATACAGATACAGAGGAGAGTGGCATGAGTACAAATCAAAACAGGAGTTATACAGAGACTGGGAGTGTATTAAGGATTTGATTAAAGAAAGTGTGGAAGTGTGAGTGAATGAAAAGTTTTGAGTGACTTAAGTGACACTGACAGGAAACCAAAGCATGAGTTGGAACAAGACAAATGACCCTGGCAACTGCCAAGCGTGTATGACAGGACTTTTTCAGGAAGAGAAGACCACACCCTGACCGCCAGCAATGGCAGTAGACCAGAATGTACAACCATGGCCCACGGGCGTCCACTTATGCCGTATGAATGTTTGCTTCAGGCCCCACTGACCCCACTGTCACCTAAAGTGTTTCTCAACCCTGGTCCTGGGAGCCCACTGCCCTGCATGTTTTACATTTTCCCTGCTCCAACACACCTGACTCAGATGTGCAGCGCGTCATCAAGCTCTGCAGAAATCGACCCATTTATTCTAAAGCACTTATGGCCACTAAGGGATAAAAGGGAGCTTCCAAACACAATTCATGTCAAAGTGACTTCTTCAGCCAAACACGCAGAGGATCAACACTTAACAATAATGTGAAGGAGGCTGAAACATCATTCATGGATCGGCCTGTTTTACTTTCACCGCTCGTAAACATGTGCTTTGATGCTTACAGGGCACAGGAGCTTATAAATGCTACAAATAGCTACAATACTATTAGGTCACCTCCCTCAGGCCCCGTATAGCAGATACTCCGGGCTTTTCAGAGTTGCAACATATGCTAGCAGGCAGACAGGGACTCCTCATCATGTGGCCCCGTAGTAGTGATGTCCGACTTATTCCAGAGAGGCAGACAGACCAGCTGCTCATGCCAAACCTGCCCTGAATCATGCACCGTTCATGAACTCCTCCCAGTTTTCAGTGTTACACGCTGTTCACTTGGTTCTGTTAAACACTGACGATTATAACAACTAATCAGTGGCCGGTTGTTCTGCATTTTGGAAATGTCAGATTTGATTTACCCTTCACATTAGTGAGCATGTCTTTTTCGGAAAAATAAATAGCCAGTGACTCTGCTTTAATGGTATTTCCAGACTACTGGATAGAAAAGAAAATCAGTGTACACACACACTGATAAATGCAGAAACACAAAAGGTTCTGTCCTTTCAATGTTCCTCTCGAGTCATACCAAAGAGTAGATCAAGAAAGTCAATTTCTTTTACATTGTTGGCACATGAAATATTTTTTCAGCAGATGGTAAGACATTACACTGCAGTATAGGTATTATTATTGGATTTCAAACAAAAATCATAAACTGATAGAATCAATACACACAATTTGCTCACAGCAACTCCAATTCTCAGCACATATGCAGATTTTGTTTCATTCTCGCTTTTGATCAAAGAAATCAGGCCTTTTGCTTATATGCAAACATATTTTATCTTCTCCGGAGCCTGCAAAAGTTTTGTCCACATAATGTTCTTGATTTTCAAGCTCAGTGTTTGCTTCACTTACCTCCTGACTGCCCTTAACATTTATTACAGTGTTAAAGCTTTCACACTTGCCACTCACGTTTACTCAAGCTGGCATGCTGAACGACTGAGTAAATAAAAAGTATTGTCTTCTCCTGATGTGCTACTGCTCAGTGGAGTCTCTTCTTGGGGTCGAGTGGTTGCTGGGCCTGTCAGCCACTCTTAATTTATGGCCCTCCCTTTTGAAAACACTGGGGAGTTGTGAGGCTGCGGCACCAGTTTTTGGTGCTACAGCTGTTTTAACTGTCACGGCCGTAAAGCTCCCCTGGGAAGGGAGAGACAAGAGAAGCAAAGATGAGAACAATGGCTTCTCATGCAACCTGCACATGAGCAAAGTATCTTAGTTGAAAGAAAGAGGAGCTTTATCTGTGAGAATGCAGGGAGGAGTCTTGTATGTTGGGTGAAAGCTTTCCAAAAGGATGAGATAACTGTAGAGGCACCACTCCTGTGTATTTAGTCATCATGCCAAAAGACAACTCTGATGGTGATAATACGCAGATCTCCTTGTTTTACTTTATCTCTGCTCTGTAGCCTTCCCGTCTTATTCCAACCTTGGCCTTGATATGGTTCACAACCTGTCACCTTATTGCATGTGAGCCATTATCTGTGTCGGTGGCTCTTCTGAGGACACCTTCCTGTTGAAAGTCCACAAAGTGTCACAGAAATGAGCAACCACAGACTCACATAACTTAGTGTGCACAATTAACCTTTGCATGTTTTTTGACAGGTGGGAGGAACACAGAGAACACTCATGCACACATAAGGAGAACATACAAACTCCACACAGAAAGGACTGGGATGTGAACCAGCAACCTTCTTGCTGTGAGGCAAGAGTTCTAGTCACATGCTCCACTGCGTGACCCTCAGTGGCAATCCATCTAATAGTACACTGCCTGGCCGAAAGAAAAGTCGCCACCAGGATTTAACTAAGCAAATCGGTAAGAGCCTCCGATTGGATAATTACTGCATGGGCGATTATCTTTCAGCTGGCAACAAGTTATTTAACCCCAACAATGATGCAATGAGTAGCTTCTCATTTCCTAAACAACCATGACGAAAGACACACCCTGTGGTCGTGGAAAAGGTATTAGTCTGTTTGAGAAGGGTCAAGTCATTGGCATGCATCAAGCAGAGAAAACAACTAAGGAGACTGCAGAAACTTAAATTGGGTTAAGAGCTGTTCAATGCATTATTAAAAACTGGAAGGATAGCGGGGAACCATCGTCTTTAAGGAAGAAATGTGGTTGGAAACAAATCCTGAATGATTGTGATCGGCGATCACTTAAATGTTTGGTGAAATCAAATCGTAGAAAAACAACAGTAGAACTCAGGGCTATGTTTAATAGTGAAAAGTAAGAGCATTTCCACACTCACAATGTGAAGGGAACTCAAGATATTGGGACTGAACAGCTGTGTAACCTTAAGAAACCCACTAATCAGTGAGGGCAATAGGAAAAAAAGCTTCAATTTGCCAGGGAGCATAAAGATTGGATTCTGGAGCAATGGAAGAAGGTCATGTGGTCTGATGAGTCCAGGTTTACCCTGTTCCAGAGTGATAGGAGCATCAGGGTAAGAAGAGAAGCAGATGAAGTGATGCACCCATCATGCCTAGTGTCTGCTGTACAAGCCTGTGGGGGCAGTGCAATGATCAGCAACATTATGTGCCGAAAGAATGAGGTCAGCTGACTACCTGAATATACTGAATGACCAGGTTATTCCATCAATGGATTTTCTTCTTCCCTTATGGCACGGGTATATTCATCGGGCTCAGGGAGAATGAGATCATTTTCACACATGGATTGGTCACCACAGAGTCCAGACCTTAACCCCACTGAGAATCTTTGGGATGTGCTGAAGGTGCACAGTGGGCCGACTCTCCCATCATCAGTCCAAGATCTTGGTGAAAAATTAATGCAACACGGGACGGAAATAAATCTTGTGACATTGCAGAAGCTTATCGAAACGACAGTGAATGTGTGCCGTAATCAAAGCTAAAGCGGGCCAATGCTTTTTTTTTTTGTGGCGATTATTTTTGATCCAGGCGGTTTATTTTCACACAACACCTAAAGGACTGGCCCCATGGTGGCACCATAGGAAAAGTCAAAGGATCAGCAAAGTCATTTACATTCATCTTGTGGATGAATGGACACATTTTAGGCCACTCCATCCAATAGGTGTTAAGATAAATTCAGTCTTATCAGATGCAATAACCTCCAAAGTCAAAAGAAGACTTAGACAGGGGGAAAGGGGGTGATGACGTCAATAAAAGCCACTCTATGATTATAGCAAGAGCTTTAAAAGTTACACTATTATGCAGAAAAAAAACTTAAAATGACCTTGGCAACATCTCAACAGTATCATAACAGCATAGTTAAAAAGAACGCGATATGGCCTGAATGCTCAGAGTCATCGCTCATGGCAGGGACACTTTTTTTTTTTTTTTAAAACTGTTGTTGTTTAGTTGAAAGCTGCATTTGAACTTTATTTTGTTGATGCTGGAGATGCTGTTTGAATCTGATCCAACCTCCCTGACACAACAAATCAATAGGCCTCCAGACAAATTACTTCAGGGCAGACCTTAGAATGAAGAAGAAATCACCTTGAAAACTTGTTTAACTCACAATAAAACAACAAATTTAAGGCATTTAAATATGCCAGCCATACAGTGCCTAACCATGCTGGCAAAACTAATCACACAAAGGCTTTTCTGGTTTTCCAAAAATAACCTTTTTTTTTATTATTATTTCACATGAAATGTTCACATTTAGAATATTTATCAAACATGTCTTTTATATAATCTTCTATATATTTATATATTTATACATATTTTACACTTTTACTTACACATATACAAAATCAGATTAGAAAAAGGCCGACTTCAATGGTAGCCATACATTGTTTTGCTTCGTTGATCAAGCCAGTCTGTCAGGTGAAGATGTGCTTAGCAACTCGCTTTTGGATGCCCTGTCAGATTTGAACTGGTGACTCTAACATGTTTTATGTTTGTTTTTTTTATCTAATGTGTGACAGTCAGTCTGAGAGCAGATTACTTTCATTCCCTGCGTAGGATTTGAAATATGAATGAAAGCACCACAGCACACTAGGCCGGTTCCCGCAGTACAAAAACAACAACAATAAAACAACTGATAACAGCATCTTTGTGTCTGACAGTTTAACCAATACAAGCGGCAGGATCCAACTAACTGAGAAGTCCAGCCTCTCTGTAATACACACATCTCAGTGTTTGCGTTTGGCAGAAAAACATTTTGTCTCATCACACTAGCGATCAATCGCACCGTAGCTCGCACACAATCTCTTCAACCTACTTTTTTTTTCCCCATTTCACACACAAGTACTAACTTTGCCAGGAGAAAGAAAGAGAAAGAGCCTCCCTCACTGCCAACAGTAAACATTTCCTTTCATAAGCTCATGGTATATACAGTAAAACAGCTGCAAATGTTATAAATTATCTTCACAGAATGTACAAGTAACAGTACAATGTAGTGTGTTTGCATGCGGTGTATACTGTATGTGTGCGCGTGTGTGTAACACTGATGTGGAGTGTATGTTAGTGTCTGTACTGTGCAGTTTTAGTGCTACAGTGTATAAGCACATGGTCGAGTTTACAAAAGAATGGTTGCAATGAGAACAGCCCCCACGTGTGTCATCAATGCTACATTTAGAGAAAATAATCACTTGGGACTTCAATGCAACTCCATACCGTTACGACAACAATACAACAAATAGTACACAATAATACAAGCTGGAGAGTTGACTGATCTTTGGCTCAAAACGTACTTTCCCATTAGATGTCCACATGTTTTTTATGTATGAAAATTGTATTGGGTTTGGGCGCCTTTGCTCCTGATTGTTCTTCAGCCTCTTTAGGTTCGTCCTCCACTTCTTCATATTTGCTTCCAAGGTTTTAACCAAAGAAGTTTATGGGTTTGGGATACAGATGACAAAAAAAAGCACAAATCAAGGAGCTTGGTCTTTTCAAGACAATCAAAATTCTGTCAGCTTTTGAAAGATTAAACAAAGCTGATATACTTCGTCTGAAATGCTCCAAGAGTTGCTCAGCACAATTTGTGCAACTGAGTCCATCCATGCTTTGCAAGTTTCAAAAGTCTCCCTATGTGGCCAGCACTGGTCTTTTTGAGTCAGTGGTTTCATCCCCACGGACTGTCTTCATCGTAGTCCCTGACAAAAAAACATCTGCCAGCAGCAGTCCGTTTATTTGTCCTCAGTGCAGCATCAGCAGTAACGAAAATGGGACCAGCGATGAGAGGATTGAGAGGGATGTAGAGGCCACTGCAGAGCTCGACCGTACGCTCTTCTGGACATCTGGGAGGATTACCACTGGGTCATCTGCTTGAAGATGGGAGATAAAGAAAACACATTATTACCACACATTTTACACCCTGACATAATCCTGACCCTGCCCGATTTGTTCAAAGGTCAGGTGTAATTAGAAAGGAGGCCGGGTTGGTCAACATACCTGCAGGCAATCTGTTGGACGGGTTGTGAGCCCCACCCCCAGCTCCTACTCCAGCCCCACCTGTGCCTCCCTTAGCCACTCTGGCCTCTTGAGAGCCTAAAAGAAAAGAAAAGAAAAGGTCATCAGATAGTGTGCCTGGGTTGCTTGCATTAGCCTAACACCACAACTATTAGAGAGGACTGTCCTTACAGTCACGTGGGTGGTTCGACTTACCATCAGCAGCTACAACGTCCACCCTGAGCTTGAGGCACTCTTTTCCATGATGGTGCAATGGTTTGGCTGTAGGAAAGCAGGAACAAACAACACAAGTGTTGACATACTGTAACTCCTAACTTGTGCACTTATCCTTCCCTGGCCCCTTAATCCTTCTTCATGCATGCGCACATACACACATACACCAACACTTGGCAACAGACAGACACGGGCAAAAGCTTTAGGAAGCCATCTGTGACCAGACGGAGTGTGTCTTGTCCTGCCGTTTAACTAATTACACTCATGGTCAGGGTGACAGCATGGCTTTCTCTTTGTGGTCACATTCTAGCAGGATAAGTATTGTATATAATTGACAAACTGAGGTCAACACCCTCCTTTCTGTCAAAGTTAAGCTTCAAAGATAGGACCAAAAAAAAAATCCAGCATGTCACACTTAGTACAACTTGGTCAAACACTTTAATCCAGACTGAAACATTTACAGTTATTGATTGGAATGTCTTAAAATTTTGTACAGACAGAAAATTCTGAATTTTTATTGACTGACGTTCCTTATTTTTTCCTAGTGCCACAATGAGGTTGAGGTTTTGTGTGAATTGTGTTGGTAGCTATTGCATGGACTGCCATGTAACTTTTGCACACAGACATTCAGACTGAGAGAAGGGTAGAGTGACACTTACAAATATAATAGTAGCTTTCCCCTTGGCGAAACTCCTTTCCCAGCGTAAACGGAGTAAAACGCTGGAACTTTTCCGAGAACTTCTCAGGGGCGTGAGGGGCAAACGGGTGCCCACATTCCCAACGCATCTGGTCATATGACTGGGGTTTACAGGTATCGTAGTCTTCTCGCTCCACCATGTAGAGCACGTACCGCTCGGCATCCAGCAATGGCACCTCGCCCTCGGGGTAATGGGGGCAGACGATGTCCAGGTAGTCATTAAGCTTCACTTCCACAGTGTAGTCATTCCATACGAACCTGCATGAAGGAGGCAGAAAACAGTTACGCCAGTGGCAGGAGACTGATGAGTGTGGTTACAGCATCGGAGCCGTAATAAATAAAAGCCTCAAAACCTGTGATTATATATTGATCGGCTACACGCCAGTGTACAACAGGGAAATCCGAGGAAAGACTTAAAAGGTCTGTGAGTGAAGTATAGAGAGCAGAGAGAGCGTTTGTGTGAGAGGATACGTGTGTGTCCGACAGAAATAAAGAGATGGAAAACACAATAAGGGGAAGGGTGAGCAGTAGAAAACATGTGCATAAATATAGACGAGTGAGAGACCAGTGTAGCTGCTTGATGTTGTGGCGAGTTAGCACTGAGTGCACATTGATCTCATGTCCCACGGGAGCTGGATGATGTTTACAGAGAAACATTAGCAGTCAGTTTGCCCCGTCAAGACTGGAGATGAGTATCGACATCTGCAGGGCTGCACACACACCGAGTGGGTGAGAGCGTGAGAGCGAGTGCAGAATGCAGACGACAAATTCACATCAACAGAGGCAGAAACACACCGGAGTGTCTTCGAGACAGAGATAAGTTTAAAAATAAAGGTCATACACGTTTTAACCCCTTCATTAACGTCAGAGACAAATACAACATGAGTCTGGTGACGACCTACAACTGTGTCCTACCAAGCTCCCTTTCATTACAAATACAGAGAGACAGTCAGTCTGCCTCTCGTCTATCCCTCCCCGCATCCCTCCCTTCCCTCCTCCACCCTCTTCACGATGGTCTTTAAGTAAACAGACACCCTCCCATGCCTCTTGACCCAAGTAAAAGAGCGCAGACAGAGAACATTTTGCCATTGACACCACCCACACTTGGGGCAGGTTAAATTGGCCTTGGCCCAACTGTCCATAATTCTTTAACCCTTCTTTCCGACACTTTATTACTGGGGAATCATTACTACAGGTATTTCAGCTTTGTCCCCTTCCTTCCCGACTGAGTGACCGCTCCAGGGGCGGCTCACATCTAATGCTCTCTTCTCAGCCAAAGCCATCTATCAGAGGCCTCGAGTGGTAGCAGGCCACCAACAAATCACACAGACTCACACACACTTCCCAGTAATTCCCATCTATCAACAACCTAAAGCAGCAGCTATCTACTATTCACACCCACTGACCCCCCCCCCCCCCCCCCCCCCCCCCCCCCCCCCCCCTACTTCTCCCCCCCCCCCCCCCCCCCCCCCCCCCCACACACACACACACACACACACACCTCCACCCCTGGAACTGTGCTCCCATGCGATCAGTTTACCATCTTCTACTGTTTGGGATCACTGGGGGTTCCCTAAAGTGAATGAAATTTGACAGACTTAAATATTTTCACAACACACAAGAAGAATGTGAGTCTAATAAAGGGTTTGTTGCTTTTGCAATGAATACAAGCATGGTTCAGGGGGCTTTAAGCAGCTCAAGAAAGAGGCAACCAGGCACTGTGTTGTCACTGACAGCTATGTAATCAGATCTACAGATCTGAGGAAGAAAATTCTGTGTTGTGCTTAAATCGACACCTTTAGCAAGGCACAAAATGGTACACCACTTGTAAGTTCATATGGGGATTGCATTAGACTTAAAAAAAAAAGTTAGTGAAAATATAGACATATTAGTCTAATTGAAATAATTTCACAAATTGGACTAACATACTCATACTCAGATAATGGGAAAAGGAGTCTAAATACAATTGCAAGTATAGGTTGACTGGACTCAAACTGGCCAAGGTGCCCTGCACTAAGGTGACGTAATAGATCAACTGCGTGCGGGGGGGGATATCACCATCTAGTGTTTTGGAAGCAGACAGAATTCATTCAATAAAATGATTCCACTGGTGCTCATTCACTGGGACAAAGACAGTAGTTTAGTTTAACAGTGTAGAAGGCTGTTCTTTCAAAACGTACTCATGTTTTCACACAAAACCGACTAAATGCAACAGGCAGCATTTAGGGGTTTGAGCTTGTGTGACAAGGTCCACATGTGCGACTAACGATAAAAGTGCATGAGCCACTGCTGCTCGTTAGCTGGTGGTGGTGTTTGTTGACAGAGGTCTGCCTTGTCCCCCCCCCAGTAAAAGGACAGACGCTATGGCTCCAAAACCCCGGACTCCAACTTCAGTTCTCCCCTCTGGCTCCCTCCCTCATATCCCTTTACTCCTCTCCACCTGAATGCATTCCCTCAATACTGATGACCAGATTAGTTGGCAACATAATTACAACAACAACACAGTACCGTTAGAGAACAAGCACCTTTTTAAGTGCACTGATGAAACTTCAATCTAACTGTGCTGATAATAGTGAGCTCCGGCTAAAATATGGAGGGGGAGAGAGTGATAATCCTAATTTTGCTGTGGTCTAGACAGCTTTGTGCTTATCTGTATTTTGCCTGCCACGCTCTGTTTACCAGATTGGCACTAAAGTGTTTTCCCCCTGCCACTTTCAATTCTGGTCAAATCAACAACACTATTGAACAAACACTGTTGTCTGCTTTTGCCTGACAGAGTTATCATTCCCCTGCAAACTCTGAAAACACACACACACACACACAAACCCCCAACATCCAATCCCTCCCTTAACCAGATTACAAACTGGCTGTGGTATGGTCCCAATGTGTTCATCAAAAAGGGGGTTGGGGGGGGGGGGGGACAATTAAAACACAAAAAAGGGCATTAAAGTTGCCCTGGAGGGGGGGGGGGGGTACAATTAAAACACAAAAAAGGGCATTAAAGTTGCCCTGGAGGGGGGTAATTATGCCCTCCTGCTCCCCACTTCCCAACCCCTTTAAGCAGAGAGACTGAGGGGGAGGTGGAGGGCATGAATAGGCATTGGGCGGGGGGGGCGGATGGAGTCAAAGGGCTCAAGTTGGGAATGGCTTTTGAAGTTTCTCTCAGCGTTTCTGTTGAAGTGTTACCGTTGCTTCATCAGTGCAAGCATTTCATACAGTGTCCCTATTCACAACATGTCCTTGCTGATGGAATACCTCACTTAGCGGCGAGGACAGTGGCTGAACACTCACCCGAGGAGGCTGTGTAGCCCTTTTTATTAATGGCAAGTAGTTTTAATTATCCTGCTGCCTTTTGTTCCCCGCTAACGCCTCAGCATTGAAACGTTCCACATAAGCAGGCTAATTAACTGATCCGAGTAATGCAGTTCAAAGAGAGCCGGGGCCTCAGCGTGAAAAGGTTTAGCTAACAAAGTCAAATCATGCCACCTTCAGTTAAGCAGACAAAATCCTCTTTTTTTCCCCAACTCCCCCAGTGTGTGTCCTTTGTCATTTTCCTCTAACAGACTGTTTCCCTGTGTGTGTCAATGGACTGTGTTGATTTATTACCATGATTGATCTCAGGGTACTCTCTTTTAATGACAGTGATGCTTGGAGCGTCAAAGTTACAGCATTGAGGGGATATTGTCTTCTGCTGATTTGTGGAGCTATGGCAGATATGCAGAGAGGAGTGTGTGTCTGCGTGTCTGCCTTAGCCGCAAATATTTAAATGTGTGATTGTTTGTTTGAGTGTGTGTGTGTTGCGTCTGTAGAGCACTGAGGAATCTGGGAGTGTGTTTCAGTTGTGATAAGGGAACATAATGAATACAATAATGATGAGCAATGATAGCAGTGAGGGAATGTCAAGTGGTCAAATGGTGCATGCATGTGTTTGTGTGTGAGAGAGAGCACCCTATTTGTTGAAATGAGACTACAGACTGTTCCCGGCAACTCCTTCCCCTCTCCTGGGAAAGAATTCCTGATTTATTGAAGCCTCTTCAGGAGCAAGAGTCTAATCTCTCTTCTTTAATCTCTCTGGCCAGCATTTTGCTTTCTTCTCCACCTCTGCCCCCTCCTTTCATCCATCCATCACCCTCTCATCTCTGCACTCTATCGCCCAATGGAATGCTGGACCTCAGAAGGGAACAGGCCATGATGTGGATCAAAGGTCGGACAATCGCCAAGTCAGCACAGGAGAATTCACTACACCAACTGTCAAAGAAGTGGCCTTTGTGCATTTTCACTTCTACAGATGGATGCTATGATGTGGCCATTGCTGGACAAATTGTTCATATCTGACCACTGTATCTAAAAACGAGAGCCCTAAGAAGCCCACTCTGTCACCCTCCGCACATGAGCACGATAATGCTCTGTGGTCTTACACATGCAATTAACATGACCCAAAAAGGTGACCAGCCAGCATCACAGATGAGTAAACCGGAATGTGGACCACCTAATCTGCACGTCCAAGCCTGGATTATTGGTTTGACCAGAGGCTGAGCTTGGTTCCATTCATCCTCAGCAGATCCTGCTTAATACAGGGGCTTAGAACGGACAGCAAGGCCTAGAGTATGGGCCCAAGCCCTGGGTACAGAGTAGGGGGGTTGAGAGAGGGAGGGTTGGAACTTTTTTCTTTCTATTGTTCTCACATAGAGATGGGGTATTACTCCTTTCCACTGAAGTTTTAAAGTTAAAAAGCAACACACTCAGTTTATATGGCCTCAGAAAAACAAACAAAAAATACTGTGTTAGACTAAAACTAGACTTTTAAAATACACGTTGACATGTCAGATTACTGAAATTTTACTAAACTGAATTCGGACCGACACATACAGATAATGCAATTGCGCGTATAACTACACCCAGACCCCAGCTGTTCCCACCTCGGGTCTTTGACCTGAAGACAACAGAGAGGAAAACAATTGCAAAATCCAGACTTGTGCATTTCTGGACTGAGGAAAAGACTGAGTTTATGGTCTTGCAGCTTAAAGAATGGAATGCTTTAGAGATATGAAATAGGACTTTGTAAATGTACCCATTGTGGGATTAAGAAAGGATTATCTTATCTTATCCAATACACTACTGACTAGCCACCAGCTAAGCTAAAGCTGTCTGTAATGTAATAGGTCAAATGTTAAACACGTTATACTAACAAGCTGAAAGGAGGCATACCGCCACTAAGGATAGCGAAGGCAGACCTACTTGATAAATCGATTCCCCTTTAGTCTTTGTATACTGAGACAAAGACAAGACTACAATTAAAAGTCATTAGTTTCTACAACTGTAGCTTTACTTAACTTTGCATGAAAACATACTGACTAACTATGACTGTCTACGTGAAAGTGCCCAATGTAGCACAGGTGAGAGTGAAATGTGATGATAGAATAACTAAATACTTCTGGCATTAGAGACCTGTTTCTTTCAAGATGCATCAGTGAAAGCAGTGTGACTTCATGAGGGAGGTGCCAGAGCACAGTGGAGGGGCACCGTGAGCCAAGTAAAGCAGAACTGCTAAACGTTATTGCTCAAACTCTTTTGTTTCATCTGTCTGTCTGTTCATCCATCAACGTCAACCATCCCCTCCCACTCTCTGTCCACCTTTCATCACTCAATAAGCAAACCAGATCCTCATGTCAACTCTGTCCTTCCCCCATCCCAGACTACTGAACCAATCACAACCTGACCTGGTGGTATTCCAAATATGCAAGGTTCTGACCCACTGTTTGCAGATCCATGCACAATGCGGTGTGGGCATGCTAGAGTCGTCATAGAAACTAATATGGTCCGACTCTTTCAGCTCCTCCTTTTTTTTTTTACATAATATTCCAGCTTTCATTCTTTGCACCGTGCGACTTTTTGTCATCCATCTCAATCAGCTTTCTCTTGTCTGCCATTCAACCTTTGTCTGCGCGGATCATTGGTCATTCTGCCAGCGTTCCTGACTGAACTCACTGGGCTCCCTTTGCCACCCAGCAAAATGACAAAGCTTTAAGTCCAGCAGAGAAATAATTGGCTGATTCCTCTGCACTAAGCAAGCGTAGATGAATACATATGCTCTTTCCAACTGTCCCACGTTGTCCCCTGAGCCATTTGTATCGTATAAAGAGCCAGAGCAGAAAGGTCACCAATGACATCACATTTCTCACAGTGCAAAGATTTGTGCAGAAAAATTGATTTTTTTTCCAGATTTTGCTGTTGTACTTGGTGTTCTTTCTTTCTGCAAACATAGTCCAAACTTGTCGCGCTTAATGAATCCCACGGGAAATTCACTCTGTGCAAGAAAAGGCCATTGCTATTAAATAAATTGATCTCTAGAAGTGGTGGCAGCAGCTCTTGCTTATAGATATCTGGCAGTAAAAAATACTAATAAAACTGACCTCTAGCAGTGGCAGTATTTGCTGTGGGGGCATCTTTCCACTCTAAATCCAGATTTCCAACCAACAGAACAAAACATGCAAGGGAAAAACTTAAACAATGACCCTTATTTAAACAACAAAACAAACCCAATGTTTAATTTTCAGAGATATTATCTGACTCTTTCTGGTTAATTCTTCCTCATCTGCTGTTTACTGAACATCACTAAAGCTTGATAAACAAGTCTAAACAAGAGGACAAATATAAATTCAGTATATCTCTCTCTCACACACACACACAACAGGAAAAAGAAAGTGAAGGCCCCACTCACAATAATACCATGATTATAAATCTGTGCACTAATGGAGCTTTTCTTCCTCTATGATTTTTGTGTGGGAATGAGACAGTGGAGAGAGGAGAGGCAGAGTGGGAAGGAGCAGAGGAAGTCTGCAGTGTAGATAAGGACAAACCATGGGGATGGACAGGGGTCAGACAAACTGTGGTGGGGTTGACTTGGGTGATACTGATCAGAGGGGAATCACGGAGCCGCAGATCTGACAGCATAGCACGTGGAAATTATTCTCACAGCTAAACACTTGAGCACATCCTTCATAAAAAAAACAACTACTCACACTTAATCACTCCCAATGTATTTATCCCCTGAGTTCAGATTATTTGTCCTCTAAAATGAAGCTGGGAAATTCAATCAATTGAGCCCCAAGACTTTTACGGTCTTGCGTGTGTTGGTGTGTGAGAACTGTATTGTTTATTGTGCAGACAGGATATGCAGTTTTCCCGGGAAAAGTTGTGGCCAGGAAGAGCAGCACTTCACAGGGAAATGCACAGCAGACAGTGTGCAGTCTTTGGTACCACCAACAGTAGGCCTTCAGGAAGCTAATACCTTTGGGCTGATTCACTATCTAGTGCAGTCAATTTAAAAAAAAAGCTCTTTTGCATGAGACACTGGAACTACATGCAGGAATATTGAACCGGATGGAAATCTATGTTTCCTGGGAAAAAAAAAAACTTTTGCAAACAACGAGGCAGACTTCTCACAGATGTAAGAAAGATCACGAAGGTCAACCTACTTTAGTGATCACTGAGCCTATAAGAAGCGATTACCACCCGTTTGAAAGTATTTTCTAAAGATTGAATTCACCAGACAGATTATAAAACCAGATTAAGGGTGTTGGGAGGAAAGAGGGGCAGATGATGTGAAAGAAACATGGACACAGACTTAGGAATTTACTGAAGAAAGTGTTGCCGGGGGTGTGGGGAGTAGGAAACCTGGATGGTTTTTTTTCCAAGGAAAGTAGTATCGGTTCAGATTACTTGGAAAAGACAGAAATCCTTTATCTATGGAAGCCACTTAATCATACCAAATGATGTAACTACCTAATCTTTTCTTTTTTTTTTTCTTACAAATCCATGAAATGAAAAGGCATTTTAAGTTACTCCTGTGTGTTTTTTTCCTCTGAATTTCATTACAGTCTTTTCATGCCCTGAGTTGTTACCCTGCCTGAACCTCTTCCATCGCTCCATCAGGACACTTCAAGAGTGCAGAAGCACACTTGGACAACAGGCAGACAAGTGAAAAGACCACAAACAGGGGGAAAGGTTTGCTGAGAACTAGGGTGGCTTTTCATATGGGGAGGTAAAAGAAGGAAGCTTAAGAGGAGAGAGCTGAGCGGGAAGGAAAGCGTGAAGGAAAAGTGCAAAGTGCCTTGTGACGGATTGCCATGGGTGCCAAGGACGATAAAAAAAAATTCCACACCTCTTAGGATGTTTCTCTCCTTCCCCCTTTCCTGGGCGCCAGAGTTGGAGGTGAAGAAATAATAGACTGAAAAGGGACAGCTTGTAAAGTTGAGATAAAAAGCTGGTGCAGGAGTGAAGGGGACTGAAAAGACAGGAGGGTGAAGAACGAGAGTTTCCCAGAGGCAAAGCCATGGCTGTGTGAAGAAGGAATGGTCTGAGTGGCAGCCAGTATTCAGGGACCACTGCTGTGACAGAATGACTGACAGATTGATAGAGGCTGTGCCACTTCATCACAGAGTGAACTCTCACCCCCAATCAGTCACACCAGTTACTATTCTCTTTCTGTAGCTCACTGAGAAGACCATTCCCCAATTTGTATAGGAAGTGTCTCAAAACACCCATACAGGATGGATAAAAAACAAGAAAATCTTTAATGTGGGTGAAAAATACCTTAAATAACTCCCTTGTTAGAACACAGCACAAAAAGCATATTCACTCAAACCAAACTGCTGATCCAGGCATGGCGAGTTAAAACAAACCGGAAGGGGATTTTGCAGTTTAAGAACTCATTAAAATGCACGTCTTCAGAGTTAAAAGTGTTACGATAACAGGCGGGGGGATCGTGAAAGTGTTGATCATGATGACGATGGTGGTAGAATAAACTACAGGTTCAAACAGATATGTGTGAGAGTGAGCCATGAAACAGTTAATAGACTCACAGAAGAAGAGACCACAGAACCAAGTTGAAAAGGGAACCTGGCCAAGGAGAGGGGGAGGGAGTTGGAGAGAGGGAGAGACAGGTACAAAGCAGAGGAGGAGGTGGAGGAGTAGGGGCGGTGGTCGACTCATGCTCAGTCAGCACGGGAAAAAAAAGGAAAAGGAAAAGGGAGACAGAAGGAGTGAAAGAGCAGATTATTGCCTCACATTAGAGTCCATAGGGCTCCTGGGACAATGTTAACATCAGTCTCAAGTGTGTGTGCGTGAAAGAGAGACTGGGTTAATGTGTATCCGAGCGAGTGACTCACTTGAGTCTGGTGATGTTGTACATGTGAGTGAGCCTTATGCTCGCACTGACACTCCCTCCATGAGAGACACGTACACACACTGGCATGCCGGGACCCCGGCTGACTGGGCACAGTGCTGAGCCTCTTTCTGGGAATCAACCTGCACTGATGTGTTAGCTACTGCTAATCATACACAAAGGCTGCAAATGCAGTAGCAAGTAAAAGGTCAGAAAGTGCTGAAACACACACACACACGTCATGTCAGGAATAGATTTCAGTCGGGCTGAAACAAAGCAGTCATTAAAGTACAGGGTGATACGACCTTCGAAGTCTACAGGCCCCAAGGCGCTCTTTACTCTCATGCTGAAATTAGTGGTGAACTGGGGCAACTGTGCATCTGAATGTATGAGTGTGCATATGTGTGTGCTACTAAATCCCTAAACCAACACACTGAGAGAAAGGAAATGAGTCTGCACCACATGGACCAAAGTGATCAATCTGAGATCAATTTGATTAATGACAGCTTTTGCGACCAATGGGGTGGAACAACACCCTGAGCCCATAAAAGCGGAATATCTCAAGACGTCTTGTGAGGGAAAAGGTCGATGTCAACACAGTGTGTCAAGCAACAGGTCAAAGGGGAGCACAGATTGCTGAGAAAGATGAAAATTGTCACATCACAGAAAAAAAAATATTACAACCAAGAATCTCTGTGTTTTTTTCCGAGAAAGCAGGATTAAGACTGGCCAAGGGGAGAGATTTAGCACAGTCATCTGGAAAAAGATAGCAAGTGCAAAAGGCCGGATTACAAATATATATATATATGTACACAGGACTGATTACTGTCCTTCCACAGAAGGGACACAAAGCAACGCCTTCCATCTGGGACTTCATTCTGATTTTCAGTGAAAGGCTTTGCTGCTGTAATTATGGCTTTTCTGAGAACAGTAAAGGCTGTAGTTCTAACTACAGGAAAGATCAGGAAGGAAATGGTGTTTGAATGTATAAGCAAACGAAGAAGGAAAATTTAAACCAAGACCAGGCATGTGTTTGTGCACACGGGAGAGAGTGTGAGCACAACATTGATTGATTTGGATAGTGTCAGTTTGTGTGATTGAGCATCCTGGTTTGGGATCGAGTGGTTGTCTGCCAGACTTTTCTGTTTGTGCTTGCCCATCTACGTGTCGGAGGGTGTGTTTATGCGTAAGTGCACAAACTAGTTCATCTGTGGTGTGTAAATCTAACCCCTTTCCTACCCCAAGACATCTCACCCCAGCCATCATCAACCATAACTCTAATTGATCCCTGCTTATGCCGAATGGCCCCTAACCCCAACAATTTGAGCTCCAATTTCTCCTCACTGAGCAATCCATCTCTCTCCCACAGCGTGACCTACTGGGCAGATCTCAAGTTACCTCCTCTGTCTCTGTCATACACCATTATTACTCGTCTTACTACCTGAAATATGAACACCACTATGTCTCCCTGACAGCAACGCAAACCTCAAGAGGTATCTCTTGATTTAGGGGATACAGCAACCTCTCACTCCCACACAGAGGTTAAGACTCTCTGTCAAATGGACAGGATATTGCAAAAGATATTTCAACATGTTGTGGTGTGATTTAGGTGTGTAAAGTCAACACAAGCAAAAAAAAAAAAAAAAAAAAACCCTTGCCATGGAAAATTTTGAATCAATCCCTGTTGGACTTAACGAATGATAAGACAACAGCACCAGAATAAGACAGGATGCAACAAATTCAAAACAAACATAAACAATTTCACAAATGTCTAAGACTCACTGTACAAGGTAGAAAAAGAAACACATGAATATAGTGTCCACAGATCATTCCTGCTTCAAATAGAAAAACCGGTCTCCACAGTAAATCCCTGCATTTCTCTGTTCAACAGACCCATTACATAGAAAAGCTTTCTTCCCTCCAGAAGAATGAGCTGTTTCACTCTCCTCACAAAGATAAACAGGTCACATACCCCGATGTAAATCATCCTGAGTGCAGGTACACAGATTGCGAAACAGATCAAATCTGAATAGGTTAGACAAAGAATTACAGGTAAACTGCACCATAACGACAGGTTCAGTCCTGAACTGAGAGAGAGAGAGAGAGAGACTTTAACTTCCCTGCATTATCATCACAACAACAGCAGTCAGTTGCACCTATCGCAAAATCATTACTAAAAGAGTCCTGAATATGCATGAACTGCGCAATTCATTTACATCTGAATACGGATCACAGTGATCTAATGTGCACTGAGAATAAGTTTCAAAGTTAATTTCAATTCAAGATCTCGACCAATCTTGGTTCTGCAAGTGCACTGCATATGTGGGCGCAAGAGTAGCGAATTCAAATGCATGTGAACGCGGATACTCACTTCGGATTCGTGCTGTTCCAGTAGACACTGTGTCGCTCCGCTGACGCGAACCAGGCGCAGAAGTGCACGACGAAGCCCACAATCCAAACCAAATCCATGGTGGAGAAGAGTGTAGACGCGCGGAGGGGGAACGCAACTCGGACAACGGTCAATCGAACGAGCAAACAAAGTCAACAAAAAAAAATGCTTGAACAAAAAAAGAAGAGACGCGCACCAAAATCAACACCTTACGCATGCAGTGGGTCAGGGCAAACCAAACATGTGTGTTCACACAGAATAAACTGCAGAGTAGTGTGATCTCCCCAAATCCGTAGTAGTGAGTGAAAGCCTGTGCGTGGACTCTGGTTTTGTGAAACGCCCACAGCATTAGGCCCCGCCCCATCTGCCAGAAAAGACCAATCAGGGCGCTGTCCGTGAGACGCGAGCTCCACAGGTTTCTCTGGATAATCTCAGACTGTTTTTTTTTTTTTTTTTTTTTTCTCCATCTATTGCGCACTAAATCACAGCATGTTCTGTGTCCAACTGAGCTCACAGCACATTAAAACGAACAAACAAACAAGGTGTAATTTTCATATAGAAAGTTGCAACAACAGATAACAGACAGTATTTAAGTCCTTTTGTTGTTCAACATAACATTTCCGGACGTACAGCCAAATAAATCCATCCACAGCGATGGCAATGGATGTCAGTCAAGGATGTGACAAATAAACAGCCACATAAATACCACAAATAATGTTCGTATTTGTATGTATACACACCAAATACTCCCATACAGAGATATACATGCGCCAAATTAATTCAGTGTATGACCGTATACAGTCACACACCAACTTACATGCATAGAGAATAATATAGGACAATAACAACCATATTTGTTGCCATAATGATAAATCCAATCCAACTTAATTTATAAGGCAATTTGTATCAAAACAACAGCTGATATAAAGTGCTGTTCGTCAGCAATAAATAAAATATAGATAAATAAGACCTAAAAAAATCCAACAAAATGGATGATAAAACAATAAAATACTCTAGCAGATATAAAAATAACACAAGTAAAAACAAGTCGTACAATCAAAACGATGAAAAAAGAATCAAATCAAAAGTCGAAAGGCAAAGAGTAAAAATGGGTTTTTACGATTCGTTTGAAAATAGGGCAGTGAACAAATGATTAAGCAGGGAAAATAATTAAATATAGTACACAAATACATACACTGTACATCGGTTAACGCGTGCCTAATACTAAAAAAAGAATCAAGGCTCTTGCAGAGAGATACTTGTTCTTTGTAAGGCAGTATCAGCCACAGAGGAATATAATGATGACAGTTTAATTACCACAGACGGTTTCCATCCTTGATGGTAGGTTTTTTTTTTTTTAATTGAAGAAGGAAAAACATTTTGCAGATTCATTACATTATCTCATGGAAACCTAGACTTTGTAAATGGATTTAACAAAGGTGAGCACGCCTGCAAACAGCATGAATCTACTCATCATTTATTCATGACATAATTGTTTAATACTATTTGCTTGTATGTAAATAAAAGAAGACAGACATGTAAATCCAGCCAAACGGCTCACTGATACATTGCAAATAGGACATAGAACATTAGGCCTACAAGCTGACACATCTTTGCACGTGTTTTGCATTATTAGTTTGCACTGTGATTTCTTGCATTGATGGTGGTATTATAGTTTTTCTTTTATCGTCTTTGTGAGAACACTTGCATTGAGAACCCCTGTCACCATATGCAAGTCTTACACCTAACATCGACACGGAAATTTTCAAAGATAACGCGAGTGATATGAAATGAAATGAAAGCCTTTGTACCGCAAACAGTAGGATCATATACCCTCCACGTGCTGCCTGATGAATTTGAAATCCTGATCCTCATTTTCTGTTCCACTTACGTGAATATTCTGAACCTGGACATGCTTGTTCAGCCTAGTGAGCCGGGTTGCCGGGGGGGGGGTTCAAAGCCTGCTTTTGCTTGACATGGCACCTCATTTGCTGTGCCTGCTAAGCAGTGCTTCAGCTTTCGCAGGTATCACAGCAAACACAGAGGGAAGAAGGGGAAACAATCTGGATGTGAGTCAAATCAGCTGATTGCAGGTTATTCTGGTTAGGATATTGTTGGGATTCAGAGATGCGATCATGTAAACGCTGCAGGGATTTGATCCATGTTTGAGAGAATGCACTGCAGAAAGGATCCCCCCCCCCCCCACACACACCATCACCACCACACCATGTGAAAACAATGTAATCTGAGAAGGGTAAGTATGAGTGAAATCCATAGAGCATTCTGACAGTGAGGCTTTATGCAGATATGGAATCAGTCACTTTAGCTTCTGTATAAATAAAATACGTCAAGATTTGATCAGGCATGGAAAAAAAAAAAAACATGAAATGTTGATAGGATTAAAGTCTCCACGGTAGATGTGATACTTTCTCAGGATAATTAATCTGACAGGTAGACCGTTGATTGCTCATCAACGGTTTATCTGACAGTTTAATTGTTGCAGGGCAGTTACTCCCACTATGGTGCTCCGAGCAGATAAAGCAACAACTGACATTTGTGTGCATCTCCTGTTAACCCAGGTCTGACTCTGTGCTCTGATGTCCTCGTCTTTGAATAATCACTGCTATTGAAACACCTACACTACCATTTCATGTAGCAATGTTTTCAAAGTCTTTATTTTTGTTATTTATTTGGTGCAGTGAATGACCTCTGCTCAAGCGCAGCCCCATCTGCTTACAGTAGCCTCTTAAGTAAAGTGGGTGAAGCTGTCACAAAAGGGGATTAACACCATTCACACCCTGTGGTGTTTCTATTTCCACACCTATGTCACCCGTGCATGAATTCTGACATCATGAACGTGCAGAAAACAAAATGGAAAACAATACAATGGCTATTCATTTGCATGTTATATGCGACTTTTGGATGGCACGGCAGGGCACAGCTCAACTCTACTAATTTTGTTTGTTTGTTTGTTTTTCCATTAGCGGTATTACATGGTACCTGATCTGGCGAGGTTCCAAACAAGCCGAGCTGAAACTAAATGTGACGTCTCGCTGACAGTCAGCCGCTGACTGTCAGCGAGTGTCGACAACAACAGAAGAATCAAACCAAACAACGCCAAACTGTAGCTCAATTAAAGACTTAAAAATCCTGAAATATGCGTTAATCTCCATTTAACAATATTTAACAGAGGAGTCTGGTGTATTAAGAGACAGCACTGCTGAACGCTGGCAATTGTGAGCCGCATCACAACCCCTTCCGACGCACCAAACCGAGTAGAGTCAAGCCGTGCTGTGCCGATCATCATTGGATGATTCTAGTTAATGAAATAATGAATGCTCTCCGGAGTTTTAAAAAGTAACAATCATGAGAAACATTAATGCTAGTGGCTGTGCTAATAGATAGAAGACGAATGCTGTCTTCTATCTATTTCTGTTGTAGCAGAAATGGAAATTGTCTTGCAAAATGTTATTAGCTGCATGCACGAAGACCTGCATGCACTGGAGTCACGTGACCCTGAAGTGGATGTCGATTACCATATTCCCATAGGTTAACAAAAATTGTGAGTAAACCGTTTTTTTTGAACAGTGGAAATTGGATTTATTACAGGCATTAAGTTCTATGCAGTCTGCATTTAAAAAAATCTTTCTAAACCTACCAACCACTGCAGTTCTAATTGTGTGTGGTAACTGTGTGCTATTTGGTGTCAAGCAGGTCATCCCATGTGATGTGCTTTGTATTCATGAGGAGTACTCATCCTGCTGGATCACATTTTTTTGTAGACCAATTGTTTTTCTGGCTCACTGGGATGACAAGAAGGTGAGCGGGGACTGGCAACATAATTGCCATTTGCATTGCAGCGTGGAAAAAGCTTTTACCACGCCACTGACATTTATGTCAAAACTCTAACAGCAACAAAATGAGCGGACCCCTAATTTCATACCAACCTGAGACACAGTGTGAGTAAATAGAAAGATGTGAAACAAAACTGCAGCTCAGCCCTGACATGCGGTATGTATTTTCTTTGTTTTAAACCAGAGTATGACAGACAGGCGAACACACACCCATGTGTGGATCTCTGCTGGCGTGCTCATCTTTATAGACACAAATATAGACTCAAACTTAAACACAACTCTATTCACCTCAACTCCTGATGGAATTTGCAATGAGCCTGTCCTGTGGCATGGAAATAGGATATAGGAAATGATAGGGAAAACCATCTAATGTAGGCATGGGAACTTGCCTGCCCATAATTTTTCTTCAACCATTTCAACCAAAGTAATTTGATGAGGTCATAGTTGCACTTTCTGTGATCCTGAAAAGACAAATCAAAACACAGGATTTTTTTCCCCCCCTCACTGGATCTCTGAAACCTATGAAAATATCCACCTCTCTCTGAGGACAACCTATATTTTGGTGATTATGACTTTGTATAACTCATTTCTGACCATAATCTGCTCCACCAGTTCATTTATGTGCAGGTTCCAACAGACATGCAGTGAGTTGCCTTTTCTTCTGCTGAATCTTGTTGCCACTTTCCTCTGTTTGGCTCTCAAACATGACTACTGAAGGAGAAGTGTTGCTGCCCACTGCTGTGAATACAAATAAGAGGTTTAATGACAGACATGTCATAACGTTCCCATCCCCAAGCAAAATAAATCACAGTGCAGCCCAGCAGTCATCAGTGCTGACCTCTTTGGTTTGTGTCCTCTTTTGTTAGCCAGTGCAGCTCCACTTGTTTTTCAATCTATTCTAGCTCATTCTCCGCAAACGGTGGAAGTGAAGTGTTTACTTTAATTAGCATTGCACATACATTATTCTTCTCATGAAACATTTTGTAAAGACAACATAGCCTTTCTTCACCTTTGCCTGTGTAGAACAAGTTCATTCATGGTCTCGTTTTTGCCCGTGCTGGTGCAAATTTAGATTTTTCTTTCCTGAGGCAGGAGGAAGCCGTGTTAATTATCAGGTGGAGTGATTTTAAAGCAAAACAAAGTTAATCAGTGAGTAACTGTAGCATTGCTTTGAAAAGACCAGGTGGTAAGTGCCAGGTCTTAATTAGCCGTGGTTAATTATCAGCAGTAAACAAAGAGGTGGTTGATTATGTGTAGCCACATCCAATGATCATTGTAAGCTGCAAAGATTCAAATGACTTTTATCGGCGACAGGCCTTGCTGATTGTCGAGCAGTCATTGTGCTTAGACATTTGGGAAAGCACACACCCACACACACAGACACACAAATACTTACGCCTGCATACCCACCATGCAAGCCATACTGAGAGACAAAGAGCAGCTGAGAAGGAGGTGGATGAGGAAGAGGAGGACTGAGAAGAAGTGCAAACACAGTGTTAGATAACGAGAGTGTAAAACTAAGAATGAAAGCAAAAGTGAGGAGGCGAGTGAAGAGCATAAAAAAAGATGCTCCGAACAGGGACAATATGCAAATCAAGAGGCATAGGAAATAAAGCAAAAGGAGAGGTGAGTTACAATTAATCTGTTTTAACAGATCAGTGATGCATGAAACCTCTGAGCCAATAATTAGCAAACATTCTATCTCCACTGACCTGTAATTGTGGCCCGCTCTCGTGGGTGAATTGAAATTATGGCGGTATGATACATCATTTCCCTTAGCCTGTTACAATCCAGTAAGTGGTGTCATAGATAGTGCAGGTGACTCGAACTGAAAAACGCATTGCACTCTCTGGGGGAAACAAGTAATTTTGGAAAGGTTGTGTAGCAACAGCGGACAGAGCAAGTCCACTTCATCCATCCCTTTCAGTTTAAAGCAGTGCAAATTTTACTTGTGGGACAAAAAGCCGGAGGGAATTAATAAAGAAAAGGCGATAGGAAGGAAGGAGGTTCTTTAAAAAAAGTTGAAGCGAGACACAGAGCATAAACATGAATAAATTTGAAGCAAAAGTGTGTAGAGGATGAGAG
Source organism: Brachirus orientalis (assembly GCA_016785285.1). NCBI lineage: Eukaryota > Metazoa > Chordata > Actinopteri > Pleuronectiformes > Soleidae > Brachirus > Brachirus orientalis. The sequence goes on along the minus strand of JAFBJR010000379.1, from coordinate 329,433 downwards.
GAAGAAGGGACGGATGCCAAATGAATAGGAGTGGAGTGGGGCTGGTGGGAGAGTGAGAAAGATAGAAATAGACAGCAAATAAACAAGAAGGACTGTTGGAGAGTGGAAAGGCACAAGATGTAATAAGATGCTTAGATGAGGCATAACGTGCCCGGTTGGGGAGCAGGACATGGTGGAGGCTGGAAGGATGGAGCAAAATAATAAAGAGGAAGTGACAAGTATGATCGGGGAGACAGAAAACTGATTATTACTGTATTTATTGGATGATCTGAGAGAGGGGTTCTGAAAAATTCATTAAAGGTATTACTTTGAAGCAGGGAAAAATATACAGCAATAAATGTTCGAAGATGGAGAGAAGTTGAGATAGGAAGCGTTTGAGCGATACAAAGAAGACTTTTTTTAAACTGCAAAACAAAAGCCAAAACAAATGCAGAGAAATTTTTTTGGAGCTAAGTGGTGTGAGAAAGGGAGCGGGTCTGCATCAAAGTGGGCAGGTGGAGGAGGGTGACAAAAAGCAGAAATTGAATAGTGCAGTGGAAAAGTACTTTTTTAGAGAGATACAGACGGATGTAGGGAGAATAAGAGGGGGAGACTGACACTCAAATTTAAATAGTGAGAGGAGGATGAAAAAGCTGCATACTGGTGGATTCCTCAAAAGCTCCTTCAATATGTATGAGGGCAGCTCCATAGAGGAGCCACAAACAAGTGACAGAAGGAGAGGAGAGCAGGAACGCAGGTTGTGCTGAAAAGAGAGAGCTCTTCTCCTGTCAGCAGACTTTACAGTGTGTCCAGGGAGTTGGAGTCCAGGAAAAAAAGGACCACCCAGAGGCTCTGTTTACTATGCCCTGCTTTTCCTGCTTTGACACAACAACACAACAGACCAGGAGAATATAGAGGGCTCGGTGTGAATAACCTGCCGTTGTAATTCAGTGGAATTACAACGGCACACCAAAGCACAATTACATCATTACATCACGTACAAGACAAGTCTGAAAGGGAAACCAAAATCATATCACTTGGTAAATAACCTAGCCTTGTATTACAAGTACACAAAGGGATTTTAAAAAGAAACCTCAAACAATCTTATCCAGCCCAGCTGAGCACCTCTCTCCGGAGGAAACAGGTAAAAGAAAGGCTGAATACTATTGACAGTTTTTTGTTTTTTGGGCACAAGCGGGAGAATACATGCACCTGATCCCACTGACTACAGTCAACGTAGCCAGATAAGAAGTACAAACCTTGCTGCCAATCTCAAGTATGCTGAAGCTGTTCACATTTGCTCATTACCCACTGAAATACGTTCAAATGAAGGTGACATGCTCTGCCTTCCTATGAAGAGCAACAGTCTGTCCTAAGTGAGCAGACCTTCCCACTCACAGGCCCTGAGGAACCTTGAGGGAAACAAGGGACACTGGCAGTTGTAAACAAACCAGACTGTCACACTCTCAGCAACGCCAAGTAACACCACCACCAACAAATTAGAACTCAAATGTGCAGTGGCAGTCAGCATGTTTACATGACATTGGAAACACTCTAATCATTGTGTTAGTCTAAATAAACCCTAACTAACTACATGTTAATATGTTAGTCCAACCAAAATTGTACTATTTTCAACATCAGAATAACACACCAAAATAATACCATTTGGGAGTCAATTATTAATGCATGTATGCACTGTATGTTCATGACATAGAGAAATCCAGAGTGGCGTGCATTTGGAATTCCGTATCGACAAGGATACAGAATTTATTCCCTGTCGGCGTAAATAATGGAATATTTTGAAGTTAATGGATGGTAGATAGACGTGAAATTGCACTCAACATGGTAATGACCAGCTGACAGCTAAAGATTTTGATATCTGTGACATAATAAGTCCACTGGGAAACACCTCCTAACAAGCTAAAAGTGGTCATATCCCCACCTGGCTGAGCAGTGCCATACACACTTCAGTCAATTTATCGATTCCCACCAGTGTTTGCATACTAGGACAAGGGCAGGAATCCAATTAAATGTTACAGTGCTGATTTTCACATTGCTGCAAATGGATTGAAGGTAGAAACTATGCAACTTTTCACCTCTGAGGTTGTATTTTGCTGTTTTTTTTTACATATAGTGTGAATGTGGAAAAAAAAGAGCATGCACTGATGTGTTATATAATTGAACATGACTGAATCATTGCAGTAGATGGTGTGAAATATATGCAGCACAGAGGCCTGGGTGTATGAAAACACTGAGAGACAGCATGGTAAATAGATGGCTCGGGGCTTTTCGGCTAAAACAAAATAGTATGGAGAAAAAAAGTCTGGGGGAGCGCAAAGATAGCAATAAATCCAACTTGACACGAATGGTGCGCCTGTGTGCATGAAGATGTGTTTACAAACGTCTGTTTTTCAATGAGCAAGAGTATGTATGTGTGGTCTCTGCATGGCAACACAAGGAGGAGTTGCCTCTTTCTCTGTGCAAGTGTCCCAAGCTTAAAATCTGCTTAATAGCAATTACTCCACCCTCCATTCAAACTGGCACATGCTACCACTCTACCTTATTACATAGGCAATAAGAGAAAGACTTTTATAGCCCCTGGCCTGACTTCCTTTTTTCCATATGAACAGATGTCCCTCAGCCATGGCACACTCCGCTCTTTCAGACCTCCCTTTCTTAAGAAAATATGGAATGAAGACAAAGGAAATGAATTTTATTGCCTCATTTTCCCTTCCTTTGCTTATTGACAAAGGCACGATGCTCACCCTCAATGACTTCTGCTCTCCCATTACCTAAAGAGAGGAAGGGAAAATGAATTTTACAGCCTTCGGTCCTATCTGTCTCTTCAAACATCCCCCTTCCTTCCATCTGAAGTGGCACACTTTGCCACTCTCGCTCTTTCTCATTACTTAACACAACGACTGCAAATGAATTTTACTGCCCATGCCCTTTCTTCTCTCTACAGCATCTCCCTACTGTTACTCATCTACACTGCTCATATTGTCTCTCTCCTTTGCAGCCTTAAAGAAGGAGAAAATCAATTTTACAGCACCCTCTGCTCCACAAAGTAGCACACTTCAGTTTTTCCTTGTGTCTTCCCTTTTGAAATGTAAGGTCCAAAAATCAATTTTTGCCCTTTTGCTTCAATTATACAGCCCCTGGCTTTCTGCAAAGGAATGACACACTTCATCCTTCTGCTTCAGCAGCGTTGTCTTCTGAAAGCTCACTGTATTAGCATACAGGTGGTGTCTTTTGTCTCCTTCTGAGGCACACTTGTGCTCTGTGTATTGCCCATTTGTCCAGTGCTCATGGAAGAATTGTGAAAGGGTTGAGGGTATTAAAAGGTCACTTAAGACAACCGGCCCTTCTGTTGCCACACCTCCTCCGACACCTCCGCTAGATAAGGTGAAGTCATTAGTCTTCTTCACATTAGTTTCTGTGTGCAAGGGGCCTGAGTTTACCTGGACTTTTACATTATGGTAATGCATTTATGATAATACACATAACCAAACTGCTGTGTGTTACTTTTGTTGCTTTTTTTTGCTGCCGTTGTTGATGTTGTTATTCTGCCTCTGTTTGGTCTGGCAATAATATTAGACCTGACCGAGGCAGCGGCCCATGAGCAGGCATTCATCGCATCAAACTCTGGTTTTTGAAAAACTATAGAGTGCCTTCTTTCAGTTATAGTTCAACTTGTTTGTAGTCCTCCTGCATTACTAGCGCAATGTTGCTGTTACAAAGAGACTACTTCCTCTGTTGGAATGTCGCCGGGCAACACATGATCTAAACAACGCTACTCTGAGAAGCACAAAGGGATTTATTTGGCAATGACAAGCGTAATCAACAATTTGTGGACTCATTTGACAAAAGAAAACTCTCTTTTTTTTGGAATTATGATTATGGGATTTGTTTTCTCATTCATTTTATACACTCAGATTCTGATTCAGTGTGTTTTCTATCAGGAAGGTCACACGGAGCTCAAAACAGACCTTTTGATTCCTCCCCCCCCAAAATATGTACCCATACCACAACTTCTTTTACATGACTACACACATATCTGCTGCCCAGATGCTATCCAACCCCCCCCCCTCCCTTCCTCCACTACTCCTCCCTCCTCCACTTGTGGCTGCTGCAGCAGCACCCTATTCATTAACAGCTTCTTAATGCTCCCAGATGGGGTTGCTGTAATTTATGGTGGCCTCACTGCATTCACATTTTGCGCGTATGTGTACATATGCACTGATAGGTGTGCTTATCCATAAAATCTATGCATAGCAAGCTGCTTTGTTTATATGTGCGAGTGATTAGAACCAGTGGGGGAAAAAAGCGTTATCTTAATTAGACTGCACCTCCGATTGTTTGGATCCATTTTCCACAAAACATTTGCACTTGCTCATGAGTAAACAGTTAGCACATGCAAATGTGTTTGCGCTGATTTCCCTCTTCTTTGTCCTTTATTTGACTCAGACAAGAGCACGTATCAGTGGAGGGCAGAGTAACGATGGCGATTAGGGCACATATTCCGGCATTTTGTTTTCAGAAACGGACCCCAGCAGGAGCAAGAAAGTTTTTCCACTCAGCTTTTCCCCTCCTGTTCGAATTAAGATGTCATGAGCTTGTGTGGGAAGTCCCCACGTCCACACAAACATTAACATATGTGCACATGCGTGTGTGTATATGTTTCCATGTAATTGTTTTTGTGTACCTCACTGATGTTCCTTACCAAAACCTCAGTGTATGGATGCTGGCTCGGCTCGCTCGCTTTCTCAGATTGTGTATTGATTCCCCACTTCTCTCCCGGAGGCCGAGGAAGGGCAGAGATGGAGGTGGTGGTAGTGGCGGTGTTAGTGGGTGGGGGGTCACAGGGGTTATAGCAGATTTGCTGGCTGCTGAGGAGAGCCTCTTTCCTAGAAATGGGGAGACAAACATCCGCAATTCTCATACAAGGACCCGGTTCTCTTTGAACACAGATCAGACATACTGTTAAAGCCCAAACGCAATTTGTTTCAGTGTCTACATGAGCCACACGTACACATAAACACTGCGCTTGTATGCTACTCGGAATGATATACAGCCACGACAAACTGCTGTGTTAAGAGGGAAATTTCCCTTCCTTGACTCTTTGACCATGTTGCATTTCCTCTCCTCTCTGCCAGTCTAAAGGAACTACACACATGGTTAAAATAATCCCTGCCAGTCAGCACTCACTGGGGCCTGCTCTGAAAACACAGGGTGCCCACATTGCCTGTTAGCAGCACCATTTCTATTTAAGGAGACGTGTGCAGTGGGCAACAGCAAGGCTCCAGCAGTGGGAAAGACGGCCTCACGATGTGGCAAAGGATTATGGGAAAGGATCTTCGGGGTCTAACAGTTGCACCTTTGAGCACTTATTTCTAATTACTCCGTTTGTGCTCAACGTTGCTAATGGTTGGCAGACGTGACACACATGTTGGAACGGGGCGGGGAGAGAGGAGGCTCAGAGACACACTGCAAACCAATATGTCGCTTGTGGAGCTGCAGAGCAAGAAAAACAGATGGAAATGAGCCCCGGCAAACTCCAACAGACATGTAAATACACACACACACACACACAGACACACACAGACATGTGCATGCAGGTTCAGGGACGTGAACACACAGGCTCAAAGGCTAGAAGATAAACAAACAGACTGAAGGATTTTTTTGGTAGCATTCACACACTCTTCAGCACATTTCATAGGGCTGTCACATTCAAACAAACTCAAACACACGCATGCACACAAGCCAAGTATGTCCTCATCGCCTGCATGCGTCGATAAGTATATGTGTGTGTGAGCGTGTCCTCTCTGCGGTGACCACAACGTACAGCTGGCAAGGAGTGAGAGACCTGAGTGTGTCAGTGTGTGGTCAGATCAGGGGCCCCCGTCTCTCCGCATTCTCCTCCATCCAGCGTCTCTCTGCCCTCTCTTCCTCTTGTCCTCTCTTGTTTTGAACGTTGCCTTCCTTTCCCATGGTCACACTTTGGCATGTTCGTCCGTCTGTCAGCTCAGTTTGTCCAGACGCAGGCCCTACCCAGGTTTCTTCCACAGCAAATACGCAAACACATGCAGATGGAAATTTAAGAGTAAGAACAACAGAGACTAAATCAAATTTTCTAGAACTGCATAGATACGTGTATTTGAACATATCCTGTCTGCGTTTGACAGGCCTAAACAGCAAATCACAGTTGTACTCAGCTGCGTTCATATGCCGACACATAAGCACGCACTAAACATGTCTCTCGTGTGAGTGCTGACCACATTAGAAATACTCAAAGAAAACATTCATTGTGTAATACCTAACACAAAAGACCACAAAAGGCTGAAAACCATCTTATTTAAATTCAGTCATGGGTCAGGACTAAATAGCTCATTTTATCTTTAACAGCAAAGCCTTGGGGGTGTTGGTAAGAGGGAAACTAAACCACCAGAAACATCACTGTAAAGAGTAAATGTTCAGTTTCTTGTTTTAGTCTATAATAAATGTGGCATCAAATAACCCCCCCCCCCCAGAATCTATTGTTGTTTTTCCACATAGGCGATGCCAGGATATGACTTGTACTTTGAACCCATTTTTAAAACTTTATTGATTTATTGAGTAATGTATACAAATTACATGAAAAGTACTCAGCAGAGAGTCAGCCAAAGCAAAATCAATGGAAAGTAGGGTTCAAGGGGAGGAAAAAAAGGTTCAGATTCATCAATTCATTTGTCTCTTTTAATTTAGTCCGATAGTGTTAGGTGATGACTGTTGCCAGCAGTCATGTGCAGCAGGACTGGAGGAGGACACGCTCAACTGACATGACCTTTGCGAACACTTTGTAAGTGTTTGGGGATTGTCTGAAAACAGACAGACATATTTATGACAGATGACCCGGAACAACCTTTCTGTCTATGAAATCCTTTTTTTGTATGAATCCTTTTTAGACTCTTTCTTTGGGTTTCTTTGCAGATTAGGCAGTTGTTACCGATGGTGGAGTTACGTTCTTTCCACCAAATGGACCTGTAGAGTGGTACCCACAGTATGTCTGAACCACAAACACAGTCTAGAGGAGGTGCAGTAGCCCATTATTAGTATTATTATTATTATTATAGGCTGGACTCAAAAGAAGGTCTGTAACACAATATAAAAACATACAAAAGAATTTAAAACTGTGAATACTGGGAGAGACTGGAGTGGCCCCTGTATAGTGTACCTCACTCTTAACATTTGGTTCACATTATACTGAAAGGTTATTCTGGATCATTGCTCAATAATAGTGAAGTATCCTGTCTACCCCAGGGTAGGTTTGCTCTGTTCATAGTAGTTATGTATTTCAGCCAGTCAAGCAGTTTCTGTCAAAAGTGTTATTTATTGATTAGTGTTTTTTTCGGTGGAGGGACGGATAATATATCATGTGCTGTCCTGTAATGAAGACAAAGAGTGAGTGTTTACAGCAGTTCGCATGAATGACTGCACATATCGTGTGATTAAATGTTAATTTGTCTGTATGCCAGAGTGTTAGATGGCTGTGTTAATGGCCCACGGCAACTTTACAGGCAGAATAAACACACCTGAGCATACTTAGCTTGGCGATAAAAATCTCACATTAAGCACTATTCTCACTTTCTTTAAGGAGAGAAACTTGTGAAGAGGAGATCCAAAGAGTTGAAATACAATTATCTTGTTTGACTCAAAGCTTGTTAAGTCACTTAAAGATCCTGACTGTCAGTGTGCACTGATTTGTTACCACCCAGGCATGGTTAAGGGCTAGCCGTAATGTCTTTATATCTGGACTTATAGGGGCTAAGGAGTTGGTGTTCTGAAATAATTGTTTGTGTATGGAGGACTTGTATTAAGTAAAGTAGAAAATGTCACTGCATCCACAGACAGTAAAATGATGCGGTCAAATCTGCATGAAGGAAAAAAAAAAGACATGTTCCACATGGAAACAAAGAGCCCTCAGTGACAGTGTGGGCAGATGTCACCCCAATCAAATGTATAATTTTGTCTAAATGACAAACACAAGGCCAACACAGGATTGAGCTTACCCACTTCACTGCATCCTGTTACTGGTCTTGGCAACATGGCAAAAGAGCAATCACCATAGAAATTCAGAACCAAACAAAGAACAGAAAAAAAAACAACAACCACATATTGTTTGTTTTTTTCTTGGCAACATCTTGGCCGATGATGCCCAGCGCATTGTGCAAAACAATGCCATCAAACCCATCTCCATGACGTGCCATGACAACCAAAGGTTTTTTTTCTGCCTTTCCCCAGATGTCAAGTGTGCCCTCCAGCTTGTTTACAGCTCATAAGAAATTCAATCTCATATCAAATCAAACCAAACAAGTAAAGCAATATCGGGCTCATCTTTGTGGTTTTGCCCCGATGCTCTATTGTTGCTTTATTTGCTTTACCTAATGAGCAATGAAAATCACAGATGTGTTGAATGTCTTTCAAAATCTGGAAAACACCACGAGGACAGCTGAAAAACTGCGACTGAGCACTTCAGGGACATTATAATGACACATGGTTGGTGGTGATACTGGTTTTTTTTCTGATGGGCTGACTCATTTCAACAGTGACTATAGCTCCCGAGGCTGTTTTTACAGAAACCATAGAGCAGGAGAACACTGTGGTAATAACACACATTCAGAGCCAATAAAATCATAAATGCATTTAAGTAAGTGAATACTATCCCACAGGAAGGATGGTTTTCCTCAGTGGTTGAATTATTAAAATAGGACCTCTGAGCGTGTATACTGAGAAAATTTTAAACTATTAGTGACAATCATATCATATCTCAGACAGACATCATAACACATTGTAGTGCTTAACATTATAGCTTTATATACTGTACATTCTGTGACTGAGAACAGATCTATTTTCATCTCGCTCTCTCTAAACCTCAAACCTTTCTTTCTATACCAGACATAATACAGTATATTTTTATGTCAGAAAAACCCAAAGAGTCAGGTAAGATGTGATTTTAATTAATTGAAACCAATAGAAAAACAAGCCATATGACCCTTGTACACTCATTCAAACCTCTGCCGAAAGCCTCGCACATTTAAATGTTTCTGTTTACCAGGGAATTGTTTTGTCGGTCGAACTCTTGGGCTCAGTCGTCAAGCAGAATCAGAGGATGCTAATGCGGAGTGAAAAATATTGTTCATTAATGAGGGCAGTGCACACTTAGTACCCACATTGCTTGGCTCGATGGCCGTCAGCAATAGGCCAGTGTGACCCGATTGAAATCAACAGCTGACCTACTTCTTCTGCTTGACCTGCTGAGACAGAATGTCGAGCAGAGGGCCAATGGCGTTGCCGCGGTTGCTTTGTTCACAGTTTTCATTCTCCGTCCAAATGAGTGATTCACAGATAATTAAAACACAATAAGTCAGACAAAGTGGAAATAAATAAATAAATAACTCTGGAAAAAACACAGCAGGGTCTGTGTAAATATTTTTTTTGTTTTTGTTTTTTTGCCATGAGGCGTAGCCAACACACACAGTGACTACAGATAAGCAGGATTAACGTTTATTTGAATAATTATGGTTTAGGATATTTATTATATAAATGCGGAGATAGCAATCAAAAAGACATTACTTTTCAGGTTAGCATCACAGGCATAGTGAGGTTTGAAGTGACCTTTTAGTAACTGTAACTAAATGTTTTGCTGAGTTGAAGAAAAATATGAATGTGATAAATGCAGCAAATGAACTGTAACATCATTGTTTGTCCTTAATAAGGGACGAGTGGCATTTTAAACAATAATGTTAAGTTAAATAAATATTTAAAGAATAAAAAAATGTAATCAAAATATTATTAAACAAAGTGTGATTTGTTTAAACGGTGACTTCCTTTGCTTAATTTTGTATTTGTTTCCACTTTACCCAGGACTTCATTACTTCTGTTCTTGAACTTCTTTACTTTTTTCTTAGGCAAAAAGATTTACTGTAGCTTGTAGTACTATAAGCTCCCGTGCAACAGTAAAGATTTAATGTTGTCACCCATTTATAAGTTGCTTTATATCAAAGCATTCGCAAGATTACCACATGCAAATGTTGTTTGCTCTTATAAATGCCTTTCTTTTATTGTATTTACCAATTACTGAAATAAACTGAAATAAACTCGTGCATTACTGGGCAACAAAAGTCTCTTTCCACTTACTTCTCCTTGCAATTTGTCCATTTAAAGCAGTCATTAAAAAAAATTGTTTCACTCTTTTAACAAAACTTGCTTCTTTGAAATATGTAGCTGTTATTTAACCAAAGCACGTCATTGTTTAAAGAATAATACTTTGCTCAACGGCACTTTTGCAGCAGCAGTTTCTGAATTTACAGTGAGTTGTAAAGTTTTTTTTTTTTTTATCAGATTACATTCTTTCCGGTTATTTTCTTCTGAGCAGGGTCAGAATTGAAACCAGCTATCTTCCACTCCAAATCGTGCAATCATCGTCTCCTCTTCCGACATAATCAAGTTAAGCCGCATGTAAAACAGGTATTGAAAGGCTTCATGCATCAGAACTGATTTTTAAAGTTTTTCCAGTGCTCTGTGATGAATGACACTTTGTTTATACTCCTCTGCAATCCATACTGCTGTCCTTTTAGAGAACATGTCAGATCCTGCCGAGCTTATACAACATCTGTGTCCAGTTATGCTGAATGCATGTATATTTAAAACGATCGGCAAGTTTGACAGACAGCTTCTGGGAGCCACGCATCCCTGCGCATTGTCTGCACTGACGCGCAGCTGAAATCTTTTTGACGAGGACACAACCTCTGCAGAGATGGATGCCTAGAACTCACAGTGTGTGGTGCTTTGCAGGCCTTGTGAAGAGGTGCTGAATGCGATGTCATAAATCTGCTGTGACATTACTGATAGTGATGGGAATATTGGTTTCAGATGTTTTAAGATGCACCCGAGGACTTAGTTGCTTGCAGAAATGGGCAGTTACAGAAACAGGTTTGTGTTCCTGTAACACAAAAAGGGGAAATATGGAAAAAAAAAAAACTGAAGGATGTATCAAGTGTGTTGTTAGCTTTAAAACAACAGGTGGTGGAAAGTTTGAGGTGGAAATTATTGTTCTTTGAAAAAAACATGTAATGTCACGAAGATCGATGTGGGTAATCACTAGGCTGCCACAAAGAAACAGATAAAGAGAACACCTAATGTGTAAGCAATTTACATAAAAATTGTTTATTTGTTGCCTCGATATGAGCCTACTGTCTTTCTCTCAACATAGAAGCATGCAAAAACATTGCAAGAGACAGCTTAGCTCATTTAAAATGCTTTGCTTTGTGTATTTTCCATGTATTATACAATTATTAGAATTACTTATAATAGTTTTTCAGGATACATACATACATAACTAAGAGGCAACAAACTTAAATTTGAAATATTTTCCTTGATGCTGCAAATTGACATTATTTCACCAGGGGATTATGTAACAATAATGTACTTTTTGCACAGATTAAAAACGGTAGGTTTGTTTCAGCTCATACACATGTGACTCTGTAATGCATGTTTGCGTGGGTGTATACGTGTACCTATAGGTGCCGTCGTGCATTTGCTGCTGATATGTGCATGTTTGCCTCGTGTGTGTGTGTGTGTGTGTAGGATATATGAAGACTGTCTTGGGTAGTGTGTTGTTGTATGTGTTGCGTGCTGCTAAAGAGTTTATGTTATCCTGTCCCTCTTCTCTCCCTCGTTTACTGGCTATTCTGGGAAAATCCAAATTACAGTCTTTCACCGTGTGGTTGGCTTGTGTGGTTCCAAATTTGTACTTAACCTAACCCTCCTTCTCCCTCCCTTTCCCTCAGCCTTCCTTAACTTCCCCCATCTTCCTATACATCCCGTACTCAAATGACACTAATCTTTGTGCCTCTCTCTCTCTCTTTTTTTTTCTATATGCTTTAAAATAAACTCACTCGCTGAATGTAAGATTCACTTCAAACCACGTACAGAACCCTTCATGTCAGAATGACAGCTTGGTGCCATAAGACAAAATGACCTCTACCATGCTCTTCTTCTACTTTCCTCTGTCCTCTTCCACACTCTATTTACTCTTTATTTTCTCTTCCCTCTCTTTTCTACTCTTTATTTTCTCTTCCCTCCACATAATTTGTCTTTTCCCCTTGTTGTTTTGTCACAGTGCCTGTTGCTGCGCGGACAGAAGTCCTGAAAACATACATGTTTATCCTCCTTGCGGCTTTACTCACCACTCAGCCCTCCTCCCCCTTAATTACCATTTTAACCTATGGATCTGCAAACCCAGCTCCATTCACAAAATCACAAAATGACTATTTTTATCCGAGCGACAGACTGTTTTTTTTTGTGTGCAAGGATTTATGCAAATTCTCATTTAGTGGGTCTCTTTGCTTACTTAATTGCACAGCTCTGTTCCTGATACCTATTAAATCTAGTCTGTCCCTCTGAATGACCCTGCATGCACACGCGTCTCTGAAATATCAGACATGTAATGGGAACAGTCTCTGGATTAAACTGACTGAGTAGTGCTTCAAACTCCGACACAGCACCTCTGAAATGGCTCATTGCTTTGGCTTAATGTACCCTCAGAGGCTTTTGACAGTACTTAAAATCATATCTGTGTATTTTTAACATTTTAGTGAGTTCTGTTTTTTATTTTGACCCTAAATGGTATGACATACAAGGCTGCTTTGAGCTGCCTCTAATGAGGAACTGCGAAGCAATTTGTTAGTATATTCTCACAGATGTGGTTAACATTTGAGCTTTAGGAAAGTCCAAATGAGAGTGCTCGAGTTGTCAAATGGAGTCACCGCCACTTTGATTTATTTTTCAGTATCTGCAATCGCATCTTCATCGCATCTTCATCCGTGTCAGACACATACCAGCTTTCCCTCAGCTTGCCCTTCCACCTATTTTACAGTTCACATAAAGTATGTGTGTGTTTTCGTGGCATATGCATTAGTGCATGACGCCCCAGTTCAAGCCATTGCACCTTGATATGGAGCATTCTGAATGGGCTCGGACTATGTCATGATCAGGTCAAGACACATAATCCAAAAATAGTACCCCGAATCTGTATGACACATTCTCATTGTTCTAAAGTTTTTTCAGATTATTACATTTCAGCACAGATTAACGAACTTTTCGGGAAAACGATCTTGATGTGTGACAGATTAAACCTCAGGGACAAATCTGCTCTAATGTCTCTCTCAGCTCAAGTCTGTCATTTCCGGTCGCTTGCTTTTCGGTCAGGAAAAAAAAAAGGCAACTGAATCATTAACCATCTGAAGCGACCAGCTGCCTCTCTCTTCCCTTGTTCTACCATGGCCCCAATCCATGTCTTCCGGTTGTATTTGGCTACTGTTCACCACTTTTGTCTTCCCTCTGCTTGTGCATTCACCCTGTGTATGCTCATGTTGCAGGCTGGTGAAAAACGCACGACTCTCACTCACCACTCACCCCTCTAATCCAGTGGAGGAGAAAAGGGAGAGGCTGCTTCAAGGCCAAGCCCTGTTGGTATGACCAAACGCTGTATGACATTCTCAGCAGCATCCCTTCTGGCTCAGCATGACAACAACAGCGGTCAAAATTTCTTTTCCCGTCCCTTCCTCTTCCTCTCCTTCCTTTCTGGGCAAAAAAAAGGACACGTTTGGTTCAGTTGCATGGTGACACACAATCAACAAACAACACACAATAAAGAAATCTGCATATTTACGCCAGCAGTGTTTTACTCAACAGCAGCCACTGAATATTGTGGGTCAAGTGGTGATGTTAGCTCTCATCAAAGGTGGCGCAGAGCTCTCCACAGTAACAAAAAAATGTGTCATCATCAACTTCTATTTTTTTCCATGGGTGCTTTTGAGTTTCATGCAATTATGGGGGAAAAACACTGAGGGTCATGCGACGCAAATTAGATGTGAGATGCATGGTTCCAACTGAACAGTGTGTGTGTGTTCAGCATGGAATCAACTGCAACATGAGCTTCTGTTTGCTTGATGGATAATCTCGGATCAGGAAGTGAAACCTTCATTTTTTTCCCCATCTACCTTGAAATGTCCAACTTCAATCCAGTTTGTTCTTTTCTCTTTCTGATGTTTCTTAAACTCATATTTCTTAAACTCTCACTAGCCTTGCTTCCAGAAGTCTCTTTTCCATCACAAGCCTTTCTCTCCTATACATTTAACCCTGTCTGCTTCTAGGTAAAATTTGTCCATCCCATCCGCTTTGCCTTTCCACACTTCCATCACTGCCTTTCTCTCCCATTTTCCCCCTCTCCTTCCCCTGCTTTCTTTTGGTGAATAGGGCCTTTATCAGCAGGCCTGAATGGTGCAGGTTCACTGGAAGCATGGACAATGGGTCCATCATCAGAGGGAAGCAGAGGCCATGAAAGAGGAACAAAGACCCCCAGCCCAAGAGAGGCCCCGCTTTGCACCTCACACCAGTGCAGTGAGAGCCTCCACTGGCCTTACATACAGTGTGTGTCTGTGTGAGTGCGGGGGGGGGGGGGGGGGGGTTGGTGTATTCTTGTCTGTATAAAAAAGGCAGGTGCTGCTCCTCAAGATTTCTGCATTATAGATCTGCCTCACTAAAAAAAAACTTGGCTTTCAGGCTTCATTTTCCTTCTGGAACTATGCATCCATTATCCATCCACATTTATGTCTGCATGGCCTCCTGTTTCACTCACACCACTCTGTACCAAGCATGTGTTTGTCACTATGTAAAAGTCCTCAGTTATTCATCTGAGTACAGGGCGCATGGCTTGTTGTCTTTTGTCGTAACGTGACAATACATGCCCATCATGAATATGCATGCTCCCTCATACGTACTGTCTCCTCAGGGGAGTTGGAGTCTCTTTAAAAGAACATGTTTGCACAGGGAAATCTGTTGTGAGCATCAGTACAAGTCAAGTCCTATCTGTTGAGCAGGTTTGTCTGTAGAGTCACTGGACATGACAGAGTTGATACAAATCTCGTCTGTTTATTTTTTTCTTCATTTGTCATCATGGTTGAATACTGTGAACTTTTACATAGAATCCAAACATGACCTAAAAAGGCTGGTGGGAATTTTATTAGTTTTCCAAGTCTTGGCTGAAAAACCAATGTATTAATCTCAGTGCTTACAGCTACAGAACATGATCCCACTATTACAGACAGGGCTCTGATATTTGTTTCAAAATTGAACTTTAAAGCAAATTTGAAATCATTGTAAACACTCAAGAAAATCTATCATTTTATGGGTGAGCTCTATTTACTGATTGAGATAAATTAAATATATAATATAAAAATTTAATAAGTTGACCTTTTGGGAATATATATAATTTGACCACACTTAGCACAGTAAAGGTGTCCAGTAAACAAACTAAAATAGGAATCAGATGAACTGAGTGTACTGAATCACTCATGAATAAGTAGCTTTTTTGCACTGGATCCTCACAACCGCTGATGAAAATGACAAAATAAGAGACCATGCCCTGGTCACTGGACCAGGGCATGTGTTTGTATTAATTAACAATTAACACTCTCACTCATTTTCTACCACTTTATCCACTAAGGGTCGTGGGGGGCGCTGGTGCCTAACTCCAGTTGACATGGGGTGAAATGCAGGGTACACCCTGGACAGGTCGCTAGTCCATCACAGGACCACATAGAGACAGACAACCATTCACTCTCACATTCACACCTAAGGGCAATTTCGAGTGTCCAATTAACCTAATCCCCAAATCTGCATGTTTTTGGACCGGAGAGAACCTACGCACCACAGGGAGAACATGCAAACTCCTTGCAGAAGGCCCCTTGTTCCAACCGGGTTGTGAACCCGGGACCTCTTGCTGCAAAGGCAAGAGTGCTAACCACTACATCACCACTACCACCACCACTACTGTGGGCCCTCAACAACTAACAATTCAACATAAATCACACTTAGCAACTGTTAAGTTGAATGGTTATGTGAATCGATGACTCTCAGTTGCGATGCACCAGGCTCAATAAAAGTATTATCTGTCCTTGGATGCTTCCTGTGTGTTTATAGTTGGACAATTACAATTTCAGTTCTGTCTTCCAATATCATGTCTCCTTACATTCAGCTGTGTTTGCAGTGTCATGGCTGCCACCTCCTCCCATCTCATGATCTACTTGAGTATTTTCCATTTTGTCTTGTGCCATGTCTTTAGGATGAGTACTTTGAATTCCCTTCACCTTCCAGTTTATCCCAGCCACAAAAGCATGAATAGAATTTCTAGTTCAATTTATTGAGTGAGTTTTCAGGGACTTTTACACAACTGGGAGTTCTGCTACAGCACAGCAGGAGAAGTCCTTGATAATTAAAATGTTCTGTTAAAAAAAAGAAAAAAAAGATGATGATGTTGCAGTCAGGACAGCTTGAAATGGAATTGCACATACTGCCTGCATTAAAAGTGTTAGCATTTTTGTCAGCCAAATCCATTTAAATCTCTCCCATGCTTTTGGCTATATGGTACATTACGTGTATGTTTATTATTATGACTTAAGTTGTGTCATTTAAACAGGACTTGTCTTTTGTTGGGACAAATTCCTGCTTTCCAACATCAGCTATTTCCGTTCCCCTTTATGGCTTTAAAGTCCAAAGGTACATTAAAGCTCTTTATGGATTTCTCTGTGCTCATAAAAGAGGAATTTTACTATATATATATATATATATCCAGTAACTACAGCTCCTGCTGTTGCTGCAGTGAGTGATTATTATTTCTGGTCTGTTGATACTATGCAATCATATTTAATATTTGAGGGGAGGGAGAGAGGTCATATTCATTAGACTGACCTTAATGGGCTGAGCAGTACTCATATATTGGAGACCTCATTAATGCCTATTATGCAAGTAAAGACCTCTTATGACCTTGTGTGAATTATGCACTTTATTCAGAAGTTTAGAGTTCTCACAGAGGTCACTCAAGGCTTCTCTCTCTCTGTGTGCCTCTATCATATCATAACACACTGAAAGGTGAAAATGATGTGCACTGTATTGTGTATACAGCGCCTGGTTGCCTGTGCATGAAATCTGCACCAAATATATTAGTTTTTTCTTTCCATTCCTGCACTCCCAAAATGTCCATATGAGCCTCGAAGTTGTGGTGTGGAGGAAAATGATTGGGCACTAGCCCCAGGCAGAGGTCTTTCTATTTCTGAAGACAGACAGGATATTGGGCATATTATGCCGCCCACAGAACAGGACAGATGCAATCGACCTCTGACCCTAGGACATTTCAAGTCATTATCTCTGAGCTTAAGAGCAGGAGCTAATCCTTGCTGTGTTTACCTCACAATTGGCACAACAGCTGGATGGTCTGTTTGCAGCCTCTCGTGAACTTCTGTGGGCTCATACATATGGATTCTATCTGGGATCATGTGCCCTCATTTGGTTTTTCACCAATAGGCTTCCAGGAGGCATTAGTGCACATATAGTAAGCCCAGACTCCTGCTCTAGATCGTCCCATTGCTATTGGCATATTTCTCTGTCCAGGGACAAATACATATTAATGTAGGATTAATCAGCATCCATGTTGACCACTTGGGTAGTGGGCACTCCTGGTGCTGGCAATCTAGTATTAATGGACTGTTGATCTTTGGTCAGCAGAGGTTTTTACCTGAAGCAGTGGGTTAAAGGCATGTAGACTAGAGTAAAAACAATAACAATATGTGTAAAATTTGCACGGCAAAATGAATTCATACATGTATCACATGAAACAGTTGGCACTAAGAACGTACTGATTATTGCTAAGACTTTCCCTCTTTACCCTGCATGATGAACGATAATTAAGATGTTAGTCGACTGAATACAAAATGTGTTGTTACTTCTCTGTTGAGGGTTAGATAAGGTTGACATTCCTCTCATCTGTAAGCTAAAGACAAAACTATTAGCTGGTTAAAACTGTAGTGTGTAACATTTAAATATACACAGGTACGTTCAAACTATCAAATGAGTTCAAACAATGCTTGTAAGTGCCACTGGAGTGCATTTTATATACGTGTTAGATGGAGGATATGTGGTTTAAATGATGTGGAGTTGGATTGTGTTTTTCCTTTTTTTATGTTTGTTACAGAGAGAAAAAATGTTTGTTATTTGCTTACTTGTTTTTTCCTGCCTGTGTACAGTATACTTGGACTATACTTGGGATACTTGTCTGATTATCTGTCTTAGTTGGACTTTTATGTTTAGATCTCGTCATTCCCTCACTGCACAAGGAAAGTGATTTGTTTCTTGGCAAGACAGACTGAGGCAACAGTAGATTATGACTGAAAACACAAAGAAGTGTCCATGAATAATTTCAGAAGTGAATGCTACTGCTCAAAAAGTCCTGATTGTTTGCCAGTTTGATGTGATAAATACTTCTCCCCCCCCCCCCCCCACCTGCCCCTGTGCTGTCACTGTATGTACACAAATACTCCCTCAGTCAGATCTGGTAGTATTGCTTGACAGAGGCCATTTTTAGTTATTGTTACATTTATCTGTTCACAACGACCAAACGGAGGCAGAATAATAACACCAGCAACCAAGTTCACCAAAAGCAGCACCCTGCAGCTTTAAGGAAATCATTGCACAACTGAGACCTACTGTACGTCTACTGTGCCAGACAGTTTGTCTCCTGTGACACTGACAAGACTGACTGTTTTGCAGACAAACCTGTAGGTACAGCCTCCTACAACTGTGTGTGAGCTAGCATTTTTAAAATGGGAATTTTGGACTTTGCTCTGCATCCGTGTAGTTCAGGATATAAACTGTGAGCAGTTGCAGAATTGTTGTGGCATTCCTCCCGTTTAACATTGGTTTATCATTTTAAAATTTCTGTCATGAGTCTGAGGCTACTGGAAAATTTCCAATTACCAAACTGTAAATGCCCGATGGTGAGTCACTGACATGAGAGTGAGTCCTGGCATAAACACAATAAACACAACACATGATCAGGAGCTGCTCCCTCTGTGGGTGGGGGAAAGCAGTATGACAAATTCACCTCAAAAACACAAATAGTCTATGACACATATACAGGACAAGGAGGGATGTTTGCTGCGTGAAGCTTCAACACAGCTTTAGTTTCCTCTTTGCTTTAGTTAACCTTAATTAAATGATAGTGATGAAAGTAACAGAGCTAATAATTTGAGGTTTGGGGCTATTTTTGTTCTGTTTCACCGAGGTCTGCCTTCACCTGAGCAGGGATTGTGTAACACCTCGGCCACGACAGGTGAACCACGGAGCTCTGTTCCGACTTGTTTGCATTCTGTTGAATAACTACTGCCTTCAGCGTGTATCCACATGCGTGCGCACACACACACACACACATTACACAACTGCACTCAACAAATGAGTCCTTGCTGACACTAACACTAACACTGACACACACACACACACCACGTGCGTCACTTCTACTCGTCCTGAATCTTCTTCATTTAAAATTCCACTCACAGATTTTCCACTTCACACCTCACAAAGTGCTGCAAGTTTTCCTTCCATTTGCTACCACTCCACATAATCTGTGCTATTTCATAATCATGACATATCCTGTTGGCTTATCCTTACTTACAGTATCTACATGGGCAGAGATCACAGTGAAATTTCCTCTTACAGGCCATTTGCTGTGGATAAAAGGCCAGCTAGGGTCTTTTATTAAAAATTTGCTAACATTCTTCTTAATTGGGTGTGTCTGTGGGTATGAGCACCAGTGTCATGGGGACAAACTGAGGCTATGCGTCCAAGTCATTAGTGTCCGTCTGCACTGACTGTTATGTCCATTCTGGGACCTTGATGCCACAGTGGGAGTGAAGTTTGTTCTGGGTCACTTGAAGGGTAATGAGCACAAACGGCCTGTGTTTTTCTCTTTTATTTAAATCACAACAGAAAAATAATGAATGAGGAAAATCATGAAATTCTTAGCGAGCCTGACAAAAGTGAAATAAAAGGATGGGGTTAAAAACAAAAAAGTTGCATTAGAGATTGCCAGTGCTGCTTTCTGAGAAGCCAGTTTTTCCAACATAATAGTTGCTTATGCTTTGTAGGTAAGTAGTAGAAAAATCCAAAAACTTATTTTTCAGTGAGATGAAAAATACATGCATGCACAAGTGACATGAGATTGTATGAAGGTATCACATGAAATTACCACTATTCCTAATGTTTTGAGGAAAAGTGTTCTTCAAGACAAAAAGGGGGTTGGTGGTGGTATGATTCATAGTAAGACAACCACCCATCATGTGACAGACCACAGTGTGTTTTTATGGAGAGTATATTGAGACACTATTACAACCAGGCCTACAGGAAAACCTGGGCACAACATGAATAGAGACTCTCTCTGCCAACTTCTGAGATAACCACCAGCAAACACAACACAAACCATTTAAACAGTTTTTCTAAATAAATTAAAATGAAGTAAGACATCTGCTGGCAGTTTGGCTGTGCATGGTTCAAAGGAAATCAATCTCACCTGGGAAAATCTGGCCTCATATACTGGAACCTCCTGTGCAGGACCAATCAGCTCCCAGGATCCACCTAAACACACATACGCACACACTCATTCACTCAATCAGACACACCTGCAATCCATCATTCACCCACTCAAGCAGATGGAGAAACAGATACAAGGAGAGGAAAAGTACGACTCTGGGGTCGTGAACAGATGCTATGAAGGAAAACTGCGATCGTATTCTAGTTCGAACAAGAAACCAGAAAATTGTTGCCATCACCCTCATTTCTGCCAAAATTACTACAAGCATTAAAAAAAAAGGATCGTGTTCATCTGCATGTCTGTACATAGTTGTATATGCGGTTCACAGAAATTTACAACGGGTTGTTATATTGCTGACGCATATACAGTATTCATTTGACAGGACGGTCACAATCCAGCACTGCTAACATGTGGCAGAAGTAAGAAAAAGTGAAAATATCTGCAGCTGTATCAATGCTCTGGGTTACAATCTACTGTAATGAGTATTAATGTGGATATGACACTAAAACATGCTGTGACTTGCAGCCAAGGAGAAAAGCCAGGCCAAGAAAACCACAGGCAGCCTTTACTGATAAGCTGCTTTATCAGTGTTTGTGGAGCGTTTAATGTGCCAAATGATGCCTGCATGGCACACTCCAGTGAACGCACTGTACACTGTGTCTTGAGGCATTAAGCCACAACAGCACATTGTTTTGAGTTTAAACTCCTGCAGTCCTCGCACTACATGCTGTGTGCCCAGCACCAAACAGCAGCGTTTGTGAGGAGCTGCTGAACATAACGGTGCGTTAAGCAGACACAGAACTGGATGTTTCCCCACACGAGTTAGTGGAGACTCAAGGTAAAGTCACAGACATTTATGGCAAAAAAAAAAAAAAAAGGTATATCATTTGACCTGCATGAAATTAATATACTGCTTTTACACATC
Organism: Brachirus orientalis; assembly: GCA_016785285.1. Taxonomy (NCBI): domain Eukaryota; kingdom Metazoa; phylum Chordata; class Actinopteri; order Pleuronectiformes; family Soleidae; genus Brachirus; species Brachirus orientalis. The sequence goes on along the minus strand of JAFBJR010000379.1, from coordinate 308,068 downwards.
AGTCATACAATGATACAGATTTAGCTTTGCTGTTATTCAAAATAAATGATTCTAAAGATGAAGAAGAGGAAGTATAACCAACCAGCCACATAAAAATGACCGGACAGAGCTTTTATTTGCCATTCAACACACCTAAAAATCGTCTTTTATTTATTAAACTTCCCACTAAAACTAAAACATTGTTCTTAAATGCAGGTTTCTGCCTCACATTGGCACTGTTAGATTGTTGTTTTCCCATATAAATAGGAGTCACTCTCTATTTCAGTCCTTGCCTTAGTGTGAAACTGACCGATATGAACGTGGGGCACTTGATCAGACACAGGTGAGGCTTGTTAATTACGAGGCCACACTGGGTTCACGTCATATTGAATTTTCTCCAAATATAAGCAGCCAGCCAAGAAAGAAATGTTCCATATTTAAATATTTGACATATGTGAAGACTGCACACTCTGCAAATATTATACAGTATCACCAGATGTTGCCAGTCCACCTTTATACCCACTGTAAAAAGCACACAGATAAGGATGATAATTTTTTTTTATAAATAATACGGATAAAAACATCAGTGTGAGCATTTTCATCACTTGCAAGTTTTATTCAACGCCAGTCTGTATTAAAATCACTGTGTCCATTAACACTATGCAAGTGTTGTGCAGCACTCAATCTCATGCGCTGTGAAAAGGCATTTCGCTGCTTCTGTTGTTTTTTTGTTTTTTTTTTGTTATCAGTGAAAAACAATCGAAATAGCGACAATAGACAGTATAAACACAGAAATCACGAACACCCATGAAATCAGTTTCAGTGCTTCTGTGTATTCTCAAGTCACACGACATGTCCAACCGACTCTGCATCAAAGTCTGGGAAACGTAGCAAAAAAAGTAAATGCCATTTATAAAATGACTTTGTCAATATAACATTTGAGAAAATATTCCCCCAGGTGAGTCATGATACCTTGTAACATCTGAAGCAGACAGCTGAAGTAAGTGGAACTGGCACATACTCACTCGGGGTACAAGATTGCAAACTTTACCTCACAAAAAAAAAAAAAAAAAACTCATAGAACGAGAACTCACCCATGAAATATGCATACATGACGCATGATCAGGGGTTTAAGTCATATCTGTGAACTTATCTGTAATCAATATCATGCCTGTATTGGTTGAAATGAGACTGAAATGTCACATTAGATATTAAAATGGACTGTCATACATTTTTTGTGTTATTTTAATAGGATGGAGACTCGAAAACTATTAGCTGGATTGGCATGAAATGTGGATCTTTTTTTATGGTGACACTTTCATTTCCACCACCATCATCGGGTTTACGATCAGATATCTGCAAAATGAATGACATTTCCAACAGCTTCAAAGAGGTAATTACTCCCTCGCAGAATCAAGGCTGCGGACTCTGAGTTGACGTAGTATTTGTTTGATGCTCACCTTAATTTGTTTCGGAAAAAAAAAAAAAAAAAAAAAGTATCAACATCAAAACTTTTGGCAACATTTTAACTCCATAGAAGGCCTTGCCAAGATTTGTCTTTTGATAGCATCATGAAACAATATTCTATCTCTCTTTTATTCTCTTTTAAACTTCAAAAGACAGCAAATTAAGGTCAAAGATCAGAAGTGGCGTTAGCCAACGTTACTCACTTTTTGATTGATTTTTCTTTAGGAAACAGTGTTTACAAACTAGACAAGACGTCCTCTCTTTGCAGCTTTCTTTCTTGTCAGTCCTTAATACTGTTATCTGCCTCCTGTGATGCTTTGATTTATGTTCGTCTGAAACTTCCTGACAAAAATAATCCTGTCACAAGGCTTTTTTTTTTTTTTCTTTTTTTTTCGGAGACAAGCATTAGCTATTCCTGGGCTTAAGTTTTGACCAGATGCAGAAAATGTGGGCACACACACACACGCCTGCTTGTATGTGTGTCCTCCAGCTGTTTAGCGCTGTGCAGATGTAGTTACCAAAAATGAGGGATTACAGCTAAATCTAGAGGAGAAGGGGAAGAGGCGGCGGAGGAGGAGGAGGAGGTGAGGGGGATGTGTGATTGGGGGAACATTGCAGAGACTGGAGGGATGGTACGACAAGACAAAATGAAGACAAGACAAGCGGGACTGGAGGAAATGCAGCCTGATGATAGAAAGATTGCACACAAGAAAGATTACACAGGCAGGAAGAAGAGAGAATTGTGGAATATGGGAGAAAGTACAAAAAAAAAAAAAAATCACAGGAAACTGCTCTTGAACAGAAAAAATTATCCCATGGTGGGAGTCGGTGAGGCTGTCACACAGTCATTTTGGTTTCACTTGCGAGCAAATTCACTGATTTGTTCGACGCTCCACAAAGAGGGCTCTGCATTACTGCAGGCAAGAAGGAGCTGCAGTTAAAGCATCTTTAGACCCGCATCCTTTCATATGCTCACACATGGGACAGCTTCCAGCAGAGTTTCAATGTGTTTCTTTAATTCACGGGACAAATATTAAAGACTTAGAGCAGAATGGTTTTACATTCCTAAGTGTTTCTTTGCTGACCTGTCCCTGTAAATACATACTGAGTACCTCAGCAAGGGAAACCAAATCGGTGTCCTTTTGCATACTGAGATGTAAACCTCTATTCCTTCCAGCCAAGTGTTACAGTCAAATCCTGCCCTCTTTCACTGGAGTGGTAACAAAAACACACTGTCGCAGCTATAGAGTTGGGCTGCTACAGATGGCAACTGTGGCTTCTTTGATATTCCGTGCTAAGTTTCCTCCACACGTCAACAAATTAGCCAACTGATCTGGAGAGCATTGGCAAGAGCCTAAATTAAGATGCATATTCACATTTCCCTACCTCTCTTAACAACATGTCCAAGAAAGTCGGTCTTAGAAAACTTTGAAGTAGTGGGTTGTCATTGTGGAACATAACATTTTTTTAAAATTTAATTTAGGGCTACTATGAATATTCAACAAATTCGAGTTTCTGCCTGTTTCAAGAGAGCAATATTGCTCTAGCGTTCACATTAATATTTAGATTTTCCGACTACTTTTGTTGCTCCAATTAAGGGTCAATTATCAGCTCAAAGGAACCGGTAATGAGATTGCAACGCCGACCTCCCTGATCCACTCTCACCCTGCGTGCTGCACGGATCACATCGGCAACGGTGAAACATAATAAACTAAAACCTGGCAAATCACACTTCTTTTGATAGCTTGCAGTGGACCATCATGTCATGATCTGGTGCCGTGTCGGTGTCCCTTTGTGGCAGGAGCCGGCATCATATGTATCTTAACAAACATCTCCTTCGTTTCATCTCAGAGAAACACCTCACCTGTTTCAGGTTCAGTTTCCACCTGCGGAGGAAGAGAGCTGAGTCACTGTGAGGGAAGGAAAAACCAAGTCAATTCACAAAGCCTCGGTTTTGAAGAGGTGCTGTTACGAACGCATTCAGAACAAGAGGCAACCGTCTGCTCTGTACAATAACACATGTACAGCAGATTTAGACCTGAGGTCATTAGGGTTAATTTACAGTTACTTTACACAAGAGGAGAATTGTTAACTTCAAACCAACTGAGTCTCAGTGCAGTTTATTTGAATGATTCTGTGAAAGAATTTGATTAAAGGGGTAGACCACAAAGCTTATGGTGACCTAAGACCTAAGACACACATGTTTGCGCTTCTATCAGAGTGAGGACCCTCATAGACATAATACATTCTCTAGCCCCTTACCCTAACCTTAACCAGCACAACTAGATGCCTAACCCTAACCCTAACCAAAACCCAATTCTAACCCTAACCCTAAAACCAAGTCTTAACCCTGAAAAAAGACATTTTAAGGGGTGAAAAAAAGTGAGTACCAGCCAAAATGTCCTCACTTTGTCAAAATGTCCTCACTTTGTAGGAATTATACGCATTTTGGTCCTCACTCTGCAGCAAGTACAAGAACACACACACACACACACTCAGACATGTATGCAGTTTTACAATAACAAATCTTTCAGGAAAAAAAGAAACTGCTTCTATGGGTTAAAGTGTCAATACAACACACTCTCTTAAGCCAAATTCATGTTACTGGTATAGTGGTTAACTGGTAACATATATACAAATCTCACATTTGTCTGTTTTATATGAAACTGCTGCCACTAAAGCCTAACTGTTTAACTTATAGAGTCTGGTAGTGGGAGGCAGATCTCACTATAGGGAAATATTCATATGTTTGATATACAGTATTTTTTTTGGGGGGGGGGGGGCTGAAAGTATAGAAATCACATAAAGTCTAGACTGTATTTGAACTAGTGTAGTAAATAGGGCAGGTGCAGAATAGGAAAAATATGTGAACATTAGCCAAGACAAGCATGAACTTCACTTTTTTTTATGTAAAACAGGAATAGTTGGCATCTGCCCTGAACCAATAATCCTGAAAAGCGGGGGGAAAATGTCAGTACAGTAGATCAGCTTATCCTTTCAACTGTTACATAAGTACACAATATTCTATTGGGCTATTTTTATTTTGCTCCTCATGGCCTTGGATGGCTGTTGTGTTGTTGTTGATAATAGTGAATGTCCCCGTGCTGCCTCACTGCTACTATTAAGCATGATGCCTTGCTAAACTCCCTGAGAGAGTCTGGGCAGATATTACATATTAGTCCTGTGGCACTTCAGCAGCTTAACCCATAATTCAGTCCTGCACTGATGAATAAATATAGCTAAATCTATTCAGGCTGCATATAAACCATATATTACACAAATCATCTCGGTTTCGTCAGAGTTGTTTTCCCTGAATTCGCTCTGTATCTTATAGGCAGGCATACTTAGTAAATCTGTGAAATAATGTTTTTCATTTTGTCATTTTCACCAGCAACATCCCAGAGTGAACAAAAGCTTTGGTGACCCCTATGGGTGGAAAAGAGACTATTTGGTTACAGTATTTCTACTGTGTCCGCTGTCTGCCTGCATGTTACCCAGTACGGATGTTTCCCATGCTGCCATAGTTGGAAAGAGTGGCTAGAAAATCTGTAAATACATGTGTCACAAGAGAGCACACAAAACTGAAACCTTAGCTCTCACACACGAACCCAACTGCTGCATGACTGCACACATAATCTAAGTACGCTGCTCCAGGAATGCATGGGAAGAGAGGACAGCATGGAGAGGCGCCTCCGAAACATGTCACAGATAATACGAAGAAAAACAAAGGGGAGCTGTGGAATGCAGATAAGATATAATAAATATTATAATTAGACTTAAAAAGATCTTATATAGAATGAGCACAGATAGAGGCAGAGAAAGACTTGGCTTTGCAAAGCTTGTTTTGCAAGTGTTTTAGGGAAAATAAATACCACAAATACAGTCTATGCACCAGTGAAAATGGATTGCGAAATGAGCCTTTTGTGTCAACAGCTGAGATTGATCTGTATTGTCAGTGTGTCACTATTTCAAATGTGGTTGTCATAATTAACGATGAAATATTGCTCAGGTTGGCCATTAATCATATGGGTGGAGTTTCAGTCCTTGCCTCTGATTTGTGTATGTCTAGCTTTGGAGATACAGCCTCTTTCTCCGTTTGCTTTATTTCAAACGAAAATATCAAGGAAAAATGAACAAATGCATTATGATTATTAGATTGTTTCCTGGGCAGAGGCATTTTAATAAGCCACAAGTCATTTTTATGACTCCCAACCCGGTGTTAGGAATTTCCAAGGAACACTCAAAAGCAGCACTTGTCTCAGTGATTGTCTCACTGATGTTGTGAGCTTTAACAAGTTCTCCAAGGAGGAAGCATCTGTTTTATTGTGTGGGCCAGACGGTGCAGCTTGTCAGGGGAATTCTTCTCGACGGCGCAGACGTCCTCATGCTGCAGATGGCTTATCTCACAGTAAATGATTCAGAAAATGATAATTTGTCTCCAAATGTAGAAGAGGTCATGTGCTTTGGTTAATGAAATGTCTTCCTTGGTTGCAAACTGGACTGAGCACTTGTTAGTTATTACTTCCACAGTAAAACTTCTCATTGTAAGTGAGCAGTTGTTCTCAATTGATTTTAGCTGGTAAAATAAAGGTTAAATAAATAAAATAAATAAAAAGAAACATGAGACACAGTGTCAGCAGCTGTGGAAGGAAGGCACATCTAACCCACAAGCAACTGTGCTTCTCATTTAAAGAGTAAACAGACAAATTAATGTTTCTTGCTGGAACACACAGAGCAGAAGCCTTTCCAGGCAGGAATTTAAGGTATAAAGCTGTTAATTCTCTTGCATAACTAAGCAGAAATATCCTCACTGCCAAATAGAAAGCAAACCAATTTCCTGCAAAAATTATGGTCCAAGTTGTCAGCTCAGGCCTGAGAGCAGAAGCTAAAACCCTTCCACTGTTCCCTGGTGTCAAAACACTGAAACGTTTATGTGCAAGTCCAAACCTATAAGTAGGCAAGGCACTGTAAGCCAAGACCTAATGTAATACTCAGCAATTATCTGTCAGTCAGCTTAATGCACAAATGTCAGCCAAAATCAAGAGCCGCTGCCTCACAGGGGAGTCGAACAGCTGCGAAACTGACATTTATGCACCTGATCACTTCACTGGTTGAGTTTGACTCGCATTATGTGGAGTAAGTCGTCAATCACGTAAAACGTATTCCATTCACTTTGAAAATGTCTTTGTATGACCCTCTACACACACACACGCACATGCTATTTTCACTCTGGTCTGGAAGTGGAAACCACAAGCCAACAGCAGAGTGTGCTCTCTTTGACTTTCTCGGGAAATTTCAAGTCAGATGTGTAACGTCAAAGACGATATCTTCTCTGCGACCTGTGTCTCTCTTGACACAGAGTTTGGTGCATCAGAGACACGGCCCTTCCCATTGTCAGCTCCTTTCTGTTCTGCGTACAGAGATTAGTCAGAAGCGGATGGGAGCAAAGGGGAAGGAGAGGGACGTGGAGAGACCGAGGCAGACAGATCAGGCAGATTTGTGGAGACATGAATGGCTTGCAGGTGTTTTTTATGCTTTTTTTTTTTTTTTTTTTTGCAAGGGGAAAGTGAGATGGATAGAGTGTGAGATGCGCAGCCGTGACTTTACCCCCACGCTGTCATAATGTTTTATAGCAGAAGAAGTGTTTGTGACTCCAAAGAGAAATGAAGAGAGTGATGGCTTTACACAAGGTATATGTGGAGCATGATTACTGTCCGTTTACATGCCTCCTCACAAGTAACACATTCAAAAGTGTGGTGAAAGAGTCACTGCGTTTGGGTTTCACACAAATGCAAATGAACACACAAAAGTAAATTTGAAAAAAAGATTTTAATTGGCATTGTTTTTTTTTAACCATTCTTGGATCAATTTACATTTTTTTTATTTTTTTTTTTATTCTTTCTAGTCAAAGGTAAACACATTTCTTGTGGTTGTCTTCAACATCGGTAAATGCTTTTCATCCACTTCCCAAGAATTCCATAAGGTAAACTAACATTACAATATAGCACATTCTCTCAGACACACTTGCATATTCAGATCCTACAAACGACTCCTTTATGGGTCCGAAAATGTCTAAATGCCACATACTTGAAAAGCGCGGACAAACACATTCTACATACATACGCACACAAATGTGCACACATATGCTTTTTTTTCCCTTGCTCTCTTTCTGTCTTTCACACACACACACACACACAAAGACACACGCCCTCTCACACACATTAGTGCACATACACACGCACATTCCATAAATGGCATGTATCATAAATATACATTACAATGCAGACTCCTTCATTTCACAAGTGCAGCACTTGAAGAATGCCGCCCTACCATCAACATCGCCTCTGTCTGTCTGCGCATTCACAGTTGGGTTATGACATGGTCGTCAGCAACATAATCTGGTCAGCAGTATCCGTTACATGAGAGAAAGGTAACTGAGCATATGCCCCCCCCACTGATTAGTCATAACCGATGACCCGCTCTCTTTGTTACATCTGAATATTTATCTACTCAAGCAAAAATGCTGCAGTAAAAATTCCACTGTTTAAAAAAAAAAAGAATACAAAATGCCACAATAGCTTATTGAGCAAATTAAGTCAATAAATATTTTTAATTTTAAAATAAATACATTTTATAAAGTAAATAAATTGGAAAAAGCACAACATTGTTAAACGATTAATGCCAGCCTACATTGTCCTGTATTACAATATAAAAAAAAGTGAATTTCTCTTTATCTGCACATTCACACGTGTGGTGTCGTATTTTTTTTTTTTTTTCCTTTCTTTTTGTTTTTATTTTTTAACAAAACGGTGGCAGCGTTACTTTGAGACTCAAAGCATTATTTCTCCTCAGGCACCTGCCGCACGCTGGCGACTGTATGGGGTCATTAACATAGTGACTGTAACTGCTGTGAAGGCCAACAGCGATGACTGGCTGGGAATCTGTGAAGTGAAAAAAGGAATACTAAATGGGATTGGTCTGGAATTAAAAAGGAATCTTGTTTTTAACAATTGTAAAGTAGCAATGTGCCCGAATGACTGTTGACTGCTGCAAGGAGAAAGAGTTGACATCTGGAAAATCTATGCCAAGTGTTGAATGTAAATGTCTCAGAACAAAACACACTTCTACCACATCTACCACATCTAAGTGCCATCACATTACTAGTCCAGGTCAGTATTTTTCTAGATTTTTTTGTGACTGAACGAAATGCAGACAAAGGACTAGTTCTCAGATGGTATTCACTATCTTCTAAGAAACACGGGCTTTGCATTTGCACCTATCACAAGGCCAGGGGGGTTACTCTTGATGTCTGGAGAAAATGGGTTCTTGAAAGGCCTGTGGATATCTTCACAAAGTCTTTCTCTTTGCTTTAGAAACACCTTGGGCTCCTACTACAAACGCCTCCATCATTCTGACATGAAAACACCCCTCAGTTTCGAGGACAGTGACAACAGTTCCCATCACTCACTGATTATATGAATATCCTGTATAGTCCAGGTGAGATCAACAGTTCCACACTCTGTCCATCATTCAAGGCCTAAAAATCCACCGCAAACTCTACTCCTTTAACTTTTGCCAGCTTCTACGCCTTCTGAAATTCCTTGAGTGATTAAATATCAATGCTACAGAACAGTACGTAGTCTTTATCTAACTCACTACAAAGTTGACTTTCTCTCTTGCCTGTTGAGTGTCAGGCACAACAGCAGCACCGGAGTCTGTTTCTGAATATTGGTTGTGGTCTCCATGTTGTGGCAAGTACACCTGCATGAAATGCTGTGCTATTCATATGATAATGATATCCAACAACACATGGGGTGTCAAAACACACTGGTGTAAATATGACAGCAAGAAAGGCCTCTCCTTTTTTAAGGTCCATAAGTTGAATTCAAGGATTTTTCTGAAGTTCTTTTTCCATCAATTGTGGTTCCGTTTTTCCTCTGCTGGATTCTCTCCCAGGTTTCTGCCCACTTTCACATCAAAAACTCCCATCAGGTGGATACAAAGCCCTTTGCACAAGGCGGTCCAGCTATGAAGTGTCACAGTGTATGACAGTCGCTAGGACAAAAGCACAGCAGACATGAGCAGCATTGCCACTGTGAGAAGAAGGCGGTCACGTGATGGGCTGCTGCCACTGACACTTTTCTCCAGTTTGGGAACTTCAGGGTTAAATTCATCTGAGGACAAAGAAAGAGAGTGAAGTAAACAAGTGAGAAAAGAGGAGAGCAGGAGCGTGAAAAAGCCACAGAGATGGTGAGTGTGCCAGACAGAAGGAAATGAACCATTACTACATTATTAATTCATCAATCTAAAGGCTATGCATGCAAATTGTGCTTTAACATATGCAGAGAAAAAGACATGATGCAATTATCAACAAACCACCAATTATCATCAGCACTGCTACATATGGCCATTTCCCCTGTGGGAAGGAAAATTAAAAACACTTTTGTTTCTGATCTGTCTCTTTTGTTGCACTTGTATTCCTCTTTTCACACTAACGATGTTTTCATCCTGGAGGGATTTCAATCAAACCAAATTACTATGGCCTTAGTATTGATTAGACACAACAGAACATTAGCTGTAGGGGGAAGATGGAGAAAAAGCTGGGGAACAAGTTCCGTAATTTTCAGTAAAAACTGAATTATAGTGACTCATTAGGCCGTGCCTTAACATAATGTTTCCCATTGTTTCTAGAGCACTGTTATGAGCCAAAATACAGCAAAAACACCCAAACAGAGTCGTGTTGCTCACATATCCATCAGAGTTTTTAGGCCAGTCGGGGCACGCTGCAGTGAGATGTCAGTAAAACCTGTTTTCTTTTTTGTTTTCTATCAGGTAATCTAATTAAAGGCAGAAGAAAGCTGCAATTTCTTACTGATGCCAGTCAATTTAGCCCACATAAGACAGAAGGGTAAAGATGACGCATTAGGAAATTGTTTTGGTTTTCTGTCTTACAAGAAACCAAAGAGACTTTATTTTAAAAAAAGGTATATATTGTGCCTATATATTCTCTTTGTTTATTCATGCATTTTTTTTTATCTCATCTGCAAGCTGCAGTGATAGATGGGAAGGACATAAGCACGAGAAAAGGGGAGGGAATGGCACACAGTAAGTGGTCCAGACAGCCAGGAGTCAAACCAGGGACCTGCTGCTCACGGAACATGAGCCCATGTGGTATCTGTCACACCAGGCAGCCATCAGGTCACCCTAACCTCTTGGGTTATTATGGGAAAAACACCAAATTATGTGTGCGGGATGTCTATAAAATGATATTTCAGTGTGACATTAAAGCCTTGTCTGGAATTTGCTGAATATAATAGAGATTAATTGGCTACAAGAGAATACAAGGAAGGTGATAAGAGATAACAAATTGAGACAACAGTCACATGACAGGTGATGCTTGGTAAATGCATGGAATTTTGTTTTTCTCTGTCTCGGAGTAAACCATCCGGCCAGTCTGGTTTGTCCTGGTTGTGTGTGACTCTAGGACACACAAGGCATCTGTCAGCGACGATGACACAACGCTGACATTCACACCACGGTGCACCATGAGGAGCTCAAACAGAAAACACTATGAAGGGGGACCTGCAAGTCACAGTGTTGCCATTGGTGAGGTAAAATGTATAGTCTCTGACCATCCTCATCTTTACATTAACAAATCACTGCAGCAACAACTCTGTTTCCGCAGGCGCTTTGCGAATATGCACCTTTTCTAAGCCCTTGTTATTGAGAGAAGCTGCCCTTGGAAGATGAATATGGAGGACGCTGGGAGCCACAGGCAATAACAAGTTACCAAAAAGGTCCCCCCGTACAACAGTTAAAATCACAGTACAATTGTGGGATACAGCAATCAAATTTCAAGCACACAACTGGGTGCAGTCTTGTCTGCATGGTGCATAACTTCAGACAAGCATGTTTGGGCAGCTCTCCTGTCCACGATAAACTGCCCACGGCATTTACAGTGAAAGAAAAAGCATCAGCACTAGACCGTCAATGAGAGGAAATGTGTTGCCTGGTCTGATGAAACCTGTGACTCAGTGATGGCAGACTTGCAGGAAGGTGTAAACAACATGGGGAGATGGACCCATCATGTATGATTACAGCTCTACAGGTGGATCAGTGAGAGAGGTACAACAGTTTGGAGGGCATTTGGAACACTCTGTCCACTGGTCGAGGGTAGATCGATGGCTTAATGCCAGAGCATACTTTGATATTGTAGCGGCACGCTCATCCAATCATGACCATCAAGTGCCACTAAGATGAGCTAAGTGCTTTCATTCACAGTTAGAACATTGCTCAAATTCATTGTAGAATGCTATAAGGGACATTCAGGTGAAATCATGATACCCTGATATTGCAACCTTGGGAATAAAATCACAGGAAGAAGCATTCAGTCATCAACCTCTGGCAATCGTACAAAGCACTGATGTCTTTGTGCTCTTCACTGATAATGTTAGAGCTTAAAGCTGTAGTGCATAACTTTTAATTTATAATTAAAAAGGAATTTCTGAACAGACACACTTTAATGTTATTTGTATGCTGTGTCCTTCATCTAAAAACTGACTGTGGAGGAAGGGGGAAAGAAGAATTTATCTCATTAACCTGCTAATGAAATGTTTGTTGTTGTTTTTTTTAATGGGTGCCTCTTTGTGTTTTCAATCAAACACTGTTTGCTGATAAACCGAATCAGCATTTTGCAATCTCATCTGGCAATGGTTTGAATATAACAGACAGATATTTGTTAATGTTTTAAAGTTATGCACTCTGGTTTTAAACAATGGGGCCTACTAGTCTTGTGTCAGGCAACTAAATTGGTGTCTTTGGCAATTTATATAGATGACTTTTCCAACATGAGAGGAACAGTTGAGCAATACAAAATGTGTAGGTGAGATGTAGAATCAGGATGTGGGCTTCCCTTGTAGCTACAGCTATAAAAAAAAAAGGTAAAGGTTCATGCGATATACAGTGTTTGTCTGATGAGCAACGTGAAACACAAGGATGAAGGTGCAGCTGAGAGACAACATCTCTGATTAGTTTTTCTTGTTGTTGTTGTTGTTCAAAACTATCAAATATTTGTCTAATCACAAATAGTTGCTTTATTGCTTTATTAATGCTTTATTGTCTAAATAATAGACAATAAAGCACGGCATGTATGACTGGACATCAGTGTGACTGACAGCTGGTATCGTCCAGGTGGTGAATGGTTGCAGGTCTGTGAATTTCACTGGCCATATTGCCAATCCTGAGGCTTCAAAATGGGAGTTTAGAAACCATAACCTGAAAGAAAACCAGACGGGTTCAGGCCCAAAATCTTTTCCCTTACCTACAGATTGTACGTATGCACATGCAGAATCTGTAAATAGAGGTTACAGATGGTGCAGAGTTTCCCAAGTAACCACCATCCATCCAAAATGGATAAAGTACTTTGGTTTGCAATTATAATAAAGCACACACAACACATGATTCAAGGATGTAAATGTATATTGCTGTATCCTGATCTGTATGTTTTGGTCCAATGCATATTGCATGTTTCATGCTTTACCCTTGCAGTGGTGCTGCAGACATTCTCTATAAGAGGGAAATGTTTAAGGGTAAACATGTCACAGATGGAAAAAAAAACACACACAGCATACTAAGCTTTGCTGCAGGACTCTATAAAGTAATTATTTATTCAAGCAGGAGGCAGCGAGGCTGAGGCTGAATTTGTGTTGCATAGTGTCTATAAATAAAAACGAAAAAGAGACATCTAGTCAATTCACACCTAAAATGTAGCTTCCAGTTTATAAAACCCTGGGCCTTTGCTTAGTTTTCAACTTTATGAAGTAGAATCAACAAATATAATGATTGCTGAGATGTGGAGTAAGACAAGTGAGTCAGATAATCTGACAGGTTTTATACAAGCCATCAACAGCCTCGTTTATAAAAGCTATGAACAGACACTGCTTAAACGCAGCGTGCAAACAGTGACAGCATCTAATTTCACAAACGATAAACTGTGATAAGTGTTTACCAGCAGATAGCTCGGCCAATACATTTTATTATTGCCTTTGTTTTCTGTTTCATGTGAGGTTGGCCGACCTCAGGATTTGTTTACTCATTTTTTTTTTTTTTTTTTTTTTGCCTTTTTTAGCTGGGATCACCAGAAGTGTCCCTGTATCCAAGCCATTAACTTGATTAAAACAGTCTAACACCATGTTGAACACAAAAAAAAAAAGGCAACATGGAAGCAAAGCTAATAATGAAATAAATGGGAATGGCAGGAAGTCCAACCGTGTGCGGTGGGGAAGAAAGATTTGTTGATGCTAAGCCAGTCTGTGGGCTGGTCTGGTCCTCAGGGTGAGTCATGAGTGGGTGTCCAGCGGTCAGCAGGGCCATCAGGGGTGTGGACTGCTTTCAAGTGTATGTGTGTGTGTGTGTAAATCTGTCTGTCCTGATTTTGTTATTCCTCCAAATTTATTCAGCAAAATGCATCACAACACTAGAGGCTATGTTTTTTATGATGCTTTGCCAGTTTGTGTTTTTTTTTTTTTATATTATATTCCACATTAGCCCGAGCCAGAGTTAGTGCAGAGCAATTCGCCCACTACCGAGCTTTTTTTTTTTTCCTCCTCTGCCCCCTCTCTCCCCTTTTGTCTGCCTCCTTTCTGGTTTTCATGAGTTTCTCTGTCTCTCTCTTATCTGTCCTGTCCTCTCTCTTCTGTTATCCTTCGCCTCCTGCATTTCTCTTTCCCCTGCGTCCTTCATGTCTTTTATCTGTCTGACTTCATCCGTCTCCCTCTGTCCTGCCACACACTGCCTACCTCTCTCCCCCCGTCCCTCTCATCTACTTCTCTCACCTTTCTGTTTTCTCCCTCTCCCTCTCTCTCTCTCTGTGAAGGTACTTATAGCTGATGGCTCGAGAGCTCTTGTCGCTCTTACTCAGCTGGACTCGGTTTCCATCTTAGGCAGGTCACGCTCTCTTAGCCCTGGTCACACGCTTCCTACAGCTCCCAGAAACAACCATGCTAAATGATTCCCAGCCAGAGGCTTTGTTTGAGATGAGAAAGGGAAAGAAAAATAGAGGGTTTATGTAACCAGTCAGCTGCACAATCGAGTCGCTCGCTGACAAGCTTTTTTTCCTAAACTAAACATGGAGCTTTCATTCCGTACAAGACCTTTGCTGACCCTGTGGAGTTTGTGCAGAGGAAAAAGTAAGATTCTCTCTCTCTCTCTCTCTGCGTGTGTGCACCTGAGGTACAGTTTGTGGGTTATTGTATTTCAAAACATTAAGGGATAACTCTGGTTTGTTACGACTTAGTTTTGGCCATCCTTCTTATTGGCAACAATAAAACTTTACCCGCCTCAAGTTAATAGCTGAGATCCAGGAACATGTCTGATGGGCTAATAAAAGCCATTTGATATACAGTGGGTCTTAAACAAACCCACAGGTTAGACAAACTAATTTGTAGGATAAACATTCTTCCCCCCCCCCCGGACTGTCTTCATATTTTAGAGATCATAGTTTTGGCCATCCTTCTTATTGGCAACAATAAAACTTTACCCGCCTCAAGTTAATAGCTGAGATCCAGGAACATGTCTGATGGGCTAATAAAAGCCATTTGATATACAGTGGGTCTTAAACAAACCCACAGGTTAGACAAACTAATTTGTAAGATAAACATTCTTCCCCCCCCCCCGGACTGTCTTCATATTTTAGAGATCATCATCTGAGTCTGTGCAACATGGATGATTGCTGCGGCACTAACACCTGTGACAGAGGAAACAAACAATGACCTGATGTCTGTACAGGGGCAACACTGTGTTTGCCTTAATATTAGGACCTATGTTGAAGTTACGTTGGAATAATCAAAATGTTGCATATTGAATGTCAAATCCATGTGACTTCATTCACTCATCTTCTGCTTTATCCTGCAGGGCGCTGGTGCCAATCCCAGCTGACAAAGGGCAAAAGGCAGGGAACACCCTGGATGGGTCACAAGTTCTTCACAGGGCCACATAGAGACAAATAATCATCCACTCTTATAGTCAATTTAAGTTGCCCAATTTGACTAATCCCCAAATCTGCATGATTATGTACATGCACTCATGGGAGAACATGAAAACCTCATGCAGAGAGGCCCTTGTTCGGACCGGGTCAGAAGCCAAGAGTGCGAACCACTGCACAGGAGTGTAGTGTACAAGATTGTGTGTGTAAATCCTACAATGAAAGTACTATAGTAAGCCAGGACTGCTGAATCCTTATATTTGCAGTAATCATGGTCTTCCTCCTGTTGCACAACTTTCATCAGCGGAAAATAGAGGTTCTGCTAATCAATCAGCTATGCCGTGATTTGGATTTTCTTTTCCCAGCATCATATAGTGCACATAATAATAATAATAATAATAATAACACAGCTTGTTCCTTCCCACAATGATTGGTAGACAAATCAAGCTTTGCAACCACAGCCAAATATTGACCATCATCTCTCGACTGGCTGCTGCACATTTCCAGCAACACAGAAACCGATGTCGGATCACTCACCAAGGTTGTGTATTTTGATGTTTGGCCTAACTGTGTAGTCGGTAGAAGTCTGACTGGAGTCGTCATCTGTCTGGGAAACTGAAAAAAAAACACACCCCATATCCACAACAAAAGAGAAAGAGAGAGAGAGAGAGAGAGAGAGAGAGAGAGAAAGAGAGGGAGGAATTAAAGAAGAGGCAGAAAAAAAATCAGTGGGAAAAAAAATGAAGAGTCAGACATAGACAAAGAAAAGAGAAAACATCCAATTAAAATGACAACACTTGGTAAAATGTACATTTCAGGCATCATTAAATTGTGTACAGATACAGCAGTAAGTGCATGTGCCCCAGACACAGAGAAACCATGGAGAAATCGTGGACTGTGGACTGAATCCAGGCTTCCATCTGAAGATTGAAATCATTACTCCATTTGCTGTTCGTCTAGACACAGAATTACTTTCAGTCTGCCAAATTATCCATGAATAAATGATATGTGGGTTCGCTGAAGGGCAAGATGTGTATACATCTTTCTGTACCTTGTGCTTTAAAAAAAGAAGTAAACCGGGTGACCGTATGTGACTGTGACGCCAACGCATAGTTAGGAGACCTAAAAGCCATTTAAAGAGAATTTACATAGAGGCTGGCAGCCTAACATTTGCAGATGAAAAGCATATGCCATGAATATTCACAATATTTTTTTCTTATCTTGTAATGATTAAGGTGGGAGACACAGTGAGAGGAAGAAAATGGCGTGGAAGCAGCTGGAAAGAGCCGCACTTTTTTTTTTTTTGATGGCAAGCTGTAAAATTGACCTCGCTGTGTAAAGGTTGTGAGTCGCAAACTGACTGAATGCACACGTAGCCATTCACGCACATGCACATGCACATGCACATGCACATGCACACATTAATTTTATGGCTAACAAAGTACCACACAGTAGAACACCTACAGCTTGGAACACACTCGGTGCACACAAACACACACAAAAGCAAATGGAGGCGTGGTGGATGCATCGATAGATTAGTCGTGACACTGGACTGGGGTGGGTAGGTGGGGGGGGGTGTTAAGGTGATGTGTACACAGTGGCTGACACTAGTTTAAGTGTGGGATGTATTAGTGCTGACAAGGTTAGAGAAGTGGGGGAGGCTTTCAGCACTGGGCTCTCTGATCAAAGGCCTGCAGGGGAGAGAGCAGCCTACCAGGGTAAAAATAACACGCACACACACACGATAAACAGCAGCAGTCATCAAGAGAGCCAGAAAGACAGCAGAGACAGACAGTGAGGGAGATGGTGGGAGACATGGTCAAGATAGTGGAGGAAGACAAAGATGGAGAGTGACAGAGAGAGAGAGAGAGAGGGAGACAATGTGTGCAGAAAGAGTCGGATCTTTCAGCTTAATCAGTTTTTTTTTTTTGTTTTTTTTCCTATTGTATGGTTTCACAAGAGCATGTCATTCACAGACAGAGATGGAGCTTTGCTGTAATAGCACTGAGACAGGGAATAACATTAAGCCATCACACTCAAAGTGCTGCTTCAAGGAAAAAGACGCTATCATCAAACCCTTGCCAAGACAGCACGAGGCAGAAAATCATCTCTCTGAGACATGACTGTCAGATCTTGTTTTTCTCTCTCTCTCTTTTCCTCTTTGTCTCTATTTTTCTGTGTGTTTAGCAGGGGAGAGGAAATTGGAGACAAAGTGACAGAGAAGTAGAGGAAATTGTATCAAATGAGTGTTTGTGTGTGTGTGTGTGTGGGGGGGGGGGTGTCAAGGCTGAGTTATTAGATCTCACCCGTGGAGCAGCAGACGTAAACCCTCAGTCTCAGGCAGCTGTGACCGTGGTGGTGGGTGGGTGTGGCTGAAACGAACACACACGACATGTTAACCTTGTGCCCTCTGCAGGCAGCGTCGCCCTCAACAATCAGCTGTGAAAAGTGCAGGGCTACAACAGCCTGTCCTTAACGTAACTCCCACAATCTATTACAAACCCCCATCATCCCATCAAAACATCCGAGTTTAAGAGGATCTGAACACAGAAGAGGCACATTTCAATCTAAGACTGAAGGTCCAGTGTGTACAGTTTATCTGCAGAATTCACAAAACTGTTTCATAAGTATGTTTTCATTAGAGCTTAACCACCTGGCCTTTTTGGATATTCACAAAAAGGCAGTTTCTTCCTGCAAAATAAAAAATTAACCACTGGATAGCGGTTACCGTGTACGAATCCTTCAGATTCATTTAATAAATTATTACATTTACGGTACCCTCAGGCTTTTCCTATCCATCACAGTAAGTATTCGTACTTACAGATATAATAGTACTCCTGGCCCACAGTGAACTCGTAGCCCAGGGAAAAGGCGCTGTAGCGTTGAAACTTCTCAGAGAACTTGATGGGTGCATGAGGCGCGTGGGGCCGGTTGCACTCCCAGCGTTTGAAGCCCAGCTGAGGATCACAGGTGCGGTAGCCATGGTAGCTGACCATGTAGAGGACGTACTGCTCGGCCACAACGCGCTCTAGTGTTCCTCGCTGGCTGGTGTTGTAGTGTGGGCAGTAGATGTCCAGGTAGTCATTGACGCTGACCTGCACTGTGTATCCCTCCCTCCGTAGCCTAAAATAAATATACAGAAAGAGGAAGAGGGATAAAGTTAAAGGTGGGATTAATAAAGAAGGTACTAAAAAAATGGCTGGAAACACAGTATATTATTATAAAATTATAAAAAAATTATTACTTAATCGGTTATTATAATTAATTTTCGGTTAATTAAAACAAGAAACTGAAAAACTCATTTTTCACCTTCAAAAATGTGAATATTTCCTGGTTTCTTTTCTCCATATACCCACTGAATTTTTGTGGACAAAACGAAACATTCAAGAACATCATAATTTCCAGGTTTGGCAAACATTAAACATTAAAACATTATACTACATTTTTTGACGTTTTACAGATCATTCAAGGACTCACTGAACCATTATGAAAATAATCACTGCTTGCAGCCCTATACTTGATAATCCAATATAATATAATAAAATGATTAAAAATGACCATAGCAATTTCACAGTGCACAAGGAAATGTCACAGAATTACAGGTTTGTATTGTGACCAGAGTAAAACGTAAAGCTATATTTTTACATTACAACGCCATTCAGGAGCAGATCCTCACAGTTGAGAGGAAAATATTAGTGAATAAAAACTTTTTTCAACGTTTTCAGCTCAATATAAAAAAAAACAGCAGCAACACAAATGAGACTAGCTGCGATAAACTGTTGCTTGAAAGCAGATAACACCCTGTTTTCTTACTTATTGCTCTTTTCTTTTCCCTCTTCCAGAAGCACACACTCTCACACACGTCGGCTATGTTCAGGATGATGATCTGCACCCTTGTCTTTCCTCCTTGAGTCAGCAACCGGCTCGGTCACTGAGGCGAGAGGAAACCTGTTGCTGGCGATGTACGCCCTGGCCACAGGGGAACTGGCCTGAACGCGGTGCATATGACAGACCAAACCAAACCAAGCTGCCTTGGAAACGAGCACAACTAGTGAAGGAGCAGCCTGTGAGTGAGAGTCTGCAGGTAAACACTTTCAAGACTCTGGGATGAATAACTGCAGTGTGATTTTGCCTTCAGCCACCATACTGTCATCTTGACTGATTTTAACACTAAGTATATTTATTGTTGTTAATTACACGATATGTAATTAGACAAAGGCTCCTGCAGGTAAGGTGATGAGATGGGAATTGTCCTTGGCTGCAGTGGTGCGTAACCCACACTAACTAGCTGTAATGACTCTTTTGCACCAGTAGGTGGGGATATTGTGCTGTATTGTATTTAAACCTCCTGTCTTTGTCTGCACCCATTTTTTTTCCCCTTTCCTTGCTTGTCTCCTCTTTCTCTTACACATTTTCTGTTACACACATACACCCACCTACTTCTTACTATGTACACATTGTGCCAGCACATACGCAAAGCTGTGGACACGCTTTAACACACAGCTATATGTTACAACGCGTTACTAGGTCAGGCCTCCAGAGGGATTATTATTCAATTACAAAATGAGGATCAGAAATGTCATAACACTGCTCTCTCTTCCAGGCTCTCCATCTTTATCGCTGCGGTGTCACAACTGTTCCCTTTTCTGGATCCTCTCATCCACTGCTCCCATCCTCCTTTTCATCTCCACATCCTCTCTTCATTTACACACACTGAGGCAGATGAATATCAGTTCTCTTAACCGTGGTTCTTTTTTTGGGCCATCAATCTTATCTATGCTTTCTATCCCCGCAGCTCAGATGTGAGATGACAGACTTTTGTCTTGCAGTGTTGCGAGAAGAGACAACACAGCTATGCTTCAAAGGGACTATATTTAGAGGGTGGTGGGGGGGGTGGTGATAGGAATGGGGAGGAAGTTTGAAATGGGGGGAGAGAGGTGAGGAGGGGCTGAGATAAAGAGGTACAATGTATGTGGAATAAAGAGAACAGTAAGGAGAAGACGAAAGTGTAGAAAAAAAGAGAGTGTGTTGAATACAAAAACGCGGTGAGGAGAATTCAGAGAGGTGTGTAGACAGTGAGAGAAATATAGCTGAGATGAGTGTGTGTGGTGGGGTAGGGGGTGGGGGGATTACAATGTGCAAGCTCAAGATTAAACTAACATCTGTTGAACTTTTTTTGTCTATTAAATAACATGTAAAATGTCAGCAAGTGGAAAAAGCCAGTGCTAACATTCTGATACTCCTTGTTGTGTCCAAAACAAGTGTGAACTGGTCGCGGCATCACCTTTAAAAATCTGAACTGCCATTTTTAAGTCTGTCGGCGTGTCTGCAATCAGGGTCCTATTTGACGGTACCCGCCGTCAGTCCACTCATACGTGTCATGATTTATCATCTATTTTCTACTAAATGGGAGCAAAATTTTTAAAAAAATGGAGCATCATGTGCTATTGAAGAAAACATGCAAGCAGTGATTGAGACCATTAACCCATGAAAATGTTTACTGACGGTATAAATAAAGTGAGAAATTACCATATAGACTTCAATTCAAAATGACACCTTTGCAGCCAGGGGAGTCTATGGTCCTAACACTGTTCAGTACTTAATTAATAATGATATTAAACGAAAAGAAAAAGGAATTTTGGACATAGTATTTTACTTCATATTGAGAAAAATGATATCATTATACCATTAAATAATAATAAATACTGATTATAAAATAGTTTAATACATTTCTGCTCTTCTAATAATACTGTAGTTTCAGAACAATTTGAACATGCAACCCCGTTGTTTCATTGTTTTGGCTATCACTCAGCCACACTAGATGTTGCTACTCAGCAGGGGGACCATTTCTTGCAAACATAATGTCAGCAATAGATGAAGCAGGAGAGTAAAAATAACTGTAGGAAAAGAGAAGGTAAGGTGCTGCAGAAGAGGAAAAAACAGAGGGGGAAAGAGACTAAAAGGGTGGGGTGAGAAGAAGAAGATGGTGGTTGAGAGGAGGCGGGGAGTCCCGCTAGGTGTATGCTGTTATATAAGCAGTCCACTTAGTGGGACAAGACAGAAAGGTTGCAGGGCAGATAGGAATGCGTGGAGTAGAGGAGAAGAGAAACAGAGGAAGGTAGTGTGATGAGATGTAATGACTTACAGTAGAGGGAAGTGGGGAATGGGAGGGAAAAGAAAATGCATTGAATGATGAAAACAATGAAGGGGATGGAACGAAAGGCAGAGGCTGAGGCAGAGACATAGTGTTCCCCAAGGGATGAACATGTATGTGGTAAAAGTGCATAAAAAAAAGACTGATGGCTCTCTTTCTCTCATTGTCTCTCTTTTCCTGCAGCCTCCGACTCTCCTCCTCCCTATGTGCTTGTGTGCATTGTATCTGTGGTGGTTTTGCTGTCTCATCATTATTCTCCTATGAGTGGGAGAGCATAGCTAGTTAGTAAAGCCTGCACAACCTGGTGAAGGCTGCCAGGGGAGGAAGAGAACACGTGGGGGGGAGGAAGAGGAAAAAAAAAAAAGCAGAGAGACAGAAAGGAAGAAGCAGTGAAGAAGACTGAGACAAAGATAGCAGTGCTGCACCTTTCACATCTGCACAAAAAAGAGTCAGAATACTGCCAGTCTCAATAAATAACAATGGTAACTTGCACAGATAGAACCCATGCGGTGCACTTTTTGTATTTATTTTTTATGTGGCCCATAGCATTAATTCTCAGTTATAAGTATTTTTTCTTTATACGTGTACATGGATGGACATGGAAAGTACAAATCCATAAGGTATTCCTCACAATTCCTGTTCCCCACATAACTACCACAGACTCCAAAAATCACCTGGAATAGAAAAATGGTTGTTTCTGAACAACACAGACCAACCTCGCATTAGAATATCATGGACATTATTGCTAGTGGCAGTATTATAATTTACATATCTATATATCAGCAAGTGCAAGAGCCTCACTTTTGGGGAATAACAATTTAAAGGCATGTTGGAAATTGAATGATAGACTGTTTGACATTGTGTGCTTCATTTGAGAAGATTTTCCTTCCAGATTTAATTTCTTGCAAATCCATGTACATCCAATGATTTCCTTCCCACTGGCTTCGTGCGTTTGAATATCTACAAAGCAATTATGAACAGAGCTTTTCTGTGTCAAAAAAGCACTGCACAGTCAGAATGATTTAATTGAAAGAATCGACTTCTGCATAAATGCTCTTGTCACTTCTCAGACTATTGCTCCTCTCTATACACCAACAGGAAGTAATCTATGTCTAATTAACAGTACAAGGTTGTTGTTGTGTGTGTGCAGTGGTTGGCATTATTTCTCACCAAAATGCCATTAAAGATTATTCTCTATTGCTTCCACTTAAAGGGTTGCAGGGGAAGCAAGAGGAAATCCAAGATGACTATGGGCAAGAGCCAGAGTTCACTGTGGACAAGTCACCAGCCAATCACAGGGCCAACATACAGAGTGAAAAAAAAAACATACACAACACGGTCAATGTTAATTTACCCTCCAATCAATATGAATCTTGAGTACATGGAGAAAACCTAAGCACACATATGCAAACTCCAGGTTCATTTGAACCAGTTGAACCAGCAATGTAAACAGAATGTAAGGCGCCAGTGCTAACACTACATCATCATCTTGCCTATTACAACAAATTCATTTCATCACACTTTTACATTAATGTCAAATTTTGTACAGATCTTGCTGTTTCACTGTGTTTCATTGTAGAAGCTTCTCTCAGTAAAGAAAAGGTCAGTGTGGCGTCGTCATCGATGACCTTAAAGGAATATTCTCCTTGGGGTAATCAACATCAGGCTCATCAGGCCGCCAGTGCACGAATTCTTGTGACATAAATGCTATTTACCAATCTTCTGTTTACCACCGGCAAGACTCATCCAATCAAGTCCCCAGGCAGCGACAAGCTAAGCTAGGCTGTTATTCCCCCCCCCCACCCCCCCCCACCCCCCCGTACCTCAGCACCAAAACTCATTACGTGTGCGTGCACCCCAAACGCACATGCATGTGTACAACCATCAGACGAGCAGACACATGCACGCGTGCAACAAACACACCCAATGCCCTGTGAGTCATCACTGATTGAGTTAACGGTGCAATTAACGGTGCAATTAATAATGTTTCGATCCAAAATGGAGCATTGAGGCTGAAACAAGTGCTGAGCCAGTCTGTGAGAAGAGCCAGACACTGCAGCTCTCCACTATTAGACCGCTGGGAGTCATCCACCACTTTCCTCCACAACCTCTGTCCTCTCTGGCCTCAGATAAATTGAGGAAGATTACAGTTTCATACTTACAGATCTCACAATAAACCTCTCCAGGGTTTATCCCTTGACCCTCCACCTTTACTTCCATGATTTAAAAAGTTCTGCCACATTTCTTTCCTTGCCTTTATGTATTTGGGAAATGCTTTGCTATAATGTTTTACTGTAATCCTTGCACATATCCTGACTTTAAATGCACCCTGTAGATCTATAGTGGCATCTGTTGATCACTACATCACCTACAGTGAACAGTATACTGCTGGAGTAATTACAAGTCCTGACTTGACAGCAATGACCTTTTCACACCAATCACTGCTAACCACAATTTATCAATTCAAAGAACTTACAGGTCAGTTCTCCGTTGCCATCATACCAACTGTGAACACGGCATGTTTTCTACTGCTTCTGTTCAGAGTGCAGTAAATGAAACTGCTTAAAGCTGTGGCTCATCAAAATTTAAAGCAAAAAACAGGAATGCTGCTGACCGTGATTAAATACTGAAAAACATACAAATTCTACTCGGCTGCTGAGAAATACTGACGGTTTCTGATGCGTTCACACTATATTTGTGTGCAGCGGAGAAGCTTTAACTGTTTTCTGCATAACACGAGGTCATGGATTTGGCTGCATTTGTTTGACTGTGAGCAACTGAAAAAGTAAAGGGGGAATGTGGAGGATATTCTCTGTGACGGTAGAAGGAGATGATTTGATTTTGGCAGTGATCCTAGTATGGATGCATTTTTTAAACAATTTGATAACCTTACATTATAGGGAAAGGTATTGACACTCATTGTGTTTCCATGCAGGCAGTGAGGAGCTTGCACAGAGCTCGCACCGAGGCCGGCTTGCGACGTCTAAACAGACCGTGGAACTCACCTTTCAACCGCATTGTCAGGGTATGATCATCAGACATTAAGAAGCTCAATTTGATGTGTATTTTAAAAGCCCAGTTTTAGTCAGACTGACACAAGGGCAAACATATTGACTGTGGGAAACCGATCTGCCTTTGGAGGTTTTGCACTCTCTGAGGGCTTTCTCTTATTGGAACACACAGAAAGTTACAGATTTGCGCTCTAAAGTGACATTTTCACTGATCTTTTATAATTAAAAAGATTTGCCTCCCTCTCTCTTAGTAGGACGTCACAGAGCGGGTTCAGCTTCCACCAGCTTGTGTGGCCAATTCTTGCCAAAGTGTGGACTGAGACATTGATCGTCTACTCACTATTTAACCCTGCGGCCTAGTTCTTTGGTGTGTCCGTTTCCCTCAGCCTCGGGCCCGAGCATGTCTTTAGTGGGTATGATAAAATTGGAGGTAAATTCCCCTATGAGAAAGACAGATTGCTGTTTTCATAACTGAGGTTATAAGTGGGGGAGGAAATAATCCCAGGGTGAGGAGGTCAAAGTAGGTCAAAAAATATATATATATAATAATCAGTGATTTTATGGCTGGTACAGGGGCTACCTGTCAGTTATTCTGATGAATGCTTTTGTTAACAAAACACCAGAAAATTGTAAGAGATCCCTATCACAGCCCAGGGGAACGTCTTTAAATGGCTTGCTTTGTCTAACCAGCAGCTCAAAAAATATTTAATTTACGATTCAGCGCAGAAAAACAACACAAAACTCATGGGAAGCAAGAAAATGATAAATGCTTTCAACCAGTAATTGCTTTTCATTTTTAAAATCCATTTGTCAACTTGCTGTCAGTATACATGAAATTAGGTTTTTTGTTTGCCAAAAATTGTCTTTGATTTTGTTAAAAAATAAATTAATACATTTTCTAAAGGATTGAGGAAGTAAGCAAAAATAAACTTGGAGGGAAAAAAACTGCTCATACATGCAACAATAAACAAACTCTCAGATATTGATCCAGTTTAAGCCAGTAACCAACATTTGGAATTAAACTTATCTTGACTGACATAATAATGGCAATAATGTCAGCTCCAGCTACTGTATGATTACATTTCCTTTAGTGACAGCTGCCAGGTTGTTCAGAAGAATTATGATCAAGCGTAAATTTCACTGATTAATCTATGTGACTGCAGATGCTCTTTACTTTCAAGACATCCACAGAGTACTGTTAAATATTAAACAGAAATATGGATGACACCATTGAATATTCAACTGTGGCTCAAATCCAGCGAGAGTCTTTGCATAAAATAAATATAATAGAGGCCACAAGGAATCTTTTTTTTTTTTTAACTTTTATTACAGTGGTATCTTTCCAAGTGCCACTTGGGAAGGTTTTTCTGGCTATAATTGGCCCATGGATTTAAGGCTTTGCAATAGTGTGGCAAATCGGAGTGGTGGCAGTGTGAATTACACTTAAGTGAGCACTCAAATCCAGCAATAAAAAGTCCCGTTACAATGACTTTAGTGCAAGTGAGATTTTGAAAATATCAAATAATATAAAAATTAAGATGGCGAGGAGAGGCATAAACACGAGAAATGAAAACCACAGCAACAAACTGGATGGACTGATCAAATGAACCAACGACGACACTGGGGAGCACAGAGAATAATACACTGGGATTATCAAACCCAGGCGAAACTAATAAGACACAGGTGAAACACATGAGGGTGGGGCAGACAATCAAATGCCAAGACAGGACAGGAAGTGAAACATAAGGGGAAAAACTACATAATAAAAAGAGTAAACAAGGAACAAAAACCCAAGGTAAAGAAAACTGAAAGAGCAACAAAGAGGTCAAACAGAATAGTACAATGAAAATCACCTGGAGAACCTGGGGGTCATAACAGTCTGACAGTGGTTTGAATATAATGGACTTTTGTTTATGTTTAAAAGATAAAGTGACATCATGTAGTATTTCAACCTTCGAATAATG
Source organism: Brachirus orientalis (assembly GCA_016785285.1). Lineage (NCBI taxonomy): Eukaryota > Metazoa > Chordata > Actinopteri > Pleuronectiformes > Soleidae > Brachirus > Brachirus orientalis. Next base: position 281,512 of record JAFBJR010000379.1, on the reverse strand, counting down.
TCTCCAAATATATTTTGAACTTATCGTCTACTTATATCAGTTTGATCGGTGCCCTTGTTAGAGTCTGAGAAGGTCTCCATCACCTGTGCTGGCACCGTGTAACTTTGGTTTCGAAAGTGAAACCAACTCCTACTGCTTCGGCTGCTTACTGAATATGTCACAGTGCTCCGAGCGAGCGAAGCTGCAGTACGTTTGGGGGGTGAAAGTTAGACGGGAGTTGCTCTTTCATTTGAAATGGAAGAGACGGCACAGATACCAAGGAGTGCGGCGATTTTGTCAGGGGAGTCAAAGAAAAAGTGGGAGAGTGATAGGATAAGATCCAGGACAAGGGTGAATACTGGTCCTACGTTCTCTCGCCGGCGTCAGCTGAGAGACGCCGAGGGATGTCGGAGTGATGGGGACCTGGCTCTAGTGTTGGACTAGTGAGTAGGCACCGTTTGCGTACAAACTAAACAGTGCGTTGGAACTGCTGTGTGTCAGGTGGCGTTATTGTAGTCACGTCGTTCAACGTTCATGTTCAGAATTCAGAGTTATTCACGTACTGGAGCGTTTTTTTTTTCTTCTTCCCCCTAGCTGCTAGTTATGGCTGACATATTTGTTAAAGACATGGCTCGATGTTGTCTGGTATCGTTGGTTTCTCAACAAATGCACATGTCACCACGGCGACAGACAGTGATGTTTTCCAACTTTGGGGGGGGGGTCCGGAGAACAAAAAGTGCATTCAGTCAATTTAAACAACAGTTTTAAGCAAATAAACACAGCAACAGAGTGAAATTTACATTTACAAACTAAACCTACTTTGCCCAATGACCTATGAATATGTAACCTGTGGTAACAGTGAAAAACTAAAGACTGTGCTCACTCTTCTGTCCAGGTGACTTCCCTGAGCGTGTGATTCTATCCCGCGACAGTCCTCAATAACAAGTGTTCATCCCTCTCAAGGTGAGGTTCTAATTGTCTCTCACCATTAAAGGCTTGATCGCCCACATCTGCTCTCCTACTCTGTCCATGAGCCCACTTCTCACTGATGACTCGCACCGAACCTTCTGCCTATCGCTCACTATTTGTCTGCTCTGCAGAAGCAGCTCCTGAGATAATGAAACACACAATTCATTCTCCTCCTTCCTTCATCTAGTGAAGCCACTGCTCCCACAAAGGTCACACATTTATACATGGAGATAACTGGCCAACTCCCCGTGGAAACTAATTGTCTGTTTTTGCTTAGGTAAGGCACAAACAAGATTGAAATTAATATGTTGGCTGAATGTGACACTGGGGGCAAATCTAAAGTTTGTGCTTTTCTTCATTAAGTAAACTGGCAGATCTCTTGAGAAACATCTTCTCACTTACAAGATATAAATAAACAATACATCACACATATATACACGAGTGAATGAGATTGCTATCAAAACAAACAGAAGATCAAATCTGAAGAAACAAATCAGCTATGCTGTGCTTACTTTAAAGGAGGAGTAACAGATGAGATAGAAGATGAACAGACAATTGAATACAGTGGGGGGAGGCAAAAAGGCTGAGCTGAACGTATGCATAAATGAGGTTTGTTCATTTCATTACTTCCATTTCTTTTGCTTATTTGGCCACTTTCCACCATACGTTATATGCAAAACTGAAAAGATAATTAAAAAAAAAAAAATCTCAAGGCAAAATCGTCAAACTTCAAGCTGCCGAGGCAACAGTTTTTCCACAAAAATAAATAAATCAGTACAACTTCTTTGAAAAAGTAACAGATGTATCATGTTTTGTTTGCTTTTCTGTTAAACATCTGGTAGTTACCTTCACCATATGGACAATTAACAAAGCAACATATCTTCAATGTGCACAAAAAATAATAATAATCTACTTCAGTAGGCTGTGTCATCGAGGACACAGCTTATTTTTCCCGCACACGTTTTCTTCTTAACCTGCTATAGCACATTTCTGGGTGAGCTGAGATGACTGAACTGAACAAACGGAACAATCAACGTCAAAACTTGCTTCTGCCTTAAATTTTTTCATCGCTTTCTCTAAAACTGGTTCATCGACCCAAAGTGGAAATGATACTTCCATATATTTCTAACCGGAGGTGAGGGCAACTTGCAGCGATTGTCACAAACCTGAAATATTGCCTGTGATGACAGGCCAATTTCGATTTTTTACAGTTATGTTACCACTTAACTGTAAAGGGTGCCGGACTTAAAGGGCGAGAGAGTCAGACAACAGGTACAGGCAGATAGCAGAGGAACAGAGACACACAATGATGCTCTCATCAAGATGAATTCTCTACAGAACACATGCTCAGTGATGGTGTCACGGAAACTAAGTGCTTATCTCGCCCATCGACAACAGTCTGTGCTCTGACACACACTCTCACTGGTCAAAAGGAAAGTTTAATTTCAGGCTCCAGTCTATTTAGTTTTTTTTGTTCTTGTTCTTTTTAACCACTGGGAATATGTTTAATTGCTATTTACTTCCAGGTCAAATGACTCTGCAGTGCTTGAGGGGGTTTTAATCAGCTTCAGCCACCATCAACACTAGTAGGAATGCAAAAACCATCCTCGTCTGTTTCATTCCAGCATCATTTGCCTTGCAATGTTCAGAAGTGCATTTATCTTTGAGCTGTTAGCGTTGCTGTTTTTGGTCAACCTTATATTTTACAACTTGGGACAGTGCTCGATATGTTACTTCATCTTATCGGCGAGTTAAGTTCCCCTCTGAGTTTAAACAAGAGACCAAAATATAAAATACAAAATACAAAATAGTTAAGACTGGGCCATTGTTACTGAGCTCCATTGTGATATTATATTTCAGCAGGGGTGAATAAACACAGTCGGTGGCCAGACCAACAACTGACAATGGGAATGGTGTTAAATGATAAATAGTTCATCCAAGTAAAAAAATAAAAAAAATCCTGGGTATACCGAGTAATTTTAGAGTGAAAGATACAAGAGGGTTCACACGTATCATAGATATCGGGTCCTAAAAGTAAAGGGATAAATATGGCATCTGATTTACAGGAGACTTATAAATAAATATCATGAAGCCACGGAGAGGCTCATGAACTTTTAGACAAGAGTGCCATGCACTTTTATTATCTTAATAAAGTGCAGTGTGCAAGCTTTGAAGCTCTGTATGTAAGGGACTCTCTTTTCTCACAGGAAGTCAACCACAGTAGGGTGTTCATTTAAAAAGAAAAGTCCAGCTTTAAGCCTCCAGTCTGGGTTGGCACACATATCCCTCCCTCTACAAGCACGAAGGAGATGAAGAAGAACAAAGACAGGGGAGAGAGGGAGTAGAGCGGAGGTGGAAAGAAGAAAGAAATATGAAGGAAAGTAGTTCTGGGTCAGATTAAGACTGGATGATATTAAGGCAGCGCCAGCCTAACGGATGCCAAGAAGAATAATTTGTTCTTTCATCTGTAAGCCATGAAAATGGCATAGTTTCATGAAGGTGTGTAACCCTACGTGAGACCCCCATACCAACTCAAGTTCACTTTTAAAATCATAAAAGAAACCTCTTAGAAAAGTGAACACATTTCTAATTATGGTCAACTTCCCTCTTAACATTTTTGGGATGATGTCACATACAAATTGTGACATCTCCAGAGGAAAAAAGACATTAAGGGTCACACATCCACAAACACTTCCTAGCAGGTCCCCAATAAATAATTCACCCCTTTCCCTCAAAATAACCCATGGCCCTTTTAAAATATATTCTCTTTTCTTTACGCAAACAGCCCCCTCCAGCTCGCTCTGCAGAGTGGTCATGGAGTAATTATTTACACATTCTTCCAGAGAGCACTGATAAGAGCCCGTATGGGACGAGAGAGCAGCTTGAGGCAGGTGAGAAGCGTCTGCTCAGGTAGCAGTGCAATCTGTGTCCCATTAGCAGGCGATGCGAGCAGGCATGTTCAAAGTAACACCCCGGGTACGATAGATGTTTCTCTTCTGAATAATTGACATCATTTTTTTTCCCCCCTTCATTCTTCTTTCGTCTCCTCTGCATCACCTGCGCAGTTCACCTCCTTCTATTATTCTTTTTCTCCCCCCACTTCCTATCTCCCTGGTCTTCTTTCATACCATCCTCGCCTACAGCTCTATCGTGCCTCTTCCCTTCCATCACTTTTCTTGTTGCAGGGCTATGGATTGTGAAGGATGCTGTTACATATAGGCACTTATGTAACCCAGTAGGAAAAGAGGGGAAAGCACTTCTCAAAGCCAATTTGTGTGAGACATCCTTGTAGAGGCGATGCATCTCCGCATGTTTCCTTCTTCAGGACCATTTTTAAACACGTCCACTTCTACTTGGTAACGACTGCAGACTAGGAAGGGTGAGTGAAAGTGGGATTGCAGGGGGCTGGAATGCCACATATGCTTCCTGTTTAAACACGTACAGTGGATTGCGAGTGGACAATGGAGACCCTTCAATACTGGACAGGCTCAGACGAAGCTTCGCAGGGATGAACACGGAGAGCAGAACACCTACTCTCTCAACAGCCACAATAGCCACTCCTGAACATGTAAAAGCCCAAATCCAAAACATGTTTATGATGCACAATAAATTACCCTGAGGAACCAAATCAAATTCATCCATTCATCCCTTCACTCAACACCCCCCACTCCACACACACACACACACACACACACAATAGTGTGATAGTGTGTGGTGCAGCATCTGGCTTTTTTAATGAATGCCACCTCATGAAATCTCCTAATGGAATTGCCTTGCTTCTTGGAGTTCAGTGCTGTGACACTGGCTCTGCAGTGGCCAGAAGATTACTAGAAAGATTAAAAGATGGAGTAAACCAGATACTTCATATGACAAGCATCAAGGTATGGAGATCACACATTAGATAATTAGTGCAAAAAAAAAAAAAAAGAAAGAAAGAAAGAATCTCACTCTCTGTCTCACTTCAGTTCAGTGGGGATTTAGAATTGGTGAACAGCAGATCCCCGTCTGGTGTGCTGTTGGAGAATAAGATCTGTGCGGTGTATGTTATGTCTGTAGAATAATAATAATAATATTCAATTTCTGGACACAGTTATGAAACTAAATCCAGCTGCATAGGTAACAGTTCTTCATGCAGGTAGATTTGGTAACAACGCAGCATCAACGCACGTACACGTCCAATCATTCACAAATTCACAGAAAGAACCCCCCCCCCCCCCCACACACACTTTCTTCATCACTCCAAAACAAACACTCTCACACTCCACTACACATGCATGCATCATGCCCCTCTCTCGTTGTTTCAGTTCACCTTTGCCTCTTCTATTTTTTTTTTCCCCCTCCACTTTGCTTCACTCCACAGTATCTTTCTAGCTATCACGTCGTTATCTCGCCTTCCATTTCTTTCCCTCTCAAGGCGGCCCAACGGAGGGCTTATGCCCTTTCATAATTCATGGAGTTGTTCTTATGGCTCAGGCAGCCATGTCGGATGTGAATCTGGGCGCCTCAAAGGCTCAGTCAGCATACACCACCTCAGCCAGAAGGGTTACTGCTCGAGCTACTCTGTTCGGGTACCACACAGGACAGAATCAACACGCTTACTGCATAAAAGCCAATATGGAGTGCTTTTTTTGCCCAAAAAGTAGTATATTTAGAATTCTGCACACTTTTTCAGTATTCAGCTATACAGTGAATATAATAAGTAAAAATGAACCCTAATTCATTTTGTTAATCCAAGCCAAACATATTAGGAGGTAAGCTTCGATAATCACTCCAAGGCCGACATTAGCATTAAGCATCTTTATGATTTCTGATCATGCAGAATGTCGCATCAAATTAATTCATTTCGTTTTTTTTGCAAATCCACAGATGTTGCTCTAACCAAATGAAAATGCAACGTAATGATTTGATATTAGTGTAAAGAAAAAAAAAAAAACATTTTACACATCACACGCACGTTAAAAAAAAAAAACACTTTTTTTTTTTCAACTAATCAAACAGCATGACACACACAGCGTGCCCTCAATGTAAAATGATAAATTTAATGGTCATTTGATTGGGAGCTGATTTAAGCTGCGGGGCGCTGGGTCCTTATTGTTTGGATGTGTGAGTAATAAGGTCCATGTGGTGAGAAAACAGTGGCTGAGAGTCTCTGCTCAACAGGCAGCTGAATTAGTGAGTAGACTAAGTGCAGTCAGAGTGGATAAAACTCTCTCACACACACACACACTGTACAATCCTATTAAATACACAGGTTCCTCCACTGCTAAGCACTCACAGCTGGGTTTTTCTTTTCTTACACACTCAACCCAGATGAGTGACAGCTTTATGAACACATTCTGAAGAAAAAAACACGCTCACACAAGCGCGTACACTAAACACACACACACACACACACTGTAGCAACCCACAATGTACGTACTCGCTCTCACACACAGAACAAAAAGCAGACTCGTTGGCCACTTTAATCGATGTTAATCACCGCAGACCCGCGTCACTGTCAACGCCGTGACAACGTTGGTCTGACAAAAAAAACGACTGGAAAGAAAGATGAAGGGGAAAAAAGACAGTGGGAGAGAAGAACAGACAGACTGGGTGGAGCAGGGTGGAGAGAGCGCATGAATGTGAAATGGTATCCAAAAATATACGCTGCCCACGGAGCGGTGATCCCATTGCAGGTTTGATGTACTTTATCTTGTTTTTCAAGGTCTGCTCCTTCGGTCCACGCGGCTGAGCCTCAGTGGGAGATGTGGACGGGCCAGACTCACGCCGACAGGGTTTAATTTCAGCCAAGGGGCCTGGAGGATGGAGACGGAGAGGGCACAGAGACAGAGGATGCAAAAGGTAGCTGGGCAGAAAGATAGGGAATGAGGATAGGAAAAGAGGAGATGACGGAATGCAGAGCAGAAGATAAGAATTGTGTCGAATGGAGGAAGTGCGCCCAGGTACGCCGATATTGGAGAGGTGATACCGTTTAAGCAAGGCAGAAGAAAGGGATGCAAAAATGAGGGGAAGCAGCGGAGGGAGTACTGAAAGATGAGAGGAGAGATTATTTGTGATGTACAGTATGCTGTGTAAATAAGTTGTGACAAAGGGGTGGGTCTGCTGAAAGCGCAGCGAATGTGGGGGGTAAAAAATATTGAATGAAAATGACTGTTTTGAAGTTGGAGCACAGACCAGTGGAGGCCAAGGTGAAGAGAGACTGGTGGCGAGAGCAGACTGGGGGCAGAAAGTAAGAGACAGATAGTGTTTATCAATATGTAATGGAGTACAAATGTGGGTGCTATGAAATCGGCTTTGGCCTTCATGGTTTAACCAAAACTTTAGAGCAAAGCTTAGCCGTTGTGCAGGCAGACGGTGGCAGCACAGACAGAATAGTAATGTCTGCGAGTGGTGATTAGAATTTTAGATAGAGACAGGCAGGCTGCTTTGCCATGATTCCTGGGCCTAATGCTGGCAGCCTCTGTAGAGAGGCAAACAGCGGCTGTGAATGTGACCTTAGGTGTGCAAAGATAGAATACTCTAACAGCTTTACGTATTGTGTGTGTGTGTGTGTGTGTGTGTGTGTGTAGTTGTATACGTTAACTCTTTAGGACTTTTTCTGGCATAAACACTCATGGAGACAAAAACCTGGTCCCAGAAAGTCAAAACCTCAACTGAACTGGTTAAGTTTAGGGCTTAAGACTTGTATGTGGTTAGTTTAAAGTTAGGTTTAGGCATTACCTTAACTGTTACCAGGTAATGCCTAAACCTAACTTTAATTCACCTGTGTGTGTGTGTGTGTGTGTTCTCTTGTATGGATATCTTTTTGAGGACCAAAAAGACTTACAAACCTAAGGGAGTGAGGACATTTTGGCCGGCCCTCACATTCTCCCAGGGCTTTTTGAGGGTTAAGGCTCCGTTTTAGAGTTAGGATTAGAATTGAGTTTAGGTTAGGGTTAAGTTTAGGGTTAGGGTTAGGCATTTAGTTGTGATGGTTAAGGTTAGGGTATGTCTTTGAGTCTCTTCGACTCACTCTGAATGCTGTGCAAATATGTGTGTGTACTACTGAAGCATGACCAAGAAAGATGATGCAAACATATTTAAAATGCATGTCATTCGTAAACACATGCTGTTCACAGTGACAAAGCAAACACTGAATTAATTGCTGACCTGTGCACAGACTCCACATCATATTAAGCACAAATGGACACACAAACTCACACACTTCACATGCTGTTTCTGTGACGTGTGTCCGTCTGGCTGAAAACTGACAGCTGTCGGTATGGAGGGATCAGCAGGAGGAGGAGAGGGAGGGAGAGGTGAGTGTTGTCAAGGTAGCGATGACAGAAAGAAGCAGATGGAGGAACAGAGATCAGGAGAGGATGAACAGAGAGGAGGAGAATGAATGAAAAGAAAAGCAGAACAGAAGCAAAGAGGGTGGAGAAAGGAAAAAAAAAGTGGGGGAAAGGAAGAAAGAGATAAGAGGATAACCTCCTCTTTTTCTGTCAGTCTTTACGATCGCCTACTCCTCGTGTCCTTTCTATCAGCGACTCGGTAACCTTCAGCACAAGACCCAAGTAGAGATGATGAATTGAGACAGAGAGCAGAGAAAGGACGGAGATTAGCAAACATGGACAGATGATGAAAAATGACAAACACAGAGGGTGAGAGAAGAGAAGGGAGGAGGCGGAGGCGGAGGCGGAGGAGGAGAAGAGGAGGAGAAAGTAAAAAGTGCAGGGAGGAAAGGTGACATTGGGGGAGGAGTGCAGAGGAGAACAAGCCGCTGGCTTTTAGCTGGAGGATGGCCACAGGATGACATGGAGGAACGAACTTTGGCTGCTCCTGCTAGGAGGTTCCACACACACACACACACACACACACCGAAATGCACAAGCACATACAGACACATGGACTGACAGCTCTGTAGACACACTTACACACATACGTATAAATAAGCACCTGACTGGTGCTGCATACCTATGCCTCCTAACCTGTGGGGATAACCGCTCTACCTCCTTCCACCTCTAGTCTAGTTTGTGCAATGGCCTGATAACCTTCATGGAAACAAGGCTACACACACACACACACATGGTGACAGCAGTGCTGCAAACCTGCAAAAATGATAACTTTGTTTCGGGGGTTTAGAGAGGTAGCTGCCAGTTTATTACAATACAGATATGATTATTGGGATGATTTCACTTGTTGCAATTTTAGCCACATTAACACATTATCAGACAGAGACAGAGTTTTATTTTAGTGTTATTTTTATAACCAGGCAGTTATTGCAGGGCTTACAAAGGCAAATCAGCTTGCTAATATATTCAAATGATATTGGCCTTTAATTAAATATCAGGTGTCAGCCAGTCACTATTATAAAATAAAATAGTGGAGCTTCAACCAGAAATAGATTATAAAAACTCCAGTGATATTTACTTTACTTTCATTCATCCATCTAATATATTTTGTGAATTTATTATTCATTTAAAAGCAGAGATGTATCCCAGATTTGACAGTGGCTTTGCAGGATCCTGCTGATTCTCAATTAACTTCATTAGCAGCAAGTGATTTTAATTTAGCGGCAGGGCTAAAATGAGGGCCCATCACAATAAATACCTTTACTACAGCTCTGTGTCACTTTTTATGAACCTGTTTTTAATAAATAAAAATTCTTACTTGATTAAATCTGTAGTGTACCGTTTCCACCATCAGATTATGGACAAAGTTTAAATCACATAAACTACTAAAACTGGAATAAAATGTAACAATATTTTACACTTTTTTTGCACAACTTATCTTTCCTGTATATCTTAGTTCTGACTTCTGTTTCAAACTCACAAAGAACAAGACAACAAACAAACTAGTGCTGAAACAACTGTTGAATAATTGATGAGCCGACTGACAGAAAAGTAATTGACAACAGTTGCGATAATTGGAATCATTAATCAAGCTGGAACCAGCAAATGTTTTACTAAAGATTTGCTTCTTTTGTAGGGTTTTATATAACTGAAAAGCTGAATGGTTAAAGGTTTTGCTATCTGAAGACGTTTCTTCAGGAAACTGCAATGGTCATTACATCTGATTACCTTTTATTGGCAAAGAAATGGATTGAATAATGAATTAAGAGAAGAAAATCAAACAAAAAGTGCATCATGAATCCGAACCAGTGGTTATTCAAACCACAATTCCAGTAACCAAAGATCAGGGAGAAAAAGGTAGAATAAAGGACAGCGAGTAAAAACAGGTGGAGGAACAGGGCAAGCTGTCCTACTGAAGCAAGAACACAAGAGAGAAGAGACGGAGAGAAAATGGTAGAGGAGGGAAGAAAAACAACCTAATGAAAGCAGGGGTGAGTCATTCACTGATGAAAAGAGCACTGATGAAAATACCCCTAACTTCTGCTGTGGATATGCCCGTCACCCACACTACCCCCCGAATGCTGCTGGCTACATTTTCATTTGAAAACTCCAAGAAAGACTGAGATTTAGTGTGGACCAAGTGGCAACCGGTGTGTGACATCTCCCATAAGACTCTGGACTCTTTTTGCAACCCGAAATTCACAGATATCACCTGCAACCAGACTCCTATTGGATGATACTAACTGTCAGTCACACAGGTGTCCACTCATATGTGCTGTGATTCACTGTCTGTTTTACTCTAAACGGGAAAAGAAGTTAAAAAAATTGACATTGTGTGTTATTGAAGAAGACCTGAGACTAGTGACTGAGACCATGAACTCTTCAGGAAAATGTTTAGTGACATTGTAAATCAATTTCCCCAACCCCCCCCCCATTTCGATTCACGTCGTGTTATCTTTTGAAAACCACTTTTGTCACCACTCAGTGGTTATTCAGTACATACTTCTGGATTGGCTTTCTCTGGCAAACAAGAAAACTATACTCACCTCTGACATATACGATCTATGGTATGGACAGGCAAAAACCTTCAGAAATGATGACGCAGTTAATTGCATTCACTGTGTGACTGGTTATGTTATCAGCTGCGACTACAACGCGCCATTAAAACTTATATTCAGTGTCACTTACACCTCATTGCCAGTCTAATAATAAATAAACACTTACTTTTCACCATTGTTGTTATTCATTAGTTGTATTTTCTTAAACTATAAGCAAACAACTGCAGAGGTGAGAATAAACTTCCTATTTACACTGGCACGCACATGCCAAGTGTGCCTGAATGGTCACATGATACACGTTTTTAGGCATGTTAGTATGGACACAGATTAATTCCGGTACAGAGCTGAGACACTCCTCTGGACACAGATCCCTTATATTTAGTATGGGTGAAGCTAAAAATGCCATTGCTATAATGCTTTGCTTGGCCACTGACCCCAACACTAACCTTAACCAAAACCAAGTCTTAACCCCGAAATGGCCTTTTCACTTTCAAGACGGGGAACTGCATCCCCATCCTAAAGCTTTAACTTTAAATCCACACGATACAGCGATACACAAATACACTAGTTCACACACAAAACAACTGAGTGCCCTTTACCTCTCCCTTGAAGCGAAGCATAAATGAGTGGAGTGACAGACACATAGAGCCGATGGGCCACTTCCCCAGAGAGAGGAAACGCACTCATCTGTACTGATCTTAAAACAACAAACTGCCTCCCTTCCTCGCTCACTTTTTTTCCCCCCTCTCCATCTCTCCCTTCATCTCTTTCACCCTGACTTTCAACCTGCCCTCTGGCACCTCTCCTTGCCTCCTCGCATATCACGACCCCGTCCCCACTTCACCGCCGCTCATTCATTTTCATTGGCCTGTTTCTTCTTTGTTTGTGTTTCTTATGATTGCTTGGTTTTGACATGTTCTTTTCTTCTTCTTCTGCTTTTCTCTACTACTGCAACCTGACACCCGTCTTCAGTTCCTCATCAGTCAACGTTGCTCGCTCCAACATTCATCTCCCACTCGCACTCATTTGAATGTCACATTTATGTCTCATAAATATCCCAGAAGCATCTCTGGCCCTCCTCTTAGTTTCGTGTTCAATCTGCTTTTCGTCCTCTTTCCTTTTTCTTTTCCACTCTTTACTGGAGGTGAACAATACATAATTGCAAATGCAGATTATAAACTGAACATCAGGTCTGTATCTACGGTTTATGCAGATTGAATACATTTATGAAAATATTACATTCCTAATATACTTAACAGCAACAGAAAATGCTCAGATATCATAATCACTTTTACACTAGTCGTATATCTACCATAATGGCTGCAGTCAGTCAGTTGTATTTCATTTCAAGCATCATAAGTTGGTGGTGATAATGTTTTGACATCTGACTGACAAGCACTAATGGCGCTTTTGACAGGTCAGCACTGTTGCTGCTACATTAACTTCGGTGAGTAGAGGTCTGCCTAAAATCATACTACACGCTTCTACTGGACCGCTTCCAACAACTGTCTTGATAAATAAAATATAAATGAGCTGGATCTTGACAGTTGCAATGACGAATCAGACTCATATAACCTATTTTTGAGAAGTAAAGACCTTCTGAGTTTAATATACATATAGAACATGTTCCGGCACATGCGGGCCTCTCCTGCGAAGCCACACAGCTACTATGCCTCTATTTGGATGACGGGCGGTTCAAAGTTCAGAGTACATATACAATCAAATGTTTATGTGTGTTGTATAATTCTGACGTGTGCCATTATTACGTTTAACCAGTAATAATTGTGGACTAATTGACGCTTGTATGTGGTACAATGGGTGTGAAACGTTATTTTGCTAGTACTTGTCTGCAAGGACTAGTGACAAGAAACTGATTCTGATTCTGATGTACAGTAAACACAACTTATATATATATATATATATATATATATATATATATATATATTCACCGCAATGCTGAACTACAATGGCAATTAGTAAAGCACAAACTTAATATGTCAAGTTTCTTTATTGAATCTCAATCCTGAGAAAAATGATGAAAACGTCTCATAAAATGATTAAACATTCCTCCTGCTCTTATATTACACTTTCTATTAAAAACGGAAAGACAAGGAGAAATAGTTTACATTTACAAGCCCATAGCTTTGATTGATATTTCATCACTTTGAGGAATTGATGCAACTGTAGCTGCTGTGCACCCTCATTCATTTACAATTATGCTTCTTCTACTGTTGAAATGTAAAAAAAAAAAAAAAAAAAAAAAGAAAAAAGGCCAATAAATTGATTTTTTCAAAGCAATAGCCAGCTGTGCACCATTTACACACGTTAACTAAGACGCTAACACGTGCTGGTCTGAAACTGATTGAGGCAAAGTAATGTGATCAGATTACATTATAGAATCACCAGTCTGTTTTTTCCTAAATCTAATCAAAACAAAGTGGTGATTCATCCTCAACAAAGGCATGTTTGGACATGTGTACATCAGTATGCATACAGCATATTAATCAGACCACAGTCATCAAGCCATGAAGTCTAAAATCATGTTGCTGCAGCTGAGTAAACAAACAATTGTCAGGGAAGTTTAGGATTTTCAGTGGATGCCAAGTTACACCTCCATGAAGCTGTTACAAATATGAGAGCATGATTTCATATTTGGAGATTGTACTTTTTGTATGTGACGAACCTAACATAAAACTATTTTTTTTTGTTCTGCCCTGGCCCTATCTACAGTATCTTGCCATCTTCCCCATCACCTTCTCCTCACTTAACTCCTGCTGCCCTATTTCACTTAAGAATCAATTTAGGACAGAGGTTCTCTGCCAGTGCCCTGAGTTTTCAATGTTTTCCAGTCAACCTTTAAAATGGTGCTCAGGCAATTTCCACAAGCCTGATTCCCATCTACACTCCAGATGAGCGAGGGAGTTTTTCACTGCTCCATGACACCACAGAGATGCCACTGACGCAGTCCAGCGTTTGACATATGAGCCAGCAAATTGACTTCTCTGCACATTGCAAAAAAAAAAGACAAAGGCAAAACAAAACAAATCTCTCTCAACTAAACGCTGAATGAATTGGCGCAACAGGGCGCACAGGCTTTTACAAATGAGTCGACTCCACCTAATTGCTCACGCCATCCTTTTCTCTCCCTCTCCTCTCTCCTCTATAGGCGATTTTCCTGTTTCTTGTGGCTTGTGCCCCAGACGCACATTGACCCACGAGCTCCGGACCCAGTTGGGGGCCTTGTTCCTCTGCTTCGCCTCGCTGCACATGACTGACGTTCTCTTACAGGAGGAGGGGGAGGTAGGAGGGATACAGGAAGGAGGGATAGAGGGGGGGAATGAGAGTCAGTCAGTCAGTGGAAAACAACAAAGCTGTTCAGGGAGGAGGGAGACAAGGCTGAATGTGATTCATGATCAATGGTGCTTCTCCAATTACATTCCAATTAAAGGAGAGTCTCAGGCGCGGCTCTACTACATTGCACCGCGCAAGAGCCTTTGACAGGCTTGTATGCTATTCCCATAACAATGGCCATTTATGCTGGGGCCTGCTCTCTGCCTCACACACCAATGCACTGCATTCACCCACACATGCGCAGGTTTGTTTACCCGTTCTTCTTAGGACATTCCATTGACTTTCACTCATTTGGAAATCCTAAACAAAGCGTTATGCTTAACCTTAACCATAACCAGTTAATGCCTAACTCGAACTTTAACCTAACCACAACTCAAATCTCAGTCCTAAATTTAACCAGTACTTCAGAAATGAGGTTCTGCCTCATTAGGACCAGGTTTTTGTCTCCATGAGGACTACTGGTCCTGACAAGGTCAGTGTTTATGCCAGAAAAGGTCCAAAAGAAGTGACAACAACAACAACAACAACACACAGACACCTCTTTTAACTATCTGCCGACAAATATTTAAAGTGTATGTGTGTGTGTGTGTGTGTGGAAAAAACCGCCCCTGCCACCAAAATAAATGTCCGTTTATTACAGTCACATTAAGAGCAGTTCAAAGGGCTAATGCCCACTATTACATCAACGCTGGTTTAACACCGGCTCACACTCAACAGTCAATAAAGAGCAAGGGAGATGGAAGAAGAGCAGTGTACCAGAACCACTGGAGATAGAGACAGTGTGAGGAAAGAGGGAGGACGGAGGGGAGATGACTGAAGGGGATGGCTAACATGGAGTGGATAGAAACAATTTAAATGATTCCAATTACACTTGCGTGAATGATTAGTTGGTTACACTGAATAGAATAGGGCTGACAATGCAAATCACAATGGGAATCAATCTATTAATAGTGTGAAATGAATCATGTCAAGTGATTTGTCTAAACTAAAGGACATAATAAAAGAGACACATAAAGAACGAGGAAACAACAGTGGACGAACTGAGAACAAAGGCATAAACAACTCGTTCTGCGCCCTGAGGAAAAAGAGAAACACTGTAGCACTATGATACACAGCCAGTGTTGTGTATCAGCCCTCTGTACTTTTGTGAGCAAAATGCATTTTTAACAAGGGTCAAGATGTCAGGTACTAATGCTGAGCATCACGTTTTTCATATTTTTAGGCTCAATACTGTTATCTGACAATCTAGGCCTTGAATGTAAGCTTGACCCTGAACATTCAAATGGCAAATCAGGCATTTGTAAAGAGAAAAGAAATTATTTACAAAATAATTAAATTCCACTTAAAGGCTCCTCAGGTTATTAACAAGGGATGGGGAAAGAAAAAGATTGAAGCTATGAATATATTTCAAAATCCTTCTTCCTTTCACACATGGTAGCGACTAATTATTATTTTGATTTAATTTAATCCAATTGTTGGATCAACCAATGATTGATAAGTCAATCAAATGTAATACAAGACTGAAAAAAAAATCAGAGGGGAGGAGATAGAGTAAATAACTATTTGATGATAAAAGCAGAGTTTGAAGAGTTAGAGCCATGACGCATTTTGATTGTTATGGATTCTCAATTGATTGAAAGGTATTAATTGAATTATCAAATAACATATTTTTTTAGGTGCACTGAAACTATCATATTCTTAACTTAACCCATGAATTAAAAATAAATAGCAGGCGATATGCAGTGACACACAGAAATTGTAATTTAGTACTTGAATATTGTTGGATTGGAGGAAAAGTTCTGCCTGACTCACAGCTGAGCCGCTGATTAATATCTAACTAATTGTGCCACTTGGATGGATTAATGATGAAATAAAATGCAAACCAAGCAACAACAGCAATGGGAAATGTGTAAAACCTATAATCATTCACAACAAAGATGGATGGCTTAGTCATCACCCTACGCTTTCTCACTCTCAGAAAAACAGCGTCCTGGCAGAACGGCACCGCGTGTGCACCGATCTTGTATTTAACAGCACAGTTAATTATTCAGTGTTACATGCGACAATGCATTATTAACATGAGTCAGTGTTCTCTGGCCTACTGAGGCATTTGGCTCAAACTGAACAGTTATTACTGTTGAGAAACGTGGACAGAGCCAGAGTTGGGAGGATTTTGCAGCCAGTTTCAGCCAGTTGGCTGCAGTTTGAGGCTCATATTGATTTGTGAGAAAGTTAGGAGAATTCTGACAACCCCAGTGTAAAACCAGTTCGATCAGTTTCCTTCCTTCCCTGCTGCCCCTGGACCTTGAACCACCCAGGTCCACAGCTGAAAGCAAGGTGAACATGTTCCCCTCTGTAGAGCCTTAGATGTCAAAAAACAAGTGCCAATCTCTACCAACCCACAAAATAATCTGTATTCAAAACTGCCGTGTGTAACTTTTGGAGGTTTTGGTTGTTGTTGTCGTTATTATTCTGCCACCGTTTGGTCTTGGTGAACAGAAACAATGGAACATTATTTGTATGCTGTGTCCTTCACCTGAAACCAGACTGTGTCAGGCAAAACTATCAGACCTGACTGGTGAGTGTTTGACTGTATACTTGGGGTGGGGGCAAGAAGTGTTAATTCTGTCAAAATGCTGAAGGACCAGGTTTTTGGATCTTTTTTTGGAGGCTTCTTTTTGTTATACTCCAAACTGACGCCACCGTCTCACAGTACTAGCCCAGTGTTGTCATTGGCAACTTCCTGATAAATATATATATATATATATTTAGAAACACAGAGTGAGTCTTGTGGAGCAGGTTTAATCAACATTGTGAACCCATTTGGCAATAGTCTGAATCTAACAGAGATTTGTTTCAATTTAAAAGTTACACACTACAGATTTAACCTGTAGGATAATAATCTGCAGGTAAATCTTGACAGATAATTGTAAAGCATTAACATGGGATTAACAGGGGATAACAGATCTCTAAGGCTCATACGTATGCAGCTAAAGGTAATAGAGGTGCTTTGTTCTTACAATCTCCAGACGAATAGGCACTGCGTGTTGCAAACTGATTCATGAATTAAAAACCAACCTACTTAATATGGTAATTGTGTCCTTTTTAAATGAATAATCCATCATTTTCTGTCCATTGGTTAGAACTGTGTTCGTGTAGCCTGAAATAATTATTAAACAGCATTAATTATGCATCTGCTATTGCTTTATTTGTTTCCCCATGTCTGCAGGTGCCTCTTTATTTCCCCCCCCACCCCCAATCCTTTTCTCCTGCTCCCGCTCTTCCTCTATGCTCTCCTTAAATTAAATTAAATTCATTTGCCTTGAACACAAATTGCTTGGTTGGCATGACATACATTTGTGTAGCCAAAATGTGAACACAAACAAAACAAATTGAGCAAGGAAACAATAAGTGTGAACAATGAGCGGTGATTATAAAGCAGAATTAAACCAGTAATCCTGTGAATGTGGATAGAACAATTAGAGAGTGAGAGGAGTTTTGACAAGCAGGTGGGTTTTTTTCTGCCACCCCTGCTGTTTTCAGGGTTATGACAGGTGGCGACAGGCTTTCTGCGCATCTCAGTGTCACTCTCTAGAGGGGTTCTGGAATTATTGCTACACCCATGTTCCCACTTACTGGCAGTCTGTGCTCAGCCAGTGTTCTCTAGTGTGGGGCAAATCGTGCTTCCCTGACAGAGACAAACAACTACGCCCACGTTCTAACGGGTACATGTAAAAAACAGCGACACTACAATTCAGCACAGAGAACAATGGATGAGGTGCATGTAAACATGGCAGCCTCTTCAGTTTGCCACAATCCCACAATGCAATTTGCACCCCACGCACTAACATTCTTTGCAAATAATTACCTGTTGTACCAAAGCTGTCCAAGCAGGTGTGTTTTGTGTGTGTGTGTGTTCCAGATGTTACTCACACTGTGGGGACCTATCTCTGTTTACACAGTGACACTATGGGGACTTGTCTTCCTTATGGGGACAAAAAGCAAGACATGTTGTATGAATGTAGAATGAGGTTATTGTAAGGTTAAGGTTAGGGTTAGGCCAGTAGTGAATAGTAATGTGTCAAGAAAATGAATACAAGTTAATGTAAGTCTTCTGAAATCATGGAAACCAGACTCTGTGTGTGTGTGTGTATGTGTGTATGCACATACAAACACAGAAAAAACAAAGCTCTTAGAAGCAGAGAGAGAGAGAGAGAGAGAGAGAGAGAGAGATGTGTGAGCACACTTTAAGCATAATGCTGAAAGCAGCAAAAAGAGGGAGGAAAAAGAAACTGCACACAATTAGGGGGGCAAATGGACATTTTAAGTTGCATTCAACACTGCAATCTGTTCCACTTGCTGACAGTCCACACTACAGCAGTCACTCACTGCAGACAACACTGCTGAGGAGATTAGTGCACTGAAGTCACTTCCCACTAACAAGAAGCAGATATTTTATTCCTTTCTGAGGGGGTATGGTGACGCTAAAGAAAAACTACATTGATCTGAGTTTGCTTTTTATTACCTCTCAGACTATCGATTTTTTTTTTTTTTTTTTGTCCATGTGGTGTTTCCCTGTGTCTCCATCTTAGCTGTGTCTAGGTTAATTGGTGGCACTACATTGTTGAGGTACTTCACTCTGTCCCTCATAAATGCCTGCACCTACTTCTCTCAAGCAAGAGCACAATGTATACCTGTGTTTCTACCGACTCCATTATGTCGTACATCACGGTCAGTGCATTTCTCACTATGTTCTCACCATTTTACCACACATACATACTTTATGAAGGACAATCTGCAAAAATGTGAAACTACATTCACAGGTGAATCAATAAATTGTTGATTTCCAGTTCATTCAGGGGCCTTTTTTTGTGAAAAGAAAATCTACAAACATTAGCAATTTTGGGGAGTCGGCATGTAATAGTTATCTCTGCCAAGGCCACATTTGTCTGCTTTCTCAGGATGTACCATAGGCTATGGTCCATCGGGGCATTTTTAGATTTTGGTAGTGATCCAGTTATTGATCTGTAGTCAGGATTTTTTTTTTTAAACAACTGTTAACCTTGCACAATAGGGAAAAGTGTACTGACACTGTGGGAATCTGAGCGGCCTTGGTAGGGATTTGTACTTACCGAGTGCTTCCTCTACTTCGTATTAGTAATGTGTTGGGCTATGATGTCTTCAGGGACATGATGAGAATATAACTGCTGTGGATGTCGTAGCGATGCAATCAGAGTTATCTTTGATTGAGCATGGAGGGCCAAAAAAATTACATCCAGAAGCTTGTTTTACAAATTGGGTGTTTGGGGTTTTGAAAAATGTACAGTATCTGATTTTCCGCTAGAAATTTTAACACCTATCAAGATGTATCATGGGAAATGTAGAATCCAAACTTTTTATAGGTTAAGAATTGCTATATTGTAATGCAACGTTTTGACACATAACTGAGAAGCCTATCTCAGGCGGAAATATCAGTGAATGAGTGTGTAGGTCTGTTACTGGATGGAAACATCAATATCCTCTCACAATCTTTTCTGCACTGAACTTAATGTTGGCACTGGCTGATGTTGTGCATTAAAGAATTAGATTATAATTCCCTGTGATACAGTGCTGTTTCTTTCTTTCTGTTTGCCTCGGGGCCAAACAGGCCCCTTGTACTATGGAAAATTAACCAAATATTAGGGCCATTAATCGTCATTTACAGCGACAGGCGGCTGCAGTGAATACAGATGTTTTGTTCAAAAATCTTGATTTGCTGCTGCAGTGTAGTTCTGTGATGGATCAATTAGGTCATCGCGTGGCGAGTCGACAAACATGCACTGCAGTTAAATATATTCTGTTCCAGCTGAACGGGCTTGCAGACGATGCAGCATGTCTGTCTGACAGCTTATGTACAGTGCACAGCTTGTGCTCATGTATGGTACAGAATGGCCTATAAAGTGTCAACTTGTGGCAAAGCTCTGTGTGTGAGGCCAACAACATGTTCTGTTGATTTTTCCCTCAGCCACCTTCAACTTCCTGAGGCACAGAACACTTCTGAAGGCAGGACTGAAAGAGGGCAGAGAAATGCAATTACTGGTAAATAGAGACTCCCTGCTACTGCAAATTTATCCAGGGTCCAGAAATGATTCCTCACAAGGCTGCTGGAGGTGTGTGTGTGTGTGTGTGTTTCTGGGTGTGTGCGTGCATGTCACTGTGTGTGTCTCACAGGGTGTGAATCATTGTACCAGTGCCATTAAAGCTTATCAGACTCCAATGGAGCTGCCAAGCTGTGGTCGGCTTTCTCCTCTCCTCCTTCCAGGGTGTCTCTGAGTGGCTGTGACTGCTGGCTGTTGCCCACTCACACACTCCGACTGACCCACGCTGGGAGTCATGCAGAAAAGCAAAAAAAAAAAAAGGCTTTGGCAGCTTGTTCCTAGGAGTCAGTCAGTCTAATCAAATTCTCCCTATTCTGTGCTAGTTGCATAGGGTGTCCAAGTTGGGGCTCTGATAATGGCACAGGTGCATTTTGTGCCACGTTCATGTGCCACCTCCTGTAACCTTGTGGCCTTTTTTTTTTCTTTTTTTTAACAATAGTTTTCCTAGTGTCTTGCACAAAGTCTTTGCTTCAAGTAACCACTTTTCTTTTAAACTCTCACAAGGGCTTATAATGATTTCTGGCAATTGCGACATTTGAGGAAATGTACATTACAGTCTATATTGTGCTCCATATATATTTGTATTGAGCCTTGAGGGTTTTTCCTCCGACAAATAATAATCAGCTGTCACATGGCATGTCTTGCGACTGATTAAAGTAACTTGTTATTAAGTAATAGTAAGTATTCACTTACCATAAATGTAAACAAACTATTTTTTATGGAAGAAAAAAGCATAGTTTGAATCTAAATTCAATTCATCTAAACACATCAACAACGTCTCAACATGTTATGCTGTAACTTAATAATTTTCTCTATTTTATCCCTTCACATTTACCTTTTACACAAAGTCCAAGAAAGAGTTTCTAATTTGTTTCAGTGGTATTGCTGCCGAAACATACACTATCTACATACAGTATCAACAACTGTCATTACAAAGCAGCATGTCCTGTCATACATGGTACAAAGTACAAGTAACATGTTTCTCTCTAATTGCGTGAATCCAACAGCACGCCATATTTAATGCAAACAAGCAGTAGTAACATAGGTAAATATTTGTTAATTAATTAAATGTATCCACAAGCACTCGGAGCGCGCCGACCTCCACCAACAACGATAAAGACTCCTGGATCCAGACAGCGATCCACCACAACTACTCTCAGTACTTAGTCACATACAAGTTAAATATTAAAAGAGCAGTTCACTCTTATTTATACTCAAAGATTTTACTTTATACATTTAGTCTACAGATGTTTCAAATAGTGATAAGGGATTTTATAACCACTTACTCATTCTGAGTAGTAAGCAATCAATGTGGTTGCCAGTTCTGTTAATGAAAGCAGAAACCTGCCTTCAGGTGCTGAAAAATGATTTAATTCGGGTGCAATCTAGGTTCCATCTGTTCTTAAAAGATTCCACATTGACAAACAAATAATTAACAGCTGCATGGCGTGTCCAACTCAGTTTTTTTGTGTTTTGTATGTTGTGAGTATCATTTTACTATTGCTCGATCAAGTGTTTCCAAAACTAAGCACATTTACTTTTACCGAAATAAAACAAAGATTTATAATGATTTTATAACGCTCCCTCTTTCTTTTTGTCAGTAGATAACAGCAAATTATACAAAAATGTTCCAAATACAGTATACATAGGCTACTGTATATAAATATACAAAACAAACAAAAAAACAATCTTCCAATCTTGAAAATGTTGCCAGACCTTCAGTAATGTGAGCTTCTGTTTGGGTTTGAAAATATGCAAAGCTAAATTCCCCCTTTCATAAGCAGAGCTGCTCAATCAGCCACCATCACTCTCTGACTAGAGAGTCTAAAATGATGCATCCCCATTGGCGCATCATGATGTGCTCCATACATTATTCATTTGTGAGCATTACAGTGTGTATGTGAAGGGTTTTTTTTTCCTCGTGAGCATAGCTTATCACTAGTTTTACACCGTATTCATTGTATTCAACATATGTATACAGATAAAGTACAAGTTGCAAAGTGCATGTTTTTAACTATTTGCGGACAAACAGTAATAAATATTTCATAACATGTTGAAAGCAAAGTAAAAAGGAACAAAAGCCTAAAAAAAAACTTCACCTAAAATATTTATTCCTTTGTTATAGCTTCCCATATGTCCAAGTCCAATGAATAAATGAACTGATGCACAGACAGAACCGTAACCACAGCAAATATGTTTTCTTACTTGGCACTGCTGAAAATAGGAAGGTTGGAGAGGGCGTGATTTAGTTCACATCTATTGATCCATTGCTTCCTGTGATTAATTAATCTTTCTCATCATTCTTTCTCATTTATTACTTTGAGCCCCACTAGCTGATTTGCCTATGTCTCAATCATTAATTAAAGAAGCATGAATACATCAACCATCTGCCACCGTGTAGGGTCAAATCATGCTGAAATTAAACCATAAATGCAAATCCCAAACTCAATATTACAGTCAGGTGTTCAATCACCGTAATCAATACTTTGAATAGGTGAATTAACACAATGTTAGGTCTTGATTGGCAACATTATGGACAAAGCCCTTCTATTAGACTGCGCTGTGAGAAGCCAATATGAATGTGCTAATTTTTCATATTACCTTGACTGTCAGTATCCGGCCATACATGCCACACATCATTGATGGGGTCATGCATTTTTCATAAGGTTGTACATGTATTTTAATGAGCAGGGCTGATGAGGTGTGCAACATTGGCATGAAGGAAAGCCTTCAATACTCCCTCTCGTTCAGCATGTTGCTCAAAACCTGTCAATCAACCAGTCCAAGGCCTCCAAACGTCTGTCTCTAGTAGTATCCTCGAATATCAATCACATCGAAAGCTTTGCATATTTTCGCGGGATAATTAAGAGGGGATTGCAACGTGGTGCAGATGATCAATCTGCAAATCAGTGGACCAGATTAAATCCACATTTTGACTCTGTTTCGCACATGGCAATCTAAACAGTTTAAACTGACAGAGACGCGTTTGGATGGCAAGCCGGATACCGACGTCGCCACGTGGAGGAGCCCATGTTAGTGCCTGTGTGTAATTTGAAATTAATGGGACGGTAAAACTTTTAATTCAAAATCCCAGCCTTGGGGACAAACACATTTGCATACAAATGAACACAATTTCCTGTTTGTTCCTTATGCAAATACAAAAGAAGGAACTTAGAGAGGGGCTGCCAGAGTTGAATGAGCACATGACTCTTTCCCAAGTGCAGACAGAGCAGGCACCCGACCGAGCACTTCAAGCACAGCTCTGTTTGAGATATCAGACTGCGGTAAGGCTGTGCCAAGGCCACCCTGAAGGACTGAAGAACAGTCTTGTGGGACTTGGGGTAACCTTTCTTTCCACATCTCATTTACACCTGGAAATAACAAGTGAGGGGAGTCTTCATGCAAACACTAGAGGCAATTAAAGACTGCTGATCTGTGGTGGAACAAGAGAGAAAGATGCACATCCCAGGGGCGGAATGTGGCAAAAATGGAAACAGCAAAAACCTGGAATCATTTTGGTGTAATTAACAAATTATACCGCTTTAGACCTTTCATTATGAAACACAGTGAGATCACACGGAGAAATATGTGTACTAATTGCAAGTTTATCCATACAAAAGGCTGAGATAAGCTTTTCTGAATAATGCAAATAGTTCAACAAATCTGTCCTCTGTGGTTTTTCAACAGAAGTTGCAGGAACGTGTTGAATGTCAATGACACTCAGGATATGAGGCTTCGATCTGATAGCGCACATTTCATTGCTGTAAATATTAAATGGACAGAAAATGGGGGCTTGTTTTGCATTAACATAAATGACTGGCGTGCTCAATGAGGAACAGTCCTCCAGCTTTTTGAAATCACCAGTCACGGTGATCTGCTTGCCAGCTTGGATTTGTTTTGGAAATTAAACTGTGTACCTAAAGATGGGGGATGTAGCATAATTCCAAAATAAACATTCAGCATAATGTAAATCAAGTAATCTACGAGAACTATACTTTTGCAACTCTTCCAGGCTTGAAGAAATCTGACCCATCATGATGGACGGTCCAAGTGACTGTTCTACTAAATCTACACTGCATACAGTTACTTTCTGTTGACTTTCAATTACTTTTAGAGAACTTTGACCTGTATCGATGAGAATATACACAGACATAAGGTGGGTTTCCATCAGCCTTTTTTTTTGACACATGAATGGAAACAGAAAATTAAAGCGAGGCCTGAAATATCTCATTCAAGTTTTTATGCTTGAAGGCGTATATTTTTATTGGCGTATCAATAAAAAGCATTTACGAATGAGTGCAATGGAAACGGTTCTAGCACATAATTGAAGACATTCAGAAATTGTGACTGAAACATCTCTTCCACATCCAAGCCGCAGACATTATTACAGTTCTCCTGAAGATGACTATGACCTGGATGAATGATAGCCTGTACAGAGATCTACTGTATCTATACTCTACATACACATATCTTTGATGGAAAGATCACTACTCCAGCCCCAGCAACCGCCTATGCTGTGTCATGTTTGCATATTCTGTGACACAGTTAACTATTATTACTTGCACATTTAATCCACAGCCAGAATTGCTATTTTTTTTCACAGCGACATGTCGTCACAGAGAGCCACACCACCATACGTTAAATAGCAGGATTTGTAATTAAGTCTTGGGTCATAACTGAAATGACCCCAGACACCAGGCTATGTTGAAAAACAACCAATTTCCAGATGAATTCTCATTAGTAGGCTCTGCAGCAGCTCCCCATCTACAATCCTCCCTTGGAACTCTGAAGGTGACACAGCAGTTACAGTGGACTTTGATGGGGCACTGGGGAGCTGTACTTCATATCACAGGACTGCTTCCTCTGCAGAGTAAAAGGTTTCAACAATCAGCAGCTGGAGCCTTTTGGGAGGGGAGGAAGGAAAATCTTCCTTTTCTGGCAGGGGAGAGGTACTTTTTGCTCCATAATTTCAACATGGCTGATGGTGGATAGGCTCCGATTTTCTGCCAGTAAATGGAAGATTAATCTCCTCCAGATCACTGCTGCCCACCACAGATATAATCCAGTCCCTAAATCATTAATTAATAGAGTTTTCATCAACAGTAAATTTTGCAGATCTTCCATAGGAGCCTCTGTCATCACTGCCTCTGTATCTCAAAGCAGCACTAAATCCCTGGTTTAACGAGTCTATGGAGCACGAGTTTAAGGACACTGCAGAGGCTTCAGGAACAGCTTCGACATGTCACCAGCTTATTAAAAGTGAAATCTAAATCTGTCTACAGATATGTGGATGTGCTCAACTGACAGGTCAGATACGATCCCAGAACCTCCTCAGCCACTAAGCCTATCGTCCGGCCTGGGGATGGAAATCAGTGTCCTCGCCGCTGGGGCTCTAGTTACCACCAGCCTGATCACATTTTGTATTCACTCACCGACTGTGCGGCTGATTAAATCTGTATTTAATTGGATCAGATCTAGTCATGATGGAGCCCTCCCCCCGGTGTTTAACCCACGGTCCTCTGTCAAGTGAGAGGGGAAAAAAAAACACTGTGGGGGGAATTAAGAGCGGGAAATGAATACCAATGTTAGGCTGTGCTAACAGCCAGAGCAGGAGAAGTGGACCACACCTGCAGGGCTTTGCAGAGAAGATTCAGGAATGCCAGTTTTTTTTCTGTCTGTGCGTATGCATGTTCCGATGTACGTGATGCAAAAAAAGTGCCTGAGGGAACACCAAAAAAATAGCCCAATGAACAATAATCCTAATATTTCAATAAATAATACAACTGTAACTACTTTAAAATGTTTCATTTGACAATACAATTGCAAAACAAGATGGACATATTTGCTCTACACTATTAATTATGAACAGTGCCCGTTTGTGGAAATCTCCCCGTGGTAGCTCCTCTCCCTCCCATCTCTCAGTGGACTCTCTAATTGTGCATAATTCACTCCAGGCTGATAATAAGCTGTTTAGAAATGGTATCACTGTTTTATTTATTTCAGATTTTACTTTTACATTTTAACAAAAAAGATGTAAAATGGGCACCCAAAGCAGCGGCAGTGTGTGTGTGTGCGCGCCCGTGCGTGCTGCCCCTTGCTTTCTTCATTAGTCAGATTTCTCAGGTCGTCCAACAGCTTTTTTATTTGATTGCCTCATTTATTAAAAAACATTAGTAGTAAATCAGCAGCATTCAAAAATGCCTCCCCAATCATAACTTCAATCAATTTTAATGTTCACTTCACATGTATCTGGAGGGGGGGGGGGGGGGGGGAACAAGCACATCTGCATAATTTCTTAACAGCCAAAAACAATTAAAAAAGAAAATCTATGTGGAACTTTCGTTGAGGCAAGACTGTCTTTACACGTCCATCTGCTGGTGTGAGCATTATCTTCATATTAATATACAGTATTGTGTGTTGTTCTATAAATCACGGGGATTAAAGGTAAAAGAAAAATATCTGGCATTTATGTTTGTGACTTGAGGTGTTAGGAGAGGTGCACAGATTGCTGCTACATCTCATATACTGCACAGTGGTTGCAATCGGACGCTGAGGTTGGTGAACATAGCCAAGCAGAACAGCTACAAGAATAAGTGTATGACTCCTCTGTGCAGTTTCAGACCACCATATTCACTGCTTTAGGTATCTGGACTCGTTTAGAGAGAAAATTTGTTTTTTTACAGCAGTGGCCTCAAGTGAAAATGACGGGAGAGTTACATACACAGAAAAAAAAAAAACAGGTGGCCAAAGTTGCCTCAAAGTTTATTGCCTTGCTTAAAGGTACACTGATGTTGAAAGTGACCAAATGGCTCTTTTCCAAGGCCTCAAAACCAGATATTTTATAGATAGAACTGCAGCATTTTATGTTGCTGTGCAGCTGTGAGAGAAAAACAGTAGATATGGGGGGGGGGGGGGAATATGAGGTCTAAGACAGGATCCCCCTGATTCAGGTCTTTACATGAAAACCAGACATTTCACCATCACATAAAGTCCACACGACTTCCTGCTTTGACAGTGGATGTTGGTATTGGATGTAAATCATGGGGTGGGATATGTTCAAATATTTGACTAGACAAGACAGTCTAGAAACCACACACCTGCACACACACAGAGAGAAAGAGAGGGTCTCCATAATTTCAAAGGACATTGCCTTTACTTTTACATTCATTTCCTTGACACTGGAGCTACATCCACATAGATTTTTATATTTTAATCACAATCTAACAATGCCACATGACACGACATGAGTCTTAACGCGCTACTACTTGCCCACTCATGACCTTTACGCTTATATCAAGCTAAAAATAACCATAAAACACAACCTTACCTGAAAATGTTATGTATACTTGTGGATGTTTAGGTCAAAAATCTTCATTAGTTTTACCAAGTGGTGGTTAAATTACGTTGGAATGTTGTTAGGTCGGTCAGTGTTGCCGTCTTGACTCAATCAGTGCCATTGCCTGACAATCAGCACCTTCACTTAACACACACACACGCTCAGGACAGTTTACTCTGAGTGACCTCTCTGTCTCATCTCTGTGAAAGCTGCGATCGTCAGGCGAGGACTGGGCGACCTTGGAGGTCAAAGGAATTCTGGGTAAATGACTTTGCACAAGGGAGAGACTTATATTGAATGTCTCAGAATGAACCACAAGGTTGCTGAAGAAAAATGTAATATTTGTATACAAGACGCAGGTGAACGTGAGTTCAGAAGATTTGCTTCGTCTCTTTCTACATTTTGTGAATATACAGTGCAACGTCACTAAAAATAAATAAATATCTAAAGAAATTGGTGCTAGGTGTTAAAAATGAAATTGGCTCTGCTCATAAATAATACATTTATAATAGATTGCTGATGAACTGTCTAATGACAAGAGGGAGAGGGTGTGTGGGGGGGCAAGGTTTTTTTTTTTTGCTGACGAACAGCAACTTATTTATTTTTATAGATTTAAAAAGAGACCTCACACACACACGCGCACACCGTACAATGCAGGAATGCTAATGTCCCTGGCATTTTTGAAACTGCTGTTATCTTCCTGCCACTGCACATTACCCAGAGATATAGTTTCCATGGCACTAATTTACCTCTTTACAGCAGGCGCTGGAAGTGAGAATGAAAACATAATGGAACCGTTAATTTGTCCAAAAGTTCATTTCCATTAGGAAAATTAAAGACTGATAATTAAGGATTACAACCTATATTAGGGATTGCAAATGCCAAGTCAGAATATGGAAAAAGACATTATGAAACTGTGACAATGCCAGCACAACTAGTAGACAGGGTTTAAGTTAACGTAAAACACAAGCTTGATGTTCAAATGTACATTGCTCCACATCAAGCAGAGCTCTGCAGTCTCTCCCCCCCACAAGTGAAACTTTCAATGTTTTTAATGCAGCCTGTGCTCCCAGGGAATAAGCCTCCTGGTATTAGAACAATTTCCACAGGAGGAATCCATCTTCTGCACTCGCCATGTGTCACACTTGCTTTCCCCATCATAAACACGACCTCAGGCTGTATATGTTATTCTCCTCTCTACATCATTTAACTCTTAACAATGTATTTTCCTGTTGTTCACTATGCCACCATACTCTACACCTATACCTACTCTGCATCTCTCATTCACTATATGAGGAATACCACATTGAATTCCCAGGATCCTTCCTGTCTTTGTTGCCTGTGTTAGTGACAGTCCTGTTCCTGGTCCTGTCACTGACTGTCACCTGTGACACAGGCTTCTAGGAACGGCAGCGCACATGTTTCTCCCTTGCATCATGTGGAAAATGAGTATCACCTCCTTTTCTTTCTCTCAGTCCTCCCTCTGGATACTGCTTCTCTACTGTAGTATGCAATTCTCTCTCACACACACACTCACAGCTGAGGATCCAAGCACTGACAGGAGCTGGGGGTGGGGGGGGGGGTTTCAAAGTCCTGACACAGCAGCAACTCGAAAGCCAGTGAGTTTGTGTCACGATGTGGGTACAAATCAGTGACTAAAGACTGCAAAGAGTGTAAACAATAAAATAATGTATATAAATTAGAACAGAATTAAGTCTTTCTCCATTAATAAACAGTACAGACTCCTAATTAATATTGTTTTAAAATTAATAATTAATAACAAAGGCATAACTTGTTTCCCATAGATAGATAGATAGATAGATAGATAGATAGATGGTTTTACAGCAGTGTCTCTAAACTGCTTTCTCTGATACGTTAGACACATTAGCACCAAAAGAAAGCTTGAGGTCTTTAAAGATACTCCACTTCCTGACACACCATTAATATTCTCCATAACCACCACCCTCTTCCTCCCATACCCCCATTTTACACGTCTTTGTATCTCCTTCCTCCGTCTCCTTTTTTGTAACATTTCCCTCCCCCCCAACCGTACTTCTTCTTCCTTTGGTTACACTTTTCTCTTCCCCTCCTGGGAAGTGGCACAGAAATCCCTTTAAGTGCTGCAAAAGCAAATCTATTTATCATAACCATCTATCTCTTACAGTATGTAGCCTACACTTTATGCTGTAAAAGATACACTTAGACACACAAACAAAGACTGTAGAGAAGAAGGAAAAAGCTTCACCAATGTGTGCTTGTATGCTGTAAAAGAAAAAGGATTCCATGTACAGTGAGTGAAACTACTTCTAAATAATGATTCAATACATCCAGCCATAAATTAAAGGGAGGGAAATGTGCGGTAGTGCCCACTCTCTTCCCACGCACAGCAATGCGGTTGTGCGAAGCGGTCTTCGGGGACTTCCCATTGACTCCACACAAGGTGAGAATGGAGCAGGAACAGGCGCCTTAGCAAAAACACTTCAAATGACATGGCAGGAAAGACAGAGAGGACTGCTGCTCCGCAAGGCAAAAGCAACATACGGTGAGGAAACACTGGAATGAGGGAGTTGAGGCTGACCGGAAGAGACGGAGAGCGCCAAGACGAGGAGACAGAATCATTACTCTGCTTTCACCTGCAATCAATAAAACAAGCATGTATGCACAGACACATACACACAGGCAAATAACCAAAACAATGAGACATGAAAACACCTTAAATTGCACATAATGACTGCAAGACACACAGAGAAAACGTGCGCAGCAGGACATTGATATTCTATACACCCACACACCGCATGGTAAGGATCTGGGTTCATCTCTGTGTTCATCTCTGTCTTTCAGTTACAACGCTGGTCTAGACACAGCCACAGGCAGCATTAAAGGGATTGTTACTACGAGAAAACATGCTGTTATCCATTTACCGATGCATACGGATAACAATATATAGTAAAAGTACCCAAAGCTACTGGCAAGCAGATGAACAAACCAAATAAATACCTCAGCAAACACCCCTATTATCTAGCCATAGTATAATACACAGACTTTTGATTCCGCTGCAAATTCCTTCTTTAATCTGTCATTTACAATTAAGCATTCAAAATGAAGTCATAGCAAACAGTGGACCACCTCCTCATTCCTCCTCAAATCACACGCAACTAAACGACTGCACTGGAGGGATGTTTCTCAAACAGATCCAGGAGGAGAAAACAAAGAAAGGAAACCTCCCACTGATGGAGGATACCAGTAGTGCAAGATGAGTCACGAGTTGGCCATATCAATCAATGGGCGAGGATACCAGGAAGAAGAAAGGAAAGCATGTATGAGTAGGCAGACATGATTATGCATGTGCCGTAGCTCATGTATAAACCATAACTGAATTTACACATCAAGGCAGCAAATGAATTCCAAATAGATTTTTGATCCAGACCAACACGAGACCTGATTAAATGATGAGGTTGAAGACAAGGGAACAAGGACGGAAAGAAGAGAGTGCTGCTCGGCTGGGGTACTCTGATCTTACGCTGACATTTTACAGCACGTTCAGTGTTGGAGATGGAGCATGGCATGCCACTGTGGCAATGACCCCTTTAAAATATAAAATGTTCCATCATTACAACCTCGTAGCACACATAAAATCAAGGGCAAAAATCAAAGCTGTCAGGAGGCTCCTCATTTTATGATTTTATGAGCTGTATCAACATTTACTTTGTGAGGTGAGCAAAATTGCAAAATGAAAAAATGTAGTGCCTCCGCATGTCATTTACACTCCTGTATATTATAGTAGGGCTGCAATGATTATTAGTCGATTCATTGGTTTTTGATTTTTTTTTTTTTTAATGATAAAAAACAAGGTTTCAGAATTTTCAGCTTCTTAAATTTCAATATTTTTTTTTTGATTTCATTGGTCCATTTGACAAAGAAATCAGTTAAAGTAAAAAAATGTGGGTTTGTGGACAAAACAAGACATTTCGAGGTTTGGGAAACACCGATCAACGTTTCCAGATGTTTTATGGACCAAACAAATACTTGATTACTCAAGAAAATAATGGACAGATTCAGGGGCAGTTTTTCATATGGGCAGTACAGGCAGCCGCCCAGGGCAGCATTTGTGGAGGGGCGGCATGGGCGCTCGCAAAAAAAAAAATAAAATAAATAATCACTTGTTTCCATTCATTTCCTCCGGTTTCCCCTCGGTTCTGTTTTATCAAGGTGTGTCTGCTGCTGCTGAGAGAATCTCACAGAATTTGTGGAAGAAGGGGGACGGGGCGGGGGATTGGTTCACCTACTGGGGCGGGGGAGCAGGGCATTCATATAATAGTCAGTCACATTACGAATTCCTTCCACATAAAACACATTTCAGTTATAATAGTATTGTGAATAAGAGCCCATAGTTTCACATATGTTTTTTTAGGGGGGGGGGTTTGGTTAAATAGTGAGATACATTACAAAACGAGGTGAATTGGTTTAGTCTTAACTCTTGGTTGACGGTGTTGGGGGATGGGTAACGTGCTGATTCCTGAGTGTCAAATAAACAAAGGGATAAGAAGAGGTCAAAGAGCCCAGTCAGGTGCCCAGTTCAGGAAAACTGAGAAAAGAAGAAGAGGAGAAACAAGCAAAAGATAAAGGTATGGAGCCATGCCATCTACTCTTCCAATTAAATGATTAATTAATACAGGCTAACTCGTATGTTTGTTAGTGGGCGCTGGAGGTGAGGTTCGCCCAGGGCGTCATGAAAGCTAGGACCGCCACTGGACATGATTAATGATTAATCGATTAGGAAAATAATTGTTAGCTGCAGCCCTACACAGCAGCCGGGCATTAACCAGCAGCTCACTCTACAAGACACCGCAATGGAATCTCTCGCTACATTTAAAATACACCACATTAACATTTTAATCACCTTAATCAGTGTCATTCTGAGCCGAGCAGCGGCTTGCTCTGTTAGCTCACATTAGCACACCATTTAAAGGGTGCACACAAAGAGCTGTCTGCAGTCAGGTCATACAGTAATTAACTGTCAGATTTGTGACTTAACTGCGGTTTAATGAGTCAAATAAAGGAGAGTACATTTTAGGTTTTAGATTAATGTAGGTATTATGTCAAATACAATACATTTTCTGGATGTCCAGTGTAAATTCCACTGCTAGCCATGTGGCACACATGCATTGTTGCCTCAACAGTAAATAGATTGCCAGGTTGCATCCCGGCGCAAGTCTCTGTGTGGACTTTGCACGTTCTCCCCACATGCCTGTGGGTTTTCTCTGGGTTGCCCGATTTTCGCCCACAAGTCCAAAGGTAATTTGGACACTCTAAATTTACCTTAAATGTGAATGTTTTTTGTCTCTACATGGCAACCTGTCCATGTGCACAATGCCTTTAGTCCTGTGTCCGATGGAATCGACTCCAGGGCAATTCCACGGCCAATCCCTCCCGTCACCCTCGTGACCCTCGAGAGCTTGTGTATGTTGGAAACTGTTCATATCTTGAATTTCTCGTCCTTGCCATAGAATGAGTAGTTTCTGTTTCAGTGGTGTCTTAAGGTAATGCCGCATCACATTTTAAATCTATAACGGTGAATACTGAACTGAACTTTGACTCAAAATCTCTGTATCGCAAATCAAATCGCAACTGCAACATCTGACAGACAACTCACAAGTGGATGTTTTCTCCCAAAGGTTAAACTGCAAAAGTCACAACAGCATTGCTAAAGCACTATTAGTCCAGCTCTCATACACATACACAAGTTGTATGATACACAACACCAAGCTACACACTCTCCAAAAAAAAGTGTTACATTTCATAATTTTATGGCGCTACCAGTTAAATCAGCAGGCAGAGGTTTTTAATACCTGCAATGTAAAAGTCAAAGATGCACAGCCCTTCAGCGTCGTTGCAAGAATAGATCCCTTTTTTTCCAGTGGGTAGCTTTCTGTCCAATCCAATTACATCTCAGTTTCAAGCTCTAAAGACTCTGCTATCATATTTGTAATAGAGCAGTTTCGCTTGAAGATGTACTGATTTAAATGTTCGCTTTAACAATATGGGGGGGGGGGGGGGGGGTCAGTAGGAGAGGGAGTGGGGGGGGGGGGGGGGGGGGGGTCAGTAGAGGTGGCAGTCACTGCTGATGAAGGGTCACATTACTTTCAGTCATTCTGGATGCACAGAGCACTTGAGAGAGATTTCAATTTTCTTCAAATATTCTCATTACAGAAACGTTGACTGCCAAAGGGTCTCAGACCTTCATATAATTACATCTTCAATAGGAAAAAATCTCAATTATAATATAATACCCAATTATTAAGCCACTCGTATTTGAAATTGCCCTCGCATGAAAGGAAAACTGAAGCCATATCATCCACTAAGCTGTGAGGACAGTTTGCACTCCTCGTAACGTTGCTGTTAAGCACCCAAGAGCATTAGAGGGGAGACCTGTCACGGCTCAGGACCTGTAGGGAATGAACAGAGAACAAGATATGACAGAGCACAAACCTGTGTCCTTACTTGCTGCCTTTTTTATGAGGGGACACTGATAACTCTGAGGGCGCCTGTTGGTGCAAAACACCACCTCAATTGCCAAACCTCAGGAGTGTCCTTCTGCTTCAATAAAAAACAAATTATTTTGTCCAAATGCTGTGGCTGCCTTATCATTTTACAGGAGTTGTGCGGAAACAGGGCCCGTTTCTCCAATAATCAAACTTCAGCTCCTGCCTATCCAACTATCAACAGCTTTGATCTTTTTCCTACATGGCAGCCATTTCCATCATAGTAGCAATGTAATTTCCCAATGGGTAAGGGGTGCTGCAATGCAGATTTCCAATGTAATGTACTGCGTAGCCACCATTCACTAGTTGGAAAGCCCTCTTTGTAGAAAACATTTGCATTCAAATCATTAAGTCTGAAATTGGTTCTACCTTTCTGGGATCAGAACTATCTCCTGTGGGTTCCCATTGCCAGTTAAGAGCAGTTTTTATAACCTTGGAGCGCGAGGAATCCAAATGGCTTTTGATGGCATATGAAGGGCCAAACTATGTTTTACTTTGGACTCTTCTGATGAAAGTGGCGCTCTGCCTCGCCTGGGGTACGTCTAAGATAACTCCCATTGCACCTTCCCATCAGAGCCCATGATGATAATAATGGTCCACCAAACCTGCCAATTCCTTGCCATAATGAATTAGAGCAAGCTTGGGGGATTGGAGCTCCAGAAGGGACATAGAGGATAGTGAAGTGAAGAAACATCAAGATGGGAGATTTTATTTTGGGATAAAGTTTTAGTCAAAGTTCAGTTCAATACTGTTAACCTACAGGTTGATAAAGTGCCCCTTAATGAGGTTTTACTGTGTCTGCATCTCATTTTTAATTGAACTCACACTATAGAGTCTAATTTGTGCTCAACAAAACAACAGTCTGGAAGAAAAATTAATAAATTTGTGTGCTTTTCTTTTCACACGAGTTTGTGTGTACCTGTGGAAAATCCTGTACATAGAGTATGACCAAGTAACCTCTATAACCAGATCCTGCATATGAATATGTAGGCAAGGGGGCCACAAGCCTTATGTTTTCCATTTCTAGAGGTACTAATTACAACATTCAAGCAGTCTTTGACTGAGACAAAACACAGTGAACAAAATGCAATGGGCATCTTTGTAAAATATGATCTATATTCATGTGCAGATAGCTAACAGAGATTACCCACCATGTTTTTGACATAAGCTATAAAGATTACAAAGTGAACTAGAATCTTCATATCATATGAAATCAATTTAAATCAACCTAAACCTAAGACAAAACACACTTTTTGCCCGGGACGATAAAGTATGTTTTGACTTGGGTCAATAGTGCTAAAGTTGCTGCAGAACAATGCACAGCAAGACATTGACAACAGACAGTCAACATAGACATAACACTCACTCACTCATCTTCTGCCGCTTTATTGCAGGGCGTGGGGAAGTTGGTGCCTAATCCCAGATGACATAGGGCGAAAGGTGGGGTACACCCTGGACAGGTAGGTCACCAGTCCATCACAGGGCCACACATAGCGACAAACAGCCATCCACTCTCACATTCACACCTATAGGCAATTTAGAGTGTCCAATTGGTCTTGAACATGTAGATCCTCTAATCTACATGTTTTTTTGGACTGTGGGAGGAAACTGGAGAACCCGGAGAAAACCCAGGCACACACGGAGAACAGGCAAAATCCATGGAGAAAGGCCTTTGTTCCGACCGTGTCGCAAACCTGGGTCTTCATGCTGCAAGGGCAAGAGTGCTAACCACTATACCAACTGTGTGGCCCACATAACTCACAGAATATAAATAAAGAGAAAAAAAAAGATAGTCAGCTTAAAAATGAGTGGACCAAGTAAATATGATCTAACACAAACCGGATACCACAATGCAAAATGTACTAGAGTGATTGTGCTTTATGATAACATGAGAGAAATTAACCTGTGTCCTTGCTGAGTAGAGTGAAAGGTTTTGAAACAAAAGAGAGCTTAAAACAGTTGTTTTTGCTTATGTTTGTGTAATCAAGATAACTTGAGGCAGATGTTACATGAGATTATATTTAGAAAACACAAACTAAAATGTTGGTGTGGATGTCCACTCGCTGGAAGCCCCAAAATATTTACCATTGGGCCCAGAGTCTAGGGTTCAGGGATTGATTAATATAACCCCTGTACATCACTCAGCATACAAAAAAAACAAACTTCCACCAATAGGTTGCACAAGATGGTATTTGACTCGTTTTTGTTTTTATTTGAGATGCAAATTAGTGGAGAGAAATTTGGCAAAACAAGTGCTTACTGAAGTATGCTCTAATGAAAAGCTCTTAGTTTTATCTTGTGGACTATTTTCAGTTTATGTACCAAAGACGTTTAACTGCATTTTGTTGTTTTGTTTTAATTTTTCAGATTTTTTTTTTTTATGTTTTTTTTGTCTTCATCTGTGCACACTCATCATGTTTTTTTTAAACCTCTCTAAAGCTACCTCTGCATCTAAACCAGAGCGTTGGTAAATGTAGACTTAGTTAAAGCCTCCATGGTGCATGAACCAAAGCAGTGACAGACAAGTCTGTAATAATCAATTCTCAAGCTTACTGTTCCAAGGCAATACTCAATCTGAGACTCCTAAACTGAACTCCCAACACTTCATGGCAATTTACTGACACTGTGAAATCAAATTAAAAATGCATTTGGAGCTTGATCACCTGATGCACCCAGATTGATTGCTGCTCAGACAGCAACACTGTCGTGTTTTTGTTCAGCCAAGGTCCATTCACCTTCCCATACCATATAAAGTTATTGATCTGTGCACCCGCTCCTGGATCCATACGAACCATTAAACATCCTTTCAGTGTTTCTCCATCCATTTATGCAACTCACGGCAGATTTGAATGAGCTAAAATCGGACACCGCACCACTTAGCAGACCAATATGCTATGAGACAACACAGCAGATCAACAGCGTCATGAAGCCAGGTGATAAATCAATCAAGTTAACCATCTATTCAACAGTGGTGTACATCCAACCCATCTTCTGGATTTCAAAGCCAGGGAAAGAATATAAATCATTCAAATGTAAAAAAAAAAAAAAAAAAAAAGTAAATCTGTAGATCACACAGTCTCTTTTAACTTTTTTAATACAACTGCAACCAAAAAAAAATCTTTTAATCTCATGTTGGTTGAGGCACTGTGGGGCGCAATGAATATGAAAGAATGAATTGAATGCCAGTGAATAAGATGCATTTGTATGCAAAATTGCCAAGGCAGCCCAGAGAAAGGGCTGCAGGCAGACAGACATGCTTGTAATCAGGTAGCAAATCTGCTTGTCTCCCATACGCTCCGTTAGCATCGGGCCGCCCAGGACGAAGGGAGCAAGTGAGTGGCAGTTGCTATTGTCTCTGAGCACTGGTCCACATGAATGACCCAGCCTATGTCCACATTAGCATGGATCAACTCGCAGGAGTATTATCTCCTAAGAAAACAGCAGCTTCAACAATAGCACCGGTAAAAACCCGTCCTCACTTTTAACCTTTCTGACTTTTGACAGACTTTTTCAATATTTATTTTCTCTTTCACCTCCTCAGAGACTATTCCCCACATTCTGCATCCTTCTCTTTCGTGCCATCTATTTTCTCATTTATTCTTCCCAATAACCTTCTCCATCATTGACTATCTATTTCCCAGCAATGATTCCAATAACTGTGACTAAATATCTACAAAATTTTCCCCTACAAGTCATCGTGGTTCTCATCTGCTCTCCATGAAACCACCTCCAAGTCTCACACAGTCTGCACACACACACCCACACAGACTGACCTCGCGGTTAATGAGCCTGTTGAGTAAGACTGCACCTCGACTCAACATTTGTCACCAGGCCTCTGTACCTCGAACTCTGGGAGAAGCTATTTGTCAAGCTGATAATTTATTTTATAGCACAAGATATAGTGTGCCAGGGATTGGCTTTCCTGTGTGGTCTGAGTGCCTGACAGACTCTTTCTCACATACAGTATAATTCAGGGTCATATGGATATGTGTCATATGGAAAATGCAGAGTTGTGACAAACAGCCCAGGAAAACTTTCATTTAGAGCAGGCAAAGCAAAGGCTCTTTAGAGGACAGACGTGTGACACTGTTTCTTACCACTGCTATTAAGACAATTTTTGTTCTGTGTCCTGCTAAATTACTGTATAAGCATTAGTAGAGACATTATTTAACTTAGGAAATGAGTGGCAGAGTGACTGAAAGCTGCACTGTTGTTTTGATCATGCTGACATAGGGTGCCCAATTATGGAGATACAGCCTGCCTAAGCAGTGAGGCCAAACACCTGATGGGAAGAGGTGGCAGGAGCAGGGGAGGCTGCTTGTAGGCAGGCGAGGCTGCTGCAGTGCACCGCTGCTCCCGCGTGCTCTCAAGA
The DNA here is from genome assembly GCA_016785285.1 of Brachirus orientalis. NCBI lineage: Eukaryota > Metazoa > Chordata > Actinopteri > Pleuronectiformes > Soleidae > Brachirus > Brachirus orientalis. The sequence continues at coordinate 242,934 of JAFBJR010000379.1, read as the reverse complement.
TGTTCCGCATCTCCCCTCTCTAATTGGCAGATGGCCTCAGATGCTAGATGATTTAATGGCCTGCGTGTGTTTTTTCCTGCCTCAGTCAGCCATTAGCAGGGACATCTGTAACGAGTTGGCCAGGCGCACTGCTGAGAGAGGAAGCTGAGAGCAACACTTTCTAATGGAGGAGTGTGTGGTCATGACAGACTTGGGCGGTAATCAAAGCACCCTGAGCTTTTTCTTTGGGCTATGACAATCAAGACAACTTCTTTCACATAGTCTGAGGCAGAGAAAAATGATGCCTGATGTTGTTTACCTGAAAAAGAATCAAACTCCACAGTATCAACTATGTGACAATCCCCTTTTGACTTTTAGTATACCAGAGCAAGACATTTCTAGCTGAGCGTTATCATAAAAAAGGGCATTTTCATGGCTTTGGCACAAACAGCTTTGCATCCAATTGATCACATTTCTTGCAGCTGTGCCATAACCATCTGTGCTAAATGCTGAGCTCAAGGGTAAAACATTGAGGCCTCAATATAGAGTTTGGCCCAAAAGGCCTTTGGTTTCTGGGTCTGTCAAAGCATTCATCTCTTCCTCCTCCCTCCTGAGCTTGTCTCTACAACCAGATCAGCATAAGGGGACAGAGCTGCTTTATTGACCGTGTTAGGGCTTTGGCTTATTTTTCTATGCATGTGGACAGAGGTGGAGAAGTGGCCAGGAGCACAGGGCCGTCTAAAGCTTGATGACCACGAGAATTCTTGCAATAGCCTCTGAGGATTTGTCTGCTACCTGCAAACTGGGTCAAATTTTGCATTATTTTAGAGATTTGTATCTCACTGTGGGGAAAGAAGAGGTTTTGCACACGCAGGCATGTGGACCCACACCTGCACTTTGTCTCACTCTCTGGTTCCCTCCCTCTCCATCACTCTCTATCTCTAACACACATGCACACACACATACAGTACATACACACCATGAAAGTGATTTGAATTTGTGAACATGAGGACATATTTGTCACTTTAACACATAAATGTCAATTTAAAGCCATAAAATGTGCTAACAAAGAAATGAACGACAGGAATAAGCTGCGAAAACCCATGCTGTGAAAATTATTTCAACATGCACACACACTAATTAAAAGTGATAGACAGGACTAATACTGACATGTGACATTCAAAAACCTGTGCATTTTTACAACACTTAAAGGGGACCAAGTCTCCACTTCTACATTCAGGTCACACTGATGGGATTAACTGCAGCCATAAATCTCCAATAGTTTTCGATGAGACTGTGCCATTCACACATTGACATTAATGTGGAAGTGACATGCTCTTAACAGATTCAGTCAGGTTTATAGCCTTTTTCGATTCAAGGAGACCTTCAAATATTTGAATCAACCCACATCCACATACATTCAAATGTATACATTAGATTCAAATCTAATACAATGTCTAATTATCCACTGTGTGTCTGCTCCCAGCTGAGTTTGGGACGTGAATGGCAGGCCAGGAGCAGATGGAGGGGCCGGCAAATGAGATGCAGAAAAAAGAGAATTGAGGAGGACAGGCCTGCTGGTGGGAAACAGTTGAAAAAAATAAGAAAGGGAAGAAAATAAGAAAGTATGAGATAGAGAGAGGCGATAGGAGAGACCTGCATCTGAGGTGAATACAAATGGACAGAGGAGGAACATAGATAGGGGAGAAGGAGGAGTAGCGGGGGCAAAGAAGGAGGTTGAGAGAAGAGAGGAGATAAAAGACTGTGAAAAAGATAGATTCACTGTTGCCTAATGAGGAGACAAAGGCAGTAGAATCCACATTGATCTCTGCCCCACAGAAAGGTGGCTTTCTGTGGGGCAGAAAGGCAGATTTCTCACAGGTGGAGGTGGAGAAACATGAAAGAGCATGGGGAAGCTTACCTGAGGTAGGCATCCTCACCGATTGTGTGTGTGTGGGTGGGTGTGTGTGTGTGCGTGTGTGTGCGTGTGTGCGTCAGCCATACTTATTTATAGTGAGTGTACATGCTCACGCAGATCTATGGGACTTTGAGCTGTGCATATGAATTATGAAGGCTATCTGTGCTGCATAGCAGCAGGTACAATGACAGCGAACACACAAGTGGAAGTGGCGAGATGAAAAGATGATGACCTCAGTGAGTCATTATTGTAAAGCAGTGTATGGGCTTAAAGTGAGATAGAATATCTCAGATATTTGTATTGCAACCTGCATGGGACACGTCTCCAACTGGAGATTAATCACTGTACTCAGATTGGGTGAGATTACATCGGAATTAAATAACGTTGTAAAGGAACTTCATCACACTTTATGACACACACACACACACACACACATCACCATGAATGCTTTGATTACATAATACTAGCAGCAACAGAATGATAAATCTAGCTCTTATCTAATTTTTATGACATCAACTCAGCTATTTCACTCTTTAGACTGATAATAATGTTGACTACTATGTTTTTGTTACATGATGCTGCACAAACTGTCTCTGAGCTCAGCCGTTAGCAAGCCTAGGTTTGGACAATCATGATACACTATAATTTCCTTCAATGGCAATATAACAAAAGTTCTGTATATATCAGTAGTGTTTATGCACAGTGCAAACACGCTTGAGATACAACACCTAAATGCTTTGAATGTTTTCCCATAGATTTTTGGCAATGTTTACTAACTGACAAGTTTTCTGCCCAAAAAATATGTTTTAAAAACCTTATATTTCTTTTACCATCCATGACAACCTTTGCCCAAACCATCCAGCCCAAAGCAAAGCGAGACTCTTCGACAGCATGCTTGTTCATATTCATGATAAACTGCAAAATCATGGATGGACTTCTATTGACAGAAGGTGTCTGCCCTACTCTTATACTTTAACACACACTACAAAAAAAGTATTTGTTATTTTTAGTTCATATGGCTATGTGCAACATTAATACTGGTAACCTGTAATGTTGTGGCTCAACAGTGAATCTCTGGCCTGATCTCTAAGAATGAATGCGATTTACTCTGAGCCATTATTCTGAAGGTTCAGTTATTATCCATATCTTTATGGCTTGAAATGAACAGATCTGTCACAACAATAAAAGCACTGAAAGATAACACTTTTGTGGCTCATCACTGCAAGTAACCTATTAATATTTCGAGAAAATATAAAGTAAAACCTTCTCTCGCGTTATTTCAGTAATAGTTATCATTTCAAAGCCCCTTATGTTTGTTCCACTGGTGAACATATTGAAGTCAATCAAACATGAGCTGAGAAGAGAAGAACTGATATGGAAACTGGCTCCTTCTAGTGGTCACTAGAGTTTTTCGGGGGTGGCTCTTACCTGGAGGTGGAGGACGGGTTTTGCCTAAATTACTGGGAAACGAACACATTTTAAGATGAAATTAAGCAGAAAATCAGTTGGATTATCTGACGTCTTAGCGTTATATTACAAGCACCTGTCTTGTCTTGTCTAACTGTCCTGCAAAATGTACGCCTGTGGTTTTCGCGCATTCACTGGACCTCATTCAGTAAAAAATAGAAACACGGTAGCTGCAGAGACTGGCCGCTGTCTTGGAAACAAGTTATCGGCACAGGTGCGCAATAAACAAGTTCATTTCGCTGTGGACAGGGAGGAAGCAGCGCTGTGGCTGCACAAACCCACTCACAGTATGTTGGAGCTGTTCCAATACACCGCATGCCGGTTACTGGCTCTCGCCAGGTGCAGGTTTGTAAGCGCCAGCGTGGTGAGGCTGAGAAAAAACGTTGCGAGAGCCATAATCCCCTCCGGTGCGCGTCCAGTCCCGGTTCCCCTCGCTGCGCTCTGCGTCCCGGCTCTTTCTGTCCCGCAGACGCGTCGTTCACAACATCCCAGCGGCCAAAGACGCCTTTTCAACTTCCCGGTTACCTTAACGACGGGTTGAACCAGGGTGACTTCAGCGTGGTTACGTGTTCTTCAACTCAAAACCCATCGCGTCAGAGGCCCATTAGAGTTTTCTGCACTTGTGCCAAAGCTATGCGCACTTTCAAGTCTCTCCCTTTGTTTGACAAGTCTGCAACAACGGCCAGGCTGTTAGGACGTAAAGAGAGGACAAGGCAGGCTACATTCACAACTGACAGCTGCGCTCGGTGTTTTTGTCTTCTTTACACTGATTTGGAATCTCATCCAAGACGCTGCGTCTCCGTATGAACGCGCGTGTCTCTGCCGCTGCTCTCAACATCATCATCATCATCAACAACAGCAGCAGCAGCAGCAGCAGCAGGAATTGCGGGGTCCACACACAACCACCACAGCAGAATCCCGCCCTCTGATGACTGAGACGCGCACACATGTCCATCTCCTCCGCTGCCCCGCCCCCTCACAACATGCGCTCTCTCTCTAGGCTCGGGGAGTGTTTGTTCCTTCGTGGGTTTCAATAACTGTCTTGGGAAAAAAATATAAGCTCTTAATTAAAAGTGCGGCGAATGTTGCAGTGATGTTCTGAATGCGTGCGAAGGATCGGTTTTCATAAGCCATGAAATGTGCCGGGGGGGAAAGAAAAATAGCACCATAATGTCTAAAAAATGGTTTTATTCTGGCAGTCTGTTCATTGTTTACTTGGAGATGAAAGGAATATAATAAAAGCCTGAAATCCTCTCTGGTGCCATGTGCAATGAGTAACATCTTACATTTTAATCATTATCATGTCATTATGAGGACTACTGAAAATTCTGCCAACAGCAAGCTGCCACGATGGTGGTGTCGAACCAGTTTGCCCAGCGAGCATGTTCATGTGGGCCCCATAAGGGTTATGTTTGGGCTCATAATGTGGGTCTTAAGCAGGTTTGCCCCACCTGCAGTATTTTTGCCCACTTCAACCCTATTCCAACTTAGTACCCTTTCCAGATGACTGGAAAGTGGGTAAACTATACAGGCCCCATATGGTTTTACTAACATGGGTCCCACATGGGTTTCACGGATAGAGTCACCATGGAAACCGCAGACAAACCTGCTGACCCAAACTGTCAGCTGGAATGTAACGCTGATGGAGCCCACATGGACATGCTGGCTGGGTATACATGATTTATGATATAAACTTGTGAAAGACGAAAAGCTATGATTGGTCAAGGTCCAGATTTTAATTAACTTAAAGAAGAGAATGAGTTAGACAAAAAAAAACAATCTGTACTTGGATGAGCTTTTACTTGATAATTTGTATAATATCTGTATATCATATATATATATATAATATAGCATATACATATAAGCAGGTTGTAACATTATACAGTTGATATTCAGAACCCAGCATATATGTCAGTGCATATCTCCCCTTGGTTTTCAGCTGAGTTGAAATATTAGAACTGTGAAAGCCAGCACATATGATTCACTTCATTTTTTTTTTTACTCATCACATGTTCACTGATGCCTCGTCCCTCACGTCAGCAACGAAAGCATCTGCATTAATTATTTTTCTCAACTTAGATTATTCTTCTTACTTTGTCCCTAGGTTTTTTTTTTTTTTTTTTTTTGTATTTGTGATTCTAAAACTGGTTTAAGGCTCATTTTGTTGCCTGATTACTAAAACATGGCATACAAAAGTGCTGTGGTTGTGTTATACCGTATTTAGTCTGTTTTTTTTTTAAACAAAGGTCTTTGGAATCAGACGGTTTTTTGTGAAATATGATTATATTAGATTAACAATACGGCATGGGTTATGCATTCAGGGTTAAATTCATGATTAATAATAGAAAATGAGTCCAGTTAGCAGAAAGTCACTGCGAGCATGTGTGAATGGTTGTCTATGTTTGTGTGTGTGTGTTTCCATGAACCAAGGATGAGTGTATGAAAAATTTGGAGACTTTAATTAACCTGTTTAATTTCGCCCGTGGTGATTTACCCACTCTATCTAGCAGACCAGCAGCTCGCTGTATTAATGACTTCGTTAATTCTAAATTTTCGGCATTAGCCTGGGTTTTATTAACTCTGCCAATTTCATATCTCATAATAGTGTCCTTTTTTGAGCGGCTATCAGTGATATTCACACCCATAAACATGGATATCGTCGCTGCTGGTGAAACTTTAACTGGGGTATCCAAACATTAATCAAAATGACAAATGAGTGTTCATTAAACTTCTTAGTTAAGACCCTGAAGGTCAAACTCACACGTCTTTAACCGAGCAGAAGTAACCAGAGTCAGCTGTAGGGCTGTTTCCTACTTTCTCCTCTCTCTACACATTGGCTCTCTAGTTTGCTCTCATTTGCTCTCCCTCACTTTCTGCTTCTCTGTTGTTTTTGTCAGTGATGACGCCTCTCTTGAGCATCCTCCAGGCATGTTGCCGTGGCGACTGTAGTAAAGGGGAGGATAAAAGAACAAGTGCCATCACTTTTTCCACTCCCACAACTCTCCCTCTCTCTGTCCCACCACCTGTCTGTCTGTCTCACCTCTACTTACACAAATATGTGTCATCCTTTTGTCGACTCGTACCTGGGAGGAAAGTGCTGCATACGAGGAGCATATTCTTCCATGTCTCGATAAACTGATGATCTCTGGCTTCCTGGTGCACTTGCCAACCACACAGTGTCGGTGAAAGAGAGATGAAAATATAGACGGTGACATTTAATATGTTTTCTGGACCCGTCTCAAGCAGCCAAGGCGCAAATGCATATTTATGATGTGCTTTGTGGGTATGAGTGTGTGTTTTAAACATGTGACTGAGAGAAGCTTCCCAGTGTCATAAGTTATTGAACATATTTGCTCTTTTGACTTTGTGCCACGTGATGTGATGTGCTCTTTATGTATGCATGTTGCCTCTTGCAGCTTCTGCAGCTGCGGTTTGTATTTTCTTCAGGCATCGGTACACATTAAAGTCACAGTAACTGAGGCCCATTACCTTGACTCTGACTCTTTTTTTTTTTTGTTAGTTTTGTTGTGATTAATTCATGAACAGCAGCTACGGGCATATTGATTATTCAGATAACTTGTTATAATCAATCACTCTTAACACTTTCATGTATCCTTGTTGGCTTGATATTGATTTCCTAACTGACTTCATTCCCAGTGTAAGCAATATTCCGGTAGAAAATGTGATGGTTTCACCTTCAGGGGGATTTCTTTACTTTTTCCACTGGTCTCTGTCTATTTCTTTTCATTCATTCATTCATTCATTCATTCATTCATTCATTCATTCATCATTTATCACTGCACATGAGGGTTACAGGGGGGCTGGTGCCAATCCCAGCTGACACAGGGTGAAAGGCAAGTGGACAAGTCACCAATCCATCACAGGGCCAACATAGAGACAAATAAACATTCACTCTCACCTAATCCCCAGAACCTGGAGAAAACACAGGTTTGTCCTCTTTTCCCTATGTGTCATTCTAAAATTATCCTAGCTTTAATTATATATTGCTGTGTGTGACCTCTGTCACCAAAACACTTTGAGCCTCACTTTAGAAAAAGAAACACGGTGTGTTTCCTGGCACTACTGTCAGTCGTGATGTACAACGCATCACTCTGTGTGTGGCGTGGCAATGTGCATGAAATCAGGACACTGCTACCGTATGCACACAAATGTCGATGAGCTCAGTCAGCATTTCATGAACTCATTACCTCTGCCAAGGAGGTTGTGTTTTTGCCAGTGTTTGTTTTGTCTGTCTATCTGTTAGCAAAATAACTTAAAAATTTCTGGATGCATTTTGATGAAATTTTCAAGAAATGCGTGTAACGGGACAGGGAATCTGGTGATCTGGATCGCCGTCTGGAGCTCTTTATCATTGCTTGGCGGAGGTCTGCGCCCTCTGAGTGCTTCTAATTTTATAACAGCATGATTGTAACAGACATTTATTAAGATTAAGAAAAGGTAGGCATTACAGCTTCAGTTGATTAAAATGAGGTTGTCTTGATTGAGTTTACGGTCCAGTGTTGGTAAACAATGATTCATTTGATTTAGCAGTTTATCTAATGAAATGCCAGACTTTGAATATGAAGTAATTGTGGCAAAAATAACAACAGCAGCTGAATCATTTTGAACTTGAAGACACAAGCAAATAAAAAAATTAAAATAAAAATAAAAAATCTCTGTATGACAGTAAGAGTGTGTGAAAATGTCTCGCTTGCCAGCTGCCTGAGCTCTGCACTGGGTTGGCAAACCATGGAGACACAGTCACCTCACCAACCTCCATCATCCTCTTTTCATTATTTCTTTCATTTAGTGTGAATGTGGATTTTGCACTCTGCTGGGGTGAGGTATGGATAAAAAGAGCGAGGGACAAAAAGTTGCAGTGTAAAAGTTGCCGTGAGAGAAAAAAGAAAGGAAGACATATAGAAAGCCTCAGGGCACAGATATATTGAGGTGGGAGGAAGAAATTTGCAGGAATCAAGGGAGAGGTAGAGAAGGTTAAAGAAGACTTACTGTTAGCATAAACTGAGGAACTGAGAGATGTGTACAGGGAGGCATTAGTTAAATGTCAGAAAGGCCAAATGTGTTTTTGGTAATGGCACAGTGCTGAAGAAAGACCTGGCGTAATCTCCGGGTGGGCCTCCATCATTTTGTCCCCTCAAGTGCAGTGCTTAACCTGCCTTGCTTCAGTAAGTAACCAGCTGTGCAAATGGCTAATGTGATTGTGAAGATATAAACTCTAGATAATGGCATCTGCCTCGCAATCAAGAACAATGCTCGTCCGATTCTGGCGGTGATGAAAAGGGAGAACTGGGAAATGGATGCGCGGATGAGAGCCGAGCCTTTAGGGAGGGGAGCGATGTGTTGGTAAATGGTCGTGAAAGACAGTGGGTTGGAGGAGCAAGGAGATGCACTGTGAAGGCAATCAGTTCAGTGGAAAAGATAGAAATGAAATTGCACAATAATTTTAGGAGAGGAGTGCCATGGATTAAGGGCAAAAATACGTATTAATAAATCAAGGCATGGTCATCATAGACAGCGTGGAAAATAAGCAGAAAATAACCACAATGAGGCAGGATTGTTTTGGAGTTTTTTGTTTTGCTGGTTTTGTTTTTCTTATTTCTTGAGCTTATTTGTAAACCACTGGTGTGTGGCCTATAAAGCCAATTGAACTACTGCATAATATAGTAGCTGCGATGCTATATATTATACTTATGTTTCCCAGCATAGTAGTTCCCTGTTCAGCTGTGGAATGGATGATAAAAAAGAGCGGATCTGACACTAAACACATTGTAACTTTGGAAAATATCAACCAGATTTATCTAACTTGCATGGCTGAATCCCACTACAGATAAACTATTGATACCTTTTCTTGCACAGAGGAAGGACAGAGGATTTTATGCCCCATCGATTATGCTGAAATTGCATTAGGAAGGGATTTTCTCAGCAGACATTTTGACAGGTCACAGTAGGAAAAGCACAGGTGCTACTGATAACATTAACAATTCCTCTGTTTGGTTCAAGAGTCCTAGTAAGAATGTGTGACAGTGAGCCAGCATGCAAAATACCATGACCCTGAATTTGAGGCAGCAAAATAGAATTCAACCATCATTCATTTGATTATGTACATCAATGCTCTTCCTCCATGTCAAAATGTGTCTGCTGAGAAAAAGAGAAAAAATCTGTTTATGAAGAGCCTGACTATTATTATTTTTTATCTTATTTATATATTTTGGTAACAATAGGCTCATTTAGTGTCGGCCTAATGCACACAATGGCCTTGACTTGCCAGACCAAGAGGCAGAGGGAGGGTTGATAAGGTGGAGGGGTGTCGAATGATAGAAAATTATGTTTTGACAGGAGGTGGTGGGGCATGGGGATCGCTAAGAATAGATGCACTTTCATTGGCATGAAATATTGAGGAGAGGAGAGAGAAAACAACAGACAAGCAGCATGTGTCTGATGGGCAAACAAAAAGAGGATAAATTATTAGCATGACTGGTACAGGGAAGAGTAATATTTACCACTGCACACAGCACCAAGAACAATGTGAGGGACATCTGTGTTTCCATTGCACCTCCAGAGTCACTGAAGGAGGAGATGATGGAGTATTGCATTGCTGCAAGCAGTTGATGACTAATGACATAATGTTTAGCATAACAGATCAAAAACCAAGGAATTTATATAGGCATTATTTTTGTTTTGTATTGTTTTCCACTAGAAACTTGAAATGTACACTCACCTGACGCTTTATATAGTAGAATGTGACACCCAGTGTGGTCTTTTGCTGCTGTAGCTCATCTGTTCAAGGTTGCATTCAGCGACGGTATCCTGCATACCCTGGTTGTAACGAGTGGTTATTTGAGAAATTGTTGTCTTTCTCCTTTGACCTCTAGCCCAGAGGACCGCTGCTCACTGAATATTTCCTCCTTTTAGGACCATTCTCTGTAAACACTAGAGATGATTTTGTATGAAAAATCCCAGTAGATCAGCACTTTGTAAGATACTCAGACCAGACTGACACCAACAACCATGCCACTATCAAAATTTAAACTACCTTTCTTCCATGCTCTGATCTCCTGTTTGAACTTCAGCAGGCCATCTTCACTGTGTCCACATGCCTAAATACAATGATTTGCTGCCATGTGATTGGCATGACATATGCATGAACAAGAAGGTGAACAGATGTACTGAACAGTGGTTGTTGCGTGTAAATTATGTCACAAAAAGCAGTAGAAAGCATTACTGTTGGTCCTTGAACCCTTTGAAATGAAAAGAATTTAGTAGGCATTTAGTAAACTGATCTAATAAAAACTTATGTTTGTCCTTATTAAAGCTCAGAGGATCCATTTTGTTCGACAAATCAAACACCAGCTGAGTCAATAAAAAACTAGGTTTAGAACCACAGCCACAACTGACCACAGGAAGAGCATTGATTGAGGAAGCAATTAAGTGCGCCTCACAATGTATTCATACTGAAATGTTTCTCTTCTAATCATTCCTTCTTCCTTCTTTATCTCTATTCATCCTCATTGCTGTCTCTCGGTAACAGAAGTGTCACTGAAATCCTTTAATGATCAGTAATTGGCTGGTGGGAGGGCGGCATCAGTAAACACGCCGTCTCTCATTGTCACTTTGCACACACGCTGAAATGGCAAAAACTTCACTTTGCATCTCATCACTGTCCCAGCTCACAGCTCTAATGAGAAGCTATGGAGGTAGAACTGTAAGTGCACTGACAGAGAGTACTGACTGACAGAGTGAATCAGAGTCAAAAGGCGCTGATAGTCATTTCCGTCACAGCCGCAGGGGTTGGCTGTATCCTGCATGCACAGGCTCTACAATGCACCAGAAGAGCAGTTGTTATTATAGCATAGAAATCACTTGCAAAATACTGTAACAGCTTGTACAGTGCACGTGGCCAGGACACTCAGATCAATGTTTGACCACTTAGCCCTCGCAGCCATGTCATCAGTTGTCTCAGTGTAAAGACTAAAGGCCCACACTGTCAAGTATTGCTAATCCTAACATGCTGCCTCCCCTCACCTATCCATCTATCGTCCGTCATGAAATATACAGCCATAAACCTGCTGCGACTTCACATCCACAGCTATTTTTTTGCCGCCTCTGTAAATGTTGGGTCGAAAGTTCACTTTGAAATAATGGAGCATGTGACCTTTTTCTCTGCGAGCAGAAGACAGCGCTCCAGAGGAATTGGAGCATTTTGGATGAGAGGGTGAACAGAGGCGGGGCATTCAACAAACCCCGAGGGAGGAGGAGAAATGTCACAATCGCTACTGGAGCAAGGCCTGGCATGGACCAACCTTAACCTGAGTGTAGAGTGAAAAACCACAGCCGCAGGATTATGGCCTCAAATTAGGGAATGGAAACATATTTTGAATGGAAATGAGGATGAAGACAAGGCCATTATGGAAAATTATGATACAGTTTCAACACCCAGCTTTATAGCTACAGAGAAATTGTTTGATTGTTATTATACTGTATTATATGGCATTGTCAGGCAGAGTGCACAGTTCTGATTGTAGCTCTGTGGTAGAGCAAGGTTGTGGGCTTGATTCCCAGCTCCGCAAGTCTTCATGCCGATGTGCAAGACACTTAACCCAATGTTGCTCCTCACAGCTGAGCAGGCAGCATGTGAATGTATGAAGGATGAGTGATAGGAAATGCAGTGCATATAGGTGCACTGTATGAAAGTGTGAGTGAATGAGTGTAAAAGGGTGAATGTCAAAAATGCAGTATAAAGGAGCTTTGAGTGGCCATCAAGACTAGAAAAGTGATGTATACATAAGCAAGTAGATTTTATTTATATAGCACCTTTCATAGATATGAAATCACAAGTTGCTTCACAATAAAAAAATAGAATAAAAAAGAGAATAACCTGAATACAGAACAGTGATAAAATACAAAAACACTTCTGTAGTCTTCTGTTACATGTTAATGTAGCTCAGTTTTTCACACTTTTATGCATACTATAAGTATACTCTGTCCCCATTTTCATTGAATGTTATTGTTCACCTTTCATACTAGCACTAGACTGAAGTAACTGAGGGGGGGACTTTTAAAAAATATAAGGAGACTACTTTTATTATAAAATGAAATGAGGTGATTTACTGGAGAATAGCTTCAGAAAGGTTAAATAACAACATTACAGCAGACTCACATATACGCTGTAGAGGTGTCAACTATAAATGGTGCAGTTTCAAGCATTGCCGAACTGCATTGTGGGTCGTTGCATACAGCAAAAGTTGAAAAAGCATGCAAACGCAAGTACACCGATACAGGCACGAGCCAATCAAATCATGTTTATGCATAAAAGTAGTAAATGCTGAAGATTGTTTTACATTTATGAATGATTCCCTTTCAAGCTGAGTAGGGTGAGGTGTTAGACACAGCTGTTTGCAACTCACATGTGATTCTCCCTCGCTCTTGTTACTTCATTTGCCTGGGGATGAAACTGAAATCAGATATGTTTTACACAATCACAAAAATCAAGCAGAAAACCGCCTGTCAGTCTAGATCTCCTCTACTCCATTTCATTACAACAGTATGTGTCTCAGCCAGTCGTTTTGTTATCTGGATATTTTTTTATATATGCATAGATTTACTAGAGACGGCAAAAGATACTCACTCAGAGGTAGTTCCACATAACCTTTCTCCATGGTTAACATGGTTACCACGAGACACTATTTTGTTTGAAAATGTTGCAAAAGCCAGTCTTTTGTTTCAACTGAATGTACTTTGAGTATTTCTTTACTCAGACAATGTAAAAACTGAAAAACATTCTCATTGTTCTTTTTTAAAATCGCACCATGGTGTGCAGCATCAATATCTGAACAGGTGTCTGTGAATGGTCTCTGTTAATCCCCTCAAATCACATCAATATTTCTGGTTTCAACTTTTAATTTTGTCTACGCAGGGGAAAATTGAACCCGATTCATTCGTACGGAGCAACTTCACTCCTTTCATCCATCGAGTACAGCTCCACAGTGACACATGGCAAGATGCCCAGATGGCCTGTGCTTGATGCTTAGGACTTCAATCATGTGCCCAACTGATGGTCGGGTCACACATCTCTTTGGCTTCGGACCAATCCTATCTCATCCTGCCCAGGAAAGTCATCATAGAGTCACTGTGTCAGGCCTGACCATCTTGCACAACTCTCCCACCTGCAGGGCTGAAGGGGCTGACTGACCTAATTAGCTCGTTGAATGATTGCCATACAACCTGGCACGGAGCTGACTTGGATGTATAGGCACGTGTGCGTTTGTGTTTGTACGTGTGTGTGTTATAATGACTATGTCTGCATAATAGAGGGAGTGACGAGCAACACAGAGGGTCACTGGGCTAAAATGATTTTAGTACTTTGCATTCATTGCTAAAAAGAATGAATGTAAATTAAGACAGACAACATGGCATCTCGCTTTTGCAGCAAAAGGACCCAAGTTCATGAGTCCGACCAGAGTTTACATGTTCTATTTATGTGTGCGTGGGTTTTCTCCAGGTTCTCCAGTTTCCTTTCACTGTCCAAACACATGCAGAGGTCGCCAAATTGTCCGTAGGTGTGAGCATGAGAGTGAACGCTTGCCTAACTCTGTGTGGCCCTGCAATGGAATGATGGCCTGTCCAAGGGTGTACCCTGTCTTAGATCAGATTGGTTTGGCACCAGTGGTCCTGCGACCCACACGAGGAGGATAAAATGGTAGAAATTAATCAATGAAAGCTGTATAAATTAATGACCGAACGTGGCATGGCATCTCCCAAATGTTAAGAGGTATATGGTCTGTATTTTTATTGGCTTTAAAGTGCTTTACAGTACAGTTTTGCCATTCACCCATTCACAACCACGTTCATAGAAAGCACCTACTGTATATGCAGCACTGTGCTCGATCACACATCGTGCACATGCACAGCTGCCAAGAACAATTTGGATTTGGTGTCTTATCCAAGAACACTTCAGCATGTACAATAGTAGACCAAGGGATCGAGCTGCCTGCCTTCTCGTTTGAAGACTCTTAACTCCTGATTGGTCACGAACTCCTCCCTCTCCATGTTATCAGATGGGCACCTGGATGGGACTTGGGCCACAATAAAAAGTCTATGTCGCCATGCACCCTGTATTGCTTACTATAACATGTTTTCTGACACTTTGAAAGATTAAAGTAGAAAATGTTTTATTTGGTCATGTATTACTCACTTGCTCACTTCACCTCAACATGGGGGTTGTGGGGGGGCCCCCACGGGGGGGGGGGGGGGGGGGGGGGGGGTACACAATGGACAGGTCACCAGTCCATCACAGGGCCACATAGACCAACAACCATCCACTCTTACATTCACACCTATGAATGTCTAATCTGTATTCTGCATGTTTTTGGACATGTGGGAGGAAGCCAGAGAACCTGGAGAAAACCCATGCACACATAGGGAGAACATACAAACTCCATGTACAAAAGCCCTTGTTTCTACCAGGTCGTGAACCTGGGACTTTTTGCTGCAAAAGGTAGAGTGCTAACCACTACACCAACCATGTGGCCCGCTCACCAAAGTAATTACCACATGATCCAACAGGGTGCACTCTGAGCACAGTTTAACCTTTGACCCATTTTGAATGCTGTCTTGTTCAACAATGTGTTTCGTTGGAAAATGGCGGACACAAGCAAGCTAAACCGTCAGCTGTAGCAAGAACTTTTCTAAATGTATGGAAGACTCATAGTGTCTTGATCACTTATTGAGATTGCTTTTACTGACAGCAATCCCGTCTGAGAGTCCCAAAGAGATACCTTTCCCCATATAAATCCCAAGGCTTCACCCAGCTACACTTTTTTGTGAACGTCAATATGAGTCATAGGGGGATCAGCTGATGTTCAGAGAGCTTTCTCAGCAAGGCTCACAGTCTGCTCTTCAAGCACTTGTTTAAAGGCCAAGTGCACGCATGTCTCACAGGAGTATTGTTTGTTAGTCATCCAGTGAGGCGTACTGAGCCAAACAATCACTGTTACTTGTTCATAGCCCAGTGACACACAGCTGACATGGTTACAGTATACTGTTCAAACCTGACGAGGGACTTAAATTGGTGCTTCATCTCTCATGGTACATTTGGCGCTTGTGCAGAAGCGCGGTTGGATTCTTTTGATTTATTTTATTCCTTTACTTTTCAACTTAAAGCTCCAGTCTGAGACATCTGTCACCAAAGCACTATAGCAGTGCAACACAGAGAAATTCAGCAGTGCGTGAACTCATTTGACGACGGTTTGAATGTAATGGACGTTCATTTACATTTAAAGGTTGCACATTACAGCTTTAGGTTTCTCATGACATAACGTTTGTAGTAGGTTAATACTCTACCCAAAAAATGCCACTCAAAATGTCTCTTTAAAAGTGAAATGTAAATGACTGAGTGGGATTTAAAATCCTGGTGAGGTTTGAAAAGAAACTGGTTTAGCTACATTAATGTTGAACTTTGCCAAGCGAGAGACAGGGAGAGAGAGACAGAGAGAGAGACAGAGAGAGAGAGAGGGGTGAAAAAGGTAATAGTGTTCTCTCAATTGAGGATGGCTCATTACTTGTGGTTATGTGAATTGCATCAAAGCAGCTTATTATGATCATCAGTGCTCGATAGTGCAGATGGAGGTGATCCACTTCTGAGCTGAGGGCACAGCCATAGTGTGCTATTGATTTGGCTGTTAAGAGATGCTTGTGTTACAAAGGGCATGCATCTCAGTCTTCCATTAAGATAATTATGCTTTCTGTTGCTTTTTGCACATCTCTCTGCCCCGCTGAATGAATGCCTTTTCAGGTAATTAAGTTGCTCTTTGTGTGTTTTTTGCGAGCTCCAAACTAAGCAGCTAACTGTCATGTGCATGTTTTGGCAGGTGCTACGAGAAGAGAGTTTGACTCTGTGGAAATAAATGGTGTTTTGTGCATGAATTTATCTATTTAACTGTGCATAGCCGGGGCGTTCAAACGGGCACTGCAAACTGAATTTAAAAAATTTGACAGTATTTCATAAGAAGGGCACTTGGCTACACTTAAACCCCGCGTTACACAGTTTTAATGCTGTTATGCATACTCATACAAAACTGTCCCACTGTCTGTTCTGTTTGCTGGCTCCAGCTTTCCCATCACTCTCAAAGTATAAACAGCAATGAACGGATAAACGGACATTATTTAGGTTTTGCTTACCTGTTGTCTTGCCATAAGGAAACACAAATCTTTAAAACCAACACTTGACACAGTGCCCTCTGAACACTCACTGCTTGTGGTCTTCCACCACGCTTTTAATCGACACGCAGTGGGTCTTCTCCGAGGACCTGTTTTGTAGTGAACCATTTGGTATTAGCATTTTCAAAAGGGCAATCGAGTC
This sequence comes from Brachirus orientalis, assembly GCA_016785285.1. NCBI lineage: Eukaryota > Metazoa > Chordata > Actinopteri > Pleuronectiformes > Soleidae > Brachirus > Brachirus orientalis. The sequence goes on along the minus strand of JAFBJR010000379.1, from coordinate 226,192 downwards.
AGTGCGTCAGAAAACAGGGAAAGGTCACCAGGTTTCCTGCCGTTTAAAACCTCCACACTCTATCAAGTTCTTGCCTTGCTGCCACGGACCGGCTCATGCCAAATTGAAGGATTGCCTTTTTTTTTTTCTTCCCCAAGTGACATTAAGGGGGTCATTGAGCACTCCAGCTTCAAATACCCTGATCAAGCTAAACAAGGTCTTCACCCCTGAACTGCAGGAGAGGTCATTGTGAAATATGGAGAGGGTTCGCCAGTGACATGACTGGCACTGAATCTCTGAGGTAAATTAAGCATGCTGGTTTGGGAAAATGCAGACAGCACAAGACGGTGGTTGCAGAGGGATTTATCCATGAACGTCTTGTCTGGCTTCCAGTGAAACTGGCGATGCATGCCTTGTGCATGCTGGGTGGCAAAACAAGCAAGGGTCCCTGCAGAGGCTGGTTCCAGTGGCAGGGGAGATGCATTTACACTGATAGCTAAGCCTGCACATCCAGAGGGGATGGAGAGGGAGGCACGGGGAGGAGAGGCAGAGCTCCAGGGAGCAGCGTGAGTCTTGGCTTTGAATAAAAGTGTCGCCTCACAGGCACCGATATCTACCGTACCCCAGGGTTGACCTTGGCATGTCTGTACTCCCTGCCACCTCCTCTGCTTTTATAGAGATGTAATGGTTAGGGTGGTGGGGCAGTAGTGTTAGTACTGAGTTATCATATTTAAAGTTTGTTAAATGCTGCATGTACCAAAATGAAGCAAACACAATAAGTGTCTGTCTGATATAATTTCACATTTGCATCTACATTATTACATCACTATCTCACTTATTTTCTTTGTTTGTTTTTTTTTGTTTTTTTTTGTTTTGTTTTTTTGTCTGTTTTGCCAGATGTTTGCTTGATGTCTTTGTGTTCCAGAGTCATAAATGCAGGTTATAACTCATATGTGCATACATGGAATGCAGTTGGCATATATGCAGCATATAATAATTAAGTACAAACAGTAACAAAGGACACAACCGATAACACATACAGATGTTATTCACACAGGGTGAACCAAAGCGGAATTCTGTATGAATCCTGGAAATAAATATAAATATTACACCAGTAAACCAATTAATAACATATTGTATGTAAACAACAGATATGTAAACAAATGTGCGATCTGTGTACAGGATAAACAGTAACTCGTAACAGTAACAGTGATATATAAAACAGTATGCTGCAGTGTAAAAAGATGAAGAATTAGTATGCATTAAAGAAATAAATTATTCAAAGGTCCTGGCTGTGATTATGGAGTGCTACATGAATACATCCCTCTTAAATGATATCAAATGGCAGATTTCTATAATATTGATGTTTGTCAGTGTTTGAGTTGACAAAGTAGGATTTACTCTTGGGGTCCCCCCATAGTTGAATCCAAAATCAGAAGTTCCACTGTGCCAATACGGACGATGCAGATTTTCTCAGGCTTTAACAGGGGTGCCATTCACCCTGTTATGAGTTGATGAACCATCTATTAAAAAAAAACATACTTGGAGACATAATTTGAAGGTTGAAATCCTACATTGTGTTGCTTTAAATGTTAAATGGTGGGTTTTAGTTTTATGTTCTTGATTAATAATAACTAGTTTCTTTGTGAACCTTAAATTTGATTATTTCATGATAGAGATAATTGCCTTTAATTAAATCAAAAAGGCAGAAAGGCTAAGTAAAGCAGGTAGGAATGGTGATAAGTCAGACACACAGAGACAGCAACCAAGAAACTCATGGAACATGAACAGAGACTACAGGGAAACCCACAGAATCTAAACAGTGAACTTAAACAAATGAGGCAGCCATAATCAAACACAGGTGAAACACATTAGGGCAGACAATCAGAAGGGATGTAACTAAGAGAAGGGATTAAAAACTGACAAAGTACACACAAGTAAAAACTACAAAATAAAACCAGAAAGGAACAGAGAACAGGCACAAAGAACTAAATACCCAATGTGAAGAAAATAGAGAGAACAACAAACAGTCCAAACAGAACAGGCCAACAGAAACCACCTGCAGAACACAGCTGTCATGACACAAACAATATTGCAGCTACTAAGCAATCAACAGGAATTCTTAAAATGAATTCCAGATTAGAAGAACTATTAATCCTGAAATATATCTTTTGAGAACTAAGAGCTGACAAAAGAATAAACCTGTGTCATTTTTGGCAAGTAACAAACCTTTATTAGGCTCAGACATAATTTATAGTTTGTTGTTGTTTACTGTACCTGACAATTTGTTTGAAACATGGTTGTGATGTGGATTTTGCTTGTGACGTGATGCTCATATTTCACAGCATATTGTTCCGAGTTTAGTCTTTGTAAATATCAAATTCTTCTCAAAAGTGCCGCTAAAATATAAATATGTTTATGCACACAAACAAAGTCATTTACGAATGAGGAATTTCTTGGCATAAGTGGTTCACTTCTCATTGGCAAATACCTTTTCTCTCCCACCACCTGGTGTCTCAGCTGCTGGTGATGTCTTCTTAGGGATGATGGGGTCCAGGCTAATGTGAAGTGGCATCTTTGAGGTTTGCACAGATTTTATTTTCTTAAAATCAAATCTCCCAATTAGAAACAAGAGAGAGGCACACAAGGTACTTTGGGTTTGGTGAATCTCAGTCGTGTCATTTTCATTTTCTCCTCCCTCCACTTGCCAGCTCCTTCATTGGCTCTGTCAGTCTGTAAATGACGGCTGAATGTGTGTCTCCACCTGCTCCTTTCATCGCTGACATGTTATCATCTCCCCAACACACTTTCTTCCTCATTGCCTCCTTTCTTTCACCCCTCCCGTGCCCCCCATCACCTGTCCCTTCCCTCACTACGTCTCTTTTCCTCCATTTTCTCTCTCTCCGACTCTCTTCGTCCTTTTTGCCTGAGCGGCATTTGGTGAGCAGGTAAATAAATCACCAAGCAGCTCTGGAGAAGATAACGAGGCAACAGGGGATAGTGTGCACTCTGCAGATGTGTGCAGATGCTTTGCCTAGGGCCACATGGAAGAGGACCATACCACTTGATATATACACCAGATACACATCAGATATCTGCCTCACCCCCTAGAAAAACACATGGACTCAAATCACATGCTCTGAATAAATACTGTTTTCGAGCCTAACATTTGGCTGATCAGTCTACACTCCTAAAGGCTGAGGGACAATGAAGGGATACAAAAAGGGAGTGGTACAAATTTGCCATTTTCATCCTTTTCCTTCATGCTGTCTGAATTTACCACTCTTCCAGAATCACTCATCCCCTCCCAACAGGGAGCCACGGAAGCCAAGAGGGAGGTTAAGAGATGGTGAAAATATGCCCGGAGTGGAATTTCACTCTTCATGATTTTACACGCAGCAGATACAGAGAAAATCACCAAAGCGCAAAAGGCCCAATTACACTTTCTGAAAAGAAGAAGAAGGGAACAAAATTGCAACATTAGGGTAATGAAGGGAAAATTTAGCTAATGAGAAAGAGAGACTGAGAGACTTCACTGCCATGCTGGTTTAGTGACAGACAAAGGAGCATAGTTCAAGAGCAACGACAGACTCAGAAGAGGACTTTTAACTTGCAATTAAATCCCTGCGTTGGGAAAATTATTATTCTAGCCCTGGGAGAGAGAACACTAGCTTTTTATCATTTAGAGGAAAATAGAAACTGTAAAGTGAGGAGATGGGGGGGGAGAAGAGGAGCCAGGAGCGGAGTAAAGAGATACCCTCTTACCAGATGACACTAACAAGAAACACCAAGTGCTGAGGAACACAGGGACAAATAGATCGATTGTCTAGCCACTGACCAAATGTTGGGTGAGGAAAAGGATAAATGATTGAATACAATATAATCACAACACACAATGCAATGCACAGATTGCTTTGATTGCATTATTCTTTTTTTGTTTTTTGTTTTTTGTTTTTTCATATTTGTTGGGACTCCAATATGAAATTGATATAATTGTTGCAGGAAAAATTGCTAGGACATGTGTGTCAGTGTGCATGTGTGGCGTGTAAGTATGTGTTCATGCACATATGTGTGTGGGTGTATGACCGCTGCATATACAAGTTTACGACACTGAGGAGTTTTCTTCTTGCTGATTAGGCAGGTGAAGTGCTACAGTATATTGGGATTTGCTCAGCTAAATGCTTCATGGCATCTAGACAATGGCTTATTTATTAACACTTCTGCCAACCACTGGCAAAGCAAGGGAGGCTCAATTAAGGCGAATAAATTAGGATTAACGCAGAAATGCAGCACATTTTCATTTTAATTAAATGTGTTTATTATTTATTTCCAGATTGGTCGCACAGGGAAGCTGAGGGGAATCAGAAGGCGTACTGCTTTCATAAGGAGGACACAAACTGAAGGAGAGTTACCAGGTAAAGGTCTGGGTGACACACAATGTGCACTCACACATTTTACGACAAAATGATATGGTTGCCATTAGCTGAGATAGGACTTCATAGAAAATCCTCATCCCACAGCCTGATTTTAAACACTTTTACGATCGCTGCAATGCGACAGTGGGAGCCGAATCAACACGGCCCTTCCATTTCATTCTTTTAAAGTTACGCTTGGTGAGGTTTTATGAGCTCCTACACAAATCATATTAGATGAGTTGCCACCAAGTCATTTCTTTTATATTACTGCACCTCATCACATCCCCAGAAGGAGAGAAGGCAAGAAATACGGCAAAGGCCACCACACAGAGCACCACAACACTAAACGACAGAGACAGCGGTGGGGTGACACACGTCGTGTCGTCGATGTCATGGCTGCGCATCCCACTGTCTTGTACAGTATAATCTTACCAGCCTGGGTGGTAGACAGGCTTTTTATGCCATGCCAATATGGCTTCTTGGAATGGTGCAATGACAAGACAGACTAAATCACAGACAAGCTGTGGGCAGATGCACAAACAGACAGACATAACTCCCCCCGACACACAGTCATATCCATCTCACGTTGAATTATGGATCCCTTGTTGAATGAGCAATTATGTACTTTTGTGCTATATTTTCTTTTTATTTGCAGATGCATGGAAAAGATGTATAAATTCACACTGAGGTAATCTAAGTTAAAACTTGGCAAACATTGGAGCTAATGGGAGCTTGGCATGGATGAAACTATGGTCTTTTATTTTTTAATTACATTACTACCATTGGAGGAACTGCCGCTTATTTGGGGAAAAATACTGTTTGGATTTTAAGATCATGCACCGGTTTTTCATAATTAACTAAATAAAGCAGAATCCAATGTGGTCACGAAATTTGATTCAGGGAACAGTCCTCCTCTTTTTTGGGGAGGATTTTATTGCACCCTTTACTTACTTTTATTTTCATTACCACATTTCACTGGCTTTCCCCCTGCTACATATGGCCCCTGAAAAACAAAATAAAAGACTATTATGGGTATATGTGCTATTAAACTCAGGCAAGTTCAATAAGAAACATAAAAATGCAATCGATAATAATAAAATAAAAAATAAAAGTGAGGCAAACTGTGAAGAAAAGGCACATGGGAGGAAAACATATTCACCACTGAAGTGAATTTCTAGGTCTTATTCAAATTAAATAAACCTACATTACCAGTACAGCACTAAGGACAGAAAATATCTTTCAAAATATGTAAAAGTGACAAGACTACTTTTCTCTTTTAAATCCATAGAAATCCATACGTCTATTCAAAGTAATTGACTGTGTTATATTGGTCGCTTTTTAATGATGTCATCAACTTTACCGTCTCTGCTATAAATCACTTCTGGGACAAACATCAGCGTGAGGATGAAATATTCTTTATTGCTATTTAGCCAGTGTGTGCCTTTTGTCACTAATGCATCATGACTATACTTATTGCCATTTACTGCATCTTCTGCTGCTGTAACTTTTCCCATGAAGAACAAAAGCACAAGGAAACTAAACACAACAATATCCTATCCCATGATCCTATGCTGCTTCCCCACAATCAGACTAGGTCTTTTGTTATTGCCTTGATTGTTTATTTTTTTTCCTTTTGAGTGGAGTTCAAGGCGACAACTTAATGCATCAGGCTTGGTATACTTCACTGTGGCAGTGCGTAATCACGCCAGAATGAAAGTGCAATTAGAGCTGGACAGACAGATGACAGGAAGATGCATCCAAAGCTTGTCTGTTGCAAACTCCCCAGTCTGCAGAGAAGAGTGACATCTCACTGAAATGACTGCAGCAGAATCAATCACTACCAGTGAAAAACATCTGCCAGTCACATCAACAGTCCCAAACAGTGGAGGATCCACTGTGGGTACAGGTGTTATCCCCTCAGGTTAGCAGAGTTTAGCTTTATTGGCTCTTTTCAAGAGTTGTTCTTAAGTTAAGTAAAAGTAAATTCACTTTTACTGTTGCTGTTTTACTATGAGACTAGTGAATGTGCTTTTAAATGAGCGCTCAAAGGCTTTTTGCAAAAAATAAACTGGAGCCAAGTGTTTTACTTGGAGCTAGTGCAGGTATGTCAGTTATTGCATAATTGCAGAAAGTGTAAAGTGTATTAGCATTAGTTCCTGTCCATACCTGAACTCAGTGGGAGTGAAAGTGTAGCCTCAGCAGCACTTTACTTTGAGTGGTATAAATACACCTATATGTTCATTGTCTTCTTGGATAGATACAAGAATGAATCAGCTCTCCATTAGACTTTCATGAGGGAGCAGAGAGACAACCCACAGCTTTTATTTCCTTTACATTATTTCTCTGGTCACAAAGGTATGAGGGCGCTTTGCAAACAATGATATATGGCTCACAAATGCATTATCATAAAGAAGAGTCCTACGGTTTCTTATCATAAGAGAAAGGCAGTTTGTAGCACTGAGCCAGACAAAGATGCAAGCACTATGATATTGTAAACACCTAGATTTGGAAGCTGTTTGAAAGCTGCTCATTTGAGGCTAAATTAGGTATTTAATCCTGTGCATTGTGACTTGCATAGCAATTCACACTGACACTGGCAGGCAAAGAATTTAACAAAATAATGAGGTTTGACACAGGAAAAAAAAAAGAACAAATGAAAGAAAGAAAGAAAGAAAGAAAGAAAGAAAGAAAGAAAGAAAGAAAGACTGTCCTCTAAAATGAGGACAGTCCGTGAAGGAAATGAGGAGGTAAACGCAGTGAAAGAAAGGGCAGAAAGGGAGCCATAAACTGCATTTATAAACACGTCTCTATAGTAACCAACTGGTAATTTCACTAGAGGGAGAGTGGAGGAGGAGGAGGAGGAATGGGGACAAACTGGGCCACCGTTTACCAGCATTACTAGAATCAGGCTAGTTATTACAGTGAAGAAAGAGAGTGCTGTGATTGCTGAGAAAGGCCTGATTTTATTTATTTATTTATTTTTAATGGCAATGACTCAGAGGTTGTTTGGAATGATGAATATGAAACAACTCTTAAGAAAGAAAACCGAAGGATGCTCACACGCCACGGCTTTTCTGTTAACACAAGCAGAAAACAGGTCGTGCTCCCTCAGGCTCTGTAATTCTGCGATTGGTCTGTAGTTTTACCCTGCTGGGGGGAGTGATTCCATCCTTTCTGTTGACGACGAGCAGCTTTCAGGGTGTTCTGATCCTCGCTGTGTAAAATAACAAACAGTCACAGCCCACATTTACTACGGTAGGTAGGTGATAATGACAGCAGAGTGAAGACAAAAAAAAAAAAAAAAAAGGTGAGCGTGAACAAGGAACATAGAGGTCATTTTTCCTGTATCAGTACGTGCTTTACATACTGTACAGAGCTGCAGCACTTTTCTAGCATGTCCATTTACCCTTTAGCTGTGTGATTGCTTTGCGATTACTAAAAGTGTGTGTGTCTGTGTGTGTGTGTGACTGATGTGCAAATGTGTGTGTGTCCTTTACTGTTGTACTTTCATCACTGAGCTTTAATGTATTCTAATGTACTGTAACAAACTGCTTTTTTTATTATCTGTATAACTGTGTCCTCTTTTCTACTCCTCAATGGCTCTGTCTGCGTCTTCCTAACAAACGAACATGCACAAACAAACACTGCACCGTAGACGGTTTATAAAAACGGACAAGAAGTATGACAGAAGTGACAGTTAAAAGGAAAAACCCAATTTGAATGGAAGTATATGGGAAAAAGGCCTAGTTCTCTCTTAATTTATAATTTCAGTAACAATTAGTTTCATTTGCTTGTCAATAGAAAATGAAGCCAATTTTGTAAATTATGTTCCCATTTTGAGGAAAATAAACAATAAACATGGCACATACGAGTAGACTGTGATTAACAGCTGGTATTGTCCAGTTTCAGGTGACGTCTGTGAGCATCCTGTTGCAAAAACTGTTATGGCATTGGTCCAATTGCGAATCTCGAGGCTTCAAAGATGGAGTTTGAAATATACCGTGTGGAAACTCCCACTTCATGAGTAAATCTCAATAACATGTATGTAAGAGATTTACATATGTTACCCACTGACATGTATTGAGCAGGGCATTACATCTGGAGGGTGTGATATACTGTTTCATCAAGTTGTCATCCAAGACACTCATATAGAGAAAAAAAATTAATCTGCATTCAAATTCATGACAGTTTCCATTAACTGGGAGAATTTGAGCCGAGGAAAGAGACATTATTCCTTTACATTCTCTCTCTCTCTCTGCAAAATCAGAGTGAAAACAATCTGGGTGAAGCTCTGGCCCTCGCTGCCCCTTCCCTCTCTCAACCTCCCCCTCCTCCATTGCTCCTCTCTGTCTTTCCTGACAGGACTGCAGATAAGACAGCGGTGAACAACAAAAGGACCACAGGCTTGTGGAGACCATGGTGCCACAAGGGACCAAAGGGGAGCCCTCACCAGGAATAACAGGGGAGCAGATAAATAACCATGACTCCTTGGACATCATACACACCGGAGGAAAAAAACATGAACCAAATCACCACTCCTTGATACCTACAGACAAGCTGAGGCCTGCATGCAGAACCTGCTTCTATGTGGCTCTTGCCCTTGACATGCACATACACACATTGTCAATGAGGCAGATGGAGATGAAGCACACATTTGAGCGCACACAGCTGCACGGGCACATGCACACAGTGGAAACAGTAGGCACAATGGCATTAGTCTCACCACATGACTGTCCTTGTGAATGATTGTAGTGGTATACGGCCTCAGGTGAGAGTTATCTCGCCACTTTACAAACTCCGCCGCGCTGTAATGTGACAACAGCATGGCTAATAACGTGTGATTCCTCCTCCTCCTTCACAAGTCCTCATCTTTCTCTTTCTCACTTTCCTACTTTGGCTCTCTCCCACTGTCATTTAATTGCTCCCCTCCCATCTTGTTTCTTTCTCTTTCTGCTCTCTTGCATCCTCTTTGCTTCTCTCTCTCTCTTCTAATCTCTTTTGCTCTCACTCTTCTGTGATTTCTGTTATAGATACACTACCGGAAATCGATTCCAGGGGGGACCCTTGAGACGGCATGTAGAGAAATGAATGCCAAGACCATATCACACAAGACATGTACTATATACATATATAGTACTTAAGCTGAGGTGTGAGGCACACATGGTGCCGTAGAGGACATAGGGGAACAAAACACCTGCACTGTAAATGACAGTACCAAAAATAAATGTTATGCACAAAAAGGGAATTCCTGGGAGGGAACATATTAGATTAAAGCAGTGTGGACTGCAATGTCAGAGTGAGACTGGTCAACCAAATAATTACTGGTTTAATAGGTTAAGGTCACTGACCTTACTTAATATTTATCTTTATTATAATATATTGAGTGTCTCCTCTTAATACCTGGACTGCCACATGAGGATTTCTTGTAAATGAATGCAATTCAAATGAATAAAGCACAGGAACCAAAATCAGAGACAAAAATCTTTGGGAAAAGAGGATGTGAACACCATACTTATAGAGCTGAACTAGAGATCATTTCAACTAAGAGCCAAAGCTTGTCCAGGTTATCAATGATAAACAAACACAGAAAGGAGAGACATAATAGATGCAGGCTTCCCTGTGCTGAACCCAGTCAGTGCTGGGTTTTCTTCATCTGGCTCCTGCACACATGTCCTGCTGCCAGAACAGTCTATCGGTCCAGTGAGGGCCTGTCCTACCACTGCTGCATTTGGGCTAATCCAGCTAATCCTTCCTCTCTTCATGGACACCTCATGCCTCTTGGCTCTCCTCCTTTCATTCAACGTTGCAGGGGAAAGAAAAACCTTCTGTCTTGTGCATATTGCTCTTTTGCACTGCTTCCACTCCTCACATAAGGCCAATGGGAGTAGCAGGAGAAATCTTGCCAGTGCATCCCAACCCCCCCATTCCTTCCTCTCCCTCTCTCCCTCCCTCATTTCCAAAATGATCCTGTGCCCTAATCCAACTGGAGCTGATGGGAACAGAGCAGGTTCTTCCAGGGTGGAATACTGGGCTGTGCCTGTTGTCAGTCTATGCATCAGGGACCAGCAGTGAGGAATGAGTAACCAGGAACTAAAGGTGAGGAGATTCCCTGCTTACAACACTGCACACTTACTGACAGTACTTGAAGTGGGCCGGTACTGTCCAGTACGCAGTTTAGGTTATCTGTCCAATTCATTATTATGGCCCAGAATAATATTTTGTCTGGGTGAACTACTTGACATTTACCCATTCTCGTGAGAGTCTAGTGTTTGTTTCTAGTGTCTAGATCTTTTATTTTTTATTGTTAAACAAGAACAATATCTATCAGGCAGATGATCCGCAGTGGCGACCTCTAAAGGGAGAACAATATCTATTAAAAGTGTGTTCTGGCCACATTTGTATCACTGAATAATATGAAACATAAGTCCCGATTTAAGTTATTTTAATATAGGGTGAATATTTAAATACATTTCTTATGGTATCTTTTATTCACTGATTTTCATAATTTATTGTTTAGTGATAATGATACCACTGCTGCGTTACTGCAACACTGTCATGTACACTCCACATATTCTGTGTCTGGGAATAAAAACTGTCCTTGATGAATTAACACTGATAACTGAAGACGCTACACAAAGATAGGTTTTGAATAAACTTACTCCACAGAAATGTTGTGTCAGCCATGAGAGTAATTGCTTGTTTGTGTTACTCTGTGAATCGGACTACCACCCCCCCACCCCCACCCCCAGATCTATGTCTACAAATATAGATCAGGCAAACTCACATTTGCAGTCCATTTTGACAAATGAATTTAGTGAGTACTCTGTCATCATTCAAGGATTTAAGAGGGAAAACACAATATTTCAGGCCTCGAATACTGCAAACTCAACAGCATTTTGGTTTTGCATGCTATTGTGTGTTTTGGAATTTGCATGCATGAGTGCATTTGAGGATGCTTTTAAATGTGTCTGTGTGAGCAGAGAAATATCGTAGTGAGTGTACGCTGGGCCTATGCATGTACTTTAAGTGTGTGGGACTGCTTGTTCTGCATGAGATGTCATTCAAATAGCGTGCTGTAAGTACTGCGAGTGCTGTGAGGCTGTGATAAGCGTAAAGATCTGATTTCACTTCTCAGTGTGCCTACCGCTTCGGCTAATTTTCATAATTAATTAAAAAGCCAGTAAACATTACATCATGCTGCTGATAAGCTCCCTGTTGTTCTTCTTTCTTCCCATTAACAGTGTATTATCAGTGTGTGATGCATTTTCCCTCTATCTCACCATTGAACTTCAGCGGAGTGATGCTTTGGACTTAACACCATGTGTGAACTGATACAAAATGGCTCCTGTCACCCTGTCCATCAATGTGATGAGACTGAAGTTGCCACCAAAGACTTGAGAGTATGTCCTCTGGAGGGTAAATATAAAACTCAGCAATTAGGCTGACGCCAATTTGCATTTCCATCAGGAGCCTTATGTTCCTCAAAGAGGCCATATAAAAAAAAAAAGTGAAACTGTGTCCATTGACTTTAAAAACGTACTGCAATTCAAATTCTAAATTTTGGATAGTGTTGTCTGTCCACATTACAGCATTGTGGGTTGCCAGACGGTTTCTGAAAGACAGTAACAGGGACCATAACTCAGACTGTAGATTAAAAAGAAACACAACAAACCTCCAGTTTGAAAAGTAAATCCCAAATAGTAGAATGGAAGTAGCAGTTAGTCACCAGAGGGCAATTAGGCTGGTTGCAAAAAGGTAAATTTGAATGGAAGTCTATGGATAAATGAGCCCATCTTTGTATCAATGCAAGGAACATCTCTCTTTTCATCACATACCTGCTCAGTGGTTCTTCATTTTATGGCTTAATACCATACATTCTTACATAATCCAAGTGTCTGTCACATCTTTTAGTTTGAAGGGCAAAGGAAGGAGGATGTCTAGTTACCCCCCCCCCATACATTTACTGTCAGTTTAAAGATTGATGTAAACTTCATTTTAATTACTCTTTTTAATTCTAAGTCCCTCCCATTATGATTGAAGATTTTAATTTGCGAGCCAAGTCAGCATGCAGCACCATTCTGAGCCACTAAAAAGCCAAAAATAAAATAAACAATTCATAATAAGTGACATGCAATCTAAGCAAAGGGAAGCAGGAGAGCAAGGGAGACAGGGGAGAAGAGGAATGTGAGAGAGTTTTCAAAATGATGTGCCACCAGCTGCCTGCTGTGAACAAGCCCTCTCAGCATCCAGGTCCTCATTGGTTAGGATGACTTAGAGTGGCACCATAGGCCCTTCACTCATCTCCACCACCATCCTCCATCTCCGCCTTCTTCCTATTAATCATTCACTCATATTCCTCCTCTTTCTCCCTCCACTCCTTTATTTGCTGTTCTCTTCAGCTTCCTCTTCTGGGCCTTTTCCTCGTTTCGCGCCCGTCTTCCCACTCCTCATCAGCCAAACATCCTCCTCATATCTTCCCTTTTTATGTGCGCAGCACTAGATTCTAATCTACAGTAGATTGGCCCAGTGCTTGTCATAACTGTGTACAGGTCCACACACACATACACACATTATTTTTAAACCTATACTACTTACAGTACAAATTCTGTCTGTCTCTCTCTGTCTTTCTATCCCCACACGCTGCTCAAGCTGCCAGTATCACCCACCCATAGCAGCTGCAGTGTTTTCTTTGGGCTTTCAGTGAATAATCAGGTCTCCTGTTGTTCATCTGTCTCCTCGCCGTCCTGTGTGATGAGTGTCACCATCAAGATTACGGCTTCATAATGAAGAGCGGAGGGAGAAGCACAGACCCTGACATTTCGATAGAGCAGTGCTCCAACGGATTAATGCGGCACATGAATGTTTTGGTTGCACCACCTTGGGTGGGAATTTTGAATGAAATCCCCAGGGAGAACATTCCCCGGGGAATATTCTCTGTGGGTTTTTGCAAAGTGAGCAATAACTACACTTACTATGTTTCCATGAGCAGTCAAGTCAAGCTACTGTTGTATCGCAACTATGCTGTTAAACTGGATGAATGTCCATTTCTGAGTATACAAATATTAGCAGGGAGTCAAAACATTAAGTGAAAGAAGTGTATCCACCTCCACTATTCCAGGTGGTGATACACCCCCATTCAGTTTGTTAATATTCGGTGGTTTCTTGTTTAGCAGGGAGTGAGTTGGTACCAGTCTTCCTGCCATCTGTTAAAATTCACTTGTGCTGTTTCTCAGTCCAGGGGCTGGATCCTCCTAAGTGTGGCTATACCTGTAATAAGATATACTTCATTTAATGTTTACTAAGATGTACCAAGTAATTTCAACACATTCTTGATATTATTTAGTTATTACGACTTGTGGATTAAAGAGGAGAGAATCTTAACCAGGTTTATTTGACCTGGTCAAACCTGTGTTAGTTCTAATATTCCATGTCCAAAATGATCTGCTGTGAATAATTAACAATATAGAGTTGATTGTATTGGTTTAGTTGACTTACATGTATAATATTGTTTTAGAAATAATGTTTTATTTCTGTACGAATTCTATCTGTTGTTCAAATCATAAATCTGTGAGGAGATGAGTTATATTTGTAAATCATACTCCAGGTTGGTCACATTTAAGGGAAATTGTTTGTCTTGTCCATGTTTGTCTCTCAGCCCGAGATACATCACACACCAGTGTTACCTACATTTACTCCAGTGTTACATGAAATTTAATAATATTAACTGGAGGGTCCATCAAAACTGATAAATAATCACAAAACCGATAAAACGGTACAACAAAAAACAAGAATTGTCAAAAAAAAAATAATAATAATAATAGTATTAGATCTATAATAAGGAGAACTGTGATTCAGGACTTTGAACTGTGGAGGGCAGCGTTTAGCCTTTCAGTGTACAGACTGTCGGAATTTAATAGGAGAAGAAGGAGAACACATGAGTTGTGGGAGGTTAGACTGTTTCGTTTCACTTGTGTCTCCTCCTGAGTGCACAGCCAATAGAGGAGATGACTCTCGCACTTGGGAGGATCCAGCCCCCGAACTGAGACACAGCTTTTGACTTTTTCCTTATGTGTACCAGCTTCTTCTATCACTTCCAAGTCAAAGCATGATGGGCATGAACTGTGAAGCATGGATAGAGTGCCTAGGTCAATTTGACTATATGCACAGCCACTTCCCTAGTTTTCCAGTTTAATAAGCCAGCCTGACAGATTCTGGTATGCTGCCAAATATCCAGAGATGTTCTGTAGTGGGTGTCTGCAGAAGTTACCAAGAATGTTGAGCAACCAATTATAGAATTTAGAAAAGGCTATGCACAGAGGGATGCAGTGGTGCTCTGGTTTTGTTGTTGTCCCCTCATGACACTGACATTTAGGCCATGTCAGATCCCACAGGGCTAAATACTAAAACACCTACTATGAGACAACGTAAATGTTTTCACTCAGTATTGGTAGTTTTAATTGCTAATGTAACAAAGTCCAAGTTTCCCCTCAGCATCAACTGACTGGAAGTAAAGGAGCAGGCTTATATTTTAGCAGAAGTTGTAGGTGATGTTCAGTTCCATATTGTCAATTCAACATAGACTTGCAGTGTAATTATTTGGGTGCATAAATCTGACCGTGAGAAATGTGTCTAAATCATGTATAAATCATGTATTTTTATTTTTAAAGTCTGGTTTTAGTCGGACTAACACATTATTTACATTTTATTCTGGCATCATGTACACGTACCGAGTCTGAGTACTGACACATCATGAAAACAGATCAAAGTCTGAATGTTTACATGTTGATATGGGTCATTATTTAAATTGTAAACTGGGCTTTGCAGCACCAAACAATCGTGAAATGTATTTGACATATTGTGGTGTGCCAACTAATTGTTTATAGACCATATGCTCTCTTCACTATTTCCTCTATTAGTGGGAATCCCTACAGAGAAAATGACTGGGGAAATAAAATGTGCTAATTCCCCCAAGATGTCACTCACATACCTAAAGGTGACAGAAAAGATGGCATGGAGCAGCGAAAAAATCCTGAGCCACAAAAATCAGGTGTAACCCTAATAAATAAGGAGCCACATAGCACAGGAACTGTCCACTTTAATTGCACATTTTCCCCACAGTAATTGACGGAATAATTAAGACTCAGAGGAGTCACTGAAACCATCTGTGCAGGGAAAGAGAGGAGGTCCAAGAGGGCCAATGAAGAAGAAGCAGTAGGACTGTAGTGGAGAGGTGGAAAACAGTGTATATGAGAAAGATGGATGGAGACAAAGAGACAAGAGAGTAAGACAGGAAACAAGAGAGCAAAGGGAAATAAGGGGGGAAAGCAGAGAAATCATTAGTTTCAGTGTTGGTCAGTGTAGAGAAGCTAACCTTCCAAGTCCAGCTTCTGCTTAACAGATTTACCCAAGATACCAAAAGCCGAGTAAAGTTTTCCTATGTCTGATTGTATTAGTGGGTTCAAAAAAATCATGCAAAGAACATTTGTTTAATAATGTACCTGGGTTTACACTGGACATGCATGCGTGTACCATGGGGTACAGTTACTTATTGCCATGTCGGTGTGATCACTAAATTTTGAGGACAAAAACAGGGACATTGTCGACAGCAGGGGGAAAACAGGCAGAGATACGAAGAACATAAAGGAAAAACAAAAAACACCATTATCCTTCTGACGCCTCTTCTACTGTGCAAACATTTTTACTTGTGTTAACACAGACACACACAGGCCATCTGGATGCCTGCTTTTCTCAGCTAAAGTGGCAACAAACATGACGGTTTCCCTTAGATACTTGTTTCCTTTCGGATACGTTCATGACATCACATTGCACATGGGAGGGAAAAAAAAAAAAACCCCGGGCAGACCAATCAGTGGCACTGGGAATAAAGTTAATTGGCTTTTTAGTGGGTTCACTCGGGTTCACAAATCTCAGGTATACCCCCCTAGTTTTTGTGTGAAAGAGGCTTGAGGCTGACACCACTGTGCATCTGTGGTTACATTCATAACTTCAGCATCGGAGACTGACAAGTTGTTCGCTGGTTCAAAACGGAGCAGAATGAAATGAGCTCTGTGTATGTGTGTATGATCCTGTATGGGTATCCAAAAACTTAACCACAGACAGCGAGGATATTTTAGAAAAGTGAGGACATTTTGGCTGGTCCTCACATTCTGTCACCCCTTAAAAAGGGCTTTTTGAGGGTTAAGGCTTGGTTTTAGGGTTGTGGTTCAAATTTAGGTTAGGCTTAGGCTTTTAGTTGTGATGGTTAAGGTTAGGGTAATGCGCTAGTGAATGCATTATTTTTATGAGTGTCCTTACCATGAATGTTGCACAAACATGTGTGTGTGCGTGTGCTTGTGCGGAGACACAGAGAGAGAGAGAGAGAACAGGGAAATGAAGTTAGCTCCCTTAGCTGATGAATAATGCCTCTGCTGTGATTAAGGTCCATAAACATAAAGACAAAAAGATGGTGACTTCAGCAGCTTTGGAGAATATTTATATCTCCCCCATGAGCAACCAAACAAGGTATGAGTTTCAAGGTAAGAGGTATGAGTTTGTCCATCGGATTATGTGACAAACACCAATAAAAACACGGTTGTAAGCTTTTAATGTGTTAAAGCCCACAACCCTGGCAACAACGAAACCACAACAAGCTGGTATGAAATGTGAGAGTGTCACAACTGGATGTCTGGCACAAATTTAATACACTTTTGTAGGTATCACGTCTTCAATCACTTTTGATGGTAAGTACCTGAAAATGTCAGGTAGATTGAAGTTGTCTTTTTTTTTTTGCAAGTGAGAACCACAGCACAATACTGATGTGTGGTGTCAATGAAACTGGGTGATTGGAGGTAGACAAAAATCTGAAACATGGACTCAAACAGTGTAACAGATCAGTGGATATTAAGATTTTCAAAGAATGAAATTTGAATTTCTTTAATTCAGTCTTCGCTGTCAAACTTTCTTTTTTGTGAAGGTAATTTTTATCCAGCTTTACACGGAGCACTAAAAAAAGGCTTATCCGATTTGTGCTACTTTGTCATAATCCCAGTGACTATTGTTGAATAAGCCAGTTTTTGTAGGAGCAATGTAATCATTGTGAGCATTATGTGAGGTCCAGGGCACATAATTTGCATTTCAGTTTTATGACACCTCCTTGTACTATATCCTCTCTATCTGCCTACTGATTTCTCTCCCACAGCAAACCTGTTTGCCAACTCCAGGAAAAGACGACATTAACCCATAATAAAGGCAGGGAGGGGGAATCAACAGGGGAGAAACGCATTATAAAAGGATGGGTGGGCAAGTAGTCAACAGGCCTCAGCTCCCACAACATCAAGGACGTCCCAGGAGGAAAAGAAGAGGAAGGGAGCCAGGTCCATAGAGACCTGCAGGGAGGGCCAGCATACATTACTGTCATCACTGATGCAGTTCCCCAGAATCATGGAGTGAGAAAATAGCATTAAGAGTGCAGGAAACACAAAACACAACTGATCTGATAGAACTACAAAGTGTTCTCACTGTCAGTGCAGCAGTGAATGATGTACAGGACAGGCTTTTGGAGGTGTGAATGTGTGAGTGGTGTTAGGTCTGCTGTAACGATTTATGATAACAACGTATATAACAACGTATTTTAAACTGATCGATAACTAGGTGGATGTTTGAAAAGCTCTTGTTTAAAAATATCCAGTATATAAAACAGAAAACAGAAATACTGATGGCAGACACTGATGAGCAACAGTGTGACAAATAGAGACAGAATTATTGAACTCACGGTCACACATCCTTGGGCTAAATGTATCATCCATCTAAGCTTTTTGAATGCAGGAGCCATCAAGCAAAGACTAATATAAGGGGAAACAACTCCCAATTTTAAAAGTTTACATTTTTTTATTGTAAACTTTTAAAACTTCTTAGTCACGGGCTGTGATTTTATGGAGGATTACGTGTGCCAGACCACAACTTGATTGGGGAAAGTAACTTCCTAAAGTCTCCATTGGCTGCTTGTCAAACTCACTAAGGTGACAAGACAGAATGAAGTTATTGCTGCTGGCCAAGACAGCGCATAACATCCCATAAAACCATGACGTGTTGTTTATACAGTGCAATTAAAGAGAGTATACAAACAAGATGATAATTTTAAGATTGATTTTATTGCCCTTGGATGGAGAAATGTGAGCTGCTTTCCCAGTGACATTGTCAGACTCACATGGCACTTTTCCATTATACAGTTCTACAGTTTATTTTGCTTTTTTCATTAGAAATAGTACCTACTCTGGCGAGGTTCTAAGCAAGCTGAGCTGATGCTAAAATGTGACATCGACAGACTGCCGATCAATGATTGTCGTCAGGAGCAAGACATCCACCACACGAATCACACCAAACAATGCCGAACTGTAGATCAGTTAAAAATGACTTAAAGGAGACAAAGAATGGTCTTTTTGAACCAAAAATCGAGATTACTGATGTCTACTTAGATAAACTAAATAACATTTACGGTCAAAAACCTCATGGTCTCTTCAGATTAAGCCAGTTTATTGTTAATCTCTGACAGCATTTGAACAGGCATTCTGTTTCAGAGCTAATGCCTGAGTCTCTTGCAATTGGCCAGCTTCCAAGCGCATTCCCACTCGCTTGTGAGTGCCTGCATGGTTTAATTTATATGTAAAATAAACCATTAATAAGTTGTTCCCCATGCACACGGTTTCTCACAGCTCATGCAGCGGTTCACTTTTAAAACAGCGAGCTGAGACAAACAGAAAGCACACACGATCTCTGCCTGCCGCAGCCAGTAGTTAGCATATGTGCTAACCCGAGACACTCGCAAGCCGACACAAGAATACACACATTTCCACACAAGTCGTGCAGCGGTGTGTTTGTAAACAGTATCGTGGAGCTGAGACAAACGCTCACTCATTTTCTACCGCTGCTGAGACAATCAGAAAAGGCGAACACACACACTGTCTTTCAAATGAGGCTGCAATTAGCCGTCGTTAGCTATTGCTATTCAAGAAAAGATCCATTACGGATTGAAGAGTCCCATGTTGTATTGCCCAAAGTTTGTATAACTATTCACTTCAAAGCGACTGCTACAAACAAACTGCATTTCAGGAAACTTAGCAGGGATATTACTATCAAAAATGAAAGATATCCACTCTGCTCTTTTTTCCTCATTAGAAGGGAGTCTATGAAGTGCCTGGTGTTGTTTTTGACATCCAGCAACAGAGCAACAATGAACTGAACCTTTCTTCTGAGACATGGTGCTCTCAACAGATACAATAGTTGTAATGGCGGAAGTGATTCAGCTTCTTCTTCCTCAGGTTGAATGTCCACGCCCATGACCGGGAGTAGCTGTTGGGGGAGGGTTCGTGCAAGTCAAATGTGCTAGTTGCGTAACTAAACTCGACCTTTCCAAACCGCTTGCTTGAGCACAGATAAACAGAGAAGCCCTTTTCTCTCAAAAAAGTGGCTGAAGTGTTTATTGTGTCAAAAAACATCAGAAATTTGATTTTCCTGTGAATGTGGAGTTTGGTGTATTTAGCAACAGCCCTGCCGAAAGCTAGTGAGCCGAATCACAACCTGTTCAACTGTATTTTAGTTCAGAGACTGTGTAGGAAGTACTGAACTAATGTTTTAAATGAACTGACGACGTGCCTGATACCAAACCGAGTAGTCACGCTCGAACTACGTAATGGAAAAGCACCATAAGTGAATTTTAAAAAAGTACAAATAGATTGCACGAGTACCATAGATGTCTCTTTTTATGCAACACATAATGTCACTCAACCACTTACTGCATGGTTGAAGATTTAGGTATGTGATGCTATAACATATGAGCCAACACTTAATCAGTCCTTTAAGGTATTTGATGTATGTATACAGATATACGGTAAAATTTAACCCATTTTAAAACTGTGAAGATGAAATGGGATGGAAAAGGCACATGTCCTTGAGCAGCTCTCGTCAACTGAAATAAAATGAATATAGAACTTGAAATGAAAAGGATTATCATGTTGATGTTGCTATTTCCAAACATTAGCTACATGCAACAGTGCTCTTCAGGTTATTAAAAAGCCCATTGAGGGCATCCATCTCTTTTGATAATTACTGCCTGAAAAGAGTTTCCTTTTATTCAACATTACATGTCTCTAAGACAACCTGAGTATAAAATGTATTTTCTCCTTTTTTTGCTGCCTGTGCCCAATTCTATCTGGCCCAGTTTACTGCTGCCTGCTCCTCCCATATCTGAAAAGCTCCAATGGGGGGGGTTTGGGGGCTGCAAAGTCCTTAAAGCAACTCTGATTCTCACAGTGTCTACAGAAGGAGGGAGCACCAGGAGGAGGAGTGAAAGAAGAGAGGGATAATGTAAAGAAGGAGAATCAAAAAGAATAAAAAAAGAGAGATACAGAGACTCAAATACTGAATGTTTCCAAGAAAGACAGAGGGAGGAGGAAGCCGGTTGTGTGACACAGTGGAAGCAGGGGTGCAGTGACTGTGAAACTGCTTAAATAAACACTGCAAGAGAGCAAGAAGGAGGACGGGGGACAAAAGAGAGTGAAAGAATAAAGGAAATTGCGTGGCACGCTGGCTATTTTTTACATAAGGAAGAAGTATAGAAAAGCCTGGAGGAGATAAACAGGAAGGTAACAAGAACTGGGGTAGATGATGTGTCACAAAGAAAAATAAATATCTGATTGTGATCCAGACTGTACAAGTGAGCATAGAGGTGGTGCATTAAAATAAAAGAGGTTTGTATAAAAGGTGGCAAAAAAAGAGAGGGGACTGATAACTGTCAGAGGGGCAGTTAATGCCTTGGGGACCACTTCAACCTTAACTCCCATAATACCCCAGTGAAAGAAAAACCCATAATTTCCATATTCACTTCAGCCTGTGTTGGCACAGTCTGCTACGTGAGGAGCCAGTGTCATGGCTCCGTCGAGATTATACAACCTATTTAAACCAACTGACGTTTTCAAAAACAAGTGCTGTATGGGAGTTTTCCATCCAACTATTCTTCTCCTTCTCATTGTACGTGACTGTGCAGCTTCAAGTGCAGGTAATTGGTTTCCGCATTGAAATCTTTTGATGCAGGCCTACTTATAGTATATTTCACTTTATGGAATGTAACTTGAAATTACATAATATTATATACAGAAGATATGCAAGATGTACCTGCTCATGCAAATTTCAGAGGATGTTAACAGAGAAGTTACACGCTGGCGGACACATTCCAACATTTTTAACCTATAGGTCAGTTTTTATGTTGCGTTGTACAATTCATAAAATACATGATGGCCTATTTTGTACTATATTCTGCTCTAAAATCATAGATTGCCAATCTGATAACTGCATCAGTTTGGATTCTTGTTCAGAATCAGATAACAAGATCAGTGACACTCGGCCTTTAAAGCATGGAGCTGAAGCCAGGAGGTGATTATAGCGTAGCTGAGCTTATCTTAGTTTGGTCTCGCTGCCATTTACTCAAACAGTTGCTTCTATGTTCTGGTGTACAAAAGTGTGAGGCTGGCAGTGACCAACAGAGAGAGCTGAAGGGGAGTGATAAACTGATTCTGTCAGGAATTAGTCATACTATTTGCTCAAATATGTTCAAATTTAGATTTGTGTGTTGTTGCCATCATTATTTTCATACGTCCCATTGGGGAATAATATCATTTCAGATGTTTTTTTGAGACATTTGTAGAAGAAGCAGACTTACTCCCTGTGCATCTGGTATTCTAACAACAATAACTAGATGCACAAAGGGAGGAGGATTTTTGACTTTGTCTTTATGTGGAACTGAAATTTTATCATTTATCCCATACATTAAAACCAACTTTAAGTGGCAGGAGTCGTAGCTTAAACCAGTTTGACCACTATTCCCTGACATCAGGCATTTTAATCCAGAGAACTTCTAATCACTGGATATATTTTATCGTCTTTATAAACCTTGGAGATGGATGTGCATGATTGTTTCTGAAATACTCATCAACACTGCGTTTAAGTCACAAAAATCATCTTCCTCGTCATTTTTGATGCAGGGTTTGAACCTGAGCAGTTTGTCTTGACAATGTCTGCATGCAAGTTCACTTTCTTGTGTTTTTGTATGTATGAAGTACCCATGTGTGCATGGGCACTGCTGCTCCGGCTCCTGTCTGTCATCCCCGGACCAAAAGTCAGCAGCTCAACTGTCACATTTAGTCTGTCACAGGATCTGCTCTGTCTTACAACAATGGTGTGAGGTTCAAGCTCCGCTGACGACATTTGACCTTCCAGTGTGGGCTGCATGTGTGCCGGGAGGAGTGTGACAGGGCCGGGCGCAGAAAAAGCAGCCAACACAGAGGTCACAGAGCCAAAGGGCCATGAAGAGAGTCACAGGGATGGAGAAAACATGGTCAGGGTGACGGAGGATAACCAGACGAGAGGACAACTTCCCTGGGTGGCATGTGCATCTCTCTCATGCTCTCTTGTTCTATCTCTCTATTTTTCCCCTTCCCCACCTGGGTCTGTCTTTCTTTAGCCTCATTCCATTTTCTCCTGTTCTCTCTCTCTCTCTCTGCTGCTCGCTCTACTGCTCTGTTGGCTTCAGGGAAGGCTGTCCGTTCCCCTCTCTCACTCTGTGATAGAGGGATGGCCTGTGGAGTGAAGGGGCGATGAAGCGATGGAGGGAGGCCTTCAACGCGGAGAAACACACTTCCTTTCAATCCGTGTATCATTTGTTCTTTCCATTTTCATTTGACAATCAAAAACTTTAAAAAAATTAAAGAGTTATTGTTTTTTAATCTGATACCAAAAAAACAGAAAAGGCCTTGTTTTTCATATTTTCAATTTTAGACTCAGATCGAAAATGGAAAAATGGGCCAAAGGACTGAATTTGATTTTAATTGGTCAGCTTGGCTGAGATCACATGGATTCACAGGCAATGACAACATAATATCGGAAAACAATAAATACTCTCAAAAGATCACAAAGACATAAAGTTACCCTAAGCGTCCAGTAGAAACAGAGCCACTGTGGCATCACTTTGCAGCCCTTTCTGGTCTTTCTCTTGTTGACACCAGTCAAACACAGCACCGATGTTCACTCTGGTCTTGGATCGCTCTGCATCAGCCTTTTTCTTGGCAGTAACTTTTCTCAAAAACGTGAAGTAGACCCATCAATATTAGAGACGGGACAAGTGTATGTGTGTGCACAATGCTGAGAGAAGAGACGAGAGCGAGTGCGAGAGCAAGAGCAAGCGAGTGACAACACAACGGTGACTTTCCACGGCTGTCAGTCCAGACGTTAAGCACACAGGCAAATTCTTTTAGAAAAATATGATCATGAGCCCAGCCTGTCAGGCCCCGAGGAAGGTAGCGATACATCTGTCCAGTCTCGGTTCAAGCTCGGGCAGAGATTCTAAATTGTCTTTTCCGTGTCTGGGCATGAACAATAAGTGCACA
The DNA here is from genome assembly GCA_016785285.1 of Brachirus orientalis. NCBI lineage: Eukaryota > Metazoa > Chordata > Actinopteri > Pleuronectiformes > Soleidae > Brachirus > Brachirus orientalis. Next base: position 202,362 of record JAFBJR010000379.1, on the reverse strand, counting down.
GAGGGGGACAGCATACATCAGATAAAATATGGTTCAATTAATATTAATGAACTAAACACACCTTGTTCTGTGCCAAAAGTGCATAAATATAAACGGTCACAAAAAAGTTTTACTACACTGAGAGGGTGTTGTATTCCACTTGGGATATTTTACTGTGTACAGGATTAGCATTGTAAGACTTGCCAAGATGCATCAATTAACATTTCCAAATTATGTTAATTTTAAAAAATGCAATCCACATGGCATTAATGCTGACAAAACAGTATTTATTGGATATGTAAAATATGAATAAATTCACTGAGATGGGGTTGCGCAGAGATTGTCGTTTTCATATGAAGAACCTGTAGAAATGCAGGTGGAGGCTGAAACGTTGGGTGGATCTTTCAGAAGGTGGACAAACAACACAAAAAATGGCTCCATGGTAAGATATAGAAGGGGTTAGTGTGGAAATATGTGACTGTAATTAGGCAGTGCATGGTATGAGATTCTGACAGTACGCTAACCTCAAGCACAAAAAACACCGTATTATTCAATCAACCAATCAATTATTATTATTCTAATTATTAATATCACTTAACCTCTGATTCCTGCACTGATTTTGACAAGTTATTAAAAACAGCTCATATCTGAGGGACAGTATGACATGAAAACTTTTCGTTTATCGTGAAAGTGTTTGTCAGCCCATACCTACTTGGTGAATACCTCATTTTGGTGAACTGAGCCTTTAAAAAAACATATAGTGCCCTACTTTAGATTGTGTGGTTATTCCGAGTGTGTTTACTCCACCTGCATACTTTGCATCTGCAATATTCCCATATTTCTCCTGCACTCTGGGACATGCTTAATTTCCTCCTCACACACATTAATGAGCCAGTTCCTCAAGATTGGACCAATTAGTTTCAGTAATCCGGTCAATTTAACCATTCTGCTCTCTCCTTGGGGTTTTCAGCCCCTGGAAATCACACTAACGGATTCCCATTTGATGAAGCATTGAGTGGGGAGGAAGTAGGAGGAGCAGAGGGGTTGGTTTAGAATTGGCTGGGGGAGAAAGGAGTCTAAGGGACGCTGTCGTCCAGTCAATATCATAATGGTGCATTACAGCTCCCCATGCATCGCAGCTTGCTAACCGGAGGTTAGACAGAGTATCATTTAGCTGTGATAGAAGCATCTGTGCTGTGAGCGGTGGACCTCTCTCTTGCTCTTGTTCTCTTCATGGCATTATCGTTTAATTGCAGGTATAGTCTGTACTCGGGGTTAGCAAAGGTTATCCGTAATGGGAAGCGGCATGGTTACAACCACGTATCACCATCATTCTTGTCCCCATTAGACACAACCAAGTGTCGGGGTATCGATTTTTAAACGTCATTCACATCCAATAGCCCGCACTATTATCAAAGGCTTTAATGAAGATTTTAAATCATCATTTGGATCTGCTGTAAGCTCAGCATTAAGATACGTGGTCCATTGCTTTATGTACTTTCTCTCTCTCTGACCCTTCTTCAACTCTGTCTCATTAGAGGGTGACATCTGTGCGACAAGTATAACTTCAATCAAGCATAATTAGCTCCAAACTACAATTAAGTCACCTCTCAAAGCTCTTCACTATCTGATTGTTTTGCTTTGGTGTGCTGTGTTATTAACTTTGCAGGGAGGTAAAGAAGAACTCTGTAGGATTCTGTGTCTCTGCTGTTTGTTTCTTCAGAAAGGTTTTCGCCTAAACTTAAATGCTTCTGGATTACGTTTTGCGATTTTTCTTTATTATTATTATGCAGCATAATTTAATAACGTACCGCATAACTTTTGAATATTAAAAAAATGTCTGTTACATTCAAACCATTGTCAGATGAGTTCACACAATGCTGATTAAGCCCATCAGCTCCACATGAGTCTCATAATAGAGATGATTGGAGCTTTCGTCTCCCTGCAATATTCCCACAGTGCACAGAGGAAGTGATTTGTTTACAGCCGCAAATAGGCTGGAGAATGTCTGAAAACACAAAAAAGCGCCCATGAAAATTTTTCAGAAGTGAACCCTACTGCCCCCCCCCCCCAAAAAAAAAACAGTTGTTCATTAATTTGACTTTTTGCCCCTACCCACCCCTGCACTGCAGCTGTGGACACACAAATGCTTCCTCAGTCAGGTCTGATAGTATTGCTTGACAGAGCCAATTTTCCATTTTTGTTCACAAAGCCTAATTTGAAAAACAAACTTGAAGTTGTCCTTGTGTAGTTGAAAGACGAAATGGAGCACATAAAAGTGTAATGATGGCAGGGTAAACAAATATAAAAGGCAGACAGCATTCACTATTATTAACAATAAGAATAAGAAAGTCAGCATTTCAATCTTTTTGACAGTGGTTGCTGTAATGCATCATCATTCACTCTGCAGTGTAAGTGACTCTCTATCACAGTGTGTACTGGCAAACAAAGCACTTAATTGAGATACAGAGTGTTTGTCTTGGCCTAAGTGCACTAACATAACATCAATTGCAAGGCCTTGCTTATGTCACATTTGACTGAGCATTATCAATTTTGTCCTGGCACTTTGATTGATCACCAATATGCCGTCACAAGTATCGATCCAGGCTATGGTAAGAATAATGCCACCATGCTAAATGGGCTGGATGAAGAAGAACATGCTGAGCTGGCCTGATTTGTTTCTCGAATCGCCTTATTTTTGAATTTCTCTATTTCTGATTTCTCCTCCACAAATTCTCCCCGAAAACTTCCCCCTTTTCTTCATCTCTCCCTCTTGGCCTCAGTCTCCCTTTCTTGCACAAACACACTCTCCTTCCTCTCTGCTTTTGCTCATTATCCTTCCTTCCTCAACTTCTTTGCTTGTCATTTTTCCAAAGCTGCTTCCAGATCTCCTCTGTGCATCTGTGAATTGTGTCTCACCGTAGCTGTGCCCCTGTATAGCCAGACTCTTCACTCCATCCATCTCTGTCTCTCTCAAGCCTCTCCACACTCCCCTCATCCATCTCTCCTGCTCTCTTATTCATATCCTCTGAGCTTTCTCTCTTCTCCTCTTTGCTGTGGGATCATGGCAACCAAGTTTCTCCTTGACCCTGTGTAGTTTACACACACGTTACTTGGAAACATGTCAATACATGAACTGACCCCGTAGATAAAACACATTTTAAGAAATGTTTTGTTCTATGCATCTACTTCTCTAACAAAAAAAAAAAACTTTAACACTTATACATGTTGTTGTTGTTGGTCTCTTTTTCCATACCAGACAGGAAGAAAACATAATATTTCTTTATGCTTGAGGGAACTGCCACATTAAAACAATTTTGAAAGTACATCACTGAGTAAAAACTGTGCTTGTAAGGATAAGCGTTCCCCTCATTTTAAATTTAAATGATCCACTTTGATTAAAAGCAGAGCTAATGGAAAGTGTATAAAAACAAATGCTATTTTGTTTTATTTGGCACATTTTAATGCCATCTTTTAAAGGTACAGTGTCTAAAATTTAGCAGTATTTCTTGTTGAAGTTGCATGTTGTCACCCACCACTCAGCTATCATCAGAAATCAAAAGATGTTTAGTTTGTCCATTGAGGGCTATTGTTAAAAAAAAAGGTGGCGTCTGCACAATTCTTCAAGAATAGGGTATAAATCTAAGAACGAAAATGATCCTGAGGTGAAAGATATTGCAAATATTACAACACTGACATTTCAGAAAATACACCAATTAATTTCCTTGTGGAAAGTTCAGTTAGAAGATCAATAGATTTGCATAATTGGAATAAAGCTACTGCCAATAATAGTAACATTAGAGCAAATAAGTACAATCACAATGAGGTCAACTTTTTCATTTACAGTTAGAGGATAAAAAAAAACATAATAGCTTTATAACTGCCAAAAAAAAAAAAAAAAAAACTATTTGACATAACATAAACAACTCTTAATTACATGGCATTGTCTTTTTAGAGCTTGTTTAAACAATTTCAAAGAGCAGGGTAAGCTGGAGTAAGACGTAATGAGTTGAGTAACTGAGGTTACAGATCTCTACTGACACAAGCATCAACAACAGCTTCCTCATATACAAGCGCAGCCAAGCAGACAAAAGTCCAGTCATTCCTCGTCCTTTTCATCTCCTCCCTCTAGTGTCTGTCTCGTTATTCCTCCTCTCCCTCTCTCTCTCTCTCTCTCTCTCTCTCTCTCTCTCTCCACAGAGCCGCGCCAATTAGAGAACAACCCATGTTCCTTCTTGGCTCAACCAAGACACTCTCCAGGGCTGCTAATTAAACACAAACCTTCCCCCTCACTGTCTCTTCCTTTCACTCTCTTTCACTGTCTTGTGCAGTCCCTGGTCTGTCACCTCTCTCCATCTGCCTCCCGCCCTCCTCCCTTCCTGCCAGCAACCTCTTTCCATCAATTTGCTCATGCTTCCCCCCTTTCACAACGCTCGCCTGTCTCTTCATCCCCTGCCCTCTTTGCCTATTTGTCATGGTAGAAGTTTGATATTCACATAGGGAGAGTCTTCAGAGTCAATCTGTACAAAGCACTGGCCTTGTTATTCTCCTCTGCTGGTGTTAACCATGCAGACTGTGACCTCAGCCATGTACACTTTATGAGATTGTCCAGATCTGACAATACAGCTGCCTTTTAACAATGCCCCCACCCCCCCACCACCACCACCCCGCAACTGCTGTTGCCCGCTGTCCGCAGCTGAGCCCACTGACACTGACAACCAGCCCTGTTAATGGGTCAGTCATAGTTACTCGCTGTACTCCTGTTTTCTCTCCATGTCTCCTTTTTCGTCTCCCCCACCACTTCCTGTCAGGGCACAGAGTCTGAAGAAAATATATGCAGTTTCATAGAATAGGTATTCACCTGGCTTGGCAACATGTCAGTCAGTTCTCACTACGTGTATATTTTTGGCAAAAGTAAAACAGAAGACAGCTATGGCCATAGTTTTATGCACTGAATTCCTTCCCAAGACACAATTAGTCAAAGATATTATATATTATCCAGCATTTATTCCCAGTAGCAACATCTATTTGTTCTTCTTTCATTTGCTTTTTTGGCTGCCATGCAGATCCATGTAATAATCTTGTTTTTTTCCCCCTCTTACATGTATACTTTGAAGAAAATATCAGAATCCACAAATGTTTTGTACTGTATGATATTTCACACTATCACAGGAAGAAGACCCCGTTGAGCTCAGCTCAATTTCTATGATAAAGGCTCCCCCAGTGGCATCAGTAAAAAGAAAAGAAAATATCTCACATGCAAAGCTTTCATTTCTGAGGCAAAACAGGAGCAGCAAGAGATTCTTGCCAGCTGAAAAAAGGAACAGCTTTGGATGTTCATTCTGAGTCATTTGTTTGTTTTGGACCAAAAGAAGGCACTTATTTGTAATTTTGGGGGATAAACTAAAAAGAAGAGAGAGGAGATATTTGGATACAATCATTAAGTGGTGTGATCCATCTTTTGGTCGGGAAGTTTTTGCTCACCCACTGTTTTACAAGCAGAGACAACGATGATGCATGTATATGCCATTGTTTAAATCAGGGTGAGTGTTGCAAAACAGATCTGAGTTGTCACAAGTTATAGCTGCTATATATCATGTGGAGAGGAGCCATTCTGATTGTAATGGCAACTTCACCGTCTACGAACGTGTAAGCAGCTGTACAGTAGTCAGGCCAAATGCTAATCAACAACTGGTCTGCTCACTTCCCAGATGTTTACGGATCGTTGTTAAAAGAAGAGAGGTCAATGGTTAACAGTTTTCATAAAATGGTAAAATGTCTCAGTTTCAACAACTGATATGTTGTTTCTCTTCTACTGGGAATCAAATATGGGTTGAGGAGATTTGGAAAAACATTGCATTCTGTTTTTATTTACATTTTAGACAGTGTCCAAACTTTTTTTTGGATTTGGGGTTGCACATACTGACAAAAATATTTATAAAGGCCCTCTCTCTCTCTCTCTCTTTCTCTCTCTCTCTCTCTCTCTCTTTCCCACTCTCATTCTCTCTCTCTTCTTTGTTGGTTTATGCAACAATGAAGTACCATCCACTAAGGGGCCACAGCCCACACATTGGGAACCGCTGGTGTACAGTATGTTGTTGGACTGCAATCAAAATGGTGAACAATTTTGCTTATCTAAATGTTTGTTAAAGCCCTTTATAATTGTATCTGTGAAAAGTGTTATAGAAATCAAGTTGACTTACTTAAACAAGTGAAAGACGTCGAATAAAAACCTAATTTTTTTTAGCCACTTGGTAAGGTGGTAATATTGTGGACGTGCTATGGTAAAAGTCAGTGTAATTTCCTGTTCCTCCCCAATTAGTTTCACATGTATCCAGTAATCTCACCGCACTATTTAGCCCTGTTTACCTTTCAGTTTCTTCAAAATAATTTCCAGCATTTAATTTGTCTTCTACTAGTGCATGACTGTCTGCTTTTTACCTTGTTTTGGTGCTTTTTGCCAGTTTTGTTTGACTGCCTACTTACCGTTTTTTGTCTCCGCCCTGTTTGTGTTGTTGCATCCCGAAGACCAACAGAAGGACCGACATTGCCATTCCCACAGTCACAACAAATGTTGCAATATTAGTGCAATTTTTTTAATGCTTTTATATAGCTCTACTTAAAATAACATTTCAACATTTCATTTAACGCACCATCATTGGTCCCAAAAATGTGCTGTCACTGATGTCCTGTGGAGGGAGAGTGAGAGAGAGAGAGAGAGAGAGAGAGAGAGAGAGAGAGAGAGAGAGAGAGAGAGAGAGAGAGATTGCTCTGGGTCTCACTTTATCAACAATTGATTGATAAAAGGTTTTGTTTTCATGACGCCACCAAGATCACCCAACTCCCTCTCCCTCATTCAATCCCAGTCCCTGAAGCAAAACTAATCCCAACTAAACTCCCACAATTTCTCCCAATTCCCATTCCACTACTCTTTCTCTTACCCCAGCATGTTCTGTCATTTCTGAATTGGCACTAATCCTCCCTACTTCTCTCTTTTTCATCTCCTCTTTCCTCCCCTCTGTGTTTTTATGATCTGTCGTTACCAGAGCAAAACTAATCTTAACCACCCCCCCCCCCCCCCCCCCCCGTCATGGCTAGAGACCTTCTTGCTCCTTCCCCCCCTCCTCTGGCTCCCACTTCTTCCCACTAACACCCTGCTGTTATTCACCTTAGACCATAACTGTATTTACCTCTCCCTCTCCACCACAGAACATCCCTTCTACTCTCTGCGGGCAAAGTTGTATTGACAGCCAACCCTTTGGGAAAAAAAAAAAAGGCTCAGGTGAAAGCTGTTGTCATGTATGTGATGTTCCTCCCAAAAACGTCTTACAAATAGACTTCATTTGACACTTTGTATTCAAAGGCTGTACTAAAAGGAAGGAGATGCACCATGTAATAGTGCTCTTCCACCTTTCAAAAAGGAGACAGTGGAAGTGCACGCATGGAATAAAAGCAGAAGCAGATTTTTCCCCGAAGTGCCTGCAGCCTAGCTGGATTCAGACATCTTCTGACGTCTCATTCATTTAATAAGACACACTCACAAGGCCTGAAGTACACACGCACACAACTACTCATGTATTTATATTGAAAGAGGCCCTGCAATTTTAACTGTATCTCAAGAGTGTCCATAGAGAGAGCACAAGGCTGTCAGCTCATTCTTCGCAGCTCTGCCTCAAATGTGTGTATCTGCTGTAGCCACGTAATTACAGAGTTATCAGAGCCTTTTTCGGGCCCTCAGCTGCCAGCAGCATATGAAAAGACCCCAATTAAGCAATTATCTTTAAAGGTAGAGCCTAATACAGTCATTTGTGCTCCAAAGAAGCATAAAGGAGGAGACTAGTGCAGCTGACAGCTAATTGAGAAAGTGCAGCTAAAAACTTAAAGGTTCCGATAAAAATGGTAGGGGCCTGTCATCATGTAATGCTCATGAAAATTGCAGTGGCAGCACCAAAATGTCACACTCTCATCAGAAAAGATTAGAGATTTTGTATGCATACTGCGTACATTCATGTCACTTTATCCAGTGCGCAGCTTTTAATAGTGGAGTTCAGTACATTTTAATTCTTAGATAAGCCACTAACAGAAACACTAGGCAACGGAGTAAGGACATTTTTTTCTCTCCAGTGTCCAGCAGCTTTCTCTCTCTCTGCAGCGTGCCACCTTTAGAGCCGCTGATCATCGGCGGCTAAATGCGGCCCTCATTAGTTTCTCATACTTTCACTCTGTCTTTGTCACTCTGGCTGAGGTGGAAAGTGCGTCTCTTAAAACACTGGCCGCTCACTATAATGATCCTCACAAATCATCACATGCTTCTTACCATCTTACAAAATATGAATAATTTAAAAAAAAGTCTCTAAGTGTTTAAAACTCAGGTTTCAGATCATGTAAAATTCAGCATCATTCTCTGCTCTGAGATGCTGGGGGCGTGTCCTCTGGAAGAGTCAAACACATATACTGACCTAAATGCTTTAGCGGGGACCAAAGTCTGCCAACATCACTGTTAGCCCGAGTATTAAAGAATATTAATTTAAACACAGCTGAATCAAACTTCTTCTTAAACAAACATGCTTTTTTTCCCCCCATTTAAGGCAAGTTGCAAGTTTGTGTCCATTGGAGATCTGTCCTTGAAAATGTTGCCGGTTGTCACTGTTTGTACAGAATATGAATGTAAACACTCTGGTATCAAACCACTTGTTTTGACAAACAGGGATCAGAAGCAACATTTTCACCATTTTGGTCAGAGTTTGAAAACATACCGTACACAAACACAGAGCGGGTTTAACTACAGTCCTGCCCTCTATCAGTGTTCTCAGCCACTCTTTTCCAACGTTTATAATGTGTGAAGAGGGGATTTGCTTTACAGGGGCTTTAATGGCAATCAGTATATGTTCATTTGTACCTGCATTTCACACCTTAGGTGTGCATGTTCAGACATTTCCCCTCTTTGTACATTTGAGCTCGGCTGTCCATGGATGTAGTCTATGAGGAAACAGTGCTCCTGCTGCTGGGATCCGCTTCATTATGTCCAGAGTTTTGCGTGCACCTCTGCAGTTGTATCAATCTCAGTTGTCAGTGCTACAGTGTTTGTCAATCTGTCAACGCCACTGGGGCAAAGTGAAGTGACAGACGACTTGACTGCCCATCTTTTGAGCATACATACAGCATGCGAAGATGGAAGTGAAAATGACACTGGACTTTTTAGAAATGTTGGCATTAGACTAGAATTGATTGTATTTATTTTATACAACATGTAAGAGACAGAGTGATTGCATTAATGTGTGTATGTATGTATTGCTGCTGGACATAGAGGTGTACTAAGTTTCTTCTCATTTCAACAACAGTGCTCTGGCTTGCTCTGACAATAATCAACACAGTGATAGCCAGCCATATTGCGATGCATTATTCATTTTTGTCTGTGTCTAAATTACCGCACTGCCATTTGACAACTATCACACTCAAATGTGTTTGGATTACCAGCAGTGAGGAGCGAAAAGGGGAGAATGACTCGCATATTGCCTATCTATCATGCAAAGAGGCTCTTTTGCAGTTGTATGGGAAGGGAAGTATACATTCACTGACTTACTGGGGGGTATAGTTCATAAACATTAAGCTCCAGTTTGACACAGTGTCTGTCCTCGGGGTGGTAGTCCCACGTGTGGTCGATAAGTAAGATCGCTTCATAACACAGAAAAACAAATCCACGGTGCCAAGGCAATTCATAATGTTTGAGTTGTGTGGGGTCATTTAACTATTTCCATTGATTGCTGTTCTTACTGAAGTATTTTGCCATCAAGGGGTTAGGGTTAGGGTCAGGGTCTAACCCTGAATGAAGACGCTACCTAAGACTCAACATGCAGATGGACATCTCAGACGGCATCTCACACACCAAGGCTGTGTGGAAGTCCTCCCCAGCTCTCCTCCAGATGGATCAATACACCATGCATACGCACACTCATGCACACGTATTTGCTCCCCAACCTTCCATCAACAGGTGCAGTTTAATATGCCTCATTTATAAGAGCAAGTCACTGAATCGGCCCAGATTGAGTCCCCTTGTTCTACATAAAGAGAGCACTCAGACGCTTCGACCACTACTCGCCAGTGCAAGAAATATACTAATGTTTAAAAGACCCGTAAAGGATTTGCCAAGGTTAAAAATCAAGATAAAGCGCCTGGTCGATCTCAAAATTGATTTATGACCTTCCTCTCACAAAAAGCTCCTGAAAATATGCGAGCCAGTGCCACACTGTTTAAGGCAGATTTCAATTCTTTTTGAATAGAGTCGCGGCACATAATCTAAAAATATGGTGGGATAATATTTATGTGAGCCTTTAAGCGATAGCTCCGGGAAACGATGGAGAGAAAACGAAAAGACACTAAGATGTGGTGTCATATGTTTGCCCTGCAACATCATAAGTGAAGGCGGCTTGACCACACTGCTGCTGGAACCCTTACAAATTTTCCTCTGCTGTAGGAGAAGGCATGCCGCGAGCACTCCCAGCAAGCCAGCCCATTAAAGAACTGCCAACATAGATATTCTCTCACAGAGATATACCATGAAGTACTGCTAATGGCAAAATACCCTGAACAAACATCTTAAAATCAGTAGGAGGATCCAAAGCCCATGTTATCAACATAAGTGATTAGTAGGGACGCAGGAGTTAGCACTGGTGCAGGCTCTGGCTCAGCTTTTAAACTCTGGCAAGAATCTTGCAATAAATAGATTAACGTACATGCCATCTTGGTTGAACTCCTGCTTGTTAACTCAGTAGACCACTGGAAAAACAACGAAGGTGAGGATACTGTATATGGCGAAGATCCATAATGTTCAGATGCCACCCAGACGCTGTATGTTATCAGCTTAGTTTCAACCACAAATGTTTGGCCTCCCTGCCAAATGAGTTGTCACCCGATGAGCTGTTGGGGGGGGGGGGGGGGGGTCACAATACCTAACTAATTAATTGAGTAATCAAGAGTCTGGCACCCGGACACTGCTGGCTGGAAATTTCTGGAAGTGTCTTGCAGTTTGAGCAGCTCCGTGGCCTGATTTCCCTTGTGATTGCTACTAAAAGATCCATTATAAAGTGTAGTGAGCTTGTTTTAAAGTCACTATATTATTACTTTAAACACTTTCAATACTTGTAGTCTTGAATGACCAAACTCATACTTAGTATGAGTTCTAGATCATAACTAAAAAGGAGGAGATGGCAGATTCTGGCAGTGAAGCAGGATTGAAGAAACCTCTTTAACAGTCCATTGCAGGCCATATTAAGTTAGTGATCATATACTTTTTGTGTTGTGTTTATTTAATGGCCAGGATGGAAAAGATGCTGTCATGCATTGCTTGCAAAGACAGCATTTCTGCCCATGCATCAAATTTGGCCATAATCCCACTCACAGCAGTTGATGGTTGAACGATATTTTGGATATCTGTTGTCTTCACTGCAGGTCAAAGAAATAAATTAGTAATGAATGGTGCACTATTCCGCAGAGTTTATTGTCTTTTCAGTGACAAACTTTGGCACTTTGGAAGCATTGTACTTTTTTTCCACTTTAAACATCAAACACTCCTTCACAAAGATTCTTTACTAATTAGCTCCTCGACCACAATCTAGCATTGTCTCTTTGGTAGAGATTGGTCTTGTTGCTTTTTGGTTGCACAAACTCCACTGAACAGCCGTAACTTAATCCAAGTATTGTTTGCCTTTGAAACCCATCCAAATTACTGTAGCGGCATGTTTCCAGAAATAATGTCACCAAGTATTCCTTCTCTCCAACATAAACAGTAATCATTTGCAGATTTCCACAGGAAATCATGATCCGTGTCACAATGACACTAGTCTGCAAATGACACAGAAAATGTGTTTCCTTAAGCCCAACCTCTGTAGAGACAGCAGGAACCGTCCTGAAGGACGCGTTAATCCACCATTTTCTGTTTCTCTCTTTTATCAGGAAAAAAAAATTAATTGCTGTCATGACATGTCTTCTGTATTCTAGGCCTCCTGCTGTACAGACAGGCTGAATTAAACAGTTAGTGTGTGGAGACACAATATGAGATACATTGAAAAACAAAACACTTTCTTCATCTTTACATACTAGACAGCTCAGCTCTGATACTTAGTACAAGCTTGTCTTATCATTTTTATATAACCATGAATCACGCTGCTCATTGTGACTCTCACAGAAAATAATACTCCAACTGTGCAGCACTCGCCAGCAGAATTCAGTCTCTTTCGACTCATTTTGTTTTGTTTTTGTTAACATAGCACTGATAAGATTCTGAGTTAAAGCGGGGGCAAGTGTTATAAACTTATGTTTGGTTTAAAACGATTTAAGGCAGTTTTAAAATTTAAGGCCAACACTCCTTAAGTGTTAAATCTTAAATCTGATCTTAAGTCAGATTTGTACTACAAACGCTTGACCAAATCCACATCCGTACAGCAGGCACGTTTAAGGCCAAGTATGGGTACTATTCATAATTGATAGGCATCATGAATCTATACATGATGTTCACTTTGCATTTTGTTGGACTCAGAGGACTAGTCTCTTCTCAACTGGTGAAGACGGTGACGCTATTTAAATTACTGTGAGTGTCTTTTTTTGGTAAAGGGTAAAGTTCGGTCCGGAAAACTTGAAAAGAAGAAAGAAACCAGGACAAACATACAAAATGTCACTGACTTTCCTCATAGGTCTTTTTGTGGCTCTCTCCATTTTATGACGCCGCCACGGTTCAACAGCATTAATGTGGTATTAAACACGGCCCCTTGAAAGTTTTAATTTATGTCCTCATTTAGTCTTCCATAACTAATTATGTGTAAAATTGAAGCTGTTAAACACTAGACTGGATGTTTGATTATTTTAAATAGTACTGGAGAAAACTTGTATGATTTTATAACAAAAATACATGCTCTTTGGCGTTTTAACAAATCTGGGTTGACCAGTATTTAGTTTAATCAAGTGCTTTAGATTCCAGAACATTGTGTGGTTTATGTGAAAAACTAATTTACACCACATTTTCAGTCGATACAGCACTATTTTATCACACTGGTTACAACCTTTGCTATGTAACCCTGACACTACTTTTTTAGATATTTTACATCATTTTGAAAGACAGTGCAGTGAAACCAAAGATTCAAGGCCCACAGAAAAAAAAGTTACAGCAGTGTCACTAACTTAGTGACATTGAACGAGCTGTCACAGTGAGTGACAACCACTCTTTTTTTCCTTCAGCAGGAAAATAAAACATGTCATGTACAAGAGCCACAGTAGAGATGTTTCTTCTATTGTATTAAATCTGAACCAAGTTATTTCCCACTTCTTTTTGGTCTTCTATAATGTGCTCAGCAGTGGGCCTTTGCCTCTGGACAGATCCCAACACCAGCTTTAATTTAATATGTGACACTCATTTTTGTCAGATTTTCCCTTTTGGCCCCAAGGCCTCATGTCAAGTGTTGAAGGGGTCAGTGGATCATTTCAGGTTTTCATTTTCCGTGACAGTATCAGTTTGGGGCAAATCGGTAAATCGCATTAACTGAATTATACATTTTGTGAAATGTATTATTCAAAGATTAATTTATCACAGACAGTTTGTTGTTTCGCAGAATATTAACCATAGAATGAATTGCCGGGGGGGGTTTGTATACTTTGATAGATTAGTTTTATGAATTATTTCATGCTGCTGTAAAATTTATTTTTAGAATATGATTCACTGGACAGTCTAATGGAGCAATTTTGAGCTGTTTGCTCCATCGGCTGTCTTTCAAACCACAGCTCTCTCTTCTCTCTTTGCTCTCTGTATCAAACTTGGCTTCCTTTTAGGAGGTGCCCTGCTGTGCCAACGCCACTAGACGTAAATACCCCCCTCTCACCAGAGCACTTTCCATCTCTTCGTCTGACCTTCTGGCTGTCGTCTCTCTCTTTCCCCTTCGCCTTCCCTCCCTGACTCCCCCCCTTGTTTCCTTTCCATGCACATCTCTCCACCACCTGCTCCTGTGAAGACTCGGCTGGGCTCTCTCTTTGTGTTTCACCTTTTTGAGCACATCTCCACTCCTCGTTATCCTACATCACACTGAACCCTCACATCCTTAAGTTATTCATATATTTCATATACCACAGATAATTACACTCTTCTGCACGCCTTTCTTTATTCGGTGGAGACTGAACACCATCACCTCCCAATACCAAAGTAGAATAGTACAGAACCAAAGCACGTTTAATCAAAACCGTACCAACAAATATGTTGATTTGTCAAATGAGTTCACGCGGCGCTGAACGAGTCTACCAGCTCCACACGACTTGCGGTGTTGCTCGGTATAGTGGTGCCAGTAAAGCTAGACAGCTGCAAACAGGTCGGAGTAGGACTGAAAACACAAAGTGCCTAAGAGCAGTTTCAGAGGTGAATTCCATGGCTCAAAAACTTGTCGACTCTGGTCACACACAAACGGCACTTTTCCACTACACTGTTTCAGCATGGCTCAGCACAGCACGGCTCAAGTGTAGTCGGTTACCTCTCGTGAATGGTGTTTTACATTACTCTGTTGCCTCCTTGACGCGGGCGGGGTCGTCATGGCACGGCCGCGCCTGTTAGGCGGCTCACGATCACGGGCCTTCAGCAGTGCTGTCCTTAAATACGGCAGACTTCGCCGTTAAATATTGAGATTTTAGAAATGTCCTTGCTGAATGTTGGAGATTAATGCATGCTTTCAGGATTTTTAAGTCTTTATAACAGATCTACAGTTCCGCATTGTTCGGTTTGATTCTTGTGTCGGATGTTACGCTCATGACTCTTCCAGTAACAACACGTTCTAATCGATCGGTGGCCGACAGTCTGTCTAAGTCACATTTAGTTTCGGCTCACCTCACTAGGAATCACGACAGAGCAGGTACTAAAAAAAGGAATTATCACTCATGGAAAAGCAAAAAAAAAAAAAAAAAGAGTCGAGCCATGCCGTGTCGAGCTTGACCTGAGTCATGGAAAAGTGCCAATATCTCCCTCAAAGAGGTCTGATAGTTTTGCTCGACAGAGGCCATTTTCAGATAAAGGACACAGCATACAAGTAATGCTACAAAAGTTACACCCTAGAGCTTTAATGTTTCTTGTAATGTACAACGGGGCTGCGATGATTAATCGTTATTATTCACTTACTAAATTAATCACCAACTATTTTGATGATCAATTAATCGTTTAAGAGTTTTTTTTGTACATTATTAAAATGGGCTCTCTGATTTCTTAGCACCTAAAAGGTTTATTTGCTCCATTTATTTTGAGGTCTGGAAAACACGGATCAACAATTTTCGATATTTTCTAACATTTTATGGACAATGAAACAAATTGATAAATCAAGAAAATAATCAACAGGTAGTTGCAGCCATAATGTGCAGTAAGTTTTGAGTCAAGACGCAAAGTATTTGACAGGCGTTTGATCTCTCACAGGTTCCAAAATATAGAGCAAAATTTATTCCCCTTGTTGATGTGCAGGATTTATGAGCCTTGGACTAGAAAATCAGTGTTTCAACACTTTCACATTCTTTTCCATCAGTGACAAGTGTCTTCAAACGATATGACCATGAGCAGCGATGGCCTGTAAGTCTGAATCTGATCAATGAGCCACAGCTACAGTTTCCTCATACTATCAAGGCAGATAATAGAGCAACATGAGAAGAAGAACACAAGACATATGGTATCTTTGACCAGGAAGGAAAGAATATTCAATAACAGTTCTTCACTTCGTACTGAAGAGAACACTTCACCTCTCATTTAAACACGGTTCTTCACAAGAGGTGAAATATCTACAACAGAGGTCAGATGTCTTTAATTCAGCCTTTTGTGGATAATCGCGACCTGCAATGACAGAGAATCTACACAGAAAAAAGAAATGCAGATTCTAATCTTTTGACCCTAAGATTAAACAATGAGTGGTTGTGACCATCTGGTCATGAGCTCAAACATTTACGAGAGAGGATGTTCCATTCACGGTATTTTATAGCAAAGAATTAATGAAAATCCTAAGACTCAAAAACCTGATCTAAATGTTATTTTAAAAGTTCCAAATGAGGCATTTCTGACAAGGTTGAGCTTGGAAACTAACCAGGCAACAATATACATTTTAATTATAGTAGCATCTTTGATCATATAACTATACTTTTAAGCCAAATTTTGAGCATTGCTTTGAAGTTGGGCTAAAAGTATAATCATATTAAAGTTGTTTTTTAAGCAAATACGCTGATCATAAATGGCTTCTCAAATTTAGGGACATGCAGCATAACTATCACTTAATTTGACAAGACAAGCAATTTGAACACATCATTATGATTTGGGAAACGTGGAATTTGGTTAATTTTCTACATTTTCCTGGCCATGTGATAAATAAATAGAATAATTGTGCATGCTACTTCCAGCCCTGACCTCAGCTTTGTCCTCGAAACTCCGTCCAAGCACGCGCTTTTTGGTAACATAATAGGTGAAAAATGCTAAATAGTAGATTTTCATCAGGTGGTCATCTGCCTGATAACTGCTTCAACAACCTCTACTATAAATGCAGTTCCAGATTTAGGTCATCAATTACCATGTAGTTTCTTAGAGGAACCACATTTCAGCATGTTTCATTGATTGTTCTGGCAGATGTTGAAGCTGGTTCCCCCCCCACCTCAAGACTTTTTATTCTGCCCTGCACACAACTGTGGATCTCAGTAGGAGGGTCAGGCTCATCACAGCTCAGTGATTACCTAAGCAACATTTTACAGACATTGTCGTTAATCTCTCAGGGATTTACAGGACATTTTCTTTCTTCCATTCACCATGAACTTGGAGTTCATGGTGTGTAATAGCTGTGTAATCTCCACAGTGACTGTCACCATAAACTCAGTCAGCAAGGACTCTATGGTATAACAATATTATACATATTCAAATATTTGTTTTAAAATCAAAAGAAAAACATAAACTCAAAAATGAGCAGACTAATACAAGGAGCAGTTTCGGTCCAAAGGTCAGTGACAGGTTTACGCTCAATGCAGCATATACAGGAGATGCAAAAAAGCCAGTTGACTTTAAGTAGTCTCTTTTGCTGTACTGTAGTGTCCCCTACAGTTCAAAATAAGTAACCGATAAAAGTGGTGGTTTCTCGGACCTTACATCTCATGTCCTAGATTACCATTAGAATGGAGAATTTCAATTGGGCATTGAACCATTTTGTGAAAGGATTATATTTGATTTTAATTTATGTCAAGACTACAAGAATCACCTGGACACGGTGGCAAAACATGATGTTTTCTTTGATTTAAATAGTCTGCGAAAACAAAAAAACAATTATGCACAAATGTACATTGATATACCAGTGTTTTAACAGTCAGGTTTGAGGTTGTGGTCATTTCTGTGCCAAAATGATTTCCTTCCCTAGTTCTACTTTGAAAATCTGGAAACAATAATGTAAGATAATCATTGGGAAATTAGACACATATACTCATAATATACATCTTCATGTGGGAGATGAAGGAAAAAACTATTACTACCAAACTGTTTCCCCTACAGTGTCAATACATTTGGTTTGATTTACTTAGCATATAGTTAATTCAAAGAGACTAGGAAAATTATAGTATATACACACATGAGATGTAATTTTTCCACACTGCTTGCCAACCATTAGCTCTGTGTCTGCCTCTCACATACAGCACATTCCATACAGTGTAACAATAGAACCATACAGGACAACATTTTGTCCATCACAGACATACGCCACTAAATGACACCAAAATAAAATTACAGGCAACTTAATAGGCAAAACAAGAGCCTGCAGTGACTCCTCTCACATTCACAAGTGTGTTATTTCGATCATGGACTGTCAGATCACAGCTTTCTATCGGCAGAGCTCACATTACTACAATAGCGGAGGTGATGTAAGCGCAGGTAGAGCTCATACGGATTATATAAAAGTTGTATGAATATAAAACTACATATTAAGAAACAATGTTAAGACTTTAACATTGTTGCAAGGAGCCTGATCAATTTGCTTTAATGACACATTACATCCACATGAAATAACTGCGACATTTATTAACAGAAAGTGCACATCAGTTTCATTATGGTTATCAAGGGAATACCTTCGTTGCCTTTGAAACAGACTGACAATGACTCAAGTGTATGTTTATTTTATTTTACAATTCACAGAAAGGAAGCTGAAAAGAGAGGCAGATCTAAAAGAATTTCATGCTGCCGTCTAGTCAGATTCGCTTTAGATCAAGCACTATGTGACAGGATGAAAACTTGAAGAGTTCAACTTCAGTAAATACTAAATATTCAAATTATTTGCAAACAAGTATTTTTTTTTTCCCCCTATTTAAAGCAGCTGCAACATGCAAAATGGAGCAGAATCAACTCTACAATGCATCTATAATCAATCTGATGTTTCCAGGCGTCAAACCCAAACACAAATCTGAAGATACAAAGGGTTTCATCCAACATGACTTCATTAGATTCAGAGACAAAAAATTCATGACTTTCTGCACGTGGATTTAATAAGTCTGAGTAGAACAGTTCTATGCCTGCACAAACCACTTCCATCAGAACTTGAGTACAATGGTCATTTGAGGCACTGAATGACAGTGATCATTTGCGAAAGGTAAGGCAGGTGGCAAGGTGGGCAAGACTATCAACACATGACTGTTGGGTGCAAATATTTTTAAGGTTTCAGGACAGATGTGCAAATATACAATACCAGGCCAAAAATAAATGCAGTTGCCTTTTCAACATTTGAATCACTGTTCTCAGTTTTTTTCTTAAAGAACATTTTTAAAAGGGCAGTGTTGTTGTTCAACAAATGAAGGCATTTGACTGCTTTAAAATTAATCTTGCATGTTCAGTGGCCCAGAGTATTCACACATACTACTGTCAAAACACAAATCTGCACTAATACGATTTAAAAGTTTACATTTATTTCAGAGATGTCAAGACATTTATAAATACTGAGCAACTCATTGATACAAACCCATTGAAAAGATTTGTTTTGGAGAAGGTGTCAGACTAAAAATAATCATAACTAGTATTTAGGTGACCATTACAGAGGCAGCTTTTCATGTATATGTATTGCCAAATGCCAATTTACAGTGTCTTTTTAAACAAAGCAGCAACACGTTACTTGAAACCACAGTTTGACATTACACTGAAGTTGTATTAAGTTCATGATCCACACTTTCTTTCTGCTTGTGTCACAACCTGACATTGACCCAGAATGTTCAGTTACACCAACTCAATGTATGAGCAAGTTTTATTCCCCAAATTCTATAGCAATTGTTTTATACAGCTGGGATATCCAAGCAAGTTCAGCAACCTGGATGGACAGATCCAGTCAAAAAAAAAAAAAGAGAGACATTGATAACTGATGTGAACTGTGTTGCTGTTTAACAGGTGCACAAGTCTTTTTTTCCCCCCCCCAAGAGAATGGTGATGATTTTGTTCCTTCAAATGCACTCCATTCCACAACCACTGTTCTTAAGTGAGATAGTCCTTCTCCAGGTCCAACCTGATCAGCCCAAATTACAAGTCCCCTCCCACACAGTTTAGTAATCTGAGAGCATGATCTCCATTTTGATGTGTTGATCTGTGGCACATAAGTGAGACTGATCTTCCAAGAACCCAAAGTATTGCTCACCTATGACTTTTGGCTGGGCAGGGGGCGCCGAAACAGCAAGATGTGTGGCTCTAGTGGAGGAATGGAGAAAGAAAGGCAATATTAGCAGACATGATACCTGATCAAGAGAGAAATTTGACTATTGGAATATGAATTACAACATTTTCGAATGGAAGGTACGACTGGGATTGCATCTGCTTCTGTCACCAGATCTTTTGGAAATGGGAGCAGGTGATATGGGCAAAAAAATAATTTTAAACTCCGTTTAAGTCATTAACTGTCACTTGGACACAATGTTTCTGGAAGACAACTGTTTGTCTTCACCTTTAGCATTCAACTTTTTTTTTTTTTTTTTTTTTTTTTTAAATGTAATAATTAAACTACCATACCGAAACGCTAAACTCAGGGTATACATTCAGATGCTCTATCGAAAAAGGTAAATTGTGAAAAATCCCCAGGTTTTCTCCCATGTTTCTTGCCACACACACAGCTAACCTGTATAGCAAGGAGGATGATAACCAAAGGTCATGTGATCACATAGTTGCATGACCCACTTGTGGTCATGCAACACTGAATCCTGCTGCATCAAGGAGGGTTTCTGCTGCTCACATTCAAAATCAATGTGGAGTTTCAATATATGTTTCGTTGTTTTTTGGAAAGTCATTTAAATACTCACTGTCAACTTACATATATCTAAGAAGGTCACGATACTGTCTTAGACAATATGATAATCTGAAAACATCTTAATTTTTTTTAATAACATGCTCCACCTCTTTAAAAAAAAAAAAGGTACTGGTGTAGAGACATGTTGATGACAGATTATCTAACCTCCCAAACCACTATGGGATGTGATTGAAGAATGAATACAATGCATCTCTGCTCCATTCATGTTGTTGTAATGGCAGTGCACAGGATGTGACACTGTAGTCTGCTGGTGGAAATCTTTGCTGAAGAGGGGGAGATTACTGTGTCCAAACTCAGAAAAGGCATTCTAATGTCAGGTGTGCAGAAGGCCATATTCTCCTTAAAAGCTTAAAAAAAAAAAAAAAAAAAAAAAAACAATGACTTGCTCAGTTAATAAGGAATTTAAAAAATATCTGCCATACATGAATAAAAAAATAAATATAGCAGACTAGTCAAAACAATAACTAGCACTATGCTCAGATTTTTCCTCCAGTCATATTGTTTAAGGCAAAATGTCTGCTATGTAGTTGTAAGTGATCAAATCACATTTATGTGAAGAGATATAAACCGACCCATCAACATGGGTTGCTCTGAAAATGCCATAAAAATCCACACATTTGAAGCAGCTTTCTCCCACAGATACTGGGTGGAAAAACTCATTACATTGTAATGGTGCAGAACATGTCGCACAAAGAAAAAAAAAAAAAGACACTCAGCTACAGCTTCTGGTATTTAACACTTCATTACCATCAATGTCAAGTGAGCATGTGGTTTATTATGGCATAGTACTTTTGACTTAAGAGCCCCGGTTTGTTCGTCATGTCATGTCTCTATTGTAACTTTTTTACTGCTATTTGGACTAATTCTGATACTGGAGCTAGTAACAGGCCCCTGTTTAAATGTTTGTCACTGAAATGAGTCCAAGGACATTGACATAACCAAGAACATATTAAAATGAGATTACCCAATACTGGCATCAAGATTAAAATACCTGGCTGGTGAATCATGTAATGCACCCATCCTTGGCTCTGTTGGACACCCAGGTTCCTCCACTCAGTCTCTGACATCAAATGGGTCTTGGGTACACGTTTTGCAATATCTTTGGGCAGCATTACATGCCTGCAATGATATACAATAATAATAATAATAAACCTTATTTTAATGATAGATATAACAGGCTTGGGCTACACAGATGGCCATGGAAAAATGCTGTAAGCCTTTCACTTATGCATATACTTAAAAAAAAGGTAGAAGGTAGAATTCAGACCTGAAAAAGCGCAATTGTTAAAAATTATGTAAGTTGTAAACATTGAATGTTCAGGAGGGTGCCAGTCTAAATAAGCAGCAGTATACTGTGTTATACTGCATTACATATCTAATGATGTTTTAATAAAATAAAGATCTGCTCAACAGGCCAAACAAAAATCATATTACTGCGAATTGAGAGGTATTGCAATTGGAGTATGATTTATAATTGATGCAGCCAATTATTTCACCTTAGCTGTCATTTTCACATAAACGGATTCAAATCATGATGTGACATTTAAGAGATTGTCAACCAACTCTTCTAAAGAGCAAGACAGTATCATTATGCCAGTGAATTCCTGCTGCAGTGCAGAATCATCACAATGCTATTTTAACAAACATTTGACATCGGCTAAAATAATTGATTACTTGTGCAACGCCATTACTTTTAGTCTTCAGATTAAATGTTTCATAGATTACGCTGACAAAGTTAGGAAGCATGAATCCTACCCACCTGTACTCGTATTTTTCATCGTCGTATTTATCAGAGTAGTAGATCTGTTTATGAGACATGGTGAAAATCTGGCGGAGAGGTTTGTGAACAGTTAGTCATCATTCAGAATCACAAAAAATGAATTATACAAATTGTTTAGTAGCCGCCGTGACAACCAGTTGAGCGTGGCTAAGCTAATAAAGCTCAGTCGACCAACAACAAGTTATTACTGACATTATAAGTCGAAAGAAACACGTTCTTGACTTGCGACAACAGTCTGTCAGGTTTTACAGTTACCTGATTAACTGACAAGGTATCCCGGGGGAGAAAAGGTGAAATACTCCAGCTTTTTCTACTACAGCAACGAGATACTGTAGCCTTCTTTGTTTCCCTCTCGAATGTCCGCGAGCCCGCTTTTCACTGTTCAAATACACACCGTCTCATCCGATTGGCCAATCGAACTTGCAAGCTCTCTTACCATTGGTCACTTTTATCTGTCGCAGGAAATCGTCGTCACGACCAAAGCTGTCTTCTAATTGGTTAGCACGACAAAAAAAGAGACAGTTTCCGAGTGTTATTTCACTGAGGCTACTGTAGTACAAACATGACACATTTCATATTACACACACATTACACATTAGATTAGTTTTAATGGTAGTAGGAACATTTCAATACGACACAGCAATAAGAAATGTTATATAGATAGATAGATATTGCACTTTTCAGTAAGCAAATTTCAGAAAAATTAATGTTTAATCAAATAGTACAGACCTTTTGCGCTCTTGTGAATGTTTCGCTCCCTCAGATGTTACCTTCTTTACTTGTCAGTGATTCTGCGCATAAATGAATAACAAGAAATGTAAATATATTACTGCATATGGGACATGAAAAAAAGATTTGAGGAAAAATACTAAGGGTGAGCAGAATGTGCAGGGTGAACCTCAAAAAACTCATGGGGGCCTGTTGCGTGGCCCACTTAATGTGCGAAATCATAAAACACAAAAGTAAATTGTGACAACAAAGACATCTTTCAAATACTAAAAAGGTGTTCTGCCAATGACAGTGGGTGATTTTGAATTGCATCATTGAAACCAGAATATGGCTAACTTGTGATGGAAGACTCGTGGAATTTTTAATATGATCAGGTAAATAATTCAAACTGAGAATTTGCTGGAATATTTGGAAAGTGTTGCTCTGAATGACCTTGTAAAATAATTATGGATTTGGGAATAAGACTGAAATGCTGACTAATAATAGAGAGGGAGTCAGATGATGAAATGAATGTCCACACTGGAGCAATAGGAGTAAAGGGGTTGTCCACTGTGGGTAAGTCCCGCTGTTCAAATATAACTTTTGTAGACGTGTCAGAGTGTGGCTGGAGCTGGAGCCTCACCCTTCTGTATATATATATATGCGTGTGTGTGGGAGAGAGAGAGCATGTGTATTCTCTGTTAGGTTCACACATGAAGCTGTATTATTGAAACCAAGGGTAGAGAACCGCGTCCGTCACCTGCCGCTCCCACCTGCAGGTGTCAATCATGCGTGACTGTGCGTCCCCTTCCTTGACACGACACTCCTACCTGATTGGTCGAACCTCGTTTCGAAGGCGGGTGCTCCTGAGGCTTAGCTGAAATCCTATTGGGCGAGTGGCGCCTTGGTCGACGTGACGCAGCTCGGAATTCCCAAAGTTCCCAAGTTCAGAGGAAAAGAGGAGCGTTTATCTTTCTAATAAAAACAACGTTTTGAAGGGAATACAGCCGACGAATGAGCTGAGAGAATGCTGAGTGAATAAAACAATATCCTTTGTGTTTAATTGGATAAGAGTCGAGCAGGAGGAGCTGACTATCCAGGGGGCCTGTCAGAGTGAGAACGCGGAAGAGTGGAAGTGGGAAATTCAGCCAACCATCCTTTGTTTACCTTCACGACTGAACCTTGAATTTTGGTTGCTTTAGCAATTACAGCAGCGACACCGTGTCGTCTGCTGAACCTAAGCGCACATAGTGTTATCGACAAGTGAGTATTAACCTGTTTGTCCGTTTTCTGGATCAATGAACCGCTCGTGTCTGGAATTTGGCCATTTTTGGTCAATTGACTGCCTCGCAGATGGAGATGATAGATAGGGTTGAATGAATGGTTTGGCTGAAAATGGCAGCGGCCATGAGTTAAAATTCGGTATCCCTTTGTGTAACTACGCAGCAGTTTATGGGCGATACTGTTGCATAACTTGTATTATCGCCAATCTGGTCTAAATCCCATGTGTGCGGTGAATTAGATCATTGCATAATAATGTGGTATGTGGCTTATATCCTTTATAATACTACTGGGAATTAGGCGTAGTTTGTTAATTTATGTGTCCTGTTATGATTATGGCTTTACATATTTGTGTTTTTTTCACTGCATACTCGAAATGCTCAGATTATTACATCAATAATGTATTTAACCTTCACATCAAGGCTTGACTTGTTTGCATCTGGCCTTGTCATTGAATTGCTGTTTCTGTCGTCGTCTGCAGAATATTGTTAAGCCGAATCTGCACCGTGCAGCTCCACGTTGAGCCTAAAGAGGGCGATGTCTGACAGCAGCAACAGCACAGGCAGCAGTGCGTCCTCAACCAACAGCTGGACCCTCCTCTCCCCCGAGGTAAGACTTGGGCTCTGTCCCAAAGACTGCCCCCCACCAAAATCCTTAGGAACAAACCCTCACATGCTTTGATTAGGTGAGAGGTTACAATGGCTCAAAACGAGAAAAGGGCCAACACAAGGCTTTACCTTGGCAATCTAAATGTTTGCCTGGTTTGATCTTTTTATTGAAATTGTTTGTTTTTGGCTGAGTTAAAGGTCCAGTATGTAACATTTCGGAGGCTTTATTCAGTCTAAAGCTGTGTTTCCACCAAATGGAATGGTTCAGTTTAGTAAGGTATGGTATGTATTTTTTGTGTTTCCATTAGGAGTAGTACCAAAATAACCAGCCCCATTTGTTTCCATTTTTGGCACCCTCCCATGGGGATTACCAGAGTAAAATGGTATGGTATGGTTTGGGTGAAGCTCCACCCACGACAGTCAGCTGATTGGGTGACATGAAAAACCTCACTCCCTTGCGACCGGTATTTCTTAGCAGGAAAAAAATGCTGCTGGATGTCCTACATGGTTGTCTCTTGTGTTGTCTGTTCTGTCACATTCAATGTCCTTATTCTTCATTGTGGCACTGGTATGACATCAAGTTAAGTATCCCGTTGATGCAGCCCATCAGACACAGCGCACACTCTGCCTATCAGGTAAAGGTACTGTCCTCAGACGAAACAGTAGCCTGACCATGTTCAATATCGTACCGTACCAAACTGAACCATACAATAATGGAAACACGGCATAACTGATTATAATAGGCCCAAGGAGGTCGGAACAAGGAGCTTGCATGTTCTCCCTGTGTGTGCGTGGGCCCTCACCGGGTACCCCGGGTTCCTCCCACAGTCCAAAAAATATGCAGATTCGAATATTACGCTAATTGGACATTCTAAATTGCCCGTAGGTGTGAATGTGAGAGTGAATGGTTGTCCATCTCTATGTGGCCCTGTGATGGACTGGCAACCAGGGTGTACCCTGCCTCTCGTCCCATGTCAGCTGGAGTTAGGCACCAGTGGATAAAGTGGTAGAAAATGAGTGAGAGTGAGAATTTACCGCTGTTGGGCAAAATGTCATGATAATGCAAGAGTTAAAATAAATGTTTTATTAATGAATTTGAAAGCATATTCATTACTATGATTACACAAAAACGTTTTCTTTGTAATGTCCACATCAGGGTTAGTTGCTTTCTCTATACTTTTTAAAAGGTTGTTTTTAAGATGTAATTGCTTGTGCAAGTTACAGTAAGTGGCCACCAGAGGGCCCTCACATCCTTGATAATTTCAATAGACAGCCTTAGGCCCTTAGAACACACCCATACTCTGGGAGTTTGGATGGACATAGAGACTTGTCCTCAGAGACCAGAGAGGAAACTGTTTGGAGATGTGCGGGCCTGGATATTACACTGACTCCCAAATACAGGCTTATTTAAAATATAACATGTATGGACTTGCAACCCCAAGCTGCTCATTATTCATAAAAATATAAAGAGTGTTTGCCAAATTATGACCTATCAATCACATTTTGTACAGTTCATGTATCATCCAGGTATATTTTAATAACTTGCTAATTCTCTGCATGAAGCTAGTGTATTGCAGATGAAAATGTTTTTATTGTAATAATAAAAAGCTCTTCCTCATCCATCAATACACATTCAGTTGTGAGTCTTTTAAGAACGCTGACATTAATTAAGCCTAAAACAACAGCTCTTAAAATTTGCTTTGATGATTGTAACTTAAAGTGCTCGCTTAGTTTTTGTTGAAACTATTTTAGAAGCATTTTGAATAAATAAATACTATATGGTACTATTGAATCTTTAGGCAATATCATAATATTGTTTACTCAACCTGTGTCACTCCAGTTAGTAAAAAAAAAAGGTTAGTACAGTATCAGTTTTAAGAGAAATAATTATATGTCAACATGTATAGCAATCACATTTGACAACTAAAGTCACATTGTATGTTTGTAGCATTCCTTGCCTGAAATTATTGTGGAAGAAATCATATTCAGAAACAATTTTTTTTTTTAAATTAAAGTTAAACTCCTTGGGGAGCATGCACACCCTTTCTGTATTACCATAAGTGTAGTACAGGTTTTCATATTAGTGCTTGTAGGAAGGCTGAAGCCTGAAGTAACTAAGATATTCTTACACCTTAGGAAGCTGCTGTTGAGAATGTCGGGCCTGTGGACGATGGCACTGAGAGCTTGGGTGACGTCCCTAGTCTCTCTGAGGAGGTGGCAGGTACTGAAAATCAACATGGTTGGAGCTTTTGAAAGATCTGTGGCATGATCGAGTTTCGACTGAAGATAGGCTCCAGCTTTAGTGATGACACTGTGTTGATCTTATTCCAGGAGCTGCTGGGGAGTTAAAACCAACTGACATTACTGTAGAAACTGTCCTGTCTGAGGAAGGTCACCAGGTTAGTTCACAATTTACAAAATAATGACCTTAGCATGGGTTATATTTAATTCTGAAGTGTATTTAATTTATAACACCAATAAAATCATCACAATAATAATAATATAGTGATGATTTATTGTAATAATAATAACAATAAATAATTATTGCTATTATTATTATTGTTATTATTATTAGAACAAATCCTAACCCCTGCGATGGACCAGCGACCTGCCCAGGGTGCAGGAAAAAAGTGGTGGAAAATTAATGAATAAGCAAATCCCAACCCTAAACGTATTTACCCAGTAAATTAACCGTTGATGTAATTTCTTTTTTGAAGGCATAATTTTATCTAACTGCCCACACTTACATATTGTAACTGCAGCAAAGTCCTCTCTATTTTACAATGCTTAATTCATGTTAAATAACTGTATAGACTGAAGTAGAGGGCGTAAAGATACAAATAAAGCATGAAAAGTAATCCCTTAGATGAACTCCCTCATACCTTAAACAAACATTTAAAGGAAACAATGAGAGTTGAAAAAGGTGTTTGTCTGCACTCATACCTCACAGAAACCCTGCAGATATAATTTCTGACACATCTAGGTGATACAAAGATACAAATGAAGCATGAAAAATAATCCTGATACAGTGTGATGCCTTTTATCTGATGTTAGATGACTGGAAAATTACAAATTACTGCCTCTTTCTCATTATGTCATTTCATATGCTCAGTGTAAATTAATGAATTTACACCTTGATTGCTTGAAGATCAGAAAAGGCTGATGAATAAAATTATTTACATTTTTTTTTCTTTTTTGTCTATCACCCTCTTTTCTAGGTGTGTCAAGAGACTTCTCCAGAGTCCAGTGAGGGTCCGATCCCTTCTAGTCCAGCTCGAGTGAGTCCGCTGCCACACAACCCCCTCGACCCTGCAGACTCAGACTTGGAGAGTCAGCCTCCAATCATCCATGATATTGACACCAGCTCACCCAGTGACAACGAGAACCTAGGAGCCATACCCTTTGTCACCAACATGGATTTGGGGGCTTCGCTTAATATTTCTGCCGCTGACCTCCCCCCATCTGAGTTTGAGGAGTCCTGCTCTGTGTCTCACATGACCGACATTCCTGTCCCTACAACATCAGTATTTGACACACCTGCTAATATAGATCAGATTCAGTTGGGCCCCACTGAGGAGAGTCCAATCTTCACAGATGAACTTGAGGTTAAAATCACCACAGAGACCATTACAGCTGCTGATGCACCCTCTCATGTTGACACGGACATCAGCTTTGCTCCAGAAAATACAGATCTGCCAAACCCTGTCTCAGAGAGCCTGTTGACCGAAGAATCCAATGAAGAAACTCCTGCACCAGAGACTGTTAGTGCAGTCGATCAAGAGGAGGAGGAGACAGAGCAGCAGGATGAGGCAGTGGAAAAGGAGGCAAAAGACACATGGGAGACGGGAAACCAGGATGAGAGAGAGGAAGAAGAAGATGGTATGAAACTTGTTATGCATGCATGATACATGTATTTTACTGCATAGCACTTGAGTAATCATTTTAGATTAAAATACATGGAGTCTGTCAGTATTTTCTTAAACAGTCATTTTGAATTTGGGTATTTTCTTTAGATGAACACCCTCATACCTTAAACAAACATTTAAAGGAAAGTGAGAGTTGAAAAAGCTGTTTGTCTGCAATCATACCTCACAGAAGCCCTGCAGATGTAATGTTTGGCACATCTAGGTGATGCTTTGTTTTAATGGGTCACACGTCAAAATAACTGGTAACCGCTGGGGTTACAGGACAACATGATTATGATTTTTTTCACAAATTCAACTGAGCAAAATAAGCAAAACAAATTAAACAACATATGAGAACTCGTCATGTCCGAGATAGGTTTGGGTATTGGGTGTGCAGCAAGTTAATAAAGCATATCTCTATACATACAATAGGCTTTATCTACACATGTCAACAAATACAGTATATATACTGTAGTATCTTGGGTCGCTGGTCATTGATCAACCATATAGAAGTATATATGTACAGATAGCTACATTATATAAAGTGTATATAAAGTACTAAAATACTTTAATCACAGAAGAGCAGCGTAAGTAAGTAAGCGGAAATAATTACATCTCAAAGGTGCATTTTAATTTGGGTCCTCGAGATCAGGATATTACACAGGACTAATCTCAATGGACCTTCAATTAAATTTGTACTTCCCGAAGGCATAATACTTTCTGATAATTTTGATCGTTTTTACTATAAAATAACTGCCACACGTTGAACATGCAGCTTTTGTTGGCTCGTGTAAAGTTAAAAGCTTTGCATGTTTGGTAACACAGCCTTCAGGGAAGCTGGAGTTTATGGCTCCTTTTGAGAAGAGAAATGAAATGAGACTCCTATTGTGAAGATTTAGTAACTTGTTTCTTATTTGTGTCATGCTAGCAGCTGGGAAGTGATTTATCAGTACTTTAAGGAGGCACACACCCTGCTAAGAAAATAAGAATCTCACATGCATTAAATTAATTTTTTATTATATAGTGAGAAAATGTCATCCATTTCCATGAGGGGCACTGCCTTTTTTTTTTTACACACAGTTTACACACTGTTGAGTTTTGCTGTTTACGTGTTCAGAGAGACTGTCTGTAGCTAATTATGATTTGGAAATGAGCTAAGTTCTCACAATTCTTTAACCAAAGATATTGAAGTTATTCAGGTCACATGTGGTTTAGGTTTAAAATAAACATTGTCTACTTGTCAGCTCTGCTGGATTGTAAGTCCTTCATGTTCACATTCTCCGTTTCTTCTTGTTGCATTTCTACCTTTCTTAGAGCCATTAACTAGTTTTGATTCAAGAGACACCAGTGGCTTTGATGACGGACTGAGGAGAAGAAATGTTCCCTACTTTGAAGCTCCAAGACCAAGAACATCAGATGAGGAGGATGAGGATGAGGAAGTGGAGTTTAAGGTGACTGAGAAGAAAGAAAAGCCGTGGTTCTCACTGAACAAATGCATTGTGGGAGCCCTGGTGCTGCTCTTCTTAGGTTCCCTGTTCCTGTCAGGTGAGTTCCTCTCATTTCTAAACTATGACAGTTTTTGCTTATTTTGCATCAGAATTCCAATTCCTGTTACTCCTGACTATTTAATGACATTACCTTTTTGTAATAATGCTAGTGTGTACAAAAACATGACCACATTTATTTGCTTTTTCAAGCCAAAGTACAGTGTTTGTTTTTAGACCTTGTTGACAAAGCTGAACTGTCAACAGGTCTCCTGTCTGACCTGGATTATGGTAGGTCCAGATTAGATAAAACAGCATTGTAAGCTTCTGCACCAGCTGGCTGATACTCAGGTGTTCGTTCAAATACTTATCTGGCCTAACAGAGCATGCGGTGGTGGCAAAAAAGGCAAATAACATGTAGCTGTGAACAATATAATAACACGCTTTGGAACGACTCACTATGATGTTTAAATCTAGGGTTAAGTGTTTTATTGAAAAGGTAAAAATAGAAATAATCCGCCAAAATAAAAGTTTCAAAGAAGGGTATTCTGTAAGTAGATACCTTAAATACTCACAACAAGTGCACAAGTTGGTGTTAAACTGCTTGGAATCTATATGTCAACAGAATCTGTTTGCAGTGCTTGCATGAAATAGATTATTGTGTTTTTTCTGTTTGACAGGTGACTTTGACGCCTCTGAACTGAGTAATGGAGAACAAAGCCAGGTCTGTCTTACTGTTTCTCATTTTATTTGCTGAATATCTTGTCCAGTATGTGACTGTACAGTGCTATTTAAAAAATCCTGAAGACAGATGCTGCAATACTAAAAAGATTAGATTATTTACAAAATAATAATTTGTATTCATTTGCCAATGATCCTCGATCCAGGACTGGCTTAGTAATGATCCACAGGATATGAAAGAGTTATTGGATAAACTGACACAGGAAAACCAACACATTGCCCTGCTAGAGGC
This sequence comes from Brachirus orientalis, assembly GCA_016785285.1. Classification (NCBI taxonomy): domain Eukaryota; kingdom Metazoa; phylum Chordata; class Actinopteri; order Pleuronectiformes; family Soleidae; genus Brachirus; species Brachirus orientalis. The sequence continues at coordinate 171,338 of JAFBJR010000379.1, read as the reverse complement.
TCAACTAAAGGTCAGTATACAGATTTATTCATGCAAATAAAGTTCCATATGTATTTGTAAGTTGTGTCAAACCAGAGTTTGGTCATATTCAGCATTAAACATCTATAGATTTCTTTATCTTTCAGTCTCAGAAAGAAGAACTCGACTCAGCTCTTAAGACCGTAACTGAAAGAGGTGATGAAAACAGAAAATCAGATATAGAAAAAGAAAATGCAAAGCTGAAGGAGGAGTTGTCATTTCTGCCTGAACTGAGAAAAGAGTTGGAGACTCTGAGGGCAAGAGTGACCGAACTCAACCAGCTCACAGGTGCAATGTGTAGGTTTTGCAGTATGTTGAACTCATTTAATATTATTGAAATGACGTCACACTGTGCTATAGTTCTCAGTGATAATCTATGACTTATATCGCTTGAACTTGTGATGACTTTCTTCCTTCACAGCTGATCAAAAAGTCCCTCCAGCTACTCCGGGTTCATCCCCTCAGCCCAGTGACAAAGATGGTCAGAGGAACCAAAAAGCTGGACCTGAGAGGAAAAAGGAAACAGATGAGAGAAGCAGCCTGAAAGAAGAACTCCAGAGACAGAGGGTCCTTTTGGAAGAAAGCAGAAAGAGGCTGGAGGGGATGAAAAAAGATGAAGGCAGCCGAAAAAAAGTTAGGGATAGTTTGGAGGTGATCCAGCAGAGGCTATCTGAGAAAGTTGAGAGATGGGGCAAAAAGAAACCTCAGGATTTCAAACTGAAAGGCACCAAAGGCAAAAAGAGTGAGCGGGACCACTGGAAGAAAGACGAGAAGAAAGAGTGGAAGCACAGCAAAGAGGGAGGGTGGAGGGACACAGACGAGAAGAAGGAGTGGAAGCCTCAGAAGCAAAACTCGCACAAAGAGGCGTGGAGGAAACACCAGGACGAGTGGGAGAGGAAGAAGGATGAGCGCAGAATGGACAGAGAGGAGAGGAGGAAGGAGAAACCATGGCACAACCAGCCCGGTAAAAGTTCTCACCACCACCAGCACAAGCATCAGCAGCCCCGCCAGACACTTCAGCGTAACAACGATTTCTGGAGAGACCAGGAGAAGAAGCTGCGACGAAACTTCCGCCCTCCGCTGGGCTGCAGCTCCGTAGACGACTGCGCTAGCAAGGAAGGGCTGTACGCAGTGGAGCTGTCTGAGTTTGAGGAGCTGCTGGAGGGCTACCTGAGCAAGCTTGAAGGATCTTCCTCCGAGAACACGGACAAGATCCGAAAGCTGACTGCAGAGTTCTTTGAGGACGGCGTGTTTATCCACGACAGAGTTCCTTTCAGCGACTTTGCTGAGGATGTAGCTGACATTCTGGAGGACATGGCAGATGTTTTAGAGGGCAATGGGCAGAAGGACAGTGACTCCCTGGAGGAGGAGATGGAGGAGTTTGAACGAGAAGCCCTCTGGAAGTTTGCAGCCACAGCTTAAAAAGAGACATAATATACATTACAACACTAAGACATGGGACATGCAGTGGTTTTATAGAACTTCTGTTGCTTATCTGCTTCTCTTCAGAGCTGTAATTGTAGTAACTTCTGCTACTGAGTGGTTGTGCCTCTCATAAATGTGACCCTCTGAGTCTATAATTGTAAGCTTGTACTTGTCATACTGGACTTAGTTGTCATTAGCTACCTCTGTCAGGTCTTGCATCCTAATGCAAAGTTCCTCAGTAATGTGTTATGTGGATTTTCCTCAACTTTACTGTGTTTCAGTCCCTGTTGCATGCTGGAGTTAATAATGTAAAATCAAACTGATAATATTCAGATAACATAAATAAGTCGAATGACAATTTGGGACTTCTTTTCTCCCCACCTGCTTATTTGGGAATACAGTCTTCATTTACTCCAAACGGGTTAAAACAAAAGCTTGGGAGTTTTTGCAGATAAGATCTGACCTCATTGGGTGTGACTGTTTGATCCCAGATCATCAGAATGAGATCAAGTCAGACCAGTTTTGTGACAGCCGCTCCCCAGACAGAACACATCATGTTAGAGCCCCAAGTGTGTGACTTCTTCATTTTAATGTACAACTCCCAACTGCCAGTTGACAGCAGAAGGGTGGAAAAAAAATAGGAACCACTTTGTGCAGCTTCTAAAAACAAAGAAAGCAATAGGACAGCCTGATTTATTTATGAACAGCCATATGTTGACTGCTAAACCACTTTAGCACTTTTCTCAAATATTCACATTTACTGCAATTATATTTCCTCATGATTTTTTTTTGTTTCCTTTGCTATTTTTTTAATGTAGCCATCTGTAACACATGGTCTGCATATATTGGGTTTAGTAATTGATTTATCTGATTTCCCATTTGCCTCTACACTGTTAGTGAGTTGATTCAAATTCAAGTCATTGTCATGTTGTCAAGTCATGTTGAAAGAGAAGAAAGAAGGGAAAAAGAAAGAAAGCTGCTACATTTAATTTTGTTGTCTGTGCCGAGGAAGATCAGCAAAAAAAGAATGGTACAAAATAATATCTATAGCATGCAGCATTACGTTTTAGTGCAAATACAGTATTTAGTTTCATCCTTTTTTTTTTTTTTAACTCTAGTCATATTTCGTCTTGAAAATAGCCCACATTCGATGAATGTGAAGTTCAAATCAACATGATTGAAAGAAGCTTTGTTTGTTTAAGCCACTGAGGACACTGCAACTCCTTTACGTTTTGTAACTAGAAGAACCAGCCTTGGTTGCAGACCATAAACAATATATGTTGATACGGTGATGTTTTCAGATCGTTTTCAGTTATAGTTTGCCAGCTACTGCATTATGTGCCTTTATTACAACAAATATCTTTGAGTGAAAAAAGGTGGCTTTGTTCCATTTCCTTCTGCAAGGCAGAAGAAAATTGTGTTTATGCTATTTAAGATGTACTTTGGTTGTATGGCAGAGTATGAATGTTAAAGGATTTACATAAGATGCGTTGAACCGATTTTGCTTTTTTGTGTGACAAGACCAGTGGGATCAAAAGAAGGTTTGACTGGAACAGACAAATCCTGAAAGACAGGATTCTGTATTTACCTATATTGTGGTTCAGATGTGCATGCCATTGATCCCTGGACAACTGTATTGATACATTTGGATAGTTTCTGGGGGGGTTTTTCCCCCCATCCTCAATTGTATCCTCTTTTAGGAAGTCAGTGTTAAGTTCAATAAAGTTTTCGCTCTCATGTACTGTAAATAGTGTTTTTATTTAAAAGCTCTTCTTTTAAAAAAGATTTTAGAGGTTAGAAACCATCTAGGTTTCCAAGAACCAGAAGATGTTGTCTTAATAGAAATATTTCATTACTGAAAAATTCAAATACAGTTACTCGTTACATGTACATCCAGATTAAATACTCTCAGCACGTACACCGGCACGAGCTGACATCCTGTGTGACTTCACATGAGCGAGTGTGTGGCAGTGGGCTGCTGACCTGAGATGCTGATGAATGAGATTCTTTGACTTCCACAAACACGTCGTCATCCAGGCGTCTCTGCATATTTTAGTTTGTTCATTTTCATGTCCCTTTCATCTCGGTTTGCTCTCAAGCATTCCGTTGTCAAGGTGGGCAGAAAACGAGGAAACTGAATGACATTAAATGTACAGTGTCTAAACATGTATCTTTGAAGTTGCATATTTCAGCTGAATATTCTCCGTCAGCATCAGAACTTCAAAAAGTGTTTAGTTTGTCCACCATCGGCTATTGTTAAAAACATAATGCTCCAAAGAACGCCCTCTGTAAAGCTGACTGGGATCCTTATATGAATATATAAAGGCTAATTTTGGGGAAATGAAAAATAATAATAACATTTAGGTGATTGTACACTTTTATTTTCCATTTCTGCCCAAAACAATTTCACTTCAATTTCACACACCTTTAAGTTGCATATGATTTCACAACCACAAAACATCAATCGGGTCCCTCTATCATTTTTTATTAAAACCCAATAAATAACTTCACCATTTCCCATTTTTCTGAACAATCCCATTTACCCGTGTAACCCGAAAGACAGTGATGACCCAGTGTGTTTTTCCTGAATGCATGTTTGGTATAAACTAATTACTGCTTAGTCATGCATGATTCTCTGGCTTGATTAGAATGGCCTGACAAAGACGTTATCAGTAAATCCCCTGCTCCCTCAAACAGATTAAACTGTATTTTGTGCTGGCATCGGTACAAATCTGCCCTTTGTGCGACAGAGTGGCAGTTTTGGTGTGTGTGTGTCCTTCCACTGTAGTGGAAATCAGGCAGATAAGCCCGGGCTGCAGGATGAGGGAGAAGAGGGCTGGTTATGTGTTTTCCGCTGATGAGTGCATCAGTGAACAGAGATGAGATGAACAGAGCCAGCACCTCTCCGAATATATATTCCGAGAGGTGCTGTCAGTGTGGAAGAACGAGGCTCTTGGCACCTGCTCACTCCAATACCTCAACACAACAGGTAAGGTTTTAACGTTTGTATTTCATCACATTTCTGAGTTGGGTTTGCAGCTTCATTAAGGGTCTTGTTTTCTTCGTTTACTTTCTAGGTTTCCTGCACAAACCATCATGGAAGCTGCCATTGACGTCCTTGTCAACCAGTTCAAGGTTTTTGCTAGGAAAGATGGATCTACCGACACCCTGAGCAAAGATGAATTCCAGAGCCTGGTGACCTCTCAGCTGCCCAACTGCGCCAAGGTATGTCCCTCAAACAGCTCTTACAAAAGGTGTCCTGCTGATCTCAATCAGCCTTACATCCAGTGAACCTTCAGACATTCATGGAGTTGGTTTATTTGCGTCCTGAGACATCGCTACAGGGTTACTGGGACATAATTCTTTGAAGCTGTTACCTGTCCTCATCAGAACTCAATTGTTGCTGCCTCTTAGTTTTACAGAGATCACAGTCATGGATTTTGTCATCATGCCATAGCACACATGTATATGTCACTACAACCTTTTTGTATTTTCCTTTCAGACAGGATTTGTATAACATGCTGCTTAGGCCTACATGATGCATTCCACCTAAGCCGGCATATGTGATGTGGAAAGGACTCCACACACAACATTTATTTTAGGAATGTATAAATGCATTGCTTGATTTGACTGAATACAATTCTGATTCCAGCGGTGTGAAATGAGGGAGTATATGCACATGCATTATCAGGAACTATGTGGCTTCACTTCTTTATTATTATATTTCACCATAAGGTGGCAGGCCAGTCTTTCAGAGGAGCTGAAGCTGCAGCTCAGAGTGATCTTGTATTGATCACGCTCTCCCCCTCTGTGATCACCTGCAGAACCTTGGCAGCATTGACCAACTGATGGGCTCGCTGGATGAAAACAACGACGGCGAGCTGAATTTCGCTGAGTTCTGGCAGCTGATTGGAAAACTCGCGAGTCGCCGGGGTGGCTTCAGCCAGTAGAGCTTGGATTGTGCAACGCCAGTCAACTCAGCTGAAGTCGCCCAACTGTACAACGGAGAGCATTTGAATTCTTCCGTCACTCCAGCAGAGTGTGTAACTGTTTATTCGACCATATGCTGAATGCAGGGAGCGTTAAATTAAAGGCCTCAGTGTCTTCAACCCTAAACCTCCATCACTGTCATTCTTTCACCACATTATGTCCAGCCACACTCATGTGACTGCATTACAGCCTTGATTGTTGCCCACACATACATTCAGTGATGCCTAAACTGTAAAATATGAAATCCCCGTTAACTTCTGTGAAATTATTGATCTTGTTTGAACACTTACTGTGAAAATATTTGGACATTAAGCAAAAGCTCCAGAGTTTTCAGCAGTTAAACGCAGAGAAATCCATATTCTTTAGTAACGGTGAATCATTTTAAATCGATTCTGTACATTCCGAGGTAATTAAAGGGGAGACAGGGTTCTGTTGGTAACCACTGGAAGCATATGCTTCCCCGACATGAGGTGACACAGCATGTTTAAACAACAAAGTATCACGTTCAAGTTAAATGACATGACGATCTGTGCTGAAACAGTAACATGTGGCTGAGTTTAGTCTTGTTTTAAGGCAGCGTGTGAACTTTGTTTCTTAGTTCCACCACCTCAGCATTTTAACAAAGTGGTCTTCAGTGTCATATTTCTGTAGATATGTGGACCAAAGGCATCCCATTATGTTTTAAGGAGGACATTTTGGATTTTGTTTTTAAACTGCATTGTGCCAAAGCTAATTCTTGGTGTTATATGGTCACTCTGATGTCTAGACAGAGTTATGTGTGCTGGCATGCTCCCCAGCTCTTTGATAGCCTATAGGCCTGTTTTAATTTAGTAAAAGAGACACACAGAGAGAGAGAGAGAGAGAGAGAGAGAGAGAGAGAGAGAGAGATTATGTGATTTGGAGAAAGTGGATCTTTCAAGTAAATATGACCTTTGTATCCAAATTACACATACAAAGGTGCCACCGTAGGAGGAGTAATGTTGGGCAAATGAATCAGCAGCAACGCAGTGAGGCTAAATAAGTGGGGCGCCAGTCTCCCGTGCACTGGTACATGTGTGTCACTACACTGGTTAGCACTGGCAGTGAGATATATTCTGGTAGGGGAGAACCTTAAAGCCCTTTTAAGAATCTGACAAGGCTGCCGGTGCTTGCACCCCCTCCACCGCCCACTCCGGCTTTCTGGTGATGAAGAGTCCTTTATGCCAAGAGCCAGCTGTGAAAGGACCTAGTACTCACTTGAAACTTTTACTGTCACATGTGCTTTGAAAATAGTGGTTTTCTAATGGACAAAAACGTGGACGCACAAGGACGTGCCCTACTGACTGTCATTCATTTGTGTCCTCTAAAGCAAAATAGGAATTTAGAAATAATGGACAGGCTTCTGAAAGGGTTAAAAAGTGACGGATGCAGCGCCATATATAAGATGTCCTTGCAGCTTTGTTACCCATGGATGTCCTTCTAATGCCCCCACATGATAGTGTCCCAGATATGAACCTGTGTATTATTTAAATAGCTTAGTAATGATTGCACATAAACAAGGTATACACAAGTTTAATATAAAAATATTATATTATATTATATTATATTATATTATATTATATTATATTATATTATATTATATTATATTATATTATATCAGAGGGACTTTATTAATCCACAAATGGAAACTTATTTGCCACCTAACATAAATATATATATATACTGTGCACTGGTGGGGCATGTGCCACTATCATTTCTTAGGTGGCAAATAAGTTTCAATTTGTGGATAAATAAAGTCCCTCTAATATAATATAATATAATATAATATAATATAATATAATATAATATAATATAATATAATATAATATAATATGTCCACATATAATTAGTGATAAAAATCTTTTGAAAAAGACTGAGACTTTTGCGGATGAAGTAATCCCACCCAGCCCTCTCTCCTCGTCCCCGCAGTTCACGCCGCACCAAGCCACAAACCAGGCCAGCAGGCGTGAAACTGTTCAAATCAGACATGACGTGAAACAGCTGCTTCGTGGAGCCAAAGATAATTCAGATTCAGAAAGAAAAAAAAAAAACAAAACCAAAAAAAACAAAGTTGTGAGTGTTTTTGATAGACTGTCGTTCCACGGCAAGAGCCGCGCTGTTCCACATTCCCAGTTCCCTCTCTCACTCTTCCAGGTACACGCCCTTTGACTTGTCAGGGGGGAAAAGTTTTAAGGAAAGAAAAAAAAATTTCAAAATCACGGAAGAGATTCTGTGGTCCTACGAGTTTGGCAAGTTCTCTGGGCGCAAAGCAGCGTAGAAAGGCGGAGGAGAGGGCAGAAACTCCCAATTTGTGCACATTTTTCACACTGCTCTTGTCCCGCAGACGCTATACGGTGAGTCGAATGCGTCTTTCTGAATTCTGGAGAGTTTCTCCTCCGCGTGAGTCCTGACTTTGCTCCTGGTTTTTGCCACGTTTCGGTGGAAGGCTTTACTTCTGCTAGAGTCATCCCATGAAAGTTGGCCAGGACAGGACAGTGTCAGTGACTGGAGTTCTCTCAACTTATTTGACTCTCGTTGCACTTTTGTAAATGATGATAGTTTTGTGTTTTTTTTTGTTTGTTTGTTTGTTTTGTTTTTGTAGTTTTACTGTTAATATTTACCTTTTATTTTCTATTTGCTGTTTTTCCACTGCCATATGCTATCCCTCCCTTTCCCTCCTTCTCTCTCTGTTTCTGGTTCACTGAGTGATATTTGATATTTACATGTCTATCCTTTGTTAAGCTGAGCATCAACTTTAAACAGCTTATGGAAAACGGAAGTGACAGTAGTTGACACTTGAGTCGCGCGTAAAAAAAAAAGAAACAGATTTTGCGTAAAATCAACATTTTGCGCACGGTATGCTTTCTATTAAGGGGCCCAGCGGAGTGACAGCTTGGCTCGCTGAGTGGATTCTTGTGTCAGTTTTCCTGGCTACTGTTTTGTTTTTGATTTTTTTCAATTCCTGAAATTGCTAGTGGCGTTAACGACGGCGAGTCCTGGCAAACCTGGGGCTCATCGACACCGTTGCGCACGCGTTTCGACATTCAGCGGTCTATTTTCAAACCTCACGGGAGAATTGGATGATAGACAGCCACTGCCCTGCGCTCGGCGCAATTTACAGCCACAGCCTGCCTTGTTCCTCTGTTAATATTTCATGACACACGAGCGGCAGTATAGTCATTACTCTGCGCACGTACCGTATCACATACGCCCATTTGGAAATGGAACACTCTGCCTTCCTTGCGCTCTGGAGGGAAATGGAAACCTCTGTTTGTAGACTTGTTTGTTTAATTATTTGCGTAGTATATGGCAATTTAAGACAAATAATGGGTGTTGGTTTGTGTCATGAGAATGTCTTGAATACTTTTGTGGAAACCAGGGCGCACGTTGCGACTTTACAGGCAGGTAGCAAGGGCTTTAAATCAGCTGAGAGTAAATAATGAATGTGTGAATGGACAAAAAATGTCCATTTAAGAAATGAAGAGGTGTAAGCTGCTTGGTGTTTTTGGTTAGGACGCGCTGGAAACCTTTAACTAGTGTGTACAAGCTGCTGGCTGCTTGTGAAGAGGGTGTGTCACTGGTGCAGGAAGAAGTCTCCTGAAGTTCCTACAAAACCCAGACCTTGACTCTAACATAAGAAAGTCAGAGGAAGTACAACATGAGGGAATCGATTATTGTTCCATGTGTTGTTTTAGATAACTCTGACAATATCATTACTTTTACCTCAGTGACAGCTGCATTGACAATCAAGTTCTTCCTGTACATGCAAACTACTGTACAAGTTGGTTTATATTGTGTTAGTTTGGGGTCGGTTATAGTTCAGTTGATCACCTGCTGAAACCTGAAAGGGGTAGAGAGAAACTTTAGATTTTTAACGGTCTTACATGCCACACCTACAGTGTCAGAGCGCACTGTGGCCCATGCTATAATGACACTACAGCAGGAGGGTGTTCAAATGTGGTATGCTCTTCAGCAACAGGGAATACTGTTTTCATTGGCTGCTTACAAATGACCACTCAGCTGATGAGAGCAAGCAGACGTCCTCAGTGCAACAAGGAGTCAGCCATATGTGAGTTCCCCCCCCCCCCACCGCCGCCACCACTTTAAACTGTTGTGTGATCTGCGACATTTTGCATACTGAAGCTGACAGACGAGTGTGGTCAGCTCATCGTGTCCCTGCTCGGTGCTGACCTGTAAATTCCTGTCTGAAGTGAACTCCACACACAGCAATGAATTCCTTCAAAGGTGCCTCACCCACTGGCACGCTGTAGATTATCTATACTTTTGTCTAAGCCCAAAAATTAAAAATATGTGTAATGTCAGGAAACACGCATGTTTACATTTGAATATTTCTGCAAAAAAAGAAAGAAAAGAAATAGCTGCGGATGTGTAACCCATATCTAGGCCTATTGTCTGATGCATGCGGATGTGTGTGTACTTGTGCACAGCAGTGTGAAAGCAGCATTTTGAGAAGAAGAAAGGGCAGCAGAGTGAAAGCAAGGATGAGACAGTGCCACTGAAAGAGAGGCAGGCACAGCTGGTATGAGAAAGAGAGGGAGAGACAAAGAATGAAAGAGAAAGAGAGAGAGAGTGGAACAGACAAGGACTAGGTAATCCCTTTGGTAACCTGAAGCCCAGTTGCCTTGGTTTGCTTCACTAGATCAGATGACCTATCAAAGATCAGAACTTCCATTGTGCATCATTGCTCGTCTCTTGGCTCTTCTTTTATATCACGCCACCAGCCGTTCTTTATTGTGGCTTCGGAGTTAACACCTGAAACGAGAGAGCCTGGTGTAGACAGGGAAATCCTCCTTTTAATATTCCAGTCGACATGGTCATTACTTAAATGTCTATCTATCTATCTATCTATCTATCTATCTATCTATCTATCTATCTATCTATCTATCTATCTATCGATCTATCTATCTATCTATCTATCTATCTATCTATCTATCTATCTATCTATCTATCTATCCTTATTTCTGTCTCTCTGTATATCTCACATAACTGTCTTTACCGTCCTCCTTTTCTCAGAGAGAAGAGTCATGGAGGCTGCTATAAAGACCATTGTGAGTACCTTCGTGAAATCGTCCAAGAAAAAGGAAGGTCTGGTAAAGAAAGAATTCAACTCCCTCGTCGAGGCCCAATTGTGCAACATCTTGACGGTTAGGAAATTTTCATTGCACTTTTACTATTTTATGTAACTGCCTCACTGAAAAGCAATACTACCAATATAATGATAATTTAACTTGTGAGTTTCCACTTCGAGTTACTCATCATCATGTTGGTTACTATGCAGGACACAGACAGCAGGGAGGCGGTCAACTCCATGCGTATGGACCTTGATTCAGACAAAGATGACATGATTAGCTTTGATGAGTACATGAAGCTGGTCGGCTATCTGGCAGTCTCGTATAGTGAGCAGCATGTCCTTGCCAGAGGGCAGGTTGCTCAAAATGCTGCTTCTGGACAAGTGGCGCAAAGTGCTCCTGACAGAGAGGAGGAGACACCAGAGGCAAATGCAGAGGCAAAGGAGGATGCAAAGCCGGAAGCAAATGAAGAGGCGAAGGCAGTATCATCTGCTGAAGTAAAGGTGGAAGCAAAGGCAGATGCAAAGGCCGAAAGAAAGGAAGAGGGAGAGACGAAGCCTGATGTTGCAAAGGAGGAGCCGGCAGCAGCAGCAGAGGTGTCAGCAGTGACGGTGGAAGTGGCGACAAAAGAAGAGAAGGTGGAGATAACCGAAAAGGTGGAGGAAGCTGCTGAGACGGTGGCTGCAGTTGTGGAGGAAGAGGTGGAGAAGAAGACAGAGGAGGCGACCTCATAGGGGACAATCAACTCCTTCACAAAAACAACACAGTACACTTACATTAAACACTATACAATCAATAGCAATACCAAAAGTAAGTTTGTAAACCACTAAAGAGTTTTGTTTTTGTTTTTTTATTAAAAACACATAAAGTTGTTATATTAAATATAGGTAAACACTACAAAGCCAGCTCTGAAGAAAGCCCATTCTTTATACATGATGAATAATCCGTGTACATGACAGTAGAATTACTACTTCGTAGTGCTTAGTTATGTGCAGCATATGCATCCCACTATATAACACATTTACCTCGCAATACACTATTATTGCATGCAGACACACACAGTCATGTGCATGCCAGACCCATGTGAAAACGTCACTGAAAAGTTGGATTCCCTTGCACAGGAGGCCAAAGGTTTGCTGCATTTTAACCACTACACCACTTCAGACAAGAGGTCTAGTTTAAATCATGTCCTCTTTCACTTGTAATTCTCATATGGGGCCCGTCGTCGACGTTTGTGACCCATAGCCATACCATAGGTGCGGGTGTCATGTCACTAGCATATGTCTCGCCAGGTACTAATGGCTTAACAATAGTTTGATATTTTGGGACACATGCTGAATAGCTTTCTTGCCAGAAAAAAAAAAACATTAATGAGGCAAACTACGCCACTCTTGTATGTGGCATCTGAATATGAGGCTACTGTGGCCATGTTACGGCCATGTCATGCTTACCTGTGCCAGCCTAAAGAGCGGCTACCCCAGCTCTGTCCAGCATGAACCTAAAACTTCTACCAGCACCTTTAAAGCTCACATGTGGCTTCTCTGCAGTGAGTTTTGTCAATATTTCAGCCTTTTAGCCCAAATTAAACTAAATTCCTTCTTCAGTGTTGTGAAGAAGACAGCTATGTTCAGTCTTGATGCTAAGCTAATCGAGCTAGCCACTGAATGCGGCCTTCTAAGAACAACAGGGGGTTTCAATCTTCTCAGGTACCGCTGGGCAAGAAAGCAACTTCATGGGAATCCCCAAATATTGAACTATTCTCGTTATGATTGGAAATGATCTGTCAATAACACTTCATGGTTTCTTTCTTTTTTTTTTCCACATTCTCGTCTTTTAACTCACAGTGCTGTGGAGCTGATTTGGCATGACAATAAACATATTGTTTTGCTGAAGCCTTGTATTCAGCTCATTGTAATTGTGTGCTCAGTGCCCCATCACACCCACTTCTCTCTTTTATTTTGCTTCATGGGCTCTCTGTCACTTCCTTTCTTTTTTTTTTTTTTGCCTTGTAATTCCCTGTGAGGTTTGCATCATATATTCTCTGCACTTGCTATCAGCCATGGAATTGGAAATGGAAGATCAGGTGTGGCCTCAGCTAAATAATTAAGGTTTAAGGATGAAACCCACACCAAAGGACCCTTAAGGTCAAATGGAGTCCAAAATAGTCCTGCGGGAGTGAAATGGTCGCCAGTGGAGCCAGTCAGAGAAGGTGTTCGTGCAACCTAATCCACCTTGATTAGCACTGTTAGAGAAGAACAAGATGACAAACACCAGGCAGGTTTTAGTTAGTGCATATGATGCCGTGTTTTGCAAACAATGTTATCAAAATGGTCATTTTCTATTTACTGACCTACAAAGGTGCTGGGCTATAGTGGTGTCGAAGTGCCTCAGTTTTTGCGGCTCCGTTTGAATTTGCAGATTTTTGCATGGTGTTTTCTGTTGGTTTTAGCACCAGTTGCTCAAGCTTGTTTGTTTGTCAAATGCACCGTGACACAATGTTGAGACCCTGTTTTATGTGCAAGTAGATCCTGAGTCTGGAGCGTTGGGATTACTACTGGATTAGGCATTTCATGGGTAACACGCCCTGGGACACAAGCAATTACATGAAAATAATCCTGGCCTCCACCGATCCTGCCCATTGGACAAGGTGGTAGAGCCAGAATACTGAGCCGTCAATATGATTCTGTGTGGTGTTAGGCTAATAATTAGATGTCGCATGCTATCAGAAATGTATTTACTAATATTACTATTGTTTTACCTTTACCGTGGCCATTATTTAAGTTCTAAATGGCCTCTTTATATTTAACTACTTTTTCCCCAATCCCTTGTTGTTTGGACCACTATGGAGATCACTTGAAACATTGTTCTTTGTCACATTACCATGCAGTTTGTTAATTACAATTTAATGGTTTGCACATTGTCTCATCATCAATAATGCAGCCATGAGAATAAGGCTTGTGTTGCAGGATTAGATAATAGGTCTATCTGGCCACCCGCCTAGTGCTTAAGGCAGACACGTTCACCCTTCTGGCATGCTATTAAAATGCACACCTTATGCACTGTAACAGCACCAGGTACTTCACACTGCTCAGCAACAAAATGGTCAAGACAAATAAACTGAGTCATGTGGTTATCCTGCTTCACTGCGACACTCCCATTGTAAATACACGATTAGACTCGCTCTGCTCAGGCTCAATACTCAGTAGTATACAGTAGTATGCTATGTTTTCTGCATGATCTAACAACTACTAACAATCTTACTAAGATGGTTTGGGCAATTTAGATTCTACTATTAGTTCTTGTATCAAAATCTATACAGTTTTTGTATTAAAAAAAAATATTTTCTAAAGATGGTACTTCCTGTGAATAACTGAAACATATCACTTTTGCACCATCTACAGCCCATTTCATGTTCATTGCATCTTTTAGCTACACATGTATATACAGTATACATATTGTATATAGACACTCTGTCAAACTACATACCATCTTTGCTATTTCCCATTTGCAAGTTTATATGCTGCAGTTTTTAATCACCTCTCACCTGCATCTGCTAATTCATTTAAAATGAGATCTTTGTGGTCTTTCTTTGCTTACCATAAATCAAATTATGCTAAGAAAAAACTGGATCAAGCTAAATTCCCTTTGATGTTGAGATACATTGATTTGCACTGCCAACAGACCTGGGTTTTACATTATCTGCATTGAATGGTTTCTTTTGATCAGCATGGAAAAGCAGATAGACTGAGTGAACCATGAGCATGGATATTTCTTTCTGAGAGGTTGAACTGTCTGCATTGGCAGTTTTTGTTACTGTCCCATAGAGAAAACCCCACCCAGCCTTAACTCCGTCTAGATTAAAAACATGTTGTAACCTAGCACAGCAGATTTGCGGCACGGAGTGTTTGCAGCCAGATTTTCATCATCGCACAACAAGTCTCATTCAGTGAGACACAGTGGTCGAATATAATAGAATCCTCCCAGTGCCTATAGTCAGCATGAATACAAGGATGTGGATGTGCTCATAAGGTTCATTTGGTTATTTGTAATTATGGGACCATCCCCAGGACATTGTGCAGGCTTTCATCTTGGTACATTGATGTACTCTTTATGTCCTGCCAAGCACTAGAGGCTGTGTGTTTAGCAGTTGGACTCATTTCAGTCCACCTGTCAATTCCAGCAAACACCACTATGCACAAGTATTTCAACTTCATATGTAATGCTGTATCATTTGTGCTTATTCTATGTAACATGTAATGGCTAATATTAAATAAAACTGTGAAGATAATGTGTTTTCATGGGAAGCCTCTTAAGTGCTTGATTATTTGGAGGAATCCAGCTATGTGGATGTATGTTTATGTGTGTTGACTGGGAAATGCAAGAAGAGAGAGCACCTGGAAAAAGGAGGAGGGAGGATAGAGAAGACGATGCAGTGTGAATGTGCATTACGTGGGTGACAGAATATGGGGAGAAGGGAGGTGTGTGTGGGGGGGGAAGGGGCAGGTGATATTTAAGCCACTGACAAACTCTTCCTGTCCATCTCTGTGTTGGCTCTGTTGCCTGCACCTCTTCAAAGACAAAGGACATCCTCCATAAACACTCAGGTAAGGCAGACACCTCAGAGAGATTTCTTCACTCTACTTTCTCCTCTGTGTCTCATGAAGGCTGCCTGATAAACTATCAACTCTGCAACTGCAGCAAATCATGCTTGAAAGTCAAAGGACCTTTAGAGCGTTAAGGCACCAGCAAGTGGAAGTTCATCACAAGAGGCAAAACTGTGGGATCCAACTGAAGATTTCTTGCTTTAAAAAAAGCTTAAAGAGCGACATGAAATATGAAAACAAGTGATGCACATGTAATGGAATTAATATAGAGTTGGAATGGAATAACATAGAGTCAAATGTATGCAATGTATCAAATAAAAGCAGGACATTGATGCACCTAAATAGTTATTTATTTTCTGCACTTTTAAATTGATTTTTCTTTTTAAAATTATTTTCTTTTTTTGCATTGTGAAAATGCATGTCTCTCAATATTGCATTGAGCATTTGCATTGGCACCATACCCAATATTGTGTTACTTTGTCTCCATGGTTTCTTATTGTAATGTGTCACTCAGTGAGACAGATGACCCCATAGATTTTCCAGGTAGCCAGCTTTGGTGTCCGCTCACCTCCTCTTTTGTCTCCGCTGCCCACAACTCTGACCTCTTCTGTGACAAAACTCTGCAGCATGACAAGAGGCAGTTACCGCTGACTGACATCATCTGTCTACTTTTGTAACTGCTGATTGGCTAATAAATCATGCACACAGAGACTGAATGTCTCTGTCAGTATTATGCGCGCTTATGGATTTGGACTTTAGAATAATGCTGCAGACATTTATTATCTACAGGGAGGCCACCTAAACTTTGAACATGAGCTTTAAGGCAAACTGCGGCTGAATGAGTGTGGAAGTGAATGAGCCGCCTTGTCTGTTTGGACACGATACACACATGCTGGCACCTCAGGTTATTTGCTCTCCCTAAGTTTGTGAATGTGATTAGCAGATGATTTATGAAAATTGCATCTGGTTTCCATTCAAAATGAAAGCTATCAAAACATCTCAACTGTTCTTAAAAATACCATTTTAATTTTGCAGGTGAGGTAACAATAATAGATACAATGACATAGAAAGTATTCTCTCAGTCTCGGCATCATTGACAGTGACTTATCTGTGTCTGTGTGTGCACAGTCTCTCCACGAGTCCAGCACAAGAAGCACCACCATGCCGGACACAATGTGTGTAAGATTCACCTTTCCAAAGCTATCTTCCACCTCTCTATCGAAAACTCTGTAATGTAAAACCTAGTAAGATCTCTCTCTCTCTCACACACACACACAGTTACCACCCTACTTAAATTAGGGTCAGTAACAGCCTCTGCAATGCAAGCAGAGCGTAATTCGACCTGCTCTCTTTAAACAGGAAAAACCTTTCTCTTTTGGTCTACTTTCATCCATCTTCCTGTCCAACTATCACTTTTTCTTGGAGGTGGCTTCCCCCCGTGATTGCTATGTGGCCGCACATGCATCAGGGGTTGGAGCGGGCATTTTGTGGCAGAGGCTGACCCTTTCATTTGATGTGTTTCACAGCATGTCCAAGGAGCCCAGTTCCGACCTGGAGCATGCCATGCAGATGCTTATAAAGACCTTCCACAAGTACTCAGGGAAGGAGGGTGACAAGTTTACACTGAGCAGGGCTGAACTGAAAGAGCTGCTAGTGGATGAGCTGGGGAAATATTTAGGGGTAAGGAAAGAATTGTTTAGGGTGCACACTAACATGCTGATGTAATGCAAAGGTATGTGACCTGCAAGCGAAGGTATGCGCTCGCATACTCTGACATGCATGTTGGAACAAGCCTGTGCAGTTACACACATGCACAAACATTCTTGTGCAGAATTCTCAAGGTTAACACTCATACTTACACAGATCCCCCCCTTCCGCTAACCTTAATCATCACAACTACATACCTAACCCTCACCCTTAACCTGATGCTAAACTAAATCTGACTCTTAACCCTTGATACACCCCTTAGAGTGATGAGGAACAGCCAAATTCCTCACAGTCCTCACAAAGAACAGTTTGAATTTAAAATTGCCTTCACGGCCTATAACAAATGTGCCTACCCCCTCCAACTCTCTCTCTCTCTCCTCTCCACTGACAGAACTGCAAAGAAAACGAAGCAATTGAAAAAGTGATGAATGATTTGGACGCCAACAATGACGGGGAGGTGGACTTCACCGAGTTCATCATTCTGATCGGTGCCCTCACGGTTGCCTGCAATGACTTCTTCCTGGAGTACAAAACAGATGACAAACAAAAGGATTGTGACAAAAGCGAGTCAGCGGGGAAAGCAGATTGAATCAGTGCAGGAGAGAAGAAGGAGGGAAGTGGATGGGGGGGGGCTGTAAATCAGAAGAGATAGGGGACAGAGTTGGGATGGACTTTTGTCTTGCACAACTTGTAAACACTACAGAAGATAGTTTGTGGGTTCACAGACTATGGGCTCATTCATGCAGAAATAGTTATTCCTTGCGACAGTTTTTCGTTCCACAGCATATCCATAGCTTGTTGTAGTGTTATAATGAATGAGTGACTTCACGCACAGAACCAGAAACATCCCAACTCATTCCAACTCAAGATTGGCAATTTCTTGTATTTTCTGAATAATACGGCAGTGAGAAGAGAAGTCATGATATCTATTTTAGGATGTTTTGGTATTTCTTGCATTTTTGTAAACATATATTCATATTCTGTGGGTTACAGATTATCATATTATTGTATGCACTCAGTGTTCCATTTTCTTTGAGTCTATTTTGTAATCTTTTTTTTGGGGGGGGGGGTTATAACCACTGCATTCTTCACAATAATAAACAAGACATTTAACCAATTATTAAGTGTGGCATGTTTTTGTCTCAGATACTTAATCATCAGTTAATTTACAAATCGCTACACCTGGAAAAATCAGGTTAAATGGTGCAGAGAGAAACAATGTCAGCAAAAACAGTGTGTGTGTGTCTATGTGTGTGTTGGGGATTCCCACAGAGTAAGCTGCTCCAGTTCATACATCCTGCCAACAATATCCTGCAAGTCTTGTTCCACTAGATATAAGCTGACCCAGATGTTTCACTTGGCCCTGCATGGAAAACTTCTTCAAAAGAGGGAGACAGACAGAGAGTGAGACAGAGAGCGAGGGTGTGAGGGAAGATAAGGAGAGGCTGTTTGTGTGCATAAGTGTGTATGTATCTGGTATTCCTTATGTTGTGGGGACCTAAGTCTATTAACACAGTCACATTGTGTGGAAAAAAAATCAAGTTCCCATAATGTAAATTACTACATTTTAAGGTGAAGACATGTTTTTAAATTAGGTAGAGGTTAGGTTAAGGTTAGGGTTAAGGCACTAGTAATTATGGTTAAGGTTAGAGTAAGTTTGCAGGAAATTAATATCAATGCGATGTCCTCTGAAGTCATGGAAAACCTGTGTGTGTGTGTGTGTGTGTGTGTGAGAGAGAGAGAGAATGAAGGAAGAGGGAGCACATGGAGTACATCAGTCAAGTATGTAACTTGGAAAGTGGTGGTATAATCACAAAGGAATGTTGAAGTTGCTATGGCTTTTAGCATGTCCCAAAGTGTGTGTGTCTCCACTCTAACACACAGACACACAAACACACACATATCAGTAAATCAACACGAGTTTTATTACTGCTCGTCACTCAAACTGTGAGTAAGGAAGAAATACCTAGAAGCTTCTTTCAACCACGGGGGATTTCTTCATTCCTGGGTGAACACTGATGAGCTCAACAGTCACTCTTCCAACCAACAACAAAACTAAGAAATTTATTCCATGTCAGATTGTAGCAGTGGGCGGAGCTCACCCTATTTGTTTTCATTCCTGGAGCTGCTGTGTTCTTTAAAGTCGTCCTCTGATTGGGTGGTTTGAATATTTGAGTTCAGCATGCACAGCATGCAGATAGGTAAACAATTCAAAACTTAACAGCAGTCATGGCTGTTAACCCTGTTGTTACCTGAAGGAAAACAAACAAGTTGTTAACAGCCTAACATCAACCTGCTCTCTTATTATAAAGCAACAACAATTGAACTGTTTACATATAGGACCAATGAAGGAGAGTCAAACGAAGTAACCAGGATTCAGATCAACTGCTCGACAGCTGCAAACTTTCAAAGTACAAACATCTGCAAAATGCATTAAATTCAGCCACTGAAGTAAATGCATTGAGCTGCATTGTACTATAGCAGTATTGCATACAATGTACACAATGTTCTCCCCTTATGTGTGGGGGTTTTCCTCTCACAGCCCAAAAACATTCAGCTTTGGGGATTAGGCCAACTGGACACTCTGTTTGTCTCTATGTGGCCCTGTGATGGACTGGTGACCTGCCCAGGGTGTAGCTGGGATTAGGCACCAGCACCCCCACGACCCCCATGTGTGGAGGATAAAGCAGTAGAAGATGAGAGAGTGAGAGTGAGAACACAGTGTTAAGTGGCTTGTCATTTTAAACTTGCAGCAGTGTTTGTACCAACAAGTACAACTATGTGCAAAATCTATGTATTTTCATACGGAACAGGAGTAATAAATGAGTATTAAGGATGGTACATTTATTTTAGCGTCAACTTTAGTGCTTATTAAAAACAAGTGATGATTCTGTACAGAGAAGACCGATGTTTGTTTGGGAAATTGTGTGCTTCTATCTGATATGTATCACTTTTAGACATCCTTCAGGAGTGATGAGCACTTAATTCTCAGTCACTTTTCCACCATGCTGGGACATACAATGGCTTGAGGACATCCTGCAAATAGTATCTAAAAACCCCATCTGACCTTACTAGACAAGCCAGTTCAATCTCAAATGCAAAAGTCTCTGCTAACGGATCACACATGCCAGGTGCAGGTGTCACGTTTGTGAGGAAAGGAGATGAGCAACTCGAAGCCAAGCCATGTCGCTGGTCCGAAGCATCTGATAACGATGGCAGGGGCACTTCGATTACCAGTGGAGCAGGTCAAGCGACACCCAGTTCAGAGCCACCATGCACTTCCATCAGCTGGAGTTAGGCAACGAACATGTTCAAGCCTGAAAGGGTCAGAGATTGGGTGACAGTGGGACGGCACATGCACACAGAACTGAATGAAAGTATACAGTAGCACAGGACAATCATCCAGGTCTATATCATCTGATGATTAATTTCTTTCCAGATGTAACTCACTCTCTTTTGGGTAGAATTTGAGAAGGTTCATGAAATCCATCTTGATAAAGGGCCACAGGGAAACCTTCTGGCTACAACTCACAACAAAGGAGAAGCCAGGAGACATCCTGTGTCTTTAGTCTGTGCTACATTTCAGAAGAATATACTGCATTTTTTAATCCCATTATATGACAGTAGCCGTAGTTTTGAGTTACTTTGCAGCATAAGATTTTAGACTATACACTGAAAGGTCCAGATCATAACATTTAGAAGAGTTTGTTGGCACCAATGTAATATATTACCAAAATTTTATTTTGCATAGTTGTATAAGCACATTAAGTAATAATCATTTGGTTTTCATAGCCCTTCGTATGTACTTTAGGCAAGGGCCTTGTTTTAGGGAGGCCGCCATCTTGTGTCGCTATGGTTTTACAGTAGGATTGCTTTTTTTGCTTTTTGAGGCCAAAAAACTACACAGATGAAAAAGAACAACATTCTTTCTGGTATGTGAAGGCCACTGTAGTTCTACGATGCAATGGGAACGGGGCGATGAGGAGAGAAGTCCTGCGTTTGTTGCAATCTGCAGATTCACCATGAGATGTTACTACAAACCCTAGCTCCATTTAAGTTCAGATATTGTGTCAAATGTGAATAAAAAAGAGAATACGACGATTTGCAAATTCTTTTTCAACCTATATTCAATTGAATACGCTACACTTCAACTGAATACACTACAAAACATATAAACTTTGCTGTTTATTTTGCAAATATTCACTCATTTTGAATTTGATGCCTGCAACACGTTTACTGCTGTGTTACATCTCCAGACAGCACTCAATAAGTCTTTGGGAACAGATGACACTAATTGTTGAATCTTTGTAGGTGGACTTCAGTTTCTCAACAGTCCAGGTTCTCCTTTGTCTATGTTTTTTTGTGCTTCATATATAATGAGCCACACATTTTCAATGGGAGACAAGTGTGGACTACAGGCAGGTCAGTCTAGTGCCCACACTCTTTTACTATGAAGCCACGCTGTTGTAACTCGTTTCTTGGCCTTGCCTTACTGAAATAAGCAGGGACGTCCCTGAAAAACACATCGCGTGGATGGCAGCACGTGTTGCCCCAAAACCTGTATGTATCTTTCAGCATTAAAGGTGCCTTCACACATGTGCAAGTTAACCATGCCATTGGCACTAACACACCCCCATACCCTCACCGATGCTGGCTTTTGAACTTTGTGCTCCTTTTCCTCTTTAGCCCCGAAGAAAACGATGTCCATGATTTCCAAAAACAACTTGAAATGTTTATTTTTCAGACCACAGCGCACCTTTCCATTTTGGGTCACTCCATGTCAGATGAGATCCGGCACAGTGTTTCTGGTTTTCCTTGATATATGGCTTTCACTTTGCAGAATGACATTGGTTTTTAATGCAGTGCCCTCTGAGGGATCAAAGGTCACGGGTATTAATGTCGGTTTTCAGCATTGGTGCTTACATGTGGAGATTTCTCTGAATTCTCTGAATGTTTTGATGATACCATGGACTGTAGATGATGGAATCCCTAAATTCCTTGCAAATGTACATTGAGAAACGTTTTCCTTATTCTGACTGTTTGCTCTCGCAGTTGGGGTGAGGTTCACCACTTTGTTTACAAAGTGCTTAACCTTGCCCCGTCTTTGCTTGTGAACGACTGAGCCTTTTGAGGATGATTTCCATTGAGCATGTTCACCTGTGGAAGGTTCCCAACAGGTGTTCTTTGAGCATTTCTCAACTTTCCCCAGTCTTTTGTTGCCCTTGTCTGGAATGTGTTACAAGGCATCAAATTCAAAATGAGTAAACACACTCAGGTGAAGATTCTTACCGTTTCTTATATTATTAGTTTCAAACACCATGGTTTGGTTTTTTTTTTAATGTTTGAATCTTTTAGTGTCGTTAGATAGCTCCTGTGTTAGATAGCTCCTGTCTACTTCAACTCTAGATAACTAAATGCTGAGATTTTATTTGAAAAACACTGTTTTCACTGTGTATTGATCTTTATTTTATTAAAATGATTCTACTACTTGGTCAACAACAGGCCTGTCTTTGTGTAGTTAAACAGGTGTCACAGGTTGCTTACAACCAATTCTTCAAAAGTCAACAACCAGCAGTTTCTCCCAAAGAGGTAAAACAACATTTGTGGGAGGACTGAACCGTATCTCTGGTTTAAGACAGTTGAGACCTGTGGGTAATTCTTCAGTGTAAATTAAAGTTCAAACTCTTGGCACCAAATGGGAGCAAACGGTGATATTGTCCTCCTTAAGTCAAGGAGAAACAGGTGACAGACACATATCAGCCTCAGGTAACACCGTCAGAGTGAGGCAGGTAAGGGAGAGGGGTGAGTGATATGTAAGAAAAGGAGGGATGGAGGGAAGGATGGTGTCAGATGCTTTTTTATTTCCTTGACATTAAACGTCCTTGACATGGGTGTAATGATACTACTCTTACTCTTTATCTTTTTATAGCACCACCTTTACCTTAGATCTTCACATAACAGACATTCCGAGAGCTCACTGTTGCTAAGTAATCTGTTTGTGCGCAACAGGATCCTCGGCTACACCTGATCTTCCCACTACACCTTTCCCCTCTCCCCTTTTCACTCTAACCCAACATATTCAGCGATTCCCTCGTAGCAAAATGGAGAACTAAACTATCAGACAAATGACCAAACTGCTCAAACCACAATCAAGCTCTCGCAGGTAAAAGATGTATGATGCTCAGAGATGCCCTCGGTCATTCCAGCATGTGCAAGGAGTCTGGTTGATGGGTTGGTGATGCTTTGATCATTCCCTCCCTGGGCCCCAACACTGACAAAAACACCTTCACCTTTTGCTATTTATGATGTTGATTTATTGGGCTCAGTGTGACACTCACAGGATTAAGACTGAAGACCTCTTATTTTCAGTGTCTTTACAATGTTTGAACATTAGGCTCCACATGTCCAAAAACAATGTATGGCAGGCGTGGGATCACTGTTACGTGAGCGCTGGCAAAAACCACAAACTGGTTTCCCTTAACCACTGAAAAGACATAGCAATGGCAAACTGCCTAAGAGATAAGACAACAAAACCTTATTTATACAACTCGCCTAACTTCAGGCTGTGTTGTAGACTGGAGCTGCCCAAACAATGTCCAGCATATCACTAAAGTAAGACACACAGTAACACAAACATCCAAGTGTTCTGAGTTACACTTCGGTATTCACTCCAGGGTCCGGGTGAACATGTAAATTTCTTCTTTGTCTGCTGTATTTTGCTATAGTGATGCACCTTCCCTGATGCAATGCTACAGTGTGCTTTCATCTTTTGGCTGTTGGCATAGTATACCCATTAATTTTAGTGTGAAAGAGGTTTTAATGATGGAAAGTGACTATGAACTTTCCATCATTATCGACTATTAAAAAAAAAAAACAATTACAAAAAGTAGAAGTCACCAGAAATCAATTTTGATTATGCTGTGTTTGCTTAAACAACAACATATCCAGCAAAAGTTACACAATGTTACTTTAAGGGAGCGCAGCATTGGACCTATGAACAATAAATTAAAAAAGCCAAGCTGGTGTTTCTTTTATGCTGATAATACACTCAAATCATTTTTTTTGATTTGAGTGTATTATCTTTCTTGTACTCAAAGACATTTGTTAACAAGTTTGAAATTAATTTAATACTTCCTTGCCACCAGACACATTAAGGATTATCTGAAAATCAAAGATGAAACCGCTTTATTTCTTGACACTAAAAAGCTTTCAGTATTGTGCAGCCATTCCTCCTTCAACCACATTGCATTTTTGGTGAATCACTCACTCTTCACAGTGGAGATAATACAGTAGAAACAAAGCCCTCATTCACAGTAATACAGAGGAAAACCTTGAGGGACAGACAGTGGTTACAAGTTCAGGGGATAAATTATAAAAACTGCTATTACCATACCCATAAAATAATTGGTCATTCATAATTTCTTTAAAAGTGGAATAATATACCTATTTGCATGGATTCTACCAACTTGGAACTTCAAGGACTTATTTTGTTGGTGCAGTGTACCAGCACACCCACCAGAGGGAGCGAAGGAGAACGATTTCTCCATGTGTAAAGTACTTCTGCCTCATTATAAATGTAACTTTGCAACAATAAGTAACACATGTATCTGTTACTAGACGAAGAACAACACATTTATGTTTGAACAGCCTTCAGATCCATCTCCGCGTCACATTTGATCAATAAAAGTGCCTCATCGCCTGCACTGAGCTGGTACACAATCAACCAAACACTCAGGTAAACAAATAAAAGAAGCAATCTGGAGTTTCAAACAACAAAGAATGAGCTGCAAATTTGTCAGGGTGACACATAACAAACGTACATAACAGCGGTACACATTGAGCTTCACTTATCAGGAATGAGGTTGTGACTGATGTTTGGCAACATTTCGTCCAAACAGGCCCAGAGGCGTGTTTGTTATGTATACCTAATGTGGGCTGGGCTGGGCTGGGCTGGGGTCAGTGGATGCGAGGGACTGGGTGCAGCAGAGTCATGTGCTCAGCGCCATTGAAAGGCAAACGCTGAGTGCAGTAATGGTGAACCACCTCTGGGATGCTGGGAAACACACAGCTGCTCTGGTCCAGGGTGTAGCCATTTTCCTTAGTCTGAGCAACAATGATGTGCACACAGCCTTGGCTCGTCCTGAGTCACCAACAAGAAGATTAGAAATAAATACACTGTGGTGTGTGTTTTAGACTGGCTTATTTCTTATGTCTGTAATATTCATCCTCAAGAACATTTCTCGCTACTGAGATTCATAATTACATTGTTTAATATTCGCAAAGGGGTATGTGTTTCTAAATAACACCTGGGTTCCACAGGCTCGAGCAAACAGTACCCAAATTGGAGAATCTACATGTGTTGTGCATTTCCTAAGCATTATATGGGAAATCACTTTTAACAGATGGCCAACCATAGTGACCCAATTTACGATATAAATGATGACAAGTTAAAATGTTTTACTGTCATTTCTCTAACAACCTAATGATTTGATGACAAAATTGTATATATATTATCTAAAACAAATACACTTTGATAAACTACATAATTATTGCAATGAAAGGACATGTTGGCAAATGCAACTGTGCAGCTGCTTTTAAACTGCGATATACAGTAGATGAATAAGCTACCAGGATTTAAATAGATGGGTAATAAAAGTTATTACATGTGTGCAGCTGGTCTGTTTAACAGCGTTATACGTTACTGTATACTTTATCAAATGTGACAATAACTACTTTCAGCTGTTGACTTTACAACAGGGCCTGTGACATTTTAATACTTTCAGCATGAGAACAGTATGAAGTCACAAAGTAATATTTCGGCCCTTTGGACAATACTGTTGCGCTTTCCTGTTACACTCACTTGAGGGCGATGGAGTACTTGCTGTTGTCTGACTCGCTGTTTCTGACCAGGAAACTGGCTTCTTTGCAGGACTGCAGCTGAAACTCCGCCTCCTGTCGAGTCACACAGCCATGGTACCAGCTGGGGAGGAGAGAGAAATGGAATTTGTGACTGATCATGTGTATCCCTGAGAAGAAAGAACCCGAAAGCTACTGCATATCCAATTTCTCACATTTCCATGTTCTCCCCATGTGCACGTGGGCCCATGTTTAGGTTAACTGGACGCTCTGCACTGACCACAGGTGAATGTGTGAGTGAGTGTGTATGTATGTGTGGTGCTGGGATGGACTGGTGACCTATCCAAGGCTTATCCAGCCTTTTGACCCCCCACGACCCTCATGTAGAGGATAAAGTGGTAGAAGATGAGTGAGTTGACCAGACTGGTTTATATTATAGAGAGGCTGCAATAACTTTAAATTATCACTGGTTACAACCAAGGTAGAGTATGCACAGGACCATCTCTACACCCACAACTTGAGGCAGACGGTCTACAGCGGCAGAAGCGGCATCGTGAGTAACTAATAAAGTAGCCAGGAAGTGTAAATAATATGTACATTCCTTATTTTTAAAGTTTTGGGTTGTAAAACTGTAATATATAATTCCCATTTATCTACAGAGCTAAGCCAATTAGAATACCTTGCATTATTTGTTGTTTGCTCCTTCGATTTTAGGAGTCAGGATTTGGGAGGATGATTCTATTTTCAGCGTAATTGTGACGGTACCTCTGTTTTTCCAGGGGCAGGGAAGGGTCCACACAGCAGGCCTCAGTGTCAGCGCTGCTGGCTGATGGGGTAGAGGAAGGTGACAGTGTTGGGGGTGAAGATCGCAGGATCTTCTGGGTCCAGCTTTTCTGCCTCAGATGCTGATGCTGCTGCTGAGGCGGTGGCTGGGTTGGCAGGTGCTGTGGCTGCCTGGTGAGTGCCGGGGGAGGCGTTTCATCTTTGGCTGGGCGCTCCAGACTGTCAAACTGTGCTGCGAAGGAAGGAGAGTCATGAGAGAGAAGATATGAATTTATGTAAAGGAACAACTGACTCTGTGCCTGGGTTTGAATATAGAATAACAAGACAGCACCTTGACGTGTTCATAAAAGATATTATTTTGAATGCTGTCGGTCTTTGCGGCCTATAAAATATAAATGTTGTGTAGGCCTGCAAATATTTTTCGCATGGATCTGAGACAGAGAAGAGGCAAGGCCGGTACTGTGTTACATAAATCTTTCTGGTTCAGGGAAAATGAATCACACAAAATCTAAACATGGGCCCTCTGAATCATAAGTACAGTATATAAGACCAAATTAATATAGAAAAAGGGAAGGAACTTTAATTCATCTATGTGCAGATAAAATTTGCACTCTTTTACTTTAAAGTTCAAGTGAGTAAGAATTAGTGAAATCTAATGGTGAGACTGCAGATTGGAACGAAGGGTGAATCCTCTGCTCACCCCTTCCTTTGCCACGTATGTCAGGGAATTAAAGGCCTTACATACAGCATACAGAAAGGATTTTGTACATAGTAGGCTTCCACTCAAAACCTAAAATGCATTCTCTGGCTGGTGTGTCTGTTTGGTCTGCTGTAGAATAATAGTGACCTCTTAAGATCCCTTGCTAAAGTACATATAAAAGGTTAGGAAAACAGAACAATTTGATTTTAAAGCACTGACAAAAAAAAACATATTTAAAGATAGTATCTTCAGTTTTGCCATGAAACCCTCCCTAATGTTACACATGGACCTTTTTCTAAAACCGGCGCCGTTCACACTATGTCCTATGTGTGTGATCAACTTCATAATCTGCTGTACCAGACAGAGTTCTGACGATATGCTCCTTCTTCCACTCCCAAGGCAGTTCGTACTCAGTGGATGGACGAGGATCCAGGTCCGGCCGTGGGACTGCGGCCTTGTCACCATCACCACTTCCCTCATATGGGATGTCATAGATCTGTAGAGGCCCAGACTGGCCGTCCTCCAGTGTTGCCTCACTCCCCTCGGTCAGCACAGTGACCTTGAGCAGGTCCTTGGACCCTCGACGTCTGATCTCTTGCAGGTAGAAAACATGAGACTGAGGATTAAGATTACTATTAAGACCTCTAACATGATGTACGATGTAAGCGGTGTATGTAAGTGACTTAGAAGTAGCTGTGTCCAATACTAGACACCTTCTTTAAACAGAGAGTTAGATCACATGGTGATATTTCTATTAGAAAAGCCATACAACGTGACTGAAAGCAAAAAGCCTTTTGAGCATAGATTATTTTGTTATGTGTACAGACAACACACTTTTAAAAAAAACACTTTTTAAATTCTGTAACTGTTGAATTCATAAACATGGCGAGAATTTTAATATTTTAATATTATTCGTGATACGATGTGGAATTACTACGAAATAAATCACTGTTTTGTACATCATTTTTGTACACTGTCTTGTACAAAAATAGATTTGTTGTTGCTTATTCTTCAGCTGACATACTTTCATAGTTTTGCTCACAGACCCACAGTGACATCAGATCCTTGCTCACTTCCTCGGTATGATTTAAACTGAGGCATAAATCCACTCAGTCACATCTTCACATCCCCTGTGATTTTCTTTGAGGGGGCCTGGTTCTGACTGAAGTACCTTCTAGTAGAGAGCACTGCAATAAAACATTTTCACATTCACAGCAGGCTATTGTGTAGCCCTTCCAGTTTAAACAATGGAGTGAAAGGTCGACAGAGCATGTGATTGGATGACAGTCCACCAGTCATCCTGGATGCTGGGAACGTTTGATAAGTGGTCAGACAGGTCCATGGAGGGGTTTACACAGAGCTGCATCCGAGAGCGGGGGGCAATGAGGACCAACTTCCTTTTTAGAGAATAGCACCAGGAAACAGAGACAGGAAAGAGGAAGCAAGGGCAGGAAACTGCACCCATTGTCCGAACGCAACAGGGTTGCTGTGGCAACCCCATGGGGTGCAGAGAGCACTAGGGGAGTGAGTTCATGTTGTCACTGTTTGGCCCAGAGAGCCACACGGGTGCTAAACATGTAGTTAAATGCAGGTGCATGATGACTAACTTCTACTCTTAGCATAGATGCAACTAAAAGAGGAAACGCTCAGAGTTCAGTAATAAAAGTCTTACCAGTTATCATCTGCTGGGCATCATAAGGCTCCATGTAGCCATCATTCTCCCCAACCCTCTCTGCCTCCCTCTGTTCTCTGGTCTTCTGAGCATCAAAGGGATCTGCATAATCCTCGAGAATGATCACCTCCATCAAGAAAATACAAAGAAATCACAATATTTAAAATACTTCAATTGTGAAAAGAGAACAAGAAACTTTTTTTTTTTAGAATTAATATAAACACAGACATTGGATTACCAATTAGTTTTTCAGACTGGCAGCAGTAAGAATATGTAACCAACTGATTTGGTCTGTTTTTCAGACCATATTAGAGCAGCAACTAATTATCCATGTATCTGTTGGATTTTTGGTCTAAATCATAATAAATGAAATGCTCCTTATATTTTGACACAGCGTATTACATCTTTGAATTTCTTTTTCGTTTGAATAGATATTCAATTTAGTATGCTATTTCAAATTTGAAAAGCTGGATTTTAATTATGAAAATAGTTCCATTTAGAACATGAGAAGTGGTTTTGTTGAGGTGAGGCCCAGGAGGTGATGCTGGGGGGGGGGGGAATGTACCTTCAATAATCTCTACCAGTCAGACTGCATGGCACCTCATTTACATGTTCTTCTGAGGAGCCTCTCTTTGTTGCAAAGTCCATTCTGTTCACATTCATCTCTCTCTCTGTCAACAGCCACATTTCCGCCAAACCAGTCATGCTTGACCGTCTAGTCATCTTATCATGCCCCATAATTTCTTCTTTATTTTACAAGGCATTTAACATTGCTTTAAATCAAGTGCATTGTTGACAGGCTAAAATCAGTACTGTTTAGTTTCAAACATAGAATTGCAGTGGAATAGGTAACTGAGATAAACTGAGCCACACCTTTCTTGCTTTTACATACCTGTTAATTTATAATTTATAAACCCAATCAATTAGTTGATACATGAATCTGAGAGCAAAAACTGGGATTTACTCCCATTTTTGCAACATAAAACCTCCATTTTAGTCCTCTACTCTTTTATCTGTCTTTTTTCTCACCATCCCTACTATCTACTGTCACCTTCCTGGTTTCTCTTTTTTTTTTTTTCAAAGCCAAGCTGGAGGGAACTTGGGTTAGCACCTGAGTGTCAGATAACACAATGCTTTTTATAATATGATAGCCTTCACCAGGGGGGCTGAATCTAGTGAAAGACAGGGAAGAGACAGAGGGAGGAGGGAGGGAGGGAGGGAGGGAGGGAGAAGAGGAACACAGAGCCAGATTACAGCAGAGGAAGGTGAAGGCCTCATCAGTGACCACAGCTTTGTATTCAAGACAGGGGAGGTGGGTGGAAAAGGGCGAAGGGTGGAGAGAGGAACACAAGGGGAGAGAGACAGACTGAGAGGAGTGGACACAATGGGTGCTGCTGAGACAAAGGGGAGGGAGACATAGAAACTTTAATATCAATTTTCAAAACCTCGGACTGAATCCAAGCTACTTCACGGTCACTAATATTAATGTTATGTTACTTTTGTTTGGCTGCTGCAGGGACCAGCGAAATGTGCCTCAGATTATGTTCATTTTCATTTAAGTTGACACGCCATCAGCAGCTGGAAACCCAAAAAAGTCATTCAGCAGTGTTGAAAAAGACATTTGCAACATTGTCAGTTACACTACACTCCTTAGAGAAAAGACAGTCTGTATTATGATTGTTGATCAGTGATGTATTATGACAATATAATAATAATATGACAATAATATCAATATCTATTGAGCTATTTTTTTATATATTATATTATATTATATTGTTTTTATTTGTTGATTGTTTGTGATATACTGTATTTTGCAATGAATTCCCCTAAGGGGACAATAAAGTGTTGTATCATTGTGAGTATTAAAATATAGCATAGAAGTGCCTCCGAATTGTTGTCTTTGTCCTAGATTCTTTATGTTACTCACCTAACAAACAATTCCACCTTAATTAGTAAAGAGTTGTAGAATATTTAAAGGTTAGTGTGACATAAATAAACAATTTAAACCACAAAAAAGGGTGTCATAGAACTCCAGGAAATATGAGGGAATTATTGATATTGATTGATATAAAGGGATACTGTGACTCACTGTTTCTGTTTTGCACTGGACTGTAGGTTTCTCTGCTTCAGGTGCCACTTGACTGCTGATGGTACCACTGTTGAAGTTGGGACTTTTGTCCTGTTTGTCCACTCTGATCAGCCGGTTGATGTAGGCACTGGCAGGTGGGGAACTCTTCACAGCAGCCCTGTGCTGATCCTCAAACACCGGATCAGCTTTGGAATTCTTGCGACTCTTCCCAGACAAGAGGTTATCCCACACTTTTCCGTCTTTGGGTGAACTTCCGCCGTTTCTGCTCAGCTCTACGGCTGAGTTCTTTCGGTTTCTTCCGGACAGGAGAGATCCAACTCCACCGCCTGTGCTGTCAGCGGAGGAGTTTTTGCGATTGCCCGCCCTGGAGCCAGTGGTTTTGGTACCGATGCTGACCACCAGCCCGCTTTTATTGACTCTGCAGGTTTGGGAGCCTGACTCGGAGGCTGAGCGGATCCTGTCGGTACCATTCTTCAGATTGATGGGGAACTCCTTGAACCACTTTGCCATTGCAACTCAGATGACCAACAAAAAGAAACCAACAAAGCCTTTTCTCGACACCTTTCAGCGCCATGCACCAGGGGCCCAGAGACGCACCTTTACAAATCACAGCCTTACTAACAAAAGACTTCCGTTGCTTTATTCTGGGTAGAACCTATGTGAACATTAAATGACCTCCCCAGCTTAGTTTAAAGCATGTCAATAAAGTCAATAGCTCTAGCCTTAAACATCCAAAGTAAAAGACTTACATGTTAAACTTAAAACCAAACCTTTGCTTTATCCCATTTGTGGTTTTCTTACACTTGCTCCTTCTTCTCAAGAGAGGAAAAGTTTATTCCCTTTGGATAAAGATTCGTCTTTTGTAGCGGAAGAGCCTTAAGAAGGGAAGGTTTGTCTTGTTTCTGGTTTTAGGTCCCATTCCCAGTGTGGCTTCTCTTTGATAACCGACCACTGTTGCAGTGAGGCTCCTACTGATCTGCCTCCCACCCTGAACTAACTACACTCAGGGTGGGAGGCAGAACAGGGTGGGCGGTGATATCAACTTTATTACCCTGTGAATAACAATTTGCGGAGCATATACACAAAAGGTAAACAGTACAGTCACATCCATGATTTAAGTAAATATAAGTTCAAATATGGTAAAACAAAAAAAAAGTATGTAGCAGCACAAACAAAAATAGGTACATGTAATAATTAGCAAACATACTTCATAAATATAAAACATAGAAATGTGTGTTATTTTAAAGCCATGTTGCCCACCCACTACTAAACAGTTGTTGCTTATTTTCCCTTTTTTTTCTCTAGAATGGCCCCCCTCTTGACCAGACTAGATGGTCATTATTGGCCCTCAAGTCATTGGAGTTTAAGACCCCGGTCTACATCATATACAGGGTAATTGATGCTGTTTGACACTGATATACAGTATGAATTGGACAGTAAGTGGGTTGACATGAGGAATATGTGCATGTGTGCTAATATCAATACATGAAACAGTTTTATAAAGAAGTCCTTTGAGATCCATTAGGAGAGAGACCTGTAGCACAGCTCCCCAAATAATATTCACTTAATACAGGATACCAAAAACAAACAAAAAAATTTGACACTGATATACAGTATGAATTGGACAGTAAGTGGGTTGACATGAGGAATATGTGCATGTGTGCTAATATCAATACATGAAACAGTTTTATAAAGAAGTCCTTTAAGATCCATTAGGAGAGAGACCTGTAGCACAGCTCCCCAAATAATATTCACTTAATACAGGATACCAAAAACAAACAAACAAAAAAAAAAAAAACAGGCAATATACATAGAAATATAAAATAATTGCAATTTTTTATCAATTATTGGGCATTTTAACCTACATTAAAACATTTCTAAGGGAATTAAATGGTATGTTCACATTATTCCATGACCAGGGCGCAGTAAGTAAGAGAAGGCCTTTTTCCACAGTTTAGTATAAACTTTTTTCACTTATATGTTTCATGAGTTATAGGCCACCTCATATTAGTCTACATCTATGAACTATAAATGTAACATTTATCAATATAAGTTGACAGTTGACAGTTTTATTAATATTTTGATATTTATATTATTTAAATCTTGGTACGATTTAATAAGGTGTGTAAATGGCTGTCAAATTAATGTCCATCCCTGATAGAGTTTTACAAGGAAATAGTCCGCTCTGAGCTGCCCCATGTTTAACAGTGAAAGGTAGGGCAGTCATTGTATGATTTGAAAAATAAACACTTTGAGCAACAATATATTTTGAACATTTTTAATATAAATCTGTGGCACTATACATTACATACCAATCTGAATATTTATAAATGCGATCAGTTTGTTTTTAATAGTCATCAATTAAACCTATCGACACCCCCATTTTTGCGATGAAATGTAACCTTCCATGGTGCGCGTTTCTCCTGTTTGTCCCTCTTTGTCCGGTGGCGACAGTAGGCCATGATAATTATGGCAAAATTTGCGTTTTTGAATGAATTATAGCTGAATGGTGGATCGTCAAGCATACACCGTGTGAGGACTGGTTTGCTGGCAATGACACACCAGAGAGTTTCAGTTTAAAGGACAGCAGAGCAAGCAACGGAGAAAGGGTACAGTTTGCTTCCAAGACAGTCTGCAAGATGGCTAGCTATCTTCAGTGAGATGCTAACGTTAGCTAGCAGGCTAACGTTAGCATAGTGAACTGTTCTCAAAACGTGATCGGTTGCTTTTTTTCTCACACTCTGATAAATGCAACGAAGGGCATATTTTGACTTTAGAAGGATAAGTCACAGTTTCGGGTTAATGCATCATTGTTGCGGCTACTCACCGCTGCTTGTTAGCCACATTGAGTAACGTGGCTAGCCAATTAGCCATAGCAGTAACTAGCCTGCGTTAGCTAGTTGGTTCAAGTAGCTACACATCTGTAAGTGATCATTTTAGAAAGAGGGGGTGCTTTGTAACTTGCTTGTGCCGGCGGACGAGCCAGGTACCAAGCAGCCACTTTCCCGAAGCGAGAAAAAAAGCTGGTTTGGCACAAAGCGAACTTGTTCGATTAACGCGAACGAGCTCGGGTTTACCTGATGTTTATTTGGTGACCAAATCCCGGCGTGACAGAAACCGTGGCGAAACATTTGCAGCTGGAAAGGAGGTCGCAGACCGGGGCCGGCGTCATTATAACATAATCTAACAACCAAAAGCGTTTTAGTTACTGCTGTGATGATGATAACCATTCCATCGTTACTGACATGACCTGAAGGCAGATTCCACCTTCTCGGCTCATAGCCTTCAAGACGTCGTCATTTTTAACTTTTTTTCCCTTGCATATGAACGGTGATATGCCACTTCACCGACAGTCATATTAGCTAATGGCTACCGAATCGGGGAGACTACTGGCGGGACAAGGAAAACGAAGCAAAGGTAGGAATTAATTTCACCCATCTCCCAATCAGATCGGAATCATCCATTACTGCGCTGCAATGGGCTGCACTGGTGCTGTTAGCAAATCCCTTCTCGCCTACCCCATATGTAAACTTCACGACTGTCTCCGGTGGTGGCTGTTTCTCACAGAATGGACCCGTGAACAGGGTTGATGTCTATCCTGCTATCAGTGTATCTTCAACTTCGTTTCCTCGTCCTCATGTCTTCGTCTCTTCCTGTCTCCCTCATTGACCTTACCTCTTCTGCCTCTGTTTGCGGCCTCTCTCCCTCTCGCCTGGGTCATTTTGCGATTCAAGGCTTCATAAATTTGGTGATGATAACGCCTGGATGTTCAGCATCTTGTCCTCATGCCAGTCTATGTCCCATCATTTAATCCATCCCAACTGTTGGACCTAAACAAGCAGGCCCTAGGTCTAAAGCTGCTCCACTCTGTCACTAAGGGGTATTGGCCAATCCAAATCTGATACTTCACTTGAATGTTGGACCAATGGCACAAAACACTTATTTCTGTTAAAGCTAATGTGATATTAACATTTTCACTCCTTCCTTTCATTTTATAATTTCAGCTTCACAGATGAAGAGCCCAGAGAAGAAGAAGCCTAGGAAATCAACCAATCAGGTAATGCCTTATTAAGGGGATTCCCCTTATTTTGTTATATTAAGGACATTCATGAAAGACCATGCAGACTGGTACAGTCAGAAACTATGGAAAGCGCTCTCAGAGGACAAACATCTGCCAGGGCCCTTGGATTGCGTTTGCTGCTGTAAATACCACCAAAATCAAATAATTTCCTCCTTGGGCGATGACCTGTATCTAAAGGAAATTTTACTCATATCTGTCCTTTACTTTTTTAATTGATGCAACTCATAGTCAAACAGCCAAATATGACCAAAAACATGACCTCAATGGAGGAGGTGATTAAGGTATCTGCTACCATGAAAGCAATAAATAACGATTATTGTTATCTATTTTTCCCTTTTTTGTTTTAGGCGGCGGGGTTCTCCCACCTCACTGAGTTTGCACCACCACCAACCCCCATGGTAGATCACCTGGTCGCCTCCAACCCCTTTGATGATGACTTTGGGCCGCCATCCCGACCTAGTGGAGCTGGTGGACCAGGTGGTGCTCCGTTTCTTCCAAGTCCAGGAGCAGGTGGGGGAGGTGGGTATGGTGGTGGAGGCAGAATGGGTGGAGGAATGGGCTTCATGGGAGGCCCAGGTGGACCAGGTGGTCAACCTAGGCGGGGGCCACCATTCGGCCCTCCATCTAACGCTGGACCTCACCACCAGCTAGGCTTTGGAGGAATGCCTGGCTTCGGAGGTGGCGGTGGGGGAGGTGGTGGGGGAGGAGGCGGTGGTGGAGGATTTCCCCCTGGTGGCCCTTCTCAGTTCAATATGCCACCAAACTTCAGTCCACCAATGCACCCAGGACAAGGATTCAACCCCATGTTGTCACCAGGGGGAATGGGAGGTCCCGGAGGAGGGGGGCCACCGCACCCTCGGTTTGGAATGCCTCCACAGCAGCAGCATGGGCAGGGTGGACATCCATTCAACAGCCCACCATTACCAGGCGGTGGAGGCCCCAGAGGTACGCCACATGGCCCCTTGCCCTCCATGGGAGGAGGCATGGGTCCTGGAATGAATATGATGGGTGGTATGAGTGGCGGCCCTGGGGGCAACATGGTAGGAGGTTTGCAAAGTATGCCCCCTCAAGGACAGTTCCCTCCCTCACAGGATGGCCCCTACCCTGGCCCCAGTCCACCAGGGCCAGGCAACGAGGATGGAAAGAACTTTGGAGGAGGCGGGGCACCACCTGGGCCACAGCAGCAGCAGCAGCAACAACAGCAGCAACAACCGCTTAACCTAAATCCCAATGGCCCCCCTCCTAATAATACCACTCCTGGTCCTCCTCCTAACTCTGGTCCACCACCGCCCGGTGGTGGCTTCCCTGGCCACCCTGATGTCCAGCAGCCTAATGCCAACACACCTGGTCAGCCTTCATCAGCACCACCGCAGCCTAACCCCAACTCTTCTCCTCCTGGTCCCCTGAATGGGTCAGGTCAGTCCCAGCATCCACCAACCAGTCAGCTACAGCCCCCAAGCAATGCAAACACGCCAAACTCTAATAACTCTACCCAGCAGCAGCAACAATCCACTCCACCTAACTCTGCCCCTGGCTCCACACCTTACAACCAGCAGAACAACACTTCTGGTGCAGGTGGTCCCATGCCAAATGCGACCCCCAATTCAGGTCAGAACAACATGACCAACAACAATGGTGGCAACACTCCTGGGAGCAACCCCAACCCCCCCTCTAACTCCACCTCAACCCCAAACACCCAGTCTCCACTGCCTCCTGGTCCTGCCGCGTCTTCAACTGGGCCAGGATCTGGCCCCGGAAAACTTGGCGGCCCTGGTATGGTCTTCCCTTGTGGCCTCTGTATGGCGGAGGTTCATGATGACCAGGACGCCATCTTGTGTGAGGCATCCTGCCAACGCTGGTTTCACCGTGACTGCACAGGTCTGACGGAGCCAGCGTATGGGCTTCTGACACGGGAGAGTGCTGCTGTTTGGGCCTGTGACTTCTGCATCAAGACAAAGGACATCCAGGCCGTGTTTGTGCGCCAGGGATTAAGCCAGCTGGTAGCAGCTAATGAGAGTTGAGGAGTGGGTGACAAAAGAGCAGCCTGGAGGTGCCACATGTAAGGACACATATATACATCTTTGTTCTGTATCTGAATGACCTGTATGTCATGTCAGCTACTTGCCCAATCTTCTCTTGAATAGCCCTTTACTTGTTCACCACAGAGAAACATACTCATTGACATTCATGCTTATATATAGCACTTTGAGTGACTCTAGGCAAATCATTTTTCTTCCCCCACTCCTAGTGTAGAAGTCAAAAATCATGATGAATGTTAAACACAGTCTTTCAAACATCTTGCCTGCCAACCAGCAAAGCACTGACACCAACGCACTACCTCACACAAGTTGTGACTGACTGGCACGGACGTACCCGTGCTGACTGACTGGAAGTGACTCGGCACATTTCGCTGGCCACATGAGTGTGATGGTATTTCAAACACACACATCAACAGTCAAACCCATGCTTGACAGGGAAAAAATACTGCATATTCCTTTACTGTGTTTTGATCTGAATTAATGAGATTAAATTCATTAATCAAAACATATGATCAAAACATATGATACATACAGTATATATAATTAATGTGGGAAAAAAATGATTGATTTATTTTAGCACTGCTGTATCCCAGTTGGAAACAAGTGAACACCAGTTCATCCTTATGTTGAGATGTAAACTGTCATGCTGTAAAACAGAAATGTCAGGTGGATTTTTAATTTCATTGGATTGTTCCTGGCCCTGCAAACACGAGTACAGACACACATGTTGACCTTGTGCTTCTTTATAGCTGCCATTTTATATCCAGTGCTGATTAATCTGAAGAAAACACAGGTCAAGGTTTCATCCACACTTCATATAGAATGTTTTAGGCTACATCTATCCTGCTACCATTTTCATGAAGAAACACACACATTCTGCTCTGGAAAGGCCTACTTTAAAAAAACGCTGCTGGCTGTGCTCTTTAATTGAAATCTCAGTGGCAGCATTTTAATATTGACGGGCAAAAAGGGAGGCTATGGAACCAGTGATGAGTTACCCGCATCCACTTCCTGGTCGGTTGGTTCTTATCAGCTTCCACTCGACTATTCGCTGGAAACGAAAAGCTCTGTTAAGACTTTCAGTTTCACCCCATCAGTTTCATAAAATAATTTTTTACTCTGATTTTTCCTCACTTTGGTTCTTGGTTAGTTATTCTTTCTGGAACAAAGCAAACAACTGAAGAGAGAATCAGCTGCCAGCTTACACTGGCTCACACATGCCCAGTAGATCATTTTTTTTTATCTGAAAATTGTTTAAATGGAAATGTAGTAGTATATATGTAGCCTTAAAGTTGTAAATATTAGCACAAAACATTTTTTTTCTGAAATATACATCAGTGGTGATCATGCTGCAGAGTTGACCAATGAACAAGTAAGTCAAACCTGTGTCTTGGTTGTATAAAGTGTGGCTTTTTTTATTTTTACACCTTACATTTTGAGTCAACTTTTTTTTTTAATCACTGCAGTACACATGAATTGTGAAATCAGTGCTTTTTGGATGGTGTTGGCATAGCAAGTAGTGACATCATGTCATATCAGATGTGCATAGTCATTTTCAAAAAAAAGAAAAAGGAGAAAAAAAAACAAGAGAGGAGGGGGTTGCATGTGAACCAATGCAGTAAATGTTTGATCTGTTCATGTTTATATTCTGGCCTCTGTGCTGCAGGAGTCCTTGAAGTAGACCAAATATCTAAAGCGAAAAATACCAATTTTTCACACTTCTGTCACAGTATAAGGTGTTTATGACTATTCTTCCTTCCTTCCTTTCCTTAATTTACCTAATGCAATGTCCAAGTTGCCTTTCTTTTCTTGCTCTGTCTCAGCTGTACCTTTTTATTTTGTACTGGTATTTGTGCTGTGCTTTTGCTCTGCTCTGGCGCCTCCTGGTGGAACCTGGAGGAACCACTGTGTCCCACACATGGGTGGGAAAGGGAAAGGTACTGAACTCTGAAGTAAAGAGACTTTTTTTTGTACGTGTCTGTCTGGTTTTATCCATTTTACATTTGTTTCTTAATTGTTGTATTAAAATGAGGATTGGAAATATATTGAGTGAGAGATAATGTAATTTCTTTTCCCCCAGTATTAACTTCATTTAAACTTTAAATTTTTGCAGGTAATTTTTGCCACTCAGTTTACTATGAAATCAGTCTGGGTATAAACAGATTTTAATAGGTCACTTTTGTGGAGCTTGAATCAGTGCTATTAATGGATTTTAAAATTCTTAATACAGTTTTATTTTACAACTT
The DNA here is from genome assembly GCA_016785285.1 of Brachirus orientalis. Classification (NCBI taxonomy): domain Eukaryota; kingdom Metazoa; phylum Chordata; class Actinopteri; order Pleuronectiformes; family Soleidae; genus Brachirus; species Brachirus orientalis. The sequence goes on along the minus strand of JAFBJR010000379.1, from coordinate 132,020 downwards.
TACATGCAATTTTACATTTGATGGTAGAGCAGCGCAGTGCTACTGTACCTTACTATACAGACATTGGCCTCTGGGATAAAATAATCAATATTGGATAGGGATGGAAAATAATTCAGTGAAAATGTTTCCCTCCAGGTTTTTCCCAGGATCTATATATTTATCAAGATTCAGTTCATGCATTTTTCAAACATAAGACCTAACTTTGAGATATAACGCATACATGCTTTGCCTCAGATTTGCTGAATGTTTGTGTTTTAAGAGCCTCAACAATGAACTGGCTTCTTCAACATTCACTCAGGGGCGATACTTAATCTTAAATCATCTGACATATTATTGTGACATATTATTATATAGTATTGTGATTATTATTGACTGATTTGATTCTTTAAATTCGTGATAATGTCTTGGTCATATTGCCCAGCTCAATATTTGAGATAATTGACTTAAAAAAAAAATGTTGAGTGAGTTATTAAGTCAAAATGTTGATTTGTAAAGTTAATGCCAGATAATTAATTCCATATCAATGTGATGTTTATGATTATAGTCTCGTGGTGCCATCAAAACATTTCCAAATAGATTATCATTATTATAATAATAATTATTATTATTTCCTATATAACATCGAGGTGTCAGAACAGAGTAGAGTGGCGAAGTCGTGCTGTGCAGGAGGCGCCGCCTCCTTGTTGAACCTCCCACCAATCAAGTCGGTCCTGAGACACGAAGAGCGTGTGATGTGCTGGCAACAGGTTTCTGTGGCAGCAACGAGGTGAATTATTCCCCGGTTTGATTAGGAACAGCATCACTCTTCTGCCAAACTGTGCACAGGGAGAAAACCCCGTGTGACTGAGGAGCAAGAGGAGGAGGAAGGGCACTTCTGGAGTCGGACTGTTTTTGCAGGTACACTTGAACAAGTATCAAAGTGTGTACTGTGAGTATTGACACAGCTGCTGCCTGCTTGATGTTCATTTGCATTGGTGCTGGCTGAAGTGTGTGTGTGTGTGTGTGTGTACTGCTGTTTAGTAGCCTTTGAACACACATGGACGGACACCTGTGGCTCCGCGAGTGGATTTTGGCAGCCGTGTTTTCATCGCGTTCTCAGTCCTCGCTGTGTTTCCTCGCTCTCCACAGCCTCGGACGCTGCGCTCCTCTGGCTATAATTGGATCAGACTGCGCTGCGTAAAGAGGATATGACACGTTATTATTGTAGTTGAAGTGACAGCAGTTTGTTGTTTATTTAGAGCCCGCGGTGTCGCTGGCTTGTGTAAACAACCCGGCGGTTTCGACGCGCACCGATACTGACTGACCGGATAGGTGGGTGTGACGCAACAATCCCGGAGCAAACAGGTGCTCAGAGGTTCCTCTGTTCTAATGGTTTCCACTGTACCTTCATCTAACTCACTGAAATGAGTTTGTTTGTTCGATTAATGAGTCAGTCTGTTTGAGTAATTTTACACCTGACCAGGAAATACCTGTCTTTGATGTGTAAACAGTACAATTTACAAGTGGAAACTTAAAAATGAAGAGGTTTGGGTGCTTCCTGTTTTCTTATGTGAGTGTTGTGGGTCACACTGTGTTAAGTTGGCTGTCACCATGTGTGTGTGTGTGTGTGGCTACTTTACACATGAGACCATGCCCTGACTTCAACAGCATGGCCCGCTAAGGTGATGCCTGGTACAAGTGTGACCTTGCTGATGTAGGACATTAACAACAGCATGCAGGTCAGGGTGTTTATTCTGTTTATTCATTATAGACCTGATACTGTTTGAAATTCTTACATCCAAATTCTGTTTCTGACATAGCAAGAGTATAATCACTTAAATAAGGTTATGTAATGCATTTTCTGTTGTTCCAGATAACAACAATCCCACCCATCACAATTTTATAGGCGGGATTTGGTATTTTCTTTGTTAAATCGAGCATTAAAACCCATTGATTGCATTATTATAATAAATACCTTTGCAGAAAAGAAGAAAATGCCTATATATATTGAAGAAGCTTGAGTCAGTAAATGTTTGTAGTTTATCCGAGGAGTATTACTTAAAAACATACTATAATTTATCAATTATTTTTCTCCTTTATCTTAGTATCCTAGTATAGGCCTATATCTTTATAGGCCTATACTAAAATAGATTTTAGCTTCTACGGTGCAAGTTGCCCAGGAGCAAGAGAACCCTTTTTTTGGTGGGGGGGGGGGGGGGAGGCGGGTGGGGCGGGGGGCGGGGGGGGGGGGGGACTGTGGTAAGAAGCAGAGGAGGGTGCAAGAACAGGGCTAGAGGGCAATGAGAAGTGAATGCTGGGTGAGGAGAAAGGGACGCGTGATGGCAGATCAGCCTGTTTAGTGACATTCCTGTCTCTGTTGACACAGCTTTTCCATGTGACAAGTGATACAGGGAGCAAGAGAGGAGGTGAAACTGCTGTCACCATTGTTGTTCTTCGTATATATCCACCCAAGTAGTATTTTTTTTACACCTGGGAGCTGTCAGTGCGCGGTGACCAGCAGCTGTGGGCTGAGCTCCGTGGTAACCGTTTTATTAAAAGCAGCACAAATATTAGTGAACAAAGATGTAGAAATACAAAAGGGAACATAATATTTTTAAACTTTAGATGATTTTATGTCCAACATGGTCTCCAAACCTGCTCCTGTTTACATTAGGACAGGAGAGGCAATTTGTAAACTGCTGTATTTTTTTTTTTTGTGTCCAGTTTGTCATCCTTTAGTTAGTCTTTGAACTTATGTATTTACTCCCTGTGTGTAAATAGTATTCAGCTCTACAAGTGATGCTGCCCCACTTTCACAGTTCCCCTTTTAATCTGTCTTTATTGTATAAATTGAAACCACGTGCAATGCCTAGTGTAAACGGAACGTCAGGAATTCTAAGAATGTTTTTTGGTAAAGACAAATGCTTGACTTTGATTTGTTCATCTAATCACTAACCCCACTGCCAGTTGAGGTGCAACATGTTACACTATAACCAGCGGTCAATTAGAGTGGGTTACATTTTAAGTCCTGTGAGAATCACAACAGAAAACAGACGGACCCAGAATGTGGTTTTAAAAAAAAAAGTGTTAGCAGAATTTAAGTACAAGGAATAATTATGCAAGAGAATGATACCATCCGTTTGTCAAGAAGCTGTTATAAGCTGCTGCGCATGATTTAGCATCTACGTATAGAGATAATGAAACATGTGAAGCTTATTAGAGCCCGTAACAAGATGGGGACTCCACTTTGCATATTTGTGTGTGTACCAGTGCTGCTCAAAGCAAACAGTCTATGCCTGAGTGACTCCACTCTGAAGTCTGGTGACTGTGGAGACTGTGGCAAAGGCCGAGGGAGAAAGAGGCAAGGCCCATTCTTGACACAGCCCCTGGTGTTTAATGCTCCACAGAGCCTGGACAAAAGGAGGAGTATTCACCTTCTCATCACCAACTCATTTTCATTTTCAGTGCAAGACAGTGGACATGCTTTGGTTGCAATACCAACATTGGCAGTTGTTGAAGTTGTTGTTTTGGGACATCAAACTGAAATTGGATCTGCATATATTTTGAGTATCAATTAAAAGTTTAGATGATAACAAATATGCTTCTCAAATGTGAGGATATGGTACTTTTGTTTTACTTGTACATAATGAATCCCCCTAGGGAAATTCCTTTTTTGCATCCTCTACTAGAAACCTTTCTAGAATTAGGAGCAGTGGGGGTTGGGTACCTTGCTCAGGGGTACCCCAGCTCTTTGACCTGGTGGGGACTACAAGGCAATATACAGTTCTAGCAATACTTGACTCTACTCAGTTTGGGTATCAGGCACATTGTATTCCATGACTTCATAGTACAGTATCTCCTTAATGTGGGCAGGGTCATCATAGCACACAAACACACTGGATCCTTTTGTCACCTACCAAGCACAGGAACATCTGCACCTCATTGAAGGACCATGGTGTATTTTTGTAAAATTATGGGTTTGGTTCTTGTGACACTCCATAAGTTGCCGCCAGCAGTCATGTAATGACTGTTAATGTATAATTTTAGTATCAGTTTAGCTTGCTTGGAACCTCATCAGAGCAGGTACCAAAAAAGCACCAGGTCCCAGTACCATCCCTAATGGAAAAGCAAAAAAAAAAAAAAACTAGTAGAATCGAGTCAAGTCAGGCTGCGTCTTGCTAGAACTGTATAATGGAAAAGCACCAATAAGCCAATGAAATAAGGAGACAGCAAAGAAACATAGTACTCTGATGTGCTTTGGTAAGAGTGGGATGAGCAGATAAGTCCTCTGTTTGTTGCATGTCACTTTGTTACACACCAGGTCTTTTAAAGTGGTGTGCCAGCAATTCGAGGGTAAAGAACACACATTTTTAAAAGAGTGATCAAAATAAAATCAGCAGAAAATGTTGGACAATACAACATTTTGGTTTGACCTTAGAACTGTATCCTGTTTTATACTGTATCCAACCTTCCATAATACAAACTGACCATGTTGACATCATGAGGATTATATTTTTATGGACTTAAATGGGCTCTTCCAGAAACACAGAGAACACTTACTTACTTACTTACAGGCTATGTCGTACTCCTCATTGTAGATTTGTCAACAATTAGTGGAATGGAAAAGTTAAGTTTATTTATCAGTAGAATGCAGCACAGGATCGGGTGATCATTTACTACTGTGGCCACCACTAGTGCAAACATACTCCACACACCTACAGCACAGTAGGGCTTTGTTCCTCTGTGTTCAGTTTCATTGTCATATGTAGACATGTAGACATGTGTGTCTCCCTGTCTCCTTAGTTTCCAGCTGTTTGAAAACAGATTTGAAACAGTGAAAAAACCTTGTGCTAAGATACAACATGTCTATCCTCATGATGCGAGACAACTTCCAATGTGTTTTCCCACATTTCTGAGCATACCCTCTGGGGGGGGGGGGAAAGCAGGTTTTCACCCATACAAAGAGATCCCAGTGCCCCAGTGGCATATTTGGCATAACATGAAAAAACAATGCAGTTGGGTTGGGAAGGAATTTCATCTGTAGAGCAGCAAGAGAAGATGACAGCTTCATCAAGATATACCTGCAATCTGATATTTTAGGTGAATGCAACCGACTCCACCTGGGGAAAAAGACACACAAACGACAGCGAAAGAGTCGTGAAGATGTAGGAACATGGGGTCAGAAGGAAGATATCCATGTGTCCCAATTTATTAAATGTGGAAATAACATACAGGCCACTCAGGGCGCACACAATTCCACCATACATCATCATGTTAAAGACACACAGTCAAAGAAAAAAAAAATCCTATTAATAATATTAATGGATTTTTCATGTCCCACCCCTCCATAAAGTTTTCGTGCAGTAGTTTGACAGACAGTAATAAAAAAAGCATGACATTGGCAGAGGCAAAATCTTAAAACTGTAGTGTGTCACAAATGTCTGTTACATTCACATCATTGTCAAACTTGTTCACACAGTGGTGATTAAGTCAATCCGCTCCACGTGACACGTGTTTAGAACTTGTGTTGCTTGGTGACATTCCTATGCTGCACACAGGAAGTGATTTTTTTTTTTTTGTCAAGACAGAAAGAGCCAACAGCAACAGTGTGTCAGAAGAGCGAGACAGGGTGTAATTAGGTTGAAGTGTGACACAAAGAGGCATATGCGTCAAGTTTCGGGCATGAATTGTACTGTTCAAAAAAACCCAGTCATTTAGCAGTTTCATGTATTTTTATTGTTTTCCCCTCTCTGACCAGGCTGCTTGGCGTAGACACCAGGACGCGATCATGAGCACTCTTTCCACTGATAGGAAGATGCTCGTGGATTATGGCGTTCAGATCCGTTTCATCAAGGACCTGGATGACACCGGGGGCATTTATCCTGATAAATCCAAAGTAAACAGTGCAACTTCCCCTTCCAGTAAATATGGTGTGGCAGTGCGGGTTCAGGGAATCTCTGGACATCCTTATGTGGTCTTGAAAGATGGGGAGAAAGGGGACTCGTATGGGGTTCAGCTTAACTCTCCCAACTCAGGGTCACCATCACTTTACAACAGCCTCCCTAAACCTAATAAACGGCCAGCAGAATTTACAAATCCCTATAACCCTGTTCCAAACCCAGTGCAATCCCCTGTTTCTCTCACAGAGGATGAGGATGGGGAGATTTTTGGGAGTCCACTCAAGCGACCTCCAGGAGATGGTCAAGCAGGAACACAAGGGGAGGAGGAAGGTGGAACTGGAGAAAAAGGAAAGGTAGAAAATCAGAAAGCTGTTCCTAAAATCCAAGCAACAGCCAGTGAAGCAGAGACATATAAAGATTGGCCTAGTAATGAGGAATATAATGAAGCAGGGCTAAAACCTGTCAAGTTAAATGGTGCGGGACCCAGAGGGGTCAAGCAAGCAGGCTCTGGTTTCACAGCCTCTTTGGGGAGGAACAGTGGGAAAAAACACAGTACCGATTCTTCTTCAAAGTCAGTCCCAGAACCTGCAGCATCAGTGGAAGAGGAGCCTGTCAAAGCGATCGATACCAACTCCCTGGCTCCCATCAACAAGCTCATCAGCAAGTTTAACAGCGGAACTCCAGGCACTGCTGCACAGACTAGAGGCCGCTCAGGAGCAAGGCAGCGGCTCAGGTTTGATGAGCGCAACAAACGGTCCAGAAGTCTTGAAGCACGCAAGGAAACTCAACCCGAAGATTCCCCGCCATCTCCTCCCTCACCCACTGTGAATCCCTACGCTCTTCCTCCATCCGCTTCCTCGAAGTCGTTGACATCCTTTAGCGGTAGCCTGGGAAGAAACCCTGCATCTGTCAGCAAGGTTTCAGCTCCTGAGGCCCCTAAGTCAAGCTTTAAGTCACCAGGGATGTTTGTCACCAAGAACCTGCCTCCATCCATAGCTAAAAAGCCTGTAAGTATCACTGATAGTAGCCGGATGAGTTATTGACCTATATTCATTGAGTCTCTCTGTTTCATGTTTTAGTTTTAAAGTTTATTTACTTTCTATTTTAAGGACGTACCTCCCAGGACCTTGAGTAAAAGCACAGAGATGATCACTAATGTGGAAGCTCAAGTCAAGCCATCTCCATTTAACATCGCCAAAGAGAGGTAAACAACCGAAAATTGCGAGTTGCTTTACTGTATACAGACATGGATTTTTTCAAAATCTAATCCTCTGCAATGTTTTCTCATTAGCACCAGTGAGAGTGAGGGATCCCTCGGAATAAAAGTCAACTTTGAAAACATGACAACTGGCACTTCTAAGGTACAATTAAAGCTTCTCCTGCTAGCCAGTTTTTATTTATAAACGAAGGAAAAAATTAATCTGCAAAAACGATAAAACGAGCATATTGTTTGTGTTTGTTCGTTCTTGATTGAGCTGCTTTGGTCATGTTTCATCACATTTCGCCATCTGTAAAAAGGCATATTTTCAGCAAGTGTCCGACTGAGTCCATTTAAAAATGCAGCAGTGATATTTTTGAAGGTTTTTGGTGCAAAGAATCTCCTACTGCATATTTCACATACTCTGGGGAGGAAAAAGTCTTGACCCAGTTTTCTGGACATTTTTTTTTTCAAGTTTATGTCTGAAAGCATAAACAGTATTGTTTGGCCGGACACAATCACAGTTGGTGTTTTAACTTTTGATGGAGCCTTACCCTTTTCCAGTCTCGATGCTAATCTGGCAGACTGCTGGCTGTGGCTTTGAAGATATTATGGTTAAAATTTTCATTTAAGCCCAAAAAGCCTATAGGGCTAATCAGCCCCAACTTCTATAGGCACAGAGTGCAAAATGTATTAATGAAGCTGCATGTTGTAGCTGTATATTCCTCACCTCACCTTCCCTTTTAAGTGTGTTGCAGCCTTCAGTTTGCATCACAACTCAACAAAACAATGTTTAGTTTTTCCATTGTGGGCTGTTGTAAAAACATGGTTATCCGGATTGCATGTCTCATTCATGGGTAAATAAAATAAAGTATCACTATTTTATTTGTAATTTTTGCCAAATGAAAATGATTTAACCTAAATCGTACACGCTTTAAAACCTGTAATAATGCAAGGACTGAAAGAGTCAGTTTTAATGGAATTAGGAGACACAATTGCTTTTGATTATGTTTTTAAAGGAGCAATAGTTGTACCAGTAGCATTAAAAGCACCAGTGTGTTATCTTTAATTTTGCTTTGCCACTCAGCTAAACTACTATTAAGAATAAAAATGGAATAACAGTTTAAAAACTGGATAAACATAACAGTAATTCTACCGGTATCTTTCACTGTGTGGGGGTTCAGCATATTGTTGGGACAAAAGGTTGGAAAGCAGTGAAGTCTTCTTCAGCAGAGCAGTTCTTGTAATGAAGCTACCAGATGGTTGGCGCCTGAAGTTTCTGTTTTATTCATCCTCGCTTAGAGGCTCCTCTTTGGCAGTCCAGAAAATGTGAGAATTAATCTGCATCTTGAAAATTCCTTTGTCAGTCTGATCATTTCTGCTCCCTTGTGCTCCTCTGACACCTTATTAAAATAGTCGGAGCCAGGTTTTTCATGAAGATGTTTGCACCACGTCCTTTAAATGTGCAACTTTTGCATAAATCTACATACAGAAGTAATTTCCTTTGTGTCCTTACCGTCTCAAATAACATGCACTTGATTATGTATGATGCCTTGTTATGCACTTCTAAGTGGCCCCGTGTCCATGGCTGCTTATGCGTTGTCTCTTGGCAACGATGCGCCAGCAGAGGAAAGCTGTTGAGGTCTCAGTGTGTGTTGAGGGAGCCGTCATTGAGATTCATCAATAATTGAGTTGGACTGGAACCCTGCACAAGCTGAGGGTTTTTCCTTGCAGGATGATACAGATCCATTCTCAAAGGGGTTGTGTTGTACAAAGCCTCATTTGTTTTACATGCTAGTGTCCACTTTTAGTAGATTTAGAAGCAGCTTTCTCTGCTCAAAGTGTAGGATGGCGCCTGAGGCTGTCTTTTCTTGAGCTCTGCTTCTAAACTCGCACTGACTGAGCCTGTATACAACCAAAAAAAAAATAAGATCAGAGCAGGATTTCATGATGTGTGTCGTTGTAAACCGAAGGCTGTTGTAAACCATTTGCGATGCTTTCAGTGTCCAGATTACAGTTCAGACACATGGTTAGCTTTTTTCTTTTTAAGAGGATTACTTGTATCTCAAAGTGTTACATGAAGAAGGGTTCATGCTTCACCACTGACGTCTGTGGCTCTTTCTTAAGTGCTTATGCTGTGGTTTGACTGGTTTAATGCAGTGGTACCGGTTAAAGTGTGTATCAGTGGAAGGGTCGGGAGTTACAGTTTGTTTTCACTGTGTTCAGATGTTTCACTGAGGTTCAGATGGTGACGTGTTAGATTACCTCAGTACCTTAGACAGCTGATGTATGTATGTTTGTGTGTGCAAGGAGGGAACACAAAGGAGTGCTTTACAGCCTTTTTGTGGTTTATTGCACTTTATCGGTTTGCACACATTACAAATACTCACATGGCAACCTTTCAATGGCCTTAACTCATTCAACACGTGTATATAATGCTTAAGCATGTATTGAACAAACCTGGTGTACAGTAATAGACCTTTTTTACAGCAAAAATTAGGACAAACACAGGTTTTACCAATAACATTAGTTTCAAGTGTTTTTTTTTTGTTTTTTTTTTTCCTGTACATGTCCATACATGTGTGCTGCTCTGTTCCAATACAGTGACTGAGAAACAATTATATTGTATAGTCATTATAGCATTGCCAAAACAACAAATCCAGTGGTAGAACGATAAATGATCATTGCAGCACTTATTTATTTAAATAACTTATTTACCCAGTACTGCATCTTTTAAATGTATGTGGTTTGATGTTGATATTGTGAAGATATGACAATATGTGACGATCCATTTTCGATATACTATCCAGCCCTAATTTCCAACATACTTTTTGATGTGGTTCACCGTTGGAGATCATCCCGGACATTTGTCACCTTTAACCTTTGCCATTTGAAGTATAGCTAACGCTCAACATCAGTGATATAAATATCACAACGAAGTCACCAGAGACTCCTAAAATGCATTTCGAAAAGAAACATCCAACACTGAGGATAAAATAATATTATATTTGCTGTCAACAGTGTCAATTCTTGTTATATTTTGCAACTGTTAAGCCAATTGTCACTTAATGTCCCTAATCTTTTCCTTCTTCACTAACCATAATGCCTCAGTGTTATCTATTCATAAGTATCAAGGTCAAACCAGATATTATTTACACAAGAATTATATCAAATCTAATTTGCAATATGTAATTACATTTGTGTTTAAATATTTCTCATGTTTCTTTGCTAATGCACATAAGGATACAGCTGATGCGCAGAAGAGCTTTTGCATATTCTCAGTTATGTTATCTTCTCTTAATTAACTCTTTGTGGAGACAGAGACAAACTGAAATGTCCCAGAACAGGATTATCTACAAAGCATCCTGTGAGGAATGAGAAGAAAATGAAACAAATCTTTAAAGAGTATATCTTAATCCATCACTGATATCTCGGAAGAGAAGTGTGAGGTCCCCTGAGGCATAAAACTGTCCGCGATCCTCGCTTTTGTCTGTCTTTTCTGTCTCTGTGTGTAAATCCCTGTAATGGCTGTGTAGGAGGATAAGAGAGGTTTCATGGGCAGGCTGCGTTTATACCTCCTTTTCATTGAGATGGAGTCTTAGAAGAGTGGTGTGGGCGACAAAAGAAGCGCCGCAGCAGCTCTGCTTCCCTGCAGCTTGTCAGAAGCCGTTGCTGTGGGGAGACGGTCTTGTTTTACAGTGTTGAAGTGCACTGGCTAGATCTGTTTTTCCAAATATTTTTTGTCTGTCAGAAACTAGGGCAAGAAATTCAATCTGAGGAAGGGTGTTTTTTCTTTTACTGTTAAGGTAATATAGAGTGCATAATGTATATACTTGTTTGACAGTGGCTCTGCTGTGTTTCCACTTTTGATGTCTCAGTTTCTTTGAGTTCTCTGTCTTTGTCCTGCTTCTCTGAAGTGTCATCATCCCCACAGCATGATGCTGCCACCACCATGCTTCACTGTAGGGATGGTATTGGCCTGGTGATGAGCGGTGCCTGGTTTCCTCCAAACATGACGCCTGGCATTCACGCCAAAGAGTTCGATCTTTGTCTCATCAGACCAGAGGATTTTGTTACTCATGGTCTGAGAGTCCTTCAGGTGCCTTTTGGCAAACTCCAGACGGGCTGCCATGTGCCTTTTACTAAGGAGTGGCTTCCGTCTGGCCACTCCACCATACAGGCCTGATTGGTGGATTGCTGCAGAGATGGTTGTCCTTCTGGAAGGTTCTCCTCTCTCCACAGAGGAATGCTGGAGCTCTGACAGAGTGACCATCGGGTTCTTAGTCACCTCCCTGACTAAGGCCCTTCTCCCCCCGATCGCTCAGTTTAGATGGCCGGCCAGCTCTAGGAAGAGTCCTGGTGGTTCCGAACTTCTTCATTGGGACCTTCAAAGCAGCCAGAAATTTTTCTGTACCCTTCCCCAGATTTGTGCCTCGAGACAATCCTGTGTCGGAGGTCTACAGACAATTCCTTTGACTTCATGCTTGGTTTATGCTCTGACATGCACTGTCAACTGTGGGACCTTATATAGACAGGTGTGTGCCTTTCCAAATCATGTCCAATCAACTGCATTTACCACAGGTGGTAGAAACATCTCAAGAATGATCAGTGGAAGCAGGATGCACCTGAGCTCAATTTTGAGCTTCATGGCAAAGGCTGTGAATACTTATGTACATGTGGTTTCTTAGTTTTTTTATTTTTAATAAATTTGCAAAAATCTCAAAAAAAAAATTTTCACGTTGTCATTATGGGGTGTTGTGTGTAGAATTTTTAGGGAAAAAAATGAATTGAATCCATTTTGGAATAAGGCTGTAACATAACACAATGTGGAAAAAGTGAAGCGCTGTGAATACTTTCCGGATGCACTGTATACTTGTTTGACAGTGGCTCTGCTGTGTTTCCACTTTTGATGTCTCAGTTTCTTTGAGTTCTCTGTCTTTGTCCTGCTTCTCTGAAGTGTCATCCTGAGTGTCCTCTACGCTTTATGTGTAATTGTGTTGTTGTTGTTGTTGTTGTTGTTGTTGTTGTTGTTGTTGTTGTTGTTGACAGCAGGGAGGGTCTGATGGAAGCCCTCAAAAGACAAAACTTGAGGAACTTCAGGAGCAACTCAGTCGCTGCAAGAGAGATCTGGAGCAGGCCTATGATGAGTAAGTGCGTGTCCTAAAATGAACACAATGATTCAAAGGTCAGTTGTTGAGGTCAAAGGTACGTAAGCCAGTAAGAACCTAAGGAAAATAGATTTTAACCTCTTAACAAAATGCTCATCTAATAATTTGTTGTTCCACTTGCCATTTGTCAGGTTTGCCTCCATAAGTTCAATGTGTTACTTTTGGATGTTTGTGTTTCACTTTCTCTGTTTAGATTTACACAACTGACCAAAACTTAGCAAATGAGATGCTAAAACAGCAACTCCTGTATCCCGTGAACTATAAGCACTGATTTGTCACTATCACGTTTGGCATTGGGGAATTAGTGGTTTACCCACTTCTGTTTCCAAACAAAATAAAGGCTGTCTAATGGTGAGATCATACCATGAGCGTATTATTTCAGACAGCAGCAGGTGTAGATTTCATTAGGTGACACCTGGCAACAATGTTCTCAGTGAGGTCAAGCTTCTGTGACTCGGACTGGTTCCCTGCAAGCGCACAACGCTGGCGGGCCTGCATGCCAAAGTCTGTAATGATTATTATGTGTCAGTGACTCATACAACAGCACTTTGAAAAAACAAGGTTATTGTTTATAATTTTATCTTCACGGCTTCATCCAACTTGTCTGTTGAATAGGCAGTTAAGGTTAAGGGAAAGAGTTAAGGTAAGAAAAGTCATTGTGTATGGTTAAGATAAGTTTCCAGAACTGTATAAAAGTCAGTGTAAGTTTTAGTAGTATGATGTAATGAAGCGTGTTCCTGTTTAGTGTGGATTCCACACTGTGGAATGTTAATGTTTGTGCACTTAACAGCCAACAATAAGCTTCCAGTTAGTGTGGCTTTTTACCTAATGAGTATTTCACTATTGCCTAATTACTAATGAGTCTGATGTTGCAATATTAATTGTGTGTGTGTGTGTGTGTGTGTGTGTGTGTGTGCAGACTGGCCGAGGAGCGTATGGCCAGAGAACTTGCAGAGTCTCGCCAGCGTCTACTGGAAGATCAGCTGGCTGAGCTTCAGGAGGAGCTGAGGAAAGTTTCAGAAAACTCACCTCATTCAGACTCACTGCAGACGGTACTGACACTGAGAACCACTGTGCACTCACACACACACGCGCTCACACACTGGTTTCCCTGATTTCAGAGGCCATTGCATTGACCTACCTCCATTTCCTGGAGACTTTCTCTTACCTTTAACAATAATTGCTAGTGCCTTAACGCTGACCCTAACCTAAACTTTAAAACACATCTTCACCTTAAAATGTAGTAATTTATGTTATGGGGACTTTTGTTGTCGTTATAATGTGACCGTGTGAACAGATTTAAGTCCCCACAACATAAGGAATTTCAGGTACACAGACACACACACATATTTGTGTCTGTCTTACCTATCTGAACTGTTGCTCTTCTTTAGGATGTGGTGACACTGCAGGCTGAGCTGGCGGAGGCTGCCATGTTACGTCAGCGTCAGGAGGATGTGCTTCACCAGCGGGAGCGGGAGCTGACGGCCTTGAAGGGAGCACTGAAGGAGGAGGTGGAGTGCCATGACAGAGAGATGGAGACTCTCAGGGAACAGTACAGTCAGGACATGGAGAACCTGAGAAGAACCATGGAACAGGTCACACAGGTGGATGGCACAGTTTTTGGGCTTTGCATCAATCAGTCACGCAAAGCTTTAATTTGTCGAAGCCCATCAGTGAGAGTGTGACTTTTCTGAACTGATTAAAAACACTCTGATTAATCCCAACACCCCTTTTAAACCAAGCAGAAGGATGATAATCACAGCAAGAATATTAATGAGCATAAGTTATTTATCACTTAAAGTCCAATTATGCTTTGAAATGGTTGTCTGATGTGTCATTGGATTTCTGAGATCTACAAATTCACTTAATGTGCTGTAGGAGGAGTGTGTCTGTGATTATAGTTATTCAGATAAAACATGAAGAACGACCCAAAAAAAATGAATTGTCTCAATAAAACTAAAGAATGTTGTGTCATTGAACCAACACAAATAAAGCAAGTGAGGCAATAAACTGAATTAAGAACAAACAAGGCGATATTTACACAGAGCTGAGCTACAGTGGTGCACAAAAGAAAAAACATAGTTAAGAAGAGCACTTTAAAAGAAGGAGCTTCTTTTTATGTCTTCTCTGCTTTACCACAAAGGCTTTGTGCTCCAGAAGGGCTTGTAAACAGGGTGTTTTGGATCACAGTTTGTGGAAAAAAACCCCAAAAGCTAGAATATTAACTTGTTTTTTTAGTATTTTGTTCTAATTTTAAAGTTAAAAATTGTTAAAATAGTTAAAATTGTCGGTGTTATTCATTTTATTTTAGTATGTCGGTATTTGTGGTAGGGTTCAACACAAGCCTGCTCACTTTTTTTCCTTCATTCATATAATTTATATAAAAGAGTTTGTGTCAAAATAAGAGCCTGCTTTTTTCAGTTTTACCTCTTTGTCACCGCAGAAAAACAGAAAAACCTGTAATAAGACAATCCCAACAAATATGTCAGCAGTTAGTTTCTAATTGCTGAAATTATTTTTATTTCTGCGTACTAATGCATCACCAGGCTACTCAGAGAAATGCTACTAGAGATCAGTGAGGTTATACCTGTAAAGCAGTGTTTGTCTAACACATCTTCTTAAGCTTTACTCTTACTGTTTACTGTTGCAGCCCATTATCAAGCACAAGCTTTGTCTTACTTCTGTTTTATGTGTATGAAGCATATGTAGATGCTGGTAGTCGAGGTAACGCCACCGCACTGAGTTTTGCTGTATGCAACTGCAATGAAAACCATTTCTCACTGAATTTCTATTCCTGAGTTTGCGATTCTAGCAGTGGACTATTTTTGAGGTGCTGTCAGATGTGAAGCATATACTGTACGTATGTGCAGGAATGGATCATTACGCAGATTTTGAAAACAGCAGTGTGAAGGGAAAACGGTAACAGCCTGAGAGCAGAAAATAAGCAGATATGCTGTCAGTTGCTTCTGATGAGGTGATGAGTTTTTTTTTTTTGTTTTTTTTTTGGCATGAGGAGGATTAAAGAAACTGGATTGCTGTTTGTGTCGACAGTGCCCTGATCTTGTCTGACATGGTATGGTGTCATTTCTTACCCTGAGCTACTTTTTTTTTTTTTTTTTTTAGAACTGCAAGACAAGTTGATGAAAGAATGGGCTGAAAAAGCTGCGTGGCTGTTCCTATGTGTTTGACAAAGCAACTGAATTGAAAGAAAATGTTCCGTAATAGATTAAAGGATAGGCTAATGCCGGTTAATCTAAAATATTTTTTTGGGCTGTTTGTGCTGTGGTCATCTATCAGTCCCAGGAGCAGATAGAGGAGGAGAGGGAGAGGGTGAACGCCTCCATGTTGACCCTGGAGGAAGAGCTGGAGAGCTGCAGAGATGAGAGCAAGGAGTGGAGGACACAGCTGGAGGTCACCACAGAGGAGCTGCACAACACCAGAGAAGAGTCAGTGTCTAAAAATTTCTTGTTCATTTTTCGTCACATAGAAAAAAAAAAACACATTTCAAAGCTGTTCTCCATAAATTCATTAAAAGCCAGACACAAATACAAACACTTCACACATCGCACTGTCTCATTCGAATTGATCCGTTTACTAAGGTTTCAGTTGTAGACGTTCCTTTCATTTAAGTACGGGAACATTGCAGTCGATTTTCCAATGCAAGTTTGGCAATATGTGGGATCTTCCGTTTGCTGTTTTAAAGCATAAATTACCACCAGTTTCACCAATTTCCTACTGGCTTTTGTAATATGCTTGCATACATTTGCAACACACGTCGAAACCATTTGTAAAATGTAAAAATCAAAAAAGTCAAATCAAAGTAATGAGGTACTCCCAGAAAAGTTCGCTGTTAAAAAAAAATCCCTGTTTTTGGTTCACTCAAGATAACATTTTCTTGAGTTATTTTTAATGCATGCCCTCCTTCACTGTACTCTTCATTCTGCAGGAGCAGGAAACCTGTCAGCAGTCAAATGTGAGAGAGAAAATCATTGTTATTGTGTCTGAGTAGATTTAGTCTTTAGTCTCCACCAGAGTTTTGCTCCCTGAAAATCCCCCTGAATAGCTTGTTTTGTATGTCAGGGTGGATTTTGTATTTGATGACATCTGTTCTGGTCATTAAAACTCAGTTTGGTGGATCCCTACTAACAACCGTGTCAATCCTGCAAACAAATCAAGCTTCAGAAAGGCTTTCTCTGATTATGCCTATTATTAATTGATTTTAATCAGTTGCATTCAATATTTTATGTCTAACCATCTGATCACATTTCCTGATTTAATTGCTGACATCTTGAATAAATAGTGGATGATGATTCAGTTTAAGGTGCAGTTCTTGAATCAAAGTGTTTCTCCTTTTAACAAATTTTTCTTTATATTGATCTTTTTATATGGTTTCATCATTGGTCTGTTTTTGCTTCTGGCCTCATATTTTGTGTGTGTGTGTGCGCGCACCTGTTTATTCCTTATGTTGTGGGGACCTAAATCAGTTTACACAGTCACATTATGGGGACAAACATCAAGTCCCCATGACATAAATTACTACATTTTAATGTTTTAAGGTTAGGTTAAGGTCAGGGTTAGGACACTAGTAATTATGGTTAAGGTTAGAGTAAGTCTCCAGGAAGTGAATGCAAGTCAATGCAATGTCCTCTGAAGTGATGGAAACCAGTGTGTGTGTAGTACTCAGAAGTACTGTCAACTCACGTGTTCCTTAAGATCTGCCTTCTTTCCACAGGCTCCTAAAATCCCATTTGGAGAAGGAAGACTTTGAGAAGAAGCTTAAGGATCTTCAGGATTCACTTCTTGCCGCTAAGAAACAAATGCCTGCGTCTGATGATAACTCTTCTTTAGAAGAGGTAATTCACGTTCGTCACAGAGCAGAACAGATTTTGTTCCGTGTGGGTGAAATACAGGGGCTCATCTTTTCTGTTTTGCCAGTATGTTTTTACAGCTTGTTTTTAATCTGTTGGTGCAGTAAAGCAGCTGTGGGTTTTTCCTTGGTAGAAGTTTCGACTGTGTGCCTTTCATTTTCAAAAATACACACACTCGCATGCCTTGTACTCATATTAACGCATTATTATTATGCACCCTGGCACATTCCTCTTGCTCACGCATGCATTTTTCATCTCTCATTACTTATCCCAAGGAGCTTCAGCGTTGCCATGACAATCTGAAGCGGACTCGCGCCGATCTGTACAAACAAAAGGGCGAGTTAGACGAGAAGACCAAAGCACTTCAGGCCCTGAAGAAAGCGAGTGAAGAGAAGGAGGCAGAGCTTGTGTCTGAAATCAGCAGGTTGAAGGAGCAGTTACAGAAAGACAAGGCTGAGCTGGAAAAGGAGCTCGGCAAAGCAAAGGAGGTGCAACATCTACATTATAAGGACAATGAGTTTAAGATTTTAGTATGTAAAGATATGTTTTTGTGGGGTTTATGCATTATAAACAATGAAGAATAGTGTGAATATGCAACTCACAGAACAAGACAAATATATAAGACAAGTCTTATTTGTAGATTCATAGTAAACTATTGTTCCATAGTAAAGTAGAATGAACATCTTGAAGCTCAAGAGCTGAATGAATGTAAAACATGTGCTTTTTTTGTATGAATTTCACAAGTTTGAAGAAAGCACAGCTGTTTTCAATAATGCAATAATGCTTCATCTCTGTTTTGAACCACGTCTCTCCACAGCCGTCAGCCGCATCTACAGGAAGGACGGTGTTGGATCACGGCAGCAACATGGAGCTGCAGGAAGCAAACACTCGCCTCAGAGAAAGGCTGGCACGAATGGTACGGTACAAAAATCAGAAATCAGCAATACACAGCTGTATGCACATGCCCCCCCAACACACACACATATACAGTACACCAACAACAAAAGAATTTACTGTACATGTTCAAAAGAGATGTGCTCCCACGCAGATGCTACTTTCAGCTGAGAGGTGTAAAGTAAATTAGGAAAACTCAAAATAAAATAATCCCTCCAGGATACATTTGCATGTGCATTGTGCCTCACGTTAGCCGGAACATCATCATATTACAGCTGTTTAAAGTGCTTTAATCCTATTATTTTTTATATAGAGTCATGGTCATGTGCAGCTTATGAAAATCAATATGTCAGAGATGCGGTTTCGAATTTTGGCGTGGAATTGAATGTTGGACAAATAAAAATGGATTTGCTGAGTAGAGAATACTAACATGACCCAAACGAAGCACCTATTACCTACACTATGACAGGAATGAAACGATGATTCAACCACATACTATAAATGTCAGTGTAATCCTGGTATTTTCTAGGATTATTTGGTTCTCACTAACTTCTCTCTCCAGTTAAACTACGCTATGTGCAGACTGTGCGTGCGGAAGAAACTTTTTTTCTCCTTCTCAAAATACACGACAACTTAACAGTCCAACAGTGAGACATTACCTAATTACCTTTCATTATATGACTCTGCCTGTCTTCATTATAAAATTAGAGAACAAGTTGATCCAGATGATGTAGTCCCTGACCTGCAGGAATAAATCGAAAACTAAAATAATGAGTAAAAATTAAATGCAAAAATAAATCTCTTCTCTTGCACTCTGTTAATTAGTGGATATTTTCTCACTGTACAGACGAGGCTTCACTCCAGTGTGCCTCGCAGCTCGGAGACCGAGGAGGCGGTGGAAGCTCTGGAGGATGAGAACCGCTCCCTGAAGTCTCAGCTGGAAGAGGCCAAGAGAGCAAGCACTCGTCTGAGCAAGGAGAGGGATGAGCTGACCCGGCGGTTGGAGGAGAGAGACCTGGAGAGGGAGGCGCTGCGGAGGGGCAAGATTGACCTGGAGGAGCAGAAGAGGCTGCTGGACCGAGCCCTGGAGAAGATTAACAAAGAGGTGCGTGTTAAGGATACAGCCACAGACAGGACGTTGTCATTTTTCCTCCTTTTGTCTCACTTGTGCCTCCTTCGCTGTCAGATGGAGGTAATGATGGAAGACTCCCGTCAGTCCGTGGTAGCTCTACATACACAGCTTGATGACTACAGGGAGCGTTCGAGGAAGGACCTGCTGGAGGCCCAGCGCAACAGTAAAGAGAGGCTGGCTGAGCTGCAGAGAACCCAGAGCAACCTGAAGGCCCAGCAAGATGAGGTGACTGGTCCAGACTGAAAGAGCTAAAAAGTAGTGGGTGTATTAACATAAAATCTGTTGCAAACACTCGTATCCCCCTCAGGATGAATTATAATTAAACTTAAATGATTCATTGAGATTATTCCTGGTCTAATGCCATGGCCAAGTCAAAATTTTAAACCGCCTAGAACTTTTAATGAGCAAATACCTGCAAAACTAATTATATTTTCATCAGTGTATGCTGTAGTTTGTGGTCATTTTTCCGTTATTCAAATTTAGTCTGAGGGAGTGTATCGGGGTTATTAGACAAACATGTATGTCTGGTGAATTCTAAGGCAAGTTTGAGTGGAGTCGCGGAAGGCCGTGCAAGGCAGATATATTTATACAGCCCTTTTCATATGCAATGTGCTGTGCGGGTCATTTAAAAACACAGACACAGAACTGTGAGAAAAAGACGTTCAAATATTAAGAAGGGTAAAAGTGTTAAGAGTATTAAAAGACATTAAAAAATGTTAAGAGACGTAAAAGATTTCACTGGCTCAAACTGTAAAATTGAGCCAGTAAATAAATCAATAAACATTGAATGGAAGCAGAACTTGTATGTATGTATGTATGTATGTATGTATGATTCCTGTTAAATGTCATACATGAAGACCTCCTGCTCCTTTTTTTCCCCCTTCAGGTTTCACGTCTGAAGAAGGAGCTTCTGGTGTGCAGTGAGGAGAGAGACAATGCTCAGCTGGAGAGAGACCTCCTCAGCAACCGTCTCAAACACTTGGAGACCGAACTAGATTCAGAGAAGATCACCCACACAGATCGCAGCAGGGAGATCAGGAGTCTGGAGGTGAGGTCTCCTGGTCAAAGGTCATGAACTGGGGCCCTCTAAAGTTGGGTGGGAGTAAATTTAAGGATACAGTGGTCTTTCAGTAAATGGAGTTTAAAGCTGCATTGTTGAAAGCATGGTGATTTTTGTTGTTGGTGTTATTATTCTGCCTTGGTTTAGTCTTCATGAACAGAAACAGTGTAACATTATTTGGATGCAGCATCCTTCATCTGAAAGCAGCGACAACAAAGGGGGAGGTGGGAGCAAGAAGCGTTCATCTTTGAGCAGTAGAATACACTGTTGAAATGCTTCTTTTTGTTTTCAGTCATACTCCAACCTGTATACATGGCAACACAAGATCTAAGTGTTGCTACACTGAGAAACACAGGAGTCATGTGGAGCTAGATTTAATCAGGAATTAAACGTTCTGCACAACAGTTTTAAATTTACAATAAAGTGGGCGAGTCATGCATTTGAAGTTGAGGTATCAGCAAGATCAAATAAAATAAATGTTATGTGTCAATCTCCTTATCTGCCCGTGTGTTAACAGGATAAAATTAAGACCCTGGAGATTGAGCTGGATGAGGAGCGGAGTGGTGTGGAGCTTCTAAACGACCGTATTGCACGTAGCAGAGATCAGGTGCCACATAAAATTATTTGAATACACATGCAAATGAGGAGGCTTTTTCGTGTTGAACTGACAATGGGTGTCACTCACACAGCGTCCTTCTCTTCTCAGGTGGATCAGCTACGTTCAGATCTGATGCAGGAGCGGTCAGCGAGACACGACCTAGAGATGGACAAGAGTGCACTTGAGAGACAGGTACTGTTCAGTCATTCAGTGCCAGGACGTGCACACAAATCACATGATAGCATTCACCTCACTATATCACCCCCCCAGGTGAAGGAGCTGAGGTCTCGTGTGGCAGACATGGAGGGGCAGACTCGGCCCTCAGCTGGAATCACCCTGCTGGAAAACAAAATTCAAGAGTTAGAGGAGAGACTTCACAGTGAAGAAAGGTATGAGTTTAAGGAAAATGATGCAAAACAAACTGCATTAGTATCTAAATCAGGGCTTCTCGACCTTGGTCCTGGGACCCACTGCCCTGCATGTTTTAGAAGTTTCCCTGCTCCAACACAACCAAGGTGGAGAAGCCCTCAGATGCATTTTATGACATTTTGAGCAGTTTATTAGTAAAAACTGAATATACTAACCATAAATAACTATCTTCCATATGTGTGCATAATAACATGTTTGGTTTTTGTAACCTTAGTATTAGACTTTTAATATGTACTTTAGGTAAGGAATTTGCTTTATGGAGGCCAACAACGTGAGCTGATATGTTTCTACATCATCCAAACCAGCCCTGAAGGCCACCATAGTTCCCTAAAATATTAAAAAAAAAAAAAAAATAGGAAAGGAAAAAGGAAAGGTGAGTGGTGAACAGACAAGTCATCTGTTTACTATTTGCAGTCTTACCACTAGATGTCACAAATTCTTTCACACTGAACGTAAACTGTCATGTCTTGGTAAAGCATCATTTATTTTATATACCAAGTCACCACACACTTGCATGTAATGTCTGTACATTGCTCACAAAGAAAAGAAAATATCATCCAAAAATGAGGGAAAGAAAAGTGCATAAGAAACGAGCTTAAATATAGTTGTGTGTTACATTTATTGTCTAATTTTTTGCTGCGGTATACTGTGAATAATGTGAATGTGAATAATGTAATTCTTCCCACAGAGAGAAGTCCACCATCCAGGCAGCTCATAGACGAAATGAGAGAAAACTAAAGGAGCTAAATGCCACGTTAGACCAGGAGAGGAGCCAGCATGTTGAGCAGAGAGATCAGGTAAACATCAAGACTGCAAGTCAAGACTTTATCTTTGTTGCAAGTGTTGCTAGTTAAACAAAAATGCCAATACTCGTACTGAATCTAACCAATCAAAATAATAATTTCATCCTTTTTTTTAAAAAAAAAAGTGCATATTTAAACAACTTCTAGTCTTGTTCTACTAACTGAATTTAAATAAATGATTGCATCAGTATGTTACTGCTGACTTTGGAAGCACTGCAGTGTGCATGCTATGCCTTTGTAGTTGACAGAGCTTAACCAAAAGTTTTAGCTACATGTTTAGCAGATGGTCTCAGTTTTCATTATAACTATCAAATATGTGGTCGCCTCAAGTTTCCCCACTCTACACACTCTGCAAATTAAATGTAACGAGAATTGTCTGTGGATCCTGTTTAACCTACATCTGCCGTTTCATCATTAACACAGTACAAACAATGGTTAATTAAATAGATGGATAGATAGATGGATGGATGGATGTGGGAAATTACAGTGTAGCAGCAGCATTACACACAGAGGCAATAACAACACAATGAGATAAACAAGAACAACCAAGACATATTAAGATAGCAAAATAAAAAATAAAATACAATATAAAAATATAAAATGTACAAATAAGTGGAATTTAGTAATATTAAAAATGAACAAACAAGCAGTATTGATAGTGCAGAATAAAATATAAGGTGCAGTGAACAGAGTGTGTAGAAAGTGTAGAAACATATAAAGTGCATAGTGACTGTATGCTATGACCAGAGTTTTAGCTGTTATTGTGCAGTGTGATGGCATGTGGCAGGAAAGATTTCCTGTATCTGTCCCTTCGACGGCGGAGCAGGAGCAGCCCGTGAGAGAAGGTACTCCGCTGTCTGTCTACTGTGTGATGGGGATGGAGTCTCAAAAGTCTCCAGTCTTCTTGATGATTTTATCAAGTCAAGATTTTATCAAGTGTCACTGGCTCTGATGCTGCTGCCCCAACACACAGCAGCAAAGAAAATGGCGCTGGCAACAGCAGATTTCCAGTCCAGTCCAGTCTTTTGTCGATCGCCATTGACAACAGCCGAGTCGCCAGAAAACTTCTGCAGGTGACATGACTCAGAGTTGTACTGAAAGTCAGTGGTGTAGGTGAAGGTGAAGAGTAAGGGAGAAAGTACCGTTCCCTGTGGAGCTCCTGTATTACTGACCACCACATCAGACAGGACACTGCCCAGACGGACAAACTGTGGCCTGCCTGTCAAGTAGCCAGTAATCCAGGAGATCATTGTGTCGTCAACACCCGTCACCCGCAGCTTCTCACCCAGTAGTCATCATCACCAAGTTGTGGTCTGACCTGCCAAGGGGGGGGAAAGGCTTCATTGCTTCTTTTACATGAGACTAACAATCTGATCTGTACTGCTTCTCTTTCTAACCCACTTCAAATCTCACTCGGTCACCAGAACGCCCCCTGACCTTCTTCCCTGATCATCTTTCTACTTCCTCTGCCTTTTTTTTTTTTTTTACTTTTTTTGCTGGCCCAACCACCCACATACCCCCCCCAAACACCTTCCTGTCTGACTTCTTCCTCCTCTGCTCCAGTATCATCACCTGTGGCCTCCTCTGCTCCCCTCTAACCCCACACCCCCGCCTCTCCCTCTCCGTCCCCAGTTGTCCCTGCGTGTGAAGGCCTTGAAACGGCAGGTCGACGAGAGCGAACTGGAGGTGGAGCGCCTGGAGGGAGTCCGCCGCAAGGTTCTCAGAGACTTGGAGGAGCAGCAGGAGCTCCAGGAGGCGCTGCAGGCCAAAGTCACAGCACTGGAGACTGAACTCAAGTAGGACTTCATTTATTATTCCAAACAGATTTGAAGTCAAATTAAGGCAGCTTATACAGTCATGTGTACCTAATAAATTGCTCTGTGAGGTCTTCCGCTGCTGTCACCTAAGTTCTTCAAGGTTTGACTAGTTAGATGTTTAGAGATGGTCTTCTGCAAACCTTAATTATAATCTGTGGTTATATGAGTTATGGTTACCTCTCTGTCATTTCAAACCAGTCGGTCCATTCTCTTCACCACCTCGGTTTAAACTTCAGCAGGTCATCACTGACTGTGTCTGCATTCCTAAATGCATTGAATTGCTTCTTTGTGTTTGACTGTTATTAATGATGAATCCAAAATTCACAGCTTAACTTTCAGAATTTAACAAGAAACGTTGTCAGTACCATGTGTTTCCTTCACACTAGGTGGCACTAAATAGTAACCTGCATCCATTCAACTGCAGCGTATGAAAGCCTCACTCCTTTGTTGTTTGTATTGTGTCAGGCGGAAGTCACACACACACCGAACGGCTCTGGGATCCTCCACTTTCAGCTCTGAGGATGAGGATGGTTTCTATGACACCAACATCTCCTCCAGTCCTGCATGAGAGCCAACTACAGACCTCCAACAGCCAGAAGAAGACCACCGTGGGAATAAAAACCTGTAAGATTTTGCCAGTGAAATGTACTCAGGACACCGAGGTTCTGATTGTGGGAAGAACTCACTGCCACGCACTCCAGACTCACAGTGCAGTTTGTCTGTTTTATTTTTAGTGCAGCAGTCCAACAGAGACAGGTTGTCAGGATAATTAGATTGCATTTCTCAAGCTTTCAGCTGTGATTATATCATGAATGCTTCTTCACTGTTACGTTTTATCTATCATGACATGCACAGTTTTTCTTGATGAAGAGATTAATTACAGACAGAGATACAAGATTTTACTTGTATCACAGCTAAAATTCCCTTTTTCTTGTGCTGTTTTTCTTTGTGTCCGCCATATTTACTGTGGTAGCACATTACTGTGGCATGAGTTATGGTCCAAGGTCATATGGTAGTGAGGGGGTTTTGCTGATTTTTTTTTTCGTTGTATTATGTATTTGTTGGTGCATGATTACGTACTGTGCATCTGTCAGTGTTGTTGTAGCTGGAAGAGTTTTATTGTGAATCAAAAGTGATACGTGATCAGTTTGTTTGTTTTTTTTTTTTACCTTTTGAATGTGACAGTAACAGACAATTGACACCGATCCTATATTTTTACACTGTATTAGCGGTGCATATGTGTTAGTCAAGACTATCAGATACACATGTACATTACAGTAATACAATGTATCCACTGAGATCAATTTTCTACGCCAGTGAACATATTTCTAAATGTGGTTTGATATGTATCTCTGTGTGTTCACCCTGTGGGCATGTTTTCACTCAAATGCCTTCAAATTTAGTTTCGTGTCTTTATTTAAACTGAGTGTCGTCACTGCATGTGTTCTCTTAATGTTGCTGCTTTAATGATTTATATAGTATTCCATGTGCTTGATTTTGCCTGTGTCTCCTGTGCATTCCATAGAGAAATGTCTTTCCTTTAGTTTACCTTAGGTATTTCACTGAGTTGCACCTGGCTGTTATGAATGCTGATTATAATCTACTACATTCTGATGGTGTTGTTCTAGTTTAAACATGTCACTTTGAAACTTTGTACAAAGGTACTGTTAAAGGCCGAGTGTGTATATTAAGCTGCTTTTAATATTTGATGAAGAGCTTTATAATTGTTCCAAGATTTTGTGTACAATAAAAAAGAGGTATAGTGCAATTTTCTCATTTTCAAAATGTACGTGAAAATATATTTTCCCATGTCTGCTACAATCGGGACAAAGCTCAAAATAGCCAACAGAGCAACTTCAATTCAAAGACTGTTGAGGATCTCTGTGTAATGTGGTAAAATTAGGATTATTTGTACAGTGCTTTTCTTGTATTGATGTCCATTCTATTTCATTTACAGTTCACTTCAGTTTTTCTGTTTATCCATTTATCTGCACTGTTTCGATCACAAAGTCATACAGTGCTGCCAGGAGTTGTGATTGAATATCTTGACTGCAGACACTGTGGCACTCAGGACAATTTGGGGAGCCAGGGATTGACCCCTGACCCCCTGGTCAGTTGACGGCCCACACTCCCTAATGATCTGCAGCTGCCTCATCTCAATCTAGGTTTCCTGGGTGCTCTCGAATATGTTAGCCAACTTTTACTTTGAACATCAAATTAGTTTTCCTCAGTTCTTTATTCCCTAATTGTCTGTGATATTCTCATGAACCATCATATCCCAGGGCTCCAGCTGTTGCATCAAACCTTCCTGCTTTGTTTACCCTGTCAGAGCAGCGCCAGTCAACGGCAAGCCTGAGCCAATTGTTTCACCTTGTCTGCGCTTCACGCGATTAAACCTGCACTGCACCACGTTCACCTCAGGATTTTTGTACAAAACGTACCCAAAACTATAGTTTTTCCATTGCTATAAGAAAGTACTTTCTTATAGTAATGTTCTTATAGGTCCAGGCCAGGACAGCAGCACATACAGTATGATACGGTTACAGACCAACAGCATAACAAGTAACGTAAAATTTACAAGACATAAAATATCTTAAAGAGGTTTTTACAGTATAATTTAATGTCAGTTTCATGCATTTCTCATCATTATTACATGTAATATATTCAATATCATGATATTTCAATCAATATTTTCAAATATCAGATATTTTATATGTTTTATGAACTGCAACAGCCTTTGAAACCAACATTACAGTTGTCAGATCACAGTATAATATACTATATGCTATGATGATATAATGGTGGACTTCACTGTGGCACATCATACAGTGTGTGAGAATGTGAGCAGCAACTTGAGGGATCAGAGTTCATATTGCTGGTTGCGAATTTCAATGACAATGCAGGCGTGTTATTCTACACCCGCACTGTTCAGTGTGAATGCCCTCTTTTAAGACTTAAAGAGAAGGTGCAAACAGGAGTGGCAAGAATAACATTTACATCTAAGTTTATAAATGTTGGCCTACCACTGCTGCACAATGGTTTCATCGCCAATAAACAGAGGCATTTAGTGTCATTTTCCACAACTGCATGACCTTTCAGTAGGAAAAAAAAGGTTTAAAATAACATTCACACATGATATTAAAGAGAACACAAAGCTGGATTGTGACCAAACAATACCCAAGCCTGCAGTGTGTGTTCAGCATGGGCCGGGCTCTTTAAAAAAAAAGAAAAAGAATTGGCTTTTGAATTTGGGCCATCCATCTTTCTTTTTTTATAGAATTGTTACACAAAGCATATGTGTCAGCAGTTTATTTAATTTCATGGGTGAGTGCAAAGTCACTTGGGTGTTATACAACACAAATTGCTCCTAAATACTGTATAATGTCAGATTAGGTCTGAAATAAATCTGGGGGGGGGGGGGGCGACGACTATGCTGTCAAAAGTTGCAAGAATACAGGCACAAATTACCTGACTTGACTTGGAGATAACTTTGAGGTCCTTTTAGCGGACATATCGTTTCATCTCATTTTTCTCGGTGTCCCCAGAACCAGGACCAAACATGGGGAAGCTGCTTTCAGTTTTTATTCCCCAAATACCTGGAACAAACTCCCGGAAGAGTGCAGATCTGCTTCATCAATTCATTCTTTTAAATCCAGCCTGAAGACCTACCTGATTGCCACTGCATTTAAATAGAAATGAAATCATTATATCTGCTGCGTCTCAGCCGCAACTGCAACTTTTAGACTTTTAAGCTCTTTTCTCTTTCTTTTGCCTCACTATTTAAATGTTTTAAATGTCTTACAATGCCTTTTATATCTGTAATGCTGCTGCTGTATTTCTCCTTTTTTTCTATTGTAAAGCACTTTGAAATGATGTTGAAATGTGCTATATAAATAAAATTGCCTTGCCTTAGCAGAAAAATACAGTATTTAAATGAGCTTTAATAGATTTGCACAACTAATGTTCATTTAAATGTACTGATTACAGGTATGCAAAGAAAAATGCTTGTTAAAGCTCATTTATTAATAGTCAATTTCATTTTAACTAAAGTTAACACGTGACATGACAGCACTTTTTTAGTGTGAAGAACGTAATTAAAGTGATTTTCAATTTATCAACCTTCACTCTTTCATGTAGTGAAATAAGTAAATAAAGACTTTTTTTTTCTTTTTACCAAAAAGGCATGTACCTTTTTCTCACTGACCTGATTCATTATTCAACAAAGTTACCAGTGTTCTTGCATTTCTGCAGCAGCAGAACATTGTCACATGGCAAAAGAGGGACACTTCTCCAGACGTGTGCCACCAATTTCTCCAGCCATTTGTCACCCGAGGTGAATGAGTTCAACCAAAGGCCTAATAGATATATTAGTGGCACTAGAGCCATGTGAGGGAACTGTTATCAAACAGGATTACATCCAATTTGTATGCCTGAGACAGAAATAGCAGATCACAGAGACCGTGCAGTTCCCGGTACCGTGCTGTTACTGGGAAACGGGGGAACAGGCAGAACAGGATTTATCGAAGTACGACAGATGAAGAGAGAAAGGTGCCATGTCTGCTGGATGGTGGAGTCATTATCTTCTCTGAGGTCAGACAGTTTTTTTTTTCCAGCCTTATGTCTTTTGGAGTAAACCGGTCATCATCATCATCATAGATAATTCTTGTGAACAACAATTGTGATGAATATTTAAGCATCATTATCACCACTGTAAATAACTTGGTCCAAATACTAAAAAGGAACTTGGACAAATTAAAATAAATGGATGGTCACATTAAAAGGAAAAGGACAAAGAATGAGGAAATAGAAATATTATGAATGCAATTAATAAGTTGGGTAAATTATAGCAGTTCCCAAAAACAGCGATAATAGATACAAATTGTCTTTTGTTCCCTCTGCTATTCTTTTTTAAGTCAATTATAACTAGTTTTAAAATAATCAATAGTCCGGTTATTAGTGAGCAATTTTAATAAACTATTTCTAATTCATGATGAGAGTGAGGATATGATGGAGCTGGGCAGTGTATGTATATTATCTATGTGTATTATGTACTGTATATGTATTGTTAGACTGCTTTCAATAAAACAAATTGCCTAACAAGCATATCAAACATTTACTCTGCTCTTACACGAGGACAGTTGACACCGGACAACATTGACCGGTAGTGTGTGTGGGAAAAACTATGTAAATAAAGAAAACATATTACATACATTGTAGTTTCCAGACTTTTTATACTGGGACCCACTTTTTAAACATGACAAACCATGGAACAACATAACATGTCTTACTATATAATATTATCATTATTAGAGAGGGTTAACCAGCTACACCTCAGAGGTGAAGTGCAGGTATTTAAATCTTGAAGCAGCTGCATCAGAGGTCTCAAACTCGAGGCTCGCAGGCCACATGTGGTTCACCCAGTTGATTTCAAACGGCCCACCCCTTACTATCAAGTTAATAAAACTGGCCCATAAACACACATTGTGTATGTTGTTTTGTTAGTAACTGGCTTGAATGTCAAACAGTATAATTAGAATCATAATAGATTAGGTTATATTTATCACACTATTCAACATTAAATTTAATATATATAAGCTTGCCTAGTGTTTTAAGTGCAATTTTGTTATTATTCATTTTTTTTAAATGAATTTCTAATTTGTAGATTAATTTTGCGTCATGAATAGGTTATTTTTTGTGAACTATACGGCAGTCTTTATATCAAAACAGGTTTATTTTGAAATGGTGTGCAATAATCATCAGGAATATGTTTGTAGTATATGGTATGGTTTTAAGCTCAAATTGCCATCCAACAGTTGATTTTACCTAAAGGCTTGGACTTTTTCCACTTTTTCTTCACTTGATCCATAGAAGTTCATTGGATTGGCCCCAAGGTCATTTAGGTGTGCAACCCCTGGGATATATATATATATATATATATATATATATATATACACTGTATATAACTGGGTATTGCTGTCCCTCCTCCCCAAAGACTTGGGGTTGCCAGGTATTTTAAAGAACAAATCCATACATGATGTCTAATCTCTCACGTGCTACAACTTAAACATTAAGAGACTTTGCAAGCTTTAAATTCAGATTTAAAATTGTAAATATACTGGCTTGCAGTTGAACTGGACATATTGTGGTCATTTTGAGACTGAATAAAATTCATCTCTTACATATAGGCCGAAATAGGTCCTGCAAGTCACGTGACTCTCATGCGCACTCATTTCTCATCTCATCTCATCTCTCATTTCTGTGGAAAAGGACTACCCTTCATCCTATTTCATGATTCACAACGTCTCCATGTGAATGAGGTGCGGACATTTAGAGGAGCAGCTGGACTAAACCACCTGCTCAGACTGACACAAGGAGGAGGAAGAGGAAGAGGAGGAGGAAAGAGGCGTTCAGGGTCCAGGTGTCCCGTCACTTCTCCACGCGTTTGCGTTCAAGAAGAGGATGTTATGTTAATACATAGACGGGAAAAACGATATTGTTTCTTTAGCCTAAGTTTTTTTTTTTTTTTTTTTACTATTAATTTTATGTCTTTATGGCTTCATTTCCGCCGAGATGATGAGCGCCGGTGAGAAGCAGACCGTGGGAAGTGGAGAACAGGACGACAAAACTAACGTGAGTGATGACTGAAACGGATTTTACTGTTTAAAACTTGAAACGAAATGACGTGCAGCAGAACTTGATATCTCCGTGGAGCTCAGTAAAATGTTCGGTGTCGCGACGGTTCTGCTTGGACGACGCCAGTTAGCGAACGTGCGCGTGAGGTGTACGTTTCGTGTGTTAAATACATTTTATTTCCCACGCGAAACTGCCAAATGTCGAACTACGCATCGTGTAAATGTCAAGTTTCCGCCTATTTCTATGAACGTAAAAGAGTTACAAGCTAAAAGCGCCGACACTGGCTTTTCTCCAACACGACGTAAGAAACGTAAAGCCATTGTAGCGGCAACACCAAGGGCAAAACAGTAAGAAAACAGTAAGAAAACTCATAAAGAATGAATTTAAGGTCAAATATGTAAATATAAAATAATAAAGAAAGAATAAATGTGCTGATATGCAGACACAAAATGATTGTGTGTTAAAATAAATTCACACACAACGTACTATGTCTCAAATAACCGATTTAAAAGAGAACTGAATTCATTGGAGTTTATTTAGCATCTTATCTTCTAAAAGAGCTAATACTACAGTTATCATTCCTTGTCTCTTATTTCTTATCAGTTATGATTAACCTTTTCTGTTGTAATCTCAGTGTCATTGTGTGCACAGCACTTACACTGCAATTTTACCCCGCTTTAAGTGAAGTACAACACTTGGGAGCATGAATAGACAAATCATTTATTAATTTTGCACTTACATTGTGAAATGTATAATTTACAGACAGAATTTTTTTTGAATTCTTCATTCATTGCTCATTTTTGTATCTGCACCTTCTTGGAGCTTTCAAAGTATAATTATTATTTGTTTAAATTAAAGGTTAAACGGTACCTTTGAATATTTAGAATAAAGAAACTGCCCTAGTCCTGTATCATGCCATAATAGCATTATGTTCAGCAGGATGGGAGCATGAATAGACAAATCATTTATTAATACAGACAACAGGCAGGACGAGGAGAGTACCTTCATGACATGTTCAGACAAATACATACACAAAAGCCCATTTCTCCTTTGCTGACATATATGAGAAGCTGTAACAAATGATTAGATGAGAGGGATTTTTGGAAAAGTGTTTGTTTTTTTTGTAGTGTCGTATCCATCATTGTCAGAAAAAAGATGGATTCATGTAAGTTGACTTTTGAGTTAAAACACAAAGAAGAGCCCTGAGAAAAGTCTCAGAGGTGAATTCTGTTTACACACAAAGATCCTTTCAGTCAAGCCTGGTAGTATTGCTTGACAGAGCTTGTTTTTATATGAAGGATGCAGCAGACAAATGATATTACATCATTTCTGTTCACAAAGAACAAAAAGAGGCAGAAAAATCATCAACAACAAAAAAAACAATCCCCGCAAGTTACACACTGCAGCTTTAAATCAGTGCAAAAAAAATCTACTTCTTTGTTGTAGCTTTTTACTTCAAGTTGAGTTGAAGACCTAGATTTGATCTTTCATCCTCCAGTACTTCAATTTATTTCCTTATGTTTGTGTTTTATATATTTTATGTTCTTTTATTTTGTATTAAAGCCTGTTCCATACTTTAAAACTTTTTTTTAAAATGTAGTTGTTTTAAATGTGCTTTTTAATTCAACTTGGCTTTGACTTCACCTTAAGATGTGATATTTGTCACTGATTCTGGTCTAAGAAAGTGGTTTTTTTTTCACTCAGTCAGACATGACCTCTGGTCCCTCTTGTATCCTGTTCCTCATTCCGCACTGATTTCATAAGGAAAACCTATTTAATCCACTTGAACACATTTTAGGATTTTATCCCTGAGCTTGCAAATTACATTTGAGTTTATGGTTGTTCTGCAATGGCGTGAGAATTTGCTGGAAAGACAAAATTGGTTCAGGGAACGATATGATTAACATAGCTTAGCTGGACTGTAATGTGTTTTTGTCAACTCTACAATGTAATTACATGGCTATGTAAGTGAGCGCCACTGTAAGCCTTTTATGCTTGATAGAAACATTGTTAAATGTCATTTTTGCATTGCTCACATGCCAACAAAACGATTAGCAGCTGTATACAAATGGGTGTAGACGTGTAGAAAGGTGTTTTATAACAAAGTGGCACAAAGTGGAAGCCTGCTCTGTGGAAAAAAAAGGTGACTATAATGGTTTTATGTAAGTGTACATTTGTTTTTTAACGTTTTACTCAGAGCTCTCTGAAACAATAATGATAATTTTTACTAATTCTCACTTTTTATGGTTGCAGTTTAAGATTATTCGATTAATTAATCTGTCTGACCTTCCAAACGTAATAGATTAAGGACACCTTAAAATACACACGTGAAATGCATTTACCAGAGGATTATAGCTGCTGATTGATTTATTATTTGACTAAAACAACAAATCAATCAAAATATAAAAAACAATCTGATTCATTCGCAGCTGCAGCACCATAAAACATTCAAAATGGTAAAGAAAAACTGTCACCTTGAAGTGTCTGTTTTGTTTTGTTTTTCCTTGGTATTTTCTTTTTGTTTACACTGCACACACTGGTCATGCCTGTTACTGTTATATAAAGACACTTCATTAATCTCTTACATAAACAGCACACATTCCTCAGAGTCCTGCTACCAACCACTGTCACCGTGTGCCAGATAAATGAGGCCTTCTTCATTCCACAGCTTTATCTGTTGGTCACATATTATCCCAAGTTATATATTAGTCTAAATTAGGACACATTTGGACACATTTATCCTGTGGTCAGTCCTTTACTTAAAATGATTGTTTGTTTGATGAAGCTGGTTACAGAACCATCAGTGAACAAAATAAATGTGAAAGAAATGGGTTAATACTCTATATCGTCAATGACTGTAAACAGTGGAAATGCAGCACAGCAATCCAGCAGGTGAAGCTAACAGCTACTGTAAACGCCCGCATGAAATGACATTGCAGCTCTATGATTAAAGAACAGTCTGGAGGAAAAAAGGGTTGGGCAGCTGATGAAGCCTCACCCAGCCATGTAAGGCAAGACAGCCGTGGTTTCCCACGCACGCACTTAGTCACTCAGAGAGAGACACTCTGGATCATAACTACATGAACATCAGTGGAGACAGGATCAGACATTTCCTCCGCTCAGGTAGATCTGAGAGTGATCTTTATTACAGGAAGTTGTGGGTTTGCAGTTGAATTTGTGGAGTGCGATGGTTGTAGCTGTGTCTGCTTTGTGAATTAAAAAAATGTTTGGTTTTATGTGTCATTTTGGTATGGCTTCATAGCGAACTTAAAACAAAAGGTGCTTTTTCTAGTCCAAAAAAAGACACACTTAAACATGTATCAGCAACAGTATTGAAACCAGTTGCAGGTTTTAATGTTTTAGCTCATAAGTGAAAATATGTTGCTTGTTGAATGTGAATGAATATGGTTCATCAGTAGTGGGTTTGTTATGATCCCCTGAATCTTTAAGGCTTGAAATTAACACATTTCATTGTTGTGGTTAAACAGTATGTCATATACACACTGAACAACTATAAATGAACACTGTGCTGCCTTATATTAACTTTACAGCACAAAGGCACGCTATAGACAAATTTGGTTTTATTTATTTTACCTTTTTCAATCAAGTCCATTAAGCTACTGTTGACACTGAATATATTTTACAAAGTAAAAAAAGATGGGGAATCATATCAATCAGTCAAACATACAGAACAAAACAGGTTCAAATCAAGCAGTTGCATGTTTCTGTGCATTGCTGTATATTTTTCCTGGGGAATCAGATTTTCAGTTGAGTTAGGGTGAATTTAATTTCATGCAAGAAAAATTACATTTTTTTTAAGAGCTGCTTTCCATTCGTCAGTTATTCCTTGTAAAAGTGATTCAGTGTTTTGACGATGACTCATTCTGTTGGTATCAGTCAGAAGGGAAGCGTCTGTTGTAAACACGTGTGATGTGTGGTGGTGTAAAACGGGACCTCTGCTGATATCAACAAGTTGCTGAAAAGTCTTTGTATGACTTTTCTCATCATTTACAGCGTTTTTGTGTTGCTCTGCAGTAAAACCACCTTGTTTTGACTACAGTCGGAGATGGATGGATTTCACACTTGGCTGTGAACTCAGTTGGTACATGAGAGAGGACTTAAGACTCTGTTGTGTCGCTGAAAATAGTGATCTACTGTCCGTCTCTGAACCGTAAATCATGTTACTGTCCTTCAACTTTCCCCTTTGGAGCACAATATGGTACATATAGCTATATCTATTTGATGTTTCATTTATTTTATTCAGTCAGAACAGCTGAGTACAGCAGTGATCTGATATTAGAGGAGTTATTGACTCAAATATACTTTATTTTTCCCAAAGGAAAATTGTTCTTTGGTGCTACAACAGGTGCATACCAATAAACAGCATGGCAGAGACAACTAACAGCTAACAAATGACATTTAAGTCACAGTATAGGAAATGTGAAAATTGCAACTGCCCTAACACACATAAAAAAATGAAGAATCCATTAAAATGTAGGCCAAACCTGACAGTAAAATGTAAAATACAAAACACTGACACTGACAGTGCTGCATGGACATAACATGGCAGAACCTGATTTCTTGTTGAGTAATGTTATAGATGTTGGAATAAATAACATTTGCCTGAAGGTAACAAATTGTAATCAGAAATCTAAATGTGTGACAAATCATTTTGAATATCTTTTTATGTTGGATTTTTTATTATAGTATAAAATGTTATCATGATGCATGTGTGCATTAGCAGGCTCATGTTGCACAGACACTGAGGTAACTCAGTGATGTCACCCCCAAAGCTGCAAACATGAGTCATATTATCAGCTTTACTTTTGCTCACTCCACTCTGTCATTCAAAATTCTTCTATTCTGATGTACTTAGTTCGATTTTGATCTGTTTCTTTTATGATCACTTCCATTCTAAACTACCGCAAATAGAATATAATCTTATACCTGGATTTACTTTGGATGGACTTACTTTTTTATCCACTCCAGTCATTTCCTTATTTTTGTACTTCTACTGCACTTTATGTAATAATGTCATTCAGGAGTCAGAGTAAAATAAATGCTGCTACTGTGTAGCACTGCTGTGTTTATGCTCCTGCTATTTTCTGACAAGGAGAAAAGTGGAGACAGAAACCAGACCAGACCTTCCCTCTGGGCCACCATACAGCTGCTGAGATGAGACGTTAACTCATTTTAATTTTGTTTAATTTACATTAATGCTTTATTGGTGATGCTTTGCTAAGATCAGTTTGAGGTCACTGTTTTGCAGCGCACTAATTTGGAGACTTTCACGTAAACAGTAGGCTTGCACTGATCTGGGAAAGCTTCTTTGACTGCCATACTTGTTGTTTAGTGAAAGCATTGATTGCAGTGTTTCTTGTTTGCACATATGAAGAGCGACTCGCAGTCTTCATAAAAGAATTAGCAAATTGTGTCTGAAGCAGTGTGAGTGTTTTGTTTTTTAGTTCATTTGATGTTGGTGTCCCAGTGGAACGCTTAGCATGGTGTTATGAAATATTTTTTTTTTGATTAATATTTAACTGTCTTTCTTATTAAACTAATGAGTATCTCATCAAACAGGTATATAACTTGGAGGGAGAATCGGTCGACACCTGACACCTTTTATTACTGCTGTTGATTTTATCTCAGTAGTCATTTCATTGGATTAATTAAACCTGCAGGGTGATTTTTTTTATGAAATAAGTTAATACTGCTTGTGTTCTGCAAGAGATATTGAAAGTGTTATCCACTACAGACATTTTCTTCCTGCACAACTGACCTGAAAATGCAATAGATGTGGAAATTAAGTGTTTCCTGCAGAGGCAAGTCAGACGTCTCTACCCATTTGGCTCAACACAAGGCAGAATTTTAATACACTGTAAATGTTTTGAAGAAATAATAGGACTGATTCCAGTTTACCCACCAGAAATGTATATGTTTCCACATGTCTATGCAGCAGAGATGAGCAGATGTGGAAAACAAATAGACTAAGCTGCATTTATAATTTATGTGCTTTTTTAAAAAAAAAAAACAAACAAAAAAAAAAACACTCTTCTACATGTATACATTTACAAGTTTGTTGTAATTTCCTTGTCAGTACATGAATGTGAGTACTTGCTCTTACGTCAATCAGACAGATGGGAGCTTCAACAATAAAATTGGAACAAGATCACAAAAATACGATTGGAATGAGATCACGTACAAGTACAGGCCTATTGGCTTGTAATGACACATAAGTGCATTCCGTCAGAGTGGTTGTTGATGTGTTTTGCTTTGTTTGATCACCATTTGTTTCTCACAGTGTTGTGATATTGATTACCTACAACTCACTGCATGTAGTTAAGGATTTTGAACTAATGATTTATCAAACCTTTGCTTTTATTACAATTTTGTGATGTGCTTGAGGATAAGTAGTGATTGTTTTGGTGTTTGCACCATCTAAAGAGAATATTATCGTCTTCATTTTGCGACATTTTGTGGAAAATGGTTTCTTAGGAAAAATGGTGGAACCATAAGGCACTGAATCAGTGACTGGGGGATAACTGATAGATGTTTTGTCTGTTGATAAGTGTCAACGGCATAATCAAGTTGGTGCTAAAGAAACACTGAAGAATGGCATACAGTGAGGAACAGAACATTGTGTCTTTGTATGCACCTCCCTGGGTGTGACTGTACCACAGTCCTGTGTGGCAGAGAGAAGCCCCGGAGTTGTCACTCCCTCAGGCCACAGAGTAAAATTCTGGCCTTCATGCCTCTGCTGATGATTTTCAGACAATGCAATTACACACAAAGTGCTGCGAGTCAAGCTTAAGCATTTATCCCATGTTTGACTTGCCAAGCAGGAGAATGGTTGCTCACGTAAATAAACAAATGTGTGAACCGCGTGAGTTTGCATGGCTGCACGCACACTTATTCAGGTTCCAGCCAATAGCACGCACATTTATTAAATGTTTCACAGTGGTTCACAGTGGAATTGTATATACACAAAAAACTAATGAGATATTGCTCTCTCACAGGTTGGGTAATTAACTGCCTCTTGACACGCAAAGTTTTATACAGTCTCTTTTTTTTAATGTGAAAGCACTGTTTGTAACCACTGTTGTAATCGACACTCTCTGCTAATTAAAGCATGTGATTTACTTTATAGAGCTTCACTGGAAAAACCGTTTCTTCTCTCTTCTGCATGTTGTGATGATTTTTTACTGAGGTTAGTATGAACCCAAAAATAGCGGATTGTCTGGTCACAGTATGAAGGTATTTACAGAATTTATTTCACAAAAAGGGAACAAAAAAAAAATCAAGCCAGGGAATTAACTAAAGGTGAGGAGGCTCGAGCTGGCTTCCCGGGCTGCGATCTTCAAGGAGGGGAACTAGGGAAAAAGAGGAAACAAACAATTACCAAGAGTACGAGGTAAAAAAAAAGAAGGAAAACACAACAATCTTGAGAGATGAGCTTGGAGAAATCATGCGAGTTACCACGGTACTGTACACAACGCGCTGATACCTGCTGTTGCCAACGCCGGGGTATAAAAAGGGAAGAGGGTAATCAGGAGATGAGCTGCAGGTGCGTAGTCGGAGGCTCCCCCCGGCTGACCAGTCAAGCCTCCTGAAAAGAAAACAGAGCTCCACATTAAATAAACACAGTATCAAAATAAGGGACAGGAAGCAGGGAGAAACCGGACCCTGACACATGTATTAGTATTAGAAATCATCAAATGTGGAAGTTGTGACCTCTGAGCTTTTGTTAAAGATATTTGAGGCTTCAGTAGATTAGTGTACGAACTCTTTACATCTTTAATTTACATGATCACTTTGATAACTTATTTTATTTGTGCATGTGCATAGTGCATAGCCAAACCACTGAGGATATAATTGTGGTATTGTCTTCAGATTTAAAACTGGCATCAGTCTGTGGTATGTAGAGAGTGTGTCGGACTCAGCACCTCTTTACCTTCCCTACAGTATATTGTAACCACCCATGTCATTCTGTGAGCAATTAAGAGTGTGTAGTTTGGCTTAATTAAGTGCACGGTTTAGCCCATGTGTGAATAGCAACATGTAAATAAATGACCCAGTACAAAATGCTTAATGTTTCAGGTTAAACATATTATGTTAAACACAACATCTATTTCTCAGCTACATTTTATTTACTGTGGAAGAGTCTCACTTGTCTGGCTGTGAAACTTGTAAAAATACTTCTCTGACAGAAAATAAAAGCCAGGAGTAAGATACAAGTGAACAGTAGCAACAAAACAGCTGCTGTGTTTTCTTGTCACATTTAAGAAAAACAAAGCAACATGTGGCATTGTTGTCACTTAGAAGCATCTTTATATTTTATTTTTTCTTTACCTGTCTTCGAACATTTGGGTGTTTGACTAAGAGTTCCTGCCTAACTTTTCTTCTAACATTTTCTTCTCTTTTCTTTGTTTTCTTTATTATTGTTGCTTATGCAGTTTAGGTGCTATTTAGATGCACATGAGGTCTTTCTAGATTATTCTGTGACTAATTCCCAACATAGTATTTAATTGAGGCCACTGATTTTAGCGCCCACAGCACCAGCACGAAGAAACACGTTTTTACAGGTATCCGCCCTAAAAAAAAAAAAAGGACTGATAATAGCAATTCAGTCATTTAAGCACACATTCAGAAAAGCTCAGCAAACCACCACGGAGTCAGGGATTAAGCATGAGTTAGGTGGGTGATGAGATAAAAATCCACTCTTACATAACTCACCAGCACTAAAACGTCTAGGATCCAGCTGAAGTGGATTTGACAAAGAGCTCAACCATTTGTTTACTTTGCACAGTCAGAGAAAAGGCAACATAACTGGTATTGGGACTTACCTCCACCTATTAAAATGGTTGGTGTTTTCTTTGAGTAGAGCACTTTGTACTTTTGTATTATCTTAGTACAATATAAAATATATAGTTGAGAAAAGGGGTGATTACAATAGACATTTCTCAGCTAGACACAGTTATTTGCATATTGTTATGATATTATTTGTTAAATTATTTGTTAATCTCAGAGGCATTCCAATAGCTTGTTTATGCCAACAAACAGCTTATTATCGACAAGAAAAAGGACCTATGAAGAAGTTAGAGTCCAAACAAAGGACACAGTTAAAACCAGACATTTACTGACAACACACCATGAATGAATCAGGAATTATCTGTTGTTGATGACATTACATGAACACACAACATAACATAATACATTTCAATTTAATTGACATACAAATCGAATAGAATAGAATAGAATAGAATAGAATAGAATAGAATAGAATAGAACTTACAGGTTAGAAATGTAATGCATTGAACAATGATATCGTAGATACCCACAGAACAGAAAAATATTACTAATAGACTAGAATAGAACTCACAACTGAATTTAGAATTGAGGGAAAATGCAAACATAGAATGAAATGCTTAAATAAATAAATGAAATATTTAATTTAGAGTCTCTGTTGTTGCTAACCAAACACATTTCTGTAACCTCTCAGTTTGTTGTCATAGCATGATAGCTATGTCTCACATGTGGCATTTCTTGGTTACCAAGGTGACAAAGTTTGGTTAAGAATGACTCAGAAGTCACAGATATTTTAAGTGTTGGTATTTTTGGCCTCTACTGGACTGGACTGGATTCATTTTCTCCAGCGAGCGTAGTGTTTGGTCATAATTACTAGACTTGGCCCTGAGGATTCAGTGGATTTCTCTTTTCTGTGGTGGTTGCCAGGTTTTCGTGTGTAACTGTGAGGCACCCAAAGAGGAACCACAGTAAGGAGAAGTTTTATGGCAAAAATGTCCCCCCTCTGTCTTTCCTTGCTCCACCCTCTGTCTTATTGGTGGCTTTCATTGAGCATCTCTTCTTTCTCTCCATTGGTTGTTTTTCTCGTAATCCCCCTCCTGTTCCAGTTAGTCATCAAGCTTCTTCTCTTATCCTCTCATCTTTCATTTCAGGAACGATGCAGGCAGCTTAGACTTACTCTACAAGATCGACATCAGTCACGCTTCACCTCAGAAAGGCTCAGAAACAAGGTACATAATCAAAGAGGAAGACTATTTTATTTATCATGCTGTTTACTGAACTGAAAAGAGGTGTTATAGGATGGGACATTTACTGATATTTTTTGTACTGAATGAAGGAGAGCAGCATAGCAGTACCTCCACAAAAAGAGCAGGAAGAAACACCTAAACTCATCACTCCCACAGAGGAAAAAGTTGAAGTGAACAAGGTATTTGAAGTGATTTTTTTTGCAGCTGTCTGTTTGTATGCAGGCAATCAGTCCTCTGCATTTATCTGAACTATACATGTCTGCATTATCCATTATTTTCCTCACTGTGACCTAGGTTTACCTTGAAGCCTGTACAAAGAGAACAGAGAGTGTCAGGATGATAACAGACGAGGTGTCGCAGATTCAGGAGGTTAGTATGTCACAGATAGAACTGAGCTACACTTCCTGCCACCACATTTACAACAGTGAGCCAACATTCAGCCTCTAGTGGAAAACACGTGTGTGTGTTTGTGTTGGGGTAAGAGTCAAATGGCAGGGTTGAACATGGTCAAGGGTGTATTTTATGCATAATGTGTTTTCTCTTCATAGGTGAGATACTGTCTAAAGACTCTGAGAGAGCAGATGGCAGCTCGGCAGAGCAGTAACAACAACAAGGTACACACCCTCTGCATCAATGTAGAAAATGTTTTACTGTTTATAGCACTAAAACATTTAGGTAAAATAGCCTCTTCAAAGTGAGGACCTTCTGTTTCCATCTTGTGCTGAATCATGAAGCATCTAATATATTTAAGGTTTGGACTATTGATCCAACACAGATTTGAGATTTTTCTTGAATTTATAGATTAAGCAATTGCTTTATTAGTAGAAATTAAATTAATAATAAATAGAACTAAAGCAAATGAAGAAATTCAGTCATTGGTCTTAAAATTATGACAATTTTATTAGTAGAGTGGAATGGAATTTGGCTTGTAACCAGTGGGTTACAAGAATCTTTGCCAGGTCAAGGGCTGGGTATCACAGTTTGTAAAACCATAAAGAGGGGATTGGACCAAAAGAGCAGAAACGAGGTAAAAAAGGAATAACAAAATTTATTTACAAAAAATCCAAGCAGAAAATAACCAGTCAAGACTAAACTAAAAACTCTGAAGCTGGCCGGCTGGTGAGGCAGAGCTCAGGTATTTTCCAGAGACAAACTAAAAGAGAAACAAAAAGTGAGCCAGCTTCCAAGGAAGAAAGCAGAACAGACTTTCCAGGAAGTAAGGCTTAAACAACAAAATAAAATGCAGGAAGGCAAAACACCAAAGACAGGAGAGGCAGCTCAGACCAGACATGACACTGGGGTTATTGTTGTTCATTGCTAATTGTTAATTGGACACTCTAAATTGGGGGGAAACTTCCAGTGTTTCCTAGTGCTGGTTCCAAGCCTGAATATGTATGTGAGATCATACATGGTTACATTCATGGGACATTCATCCAGGATGCTTTGTAATGCCAGGTATGAACAGTTGCACTTACTGCTGTTCACTAGTGAATGAATGTTAATACCAGGTATGAACATGACCTGTATGTTGTGCATGTGTTGTTTGCAGATGACGTATATCATTTATTTGCAATCTTTTTTCTCTTTGTGATTAACCGCCTTCCTACTCGATAACTGAAAGAATGTAGTTGATGTAGTTTTCCCTGCATTTAAGTACTTTATTTCATTTAAGCCCTAAACCACTGTGTATGGTGGTGAAGATCATTTTCTTATCCACTTGTGTTTTTAA
This sequence comes from Brachirus orientalis, assembly GCA_016785285.1. Classification (NCBI taxonomy): domain Eukaryota; kingdom Metazoa; phylum Chordata; class Actinopteri; order Pleuronectiformes; family Soleidae; genus Brachirus; species Brachirus orientalis. Next base: position 89,760 of record JAFBJR010000379.1, on the reverse strand, counting down.
AGTTGCAGTGTTTTGTACCAAAGCATCATAACACCACTAACCTGCTACTGTGTTTCTCTTTAGTATCCAGCTAATGGCTTCAACATATCCAGCAGCCAACCAATTGTCTCCAATGGCAACACTGTTCTCATTGAGTCAAAGGCTCATGTAAGCTCCTTTCTTACATCTTCAGACCAGTGTCGCAGTTGAGTTTTGTATCTATTCTATCTAATTCGTCATTGTCGTATCAATAAGCATAATTTTTAGCTAAAACTACTGGTCAGAACTAAAGACATTCAAATTCATGTTGAAACGACAGAAAGGGGCAAAAATGGCAAATATCTGGTCCTCTGCTTCCTGCACTCACCTGCACTTCCTGCAAGGACTCACTTACACTTTAATAGCATGCACACACAAACACGCTGTCTGCAAAGACACACACACTCAGACACACTATCAAATATCACATGCATTATTCCAGCATCATCAGAACATCTCCTGTAACACAAATCCATAATTTACCAAGGAAGAAGCCAGAGCAGGGACGGAATGTGTGCATTGTGTTTATCTTCTGTATACCTAGTGACCTACATGTGTCATGTCTCTAAATAATGTGACAGTGCAGATGCACTGTTTGTCTGGTATTGTACTGAATTTTGACCCTTTGAACATTGGCTCAGATGTTTAGGATTCTCTGCACAATTTAACAAGATGTTCTTCTCTAAAGCATCTAGTCTAAACTTGTCTTTTGATATTTAAGTCATCATTATTGTATTCTTCTATGGCTGTGATATACCTTTGTATCTTTCCTGTATTTTTTGGATAGTTTGTTAAGTGACCGATACCATGCTTGTCTGACACATGTATTTGCCATTTTTGGGATCAATAAAGTACATCCATGTTCCTACCTAACTCCCTATATTTCTTCCTACACCTACCTTCCTCCCTACACACCCACCCACTCCCTGCCAGCCTTCCCCTATCAGTCTACCTGCTTACTTCCCACCTAACCTGCCCTCTTACATACCTTCCTTTAGTCTTGACTAAACAGCCAGCCCTCTTATCTGTTTCTTAACTCCTGGTTTGCCCTCAGGTTCAAATGGTAAACCAGATTAAGCCTAATTGAACATGTCACTTTCTGTCTTTCTCTGCTTTCAGGTTGCAGATAATCAAGAGGAGACTGCAAGGCTGAGGGAGGTGACCAAGCGTCTGTATGCACAGCTGAAAGAGATGGAGAAGAGACACCAGGAGGAGAGAGAGAGTCTGCAGGTCTGCCTCACGAGATGAGCAACATGACACAATTTCCTGTCTGCACTTATGAGTCATCCTCTTTGCTGCTACCCTATCTCCTTCCTTTAAATTCTCTTCAGCATCCGTCAGTGTCCTCTCTGCATTTCATCCCTCATTTTTTGACTCTTCACTATTTGGGTCTTTGCTTTACAGCACATAAATCTTTCAGGGACGCTGCCCATAGACTTATATTTAACCACAGGCTGATTGTTGTATGGTCATTATCTTCATTGTGTAGAAAAAATATACAATTACACAACAGGCAAATATAAGCCAGTCTTAATTTCTAGTCATCCTCAAGACGTGACAATTTAGACAATTTCACCTCCACTAATCTGCATGCCAATGTGTCCTTGGGCAAGACACTTAACCCCATGTTGCTCCTAATGGCTGTGCCAGCAGCTTCTTAATAGGTATGAAAGAATAGTGATAGGAAATGCACTATACATAGATTCACTGTATGAAATTGTGAGTGAATTGAATGGGTGAAGGGCAAAACTGTAGTGTAAAAGCAGCTTTGAGTGGTCATCAAGACTAGAAAAGTGCTATATAAATACAAACCATTTCCCATAAAATATTACAGCCTTGTAATACAAATATACTGAACAATCTGACAATGTGTATGCTATGCATGCCTCATAGAATACTGCAAAAGTGGAAAAAAAAGCTTTCATCATTTTTGTTTTCTTATATATGTTTAGGGGGTTCCTTTCCATCATTTAGATTTAGTTAAAAGTTTTTATTCCCAGCTAAGAGCAGTTCCTCCATTTCCTTTTCCCTGTGAATCCTGTGTACATTAGCAGCAGACTCAAAGTAAGGAGTTAACTAGATTGAACACGTTATATATGTTTTAAAATGCTTAAAATTTGTATTTACAAATGATCTGACACTTTGAGGCTTTTCTTCATTCCAATATGCATATTTTCTTTATTACATATGGTTCTTTATTACACATGGCTAACATGTCATGTTAGCCAAACAAAGATTATATAGGTTCACATTTCATAATGGTTCAAATAATGCCATAAATCTAGAAATATCATGAAGTCGCTGCAAAAAAGACGACATATTGTCAGAAAGGTGTGTAACATGTTGACGTAACCAACAGGAAAAATAACCTAAACTGTTCAAATAAGAGCCAAGTTCTTACAAAGAGACCTTCATCGAGATTTGATCTACTAAGATTCCTTATTGAGTCCCACAGGAGAAATATTAGGGAATAGTGTATTTATCAGTATTTATTTACTTCTAATGCCCTGGCTTCACAGACAGAGTGCAGTGAGTACCACACTCGTTTGGCTGAGCAATCGGAGCGGCTGCAGAAGGCGGAGGAGCAGTCGGAGGAGAGAAGTCTGCAGGTGGAGGAGCTGCAGCGGCTACTGGGAAGCATGGAGATTGAGAGCAGCACTCTCAAACACAAAATGGCAGAAGGCGAAGCAGAGATGCTGCAGCTTAAAGCAAGCAAGGAAGAAGAGGAGGAGAATGGGCAGAGGTGAAAAAAAGGCAAAATACAGTTGCTGATTTGAATAAAATCTACAAGTTGTTTTTTGTTAAAAAAAAAAAGACAAAAAAGAAGTGAAAACTCAAAAGGCAGTACATTTTCAGTCAGTTTTTTTCCATCCACTAATAATTTATCTATGCCGAGTAACAATATGAAAATTGCAAAATATGAATTAATCAATCTCTGATACAATCATTTATTCAGTAGTTTTATGTGTATACACTTTGTACGCACCATTTTGCTCTTTCTAATTTGATAGTTTCTTCATACACTTAACAAAATATAAACATAACACTTGAGTTTTTGCTCACATTTTCATCGTAAATGAGGTAAAGCAAAAGGCTCTGCAATGATCACCATTCATCTTCCAGAATTCAGTAGTGTTATGAGACAGATTTGAAAGAATAAGCATTTTGTTTGTATATAGGGAATCTGACATATTTTACTTCAATTCATGAATAATGAGAACAAAAGTGATGCATTCATGTTGTCTTAAAGGGAATAATACACCTGAGTCTTTGCAGGTGTGTTCAGTTGGAGAAGGAAGTGGCCACCCTGAGGGAAAAGATTCACCACCTCGATGACATGTTAAAGAGTCAGCAGAGGAAGGTCCGGCACATGATTGAGCAGGTATTTATGCACATGTTTTTTTCTGGTGGTGCCACATGCATTAAGACACAAAGCAATTGGTGTAATCAATGCCCACCAACTTTCATTAATGGAAGTCATCAATGAGGAAATTAGATTTTGAAGAGGCGGACACATAAAACGTTATTGATTTGATGGGGTGCAGTCAAGCGGAAATGTGTGGTGAAACAAAACTGGTGGATCATGAATAAATGATGCCAGGTCTCCATGTGTTGGGCAAATGTTTGTGCTTCTTCTCACATTGTGTGTGTGTGTGTGTGCATGTGTGTGTTTGTTTTGTCTGTAACACAGCTGCAGAACTCCAGGACTATCATCCAAGAGAGAGATCGAGTCATTATGGACCTGCAGGAGAAGGTGGCTTTCTTGGAAGCAGAGGTCTGGAGTCTCCATATACTTGCACTTGTTATGATTTTACAAGGACTTGTATGGACCCAAATGAGAGGCGGAGGTCTTGTCGTTTAAAAGGCAGAAAAGCGTGGTCTTTATTAACGAAAAATAACAAAAGGGCTGAGAATACTTAACCAAAAGGAGGTTTTGACAAAAGGCGAGGAGACTGACTGGTGGAGATCTCCCAAACAGACTGGAAGGCTGCCCGGTCAAGTCTCCTGAAAGTACAAAGCAGAGTAAAGGTTGCACCGGAAACAAAAAACATTACAAAATAAAAGGCAGGAAGCAGTGCAAAACCGGACCCTGACAGCACTCATTAAATGTTCCTTCTTATACATTTTGTTTCTATTACTGTCAAGTTTTTCACAAGGTCATTTATCTGTATTTTCACTTTTTTTCTTTCTAAGCTTGAATCTTATTATAATCTATATTTTTTAATCAATCTTTACAGTAACAACAAACAATTAGTATTGACATGAGATTAAAAAACATCAAATGTATGCTTTACTTAGTGGCGAAACCCATTTAACTTCAAGGTGCTTTTGTGTATGGAAAGAATATTACTTTTTATTAATGAAACCTCTTCTTTTCACTGTTTGGCAATACAGTGTGTGTTCACTACAAACATATTCATTGGGTGTCGTTAACAATAAGAAACATAAAGAATAACACATCCTTTAAACACCACATAACCATCCTAATAGCGTAAATGGCCTAAAGTAGCCCTGAATGTAGATCCTTCTATAAACAACCTTTAATCTGTGCTGTAGCACCAGAGAAGACGCTTAGAGACATTTTAATGTATTTTGTGTCTTCTTATGTATCCTCTTTGCAGAACAAAGAAATGCATGACCACATGGAGTATTTCCTGGCAGGACAGAATCCACCTCCCCTGACATCCACTGAGAACAAGCCAGAAATTGTTTACAGGTGACAGTCACTTCTAATCGGTGCTCCTCTTTTTATTCCCAGCTAAATTCTTTCTAATGAGAGGAGTTTTTCTGTTTTTTTATTCCCCTCTGTGCAGTAAACAACTCACACCAACATCACCTACCAGCAAGGCCCTCCCATTCATCAAAGTTGTTGAGATCAAGTCCTGAATGGAGTGTCGACCAGTGGCGATGATCAGAAGTTAAGCACTGTACTTTTATGTGTATTTAATCACCTACTAGAACATAAAGCAAAGGTTTGGCAAGATGTTCTCCTGATGATCCTTTTTACAGGTTTTCTCAGTGTCGAACAGAATCATAAACAGGGAATTCAAACTAACATGCAAACGTAGTTAAAATCCTGAACAGGAAACAAAGTAGGAGCAGGGCAAAAAAAAATAGAACTTCTTGAATGAACATATTGTACTTAGACATTCATGTTAGAGCAGTGTGCATTACTGCATCACAGCAGGTTTGAAAGATGCAGTGGCAGATGTAAGTTTCCTGTGTCATTGTTTGCCACTTGGCCATGGCTTATGTTTTTCTTAGATAAGTGTTATTATGGGTCAAATAAGTATGACTAATAGTATAAGTTTTATTTTAGTTCGTTAGCAAATACTTAATAGAGGTTATGTGTAGAGAAAGAATAGATTTTTGACATTCATCTTTGCTGCCAAATTCTGTTTCAGCCCACTTTGTCAATGATATTGTGTTAAACAGTGAATTATTTAATAAAATTTATTTAACTGAGTAATACACCTATTGACACAATTGTGCAGATTGTATGGACCTTTGTTTTTCTGTATACTGACAGCACTCTAGGATGAGCATTTTTCTAAGTCACACAACCTTTCACTGTGAACCTTGTTTAAAGTTAAACCATACTTCTGTGTGCTTCCATTGTGTAATTTTTATTTAAGTATATTAAACGATGTGGTTATGAAATCTTTTTGTCGTCGATGTGGTTATGAAATATGTGGTTTAAATATAAACCACATATTATGTTTAGGTTTATGAGTTTTTTTCTGCTGTGCTGCCACCTAGTGGACATATGGACGACACTGAAAATTAAAAGTCAAAGTTTGGGTGTTTTTATTTTTATCTCAAACCACAACTTCACACCAATACAAATATCACACATTATCAATAAAATAAATTATTGTCTAATATTTATAATAACTGTCCTTATAAACATCTTACAAATCAACAAACATGAAAATCAAAAGGTAATTTTGTATTTACGTGTGGGGGTAAAAATCCACATGATTTGTAATTACCTTTGCTGTTTTTACAGAAAAGATGAATTAAAAGCTAGCCTAATGGGCAACAATCATAATTGTACATTAGGTCCAAAATAAAAAAAGCTTTGGTGTAAAATATGCACATACACATATAAACATGATAACAGGAAAATAGATTAGAGCAAATGCTATGAATTTGGACATTCTTTTCTGCATATTGCTTTGAAATGACTTCAAAAACATGCATGATAATCATTACCCAGTCTGAACTTACTGTACGGAGGATTTCACCACTTTACAGCTCAATTTGATTATTCTATTGATCCATTACAACATTGTGCTTCCTAGTAGGCCATGTAACTGTTGTGCACACATGCTTATACACAATACCAACAACTTCTGACTCTCAGTCCATATCTGAAATATTTCACAGCGTACTCTCCAGTGTGTTGTAGTTGTCTTTGAAACTTTTGAGCTCCAGAAAGTGTTTGGGCCTCTTGCTGCGCTGGCCAGTAGAGGGCAGGTAGGTGACCTGGATGGTGGAGGGAGTACTGCAAACAGGAGATCCTGTCAGGTCCTTTGCTGCAGACTGGTGCTGCTGGTCCAGACTGGTGGTGCTGGAATAGGCCCTCACCCTGAGTGAGAAGACAAAGAAATGGGAAGTAGATGGTTGTAGGCAAATACAGTGATCATAGCACTGATGTAATTTTAGTGAAGTTACAACACTACAGTAAAAGTACAGCAGTAAAAATAAACTAAAGATTTAAAAGATAACTGCACATTGATGGTTCTAAGAAAACAAAAATGTAGATCTTCCCTGTACCATGTATCACTGTGCTTATAATAAATGAATGTTTGAGGAACACTACAGTAGTTAGCCTTTTCAGTTACATTAACTTGCCAATTAAGATTATTCAGATTTCCTAACAAGAAACCTGATTTATAATGTCCATCTACAATAACTTACAGAAAATAAATGTTCATATTCTGTATATATACATTAAAATGAGTTAAATTTAACTCGGTCATTAATTTTTTTTTCAACTTCACTGAAAAATCTGTGTTTCCAGTGTGAATCGTGTTTGCCATGTGTACCATTTTACCATGAACCATCACTTGATTTAAACACCTAAAAGGAGACAGTCATAAGCCTACACCCTGCCTTTCCCTCTTGGTTTGAGAGAAATGCAGACCCCCACACTTCTTGCAACAATTTCAACTATGTCAAGTCTGGGCCAGCATGACAACACTTACACATCGGCTAATTCACTGAGAGCCTGCTTGTATTCAAGAAACTCGGCCTCCCCAAACACCTGAAACAGGAGGAAGAAGTTAAAATCAGTATCATCTTGCAACAGAGTGAAATAATTAAAAGTTGGTAAAGAATGGTATAAATATATTTACAGTGCCCATGGAATAATATATATTTATTTCTTTTTTAAATTAGACAAAGAAAAAAAAAAGTAGTCAGTGGTGACTAATAGTTGCCAATAATTCCATGTGCAAATCGCTGTATTTTAGAATTACCAGCTGATGGTGATGACTTTTAGTACTGTACATATGCAAATCTCAATTTACAGCTCACTACAAAGTAAATTCTTTCATGTCTATTTGGCAGGGATGAGTGAGTGACTGAACAAAGGAGCGATTTGGAACAGTCACAAAAGCACATGTACACACCCCAGTTCCATGGCGAGCGCTGTCATAGCCCTGTAGCAGGCTGTCAATAAGCACACTGTGGCTGCTCTTTATCAGAGAGTGAGAGTTGCGCAATTCTAAGAGCCAGTTCCTGAAGTTGCGTCCTGTAAATGCGCTGGGACTGCGGCTTATCTCCTGCAGAGGAATTCCTGACATCCAAACAGGAAGGGACAAGAAGTAAAGGTGAGGAAAAAAACTTCAAAAACACTGGATCACTCAGGAAAAATATATATTGAAAGTTAAATCTTTCAAAAACAAGGACAGACTTAAGATTATGAGAAGGCATTTGAAAGAGTGTTTTACAGATGACTGTACTGAGCGAGAGAATAATTGGCATGCGATGTGGTAATGAAGAAGATTATCACTGCAACTGCATCATCAATAAGCTTAAATTTTTGTGTCACCTGAGTCTCGGATGGCATCCAGAGCTTTCATTCTGTACAGGTAGTTGTAACAACCTTTGAAATACAAACAGGGTTAGGTGGGATTAGACTTGATAGTAATTTGCTATGCAATTGAATTTGGATGAAAAGTTGATCTTGAAAAGTAATTTACTAATCTGTAATCCCTGTTTCAGCCTATCATCTTCCTGTGATAGGAGACGAGGTTCAAAGCAGATCTCTTGGACTGTGGACAGCCTGGAGTCAATCTCCTCCCTCAAACCCTGTGAATTCAATCAGGCAGAAAAGACACACACTTGTGAGGAGTGAAAACTGGTACTTAGTTCTTAACATTATGATTTTACTTAGGAAGATTGCCATTCATATAATTTCAAAACGTAATTTAGCATCGATTCATTACAAGAAACAACTAAATCAGAAAACTTTCTTACTTAACTATTTTTGAATTTGAGAGAACTGAGAAGGTTTAATTTTTGAGGGTTGATTTACTGATAAAATACTTTCTTATTGTTTAAAACTGTAGCATGTTGTACCTGTCTGTTCTTTGCTTTTGCTTTGCACAACCTGATCTCGATAGTTTTAGTAATTATCCCAGTCTGTCTGTCTTTGGTATGGTTAAATAAAGTTGATTTTAATAAAAGAAAAATAAGAGATTACCAAGGTTCGATTACAGAATATTCACTTTACCTTAGGAGCATTATGACCAATTGGTGCATGGGGTCCCCGACGGGATCTCATTGCAAAACGCATGATTTGCCTTTTTACGAAGATAAACAGTAGGACAAACACCTGCACGCACACAAAAAAAACACTCAGACATGACGTTTAAAGCAGCCATTACTGCACTAGTGCTTAGCATTCAGCAGTAACCAGATCTGTGCACTGGTTAAGCCACTTACCAAACTTCCATAGGCCATGACCAAAACAACATTAACCCCTGACAGAGGCGACGACTCTGACATGTTGCCGGCCGTTTATGTTTACACTGTATCCACGGGTTAGCAAACAATCAGTAGTAGCTTCGACGCTAACAGCATAATGGTCATTTTTGGTAAAGAGTGGTATCCATGGTAGAGACGATGTCGCGCTACAGCTTTAGAGAATATGTTTCTGAAAATAAAACATACACCGAAGACATGCTGCTATTCTTCGTGTTCAGCGTTATAGTTTATGCAATGACGCAGTGGAGCTTATGCTAGCTGTGCAGAAGGGGCGACAGTTGTTGTCGGTTTGCGACATACCCATGGACTCTCAACTACCGTAATAACGGTGTAAGGACGATAGGACCAGTCCCGTTCAACAACCTACCTATATTTTTATCTGATGAACACATAAGGTGTAAAATGTTATGCTAGTTGTAGTGATAATTATGGTCTGCTTTTAATTATATTAACTGTAGAATTCTTGCAATGTATTTATAAATACCTGTATACAGTGTATACAGTAATGTAACGTATACAGTGTTTTGTTTTTACCAAGAAGTAATTTGAACATCATAACTTTACTGTGATATTGGTCAGATAATTCATTGTTTCTCATAGTGTCTACGACCAGTGTTGTTTACCTGACATCCTGATGTTGGTTGATGATAGATCCATATTAATGAGTGAGTCACGTGTCGTGGGTCCGGTTTCCTCGAAGCGCCGTGTAAACCACGTGACACAGCTCTCAGTGGTGTCAGAGTGGAAAAGAAACAGGTAAATTCACGGTCTCTCGCTTATTGTGTGAGCGAGCCCGGGTCGTCATATTTTTTCCAACTTGGCTGTTTCAACTTTGCGTTCAGGAATAAAACGCTGGCCTAAATCCGAGTAGAAGGTCGGTAGCGAGACCACTTGTCGGTCGGTCGTGTTACCGTGTCTAATATTGAGCCGGGTTTCTGGTCAGTATCGCCTGTTATTAATTTTTCAGTTTAGGGGCCTACGGGCCTGCAATTAGCCTCGGTGTTTCCCACGTCGAGAGCTTAGCGATTAGAACACACCTCGCCCGGAGTGTTATGTGTATTTTGCATAGCGACAATACGTTTTTGTAACGCCGTTATCTAGCCAACGCAGCTAACTAGCTGGCGTGGTCTAGCGGTGTGGAACGACGTCAGTTTGTAGAGTTAGCATGTGTAACAGTCGTTAGCAGACAACTAGTGGCAACGCAGCGACCTAAGCGTTTTGTTGTTTTTCTATCCAGTGGATCATGGGCGCTTTATTGCTCACTTTATGTTCGTTACATAATTAAATCGTTAACACGAATCGTAGTCGACTATCGTTTCGGACTCTGTTGCATAGCCGGTTATCGGTTCTGCGGTAGCTAGCCAGCTAGCCTAGCGGCTGTTAAAGTTAGCGTCGCAGTCGCCATGAGGTGAAGCGATGAGAAGCGGAAGCCCACCGAGACCTGGACTCTTATTGCTCGTTTTCGTATATTAGCCAGTGGGCTAGCGTTTTGGCCATGTGGCTGGCTAGTTAAGTTAGATATCCTCGACGGGGCCTGGCTTTAGGCTTGTTTGCGGGCTAGTCCAAACCGGGGGTTTACGTAACATAAGTAAGATTAAATAGTAGCTGTCAATAGCAAGGTTAGCCATTTGATAGGACAAGTAGTTTTTAGGTGACTTGGCCTAACTGTTTTACACACTGACCAATTCACTTGGTATTTACCTATTTACCTTGGATGGTTTCATGGAATTAATATTTAGGTCATGAAATATCACTGCGATTTGTTTTGACAAAGACAGTATTGCATAATGCTCCGAGGAGGTAAATAAACTAACCGGTGTTGTTGGGGTATGCAGCAACACCAAGTGGTACTGTAGCTTCGCGGATCAAACCCGCAGTTAGGTTTAATACATTGTTCTAGAGGGGGTATGAAAATATAATTTGTCAACGTATTTTTCGAATTAGTAGTCTCAGAATCAAATCTGATGTCTCATTCTTTGCAAGACATCATCAGAATCATAATGCACCAGGCAGTTTGAGGAAGTAACACTTTTGTACCAGACATAGATGACATAAATGGGCCATAGTCATAGATCTTTAATACTGCTCTTATCTTCTTTTCTTAGGTCTTATTCCTTTGTAAATACTGTTATTTGTATATACTGTAAATGATGACGTCCATGGGCGGGAACCGAGCCCGGGGCAACTGGGAGCAGACACAGGGCCAGACACAGAACCAGACACAGCACAAGCAAAGGCCTCAGGTACCCTCACTCTCCACATCTGTCACACACTACCTAGATGCAAACTGATTTATCCCAGCTCTGAATGTAAGCAAATCATTTATACCCACATGCTACATGTCTTGGTAGACTTAAACTTCCTGGCTACAAAGATGATGAAGTCAGCTCAGTCAGTAGTAGTCAACAAAACTTAGAAGACATATGTGATTAAAGATGTCAGAAACATATAATATAGTTATTTGACAAATTTTTTGGTCTGACACAAGGAATATGCTATAAGAATCATCAGTCCCAGAACTTACTGAAGTTTGACAGTTACTGGCAAGTCCCTGATTGTAGGCTTTGGGATTACAGCTCTAGTCCGAGCAACACTGATCCACTCATTCCTCTATTTTAGTAGACCCACCAACGTCACACAAGTCGGTGTATTTTCTTTTTTGTGTGTGATGCTATATAACATTCAGCTGGACCCCAAGTAATCATGGCAGCACCCTTTACTTCCACACTTTCTTGTTTAAAAGTGCATAAATTTTTCTCCTGATATGCCATCTGTCCTCACAAACCCAGCATTTGAGTCCTGAAAATTGAGAAGTTTGAAAACTTAGCTGACTCTTTCATTTAACAATTTAAATGGTGCTTTATTCTGGATGGACAGGAATAGAGACCTTTAAATTTGGGGTGGAACAGTTCATAAAATCCACAGTTCAGTTCATGTCATGTTTTTTGTTTTGATTTGTGCACATATATATTTTACATTCAGTACACACTAGAAATACCATACATCAGCATCAGTTCTATAGATTAATACATAATAATCCTCCACCACTGCATATCTTTAACTATTAATGCCCCAATTTCTTTAGTTATTGCTTTTTCCCTGTCTGACTTCTCACCAAGTGGCTGTTGAAATGCCATGGTGAGTAGAAGTAGTCTTTTCTTGCCTGATGCTTTTTTTTCTTTTTTCTTTTTTTTTGTGATTGTCACACTGGGGTGTTGTTTCAGTAGATGTGCAAACATATTTAGAGTGTTTCTGCTGGCGTAAGCAACATGTGTTGCATAGTGCTTGCATACAGCTGCCGTTTTATCCACCACTTTCTTACTGCTGTCATCATAAGTAACACAAAATACTCCCACACAGGAGAACAAAATGATACTGTGGCACATCCCCTAACTTCGGCCCTCCTCCTATGTCGTCTCTGGCCATTTCTACAACTAGCCCGCAGCACTTAACACTCCATGCCTCCACCTTGGCTCACCCCATACTAAATGGGGAAAAAAAACTTCACCGGCTTTTGAGCACAAGGTGTTAAGCCCATTTATACTTCATTTTTCATCCCTTTTACATCTGTCCATTTTTCCCCAAGCGTTCGATCACTGTCTTACATGTGTCTGTGCATCTTTTTCGTTGGTATGGATGTTGTGGTATGAACTGATGTTTCTGGGCATGTGACCCAAACTGTGACATGAATACCGAATTGGACAGATTAAGGGAACTGCTCCACCCCTACTATAAATATGATGGCATATATGCATGCATCTGTTTCCTGATTGGTTGATAAAACAGGAATCCTTATGCATACTTTTATCCATTGTTGTTTCTTCTTAGTATGGTAGTACTTACTAATGGTTGCATTATATGTGCTATTATGGATGCTGATTAAGTCTGATACTGAGCTGAAATGCGCACCTTATGTTATGTTGATAAAGCCCTTGGTGGCACCAACGCAAAAAAGTATTATGCCCTACATGGACATAACAGAATAGCAAATCAAAACATGTTTCTCTTTTTGTCAACTTATGTTGGGAATTTCTCTCTTCATGGAACAGGCTACTGCAGAGCAAATCAGACTTGCGCAGATGATTTCAGACCATAATGATGCAGACTTTGAAGAGAAGGTCAAACAGGTGAGCAGATTCGGCCATAGTTGGCTTGTATGTAATTGTTCTTGGTCTTTTGATCTGGTTTGTTTTGGATGTATTTGTTTATAGTGTGTTTTGCATATTACGTTTGACAGTCATCAAGCAGATAACATACGTAGGTGACATCCTACATCCATTGATAGAGCTACATTATATTTGTATTACCAATTATATCAGTCCTAAGCGAAGAGCACTCTATCAACACTTGCAGACAGAAGAGTAAACTCTAGAATATGTTTCAGCTTATTAAATGTTAATATTTTCTAGTTTCTTTGCTCCATATAACAAAACTGACAAAAGTGAATAATTTTGGTTCATGGACAAAACAAGACATTTAAGAAAATCATAATTTTAAGGTTGTAAAACACCAATCAACATTTTTCTGCATTTTCTGCCATTTCATGGACTAAACAAATTCATAGATTATGAAAAAAAATTGTTTCAGCCCTAATTTTCTCATGTGACTTAAAGGTTAATTTAAAGTGTTAGTGCACAGAATCTGGCTCCAAATAATGTAATATAAAAAAAAGTAAAGTTACAAAAGGTTGTCACCTTTTGCATTCTAAGTGATAGATTTTTCTCTGATACTGTCACACTGTAAGAGGTCATTGTGTTTCAGTTTTATGTAAAATTAACCTTATGCCCATGCAGCTCAAATTCCCTTAATCCATGGTTGTAGCTCAATTGCTGTTCTGTAGTTCTGTTCTTCCCTGTTGTTTAACCTTCAACTGAAATGAAAATTTTTACAGAATCATTTGGAATATTTTCCACAGTAGTGACAGCTATATTGAAGTTTTCATTTTTCTTTGTCCTTAAATGTTTTGGTGGTCCCTCTTTGAGTCTGCACAAGTCAATGCTAATTTTTCCAGCCAGGCATCATGTCTGTGTCTCTGATTCTTGGCGTTCCTTCTTTTCCAGCTGATCGACATCACAGGCAAAGACCAAGATGAGTCAATGATCGCACTGCACGATTGCAATGGGGATGTCAACAGAGCCATTAATGTGTTGCTGGAGGGTAGCCCAGACACCGTGAGTATTGTCTTTATGTAAAGTTTTAGGCTCTTGAGAAGTCAGGGCTACGCTGGGTTGGATGGGTAGGAAAGCTGCATATAGGTGCAGAAAAAAGTGTAGTTTTTTTGTACTTCTCTTTTTGGCCAGTGTGTCACTTCTGCATGCCCCTGGTTTGTTTCCATATATCAATTTACCTTCAAACGAGTTGTGATGGCCATAACTTGGATTGTCAAGATCCAGGCTAATTGTGGGAGATACAGTATCGGGGTTGGTTCAATACAGCTCTCGGAAATGACTGACTGATTTAGTTTTTATTATCCCTTTCTAGTTTAGATGCTGTAATGTTTATCCCTCAAACCTTTAATTTGTAAAGATTGGACTCATTAACTTTTGAAAAAAATTGGTGTCACCAGAAACTCTTAATACCCTGTTGGGTCAGCATATAAATACATTATACAGTGGTGTGGTCTCTATTTTATCCTAAGGACTCTTGGGAAATGGTGGGAAAGAAGAAAGGAGTGTCAGGCCAGAAGGAGACGAGCCAAGCAGAAACTGGAGAAGAAGGAAAAGAGAACAGGGAGAAAGGAGGAGAGAAAGATGTTGCGCGTCGTCGGGGTGGAGCTCCACGCAAGGGCCGTGGAGCCAGCAGGGGTAGAGAGTGTAAGTCTTTTATTGTTCATTTACTTTATTTATTTTTTAAGATATGCCTCTACAACTAAACAGCTTAAATCATGCCTCTGTTCATACAGTGACAGCTATTTGGCTGTGTTTACAACCAACCCTTTTCTTTGAAAGAGCAACATGCACTTGACATTCAGTTTAAATGCCAAATTATTATATGGTTTGAAAACCTGCATAATTAGTAAAACAGGAATGGCACAATGTTATTTTGATGCCTGGTTTGAGGTTTGCCAGGACGTGTTGTTATAGCTGTAACGTAATTCCATACCTCCCTTGCAGCATTTAACTTATTGCCATAGGGCCAACCAAGTGCATATTTCATCAATTTGTAGCAGGAGACTTTTGCTTGATAATCTAATGGGTCTTTACAGTGTCCTCACTCAGCTTTTCACTAACATATGGTAGCGCCAACTCTTTCATATATTTAAATTGTCCTAAAGTGATGTGCTGCAACTCACTTAAGGTATGTTTTGCCTTTATATGCTTGAAAAGGCCATTTGAATTATGATTATTGCATTTTTCACTAGGCTAAGGTTACTGATGTTTAGCTGCATCATTAGCGTATAAGTGACCCATGAAGAACTCAGTATAAAGTACAGGGGTCATTTCATTCAAAGTTACCAACAAACATAAATCTTACAGTTAGTGGTGATAATGCCATTGAATCTTTTTCTTTTTAATTGAAGTTCGAGGTCAGGAAAATGGTCTGGATGGCAGCAAGGCAGGAGTTGCAGGAAAAGGTGCAGAGCGAGGCCGAAGGGGAAGAGGCAGAGGAAGAGGGACTGTGGGTAAGTGGCTAAACATCTTCAGAATCCTTCGTACAGGAAATGTATCCTATCAGAACATATGGGGCTGTACAATGTGACCAAGATCCTATGACCCCAAATTATTCTCCAAATCCACAAATGTTTGAATGTGCAGAATGGTTCCATTTCTTTACAGATTTATATCTGAACAGCAGCTTCTACCCTGCCATACAGTGTTAAAGATGAGTTTTTGTTTCTGATATTTTTCTACTGGTTTACATTCATAGACTTAACTGCTGAGTAACATAATTCTTCCATTGGTGATATAACTGATCACTGGTGGTTTGTTAGTGTTCATGCATATTTCCTGACCCATTTATTCTGGTTGGCAGAACATAAAGTGTAATTCAAATGAGGGAGAAAAAAAAACACAGGATACTGTATGTATCTTAATATCGCAGAGGACTATTCCTGGGTATTATTAGAGGCTGTTAGGTTAATTAATTGATTATAGAAGGATTATTGAATTAATTACCAACCATTTAATTTAATAATTAATTGATTTGAGTATTTTTTGTTTTAAATAATTAAAACAAGATTTCAGATTTTTCATCTTAGCTGTGAATATTTTCTGGTTTCTTTGCTCCATATAATGAAAATATTAAAACTGAATAATTTTGGTTTGTGGACAAAACAAGACATTTGAAAACATCAATGTCAAAGTTTTCTAAACACAAATCAACATTTTTCATAATTTTCTGATACTTAATGAACAACGACAAACCTATTAATTGAGAAAGTAATCAACCGATGAATCTATTTTGAAAATGGTCATTAGATGCAGCATTAGATTTACTTTCAAATTAATGCTGTCACACTAAAAATCAGAATTGAAGTTCGGCTGTCATTGTTTCCCCAGGAGTGTCAGGACGGCGAGGAGGCAGATTTTCAGCACAGGGGATGGGGTAAGGAAACACCTGTTTCTTAAATCTACAAGGGCTTTTGTTCCAATTTTGCCTGTTGCCATGGTCACAAGAGAGCAGGACTCCAATCTGTTGTTTAGCCTTAATCTAAGGAGGAAGGACACACATTACCCAATGGAATAGAAAAGCACTTAATGTGTACTAATAAGCAGGTGTAAAAGTTACATGTTGTTTACTTGTATACAGAGGCTCAAGCAGTAGAGGTGCCAAGGCATTTGTTCAGGTGTGCACAATTAGATTCTTGAGTAGATTTTATCTTTATCTTTTTTTTTTTTGTCATCCGTACTTGTGATAGTGGGCCGGGGGCATCCCTCCTGAAGTTACCCAACATCGAACCATTTGCCACACAAGTTCTTTAATCACTTTAGCTTATGGTTACTAACCTACGTGTTTTACCAGTATGGCTTTAGTGTCATATAAACAAAGTTAAAGTTGTACAAATTTACCTCTCACGTGTTTGCTGGATGTTAGGATAGTAGTGAAAAGCTGTGTTTGGGCATGTGTTCATTGGCACCTTTTACTAGTGCCTTTGATAAAACTGCTACAGTAGAATGGGTAATTGAGGTTAAGTACCTTAACCTCAATTACCCATGTTCTGCTTTAGAATGCTGGCATGCATTAATATCAAGTAAATGAATACTGTGTGCTTCCATTGGAAATTAATACTGATGGAGAAAGAACTTGAAAGACAAGTCTATATAAATCATAACTAGACTGAACAGAAGGAATTCAATGAAGAATGCAGTATTTCCCACAGTGTTGCAGATTGATTATTTTATTTCCAGAAAGAAAATTTTGTTAGTATCTCTTGTGAAGGCAAAAAATGTAACTTTTAAGAATTCTTTGAAAGGAGATTTTGTACCACTCGTACTAGATATTAAGAACAAGAGAACACTCCATTCATCATGTAGCCACTTGTTTGCACACGCACCACAGCATTTGTTGTCTTATTTACAGTGTTGCTCATCTGGGATAACTTTATTTAATAGCCACTGTATTTGAATCCTTGGGTTGAATTTACAGAGAGGAAACCAAGAGAGGAGGTTTTAGCTGTTTGATTTCACCTTCATATGATGCAAGGATACAACACTCTACTGGTTGACTGTTTTCAGAGGATTACAGCTAGACAAAATATAATATTGCAATTATACCATGTCATAAGAAGGATTATGACATTTACTCCTGCATAACAACTATCTTATTTTTGTGGTTGTATTGTGTCTGTTTCTGGTGAGTTGGATTACTTGATCTGAGTACTGATTTAATATGATGGGAAAAAACACTGTTTTGTTAACTGAGTGTGTTTGTTTGAAGTACTACTGCAGGTAGATGAAGGGGCGTTTGCTTCTGCTGTTGGTCAGGACTGTGGTCTGAAAACCAAGATTTATCTTTCTACTTTTACTTTGTTGTGCCTCATATAATTGTTGCCATTATTTTTCCTCTAAAGCCAGATTGATAAGGGGCCCAGATATGATATTGCAGGAGGTGAGAGGTGAGTGAATCGCCTCTGGTGTGCTTGTTACTCTTGCTGTCTTTAGGGAGACTTTTGAGTGCCATAAAATGAGATGATGAATACCCGACATCAAGAAATGAAGAGTTATGTCTCATTCCTTTAATAGGATTTGAAATGGATTTGAACTCCCTGAAATCTGATGGTTAATCTGTTTTATGATGGATTATAGACCAATACTGAAACCCGTTCATCTTAATTCAACAGAAAATGTGTTTTTCATGTTATTAGGTTGTACCAGCATTATTTTTTGTGGATATGTCCAATCAAACAACAAAGCGTGCAGGATTACTGTCCAAACTCATGAGACTGAACTGTTTCACCTAATCGTATGTTGTCAACTCCTGCCTTCAAATGTCATGAAAACAGCATTAATGGGGGACTCTCTTGAAAGTGCCAAGTTATTTACCATAACGATATTATATTTACCGATTAAAGTTTATTTACTTAAATAGGCTACACTCTGCTGTATGCAAGTGTTCAGGAGCCTCTTGGTTATTCAACTAATAAAAATGCTTTTTTGTCTCAAAGCTCAGCCTTAGCAATATTATTTTTGCTGTGTGCAGTGTAAGAAGATACTAGACCATATGATTGACCAACTTTGTAACCCCTGGGCCACATTGGATACAGAAATGCATAGGCCAAAATCGTGCTCAAGCCCTTAAACACCAGAGTGACCTTGTCCTTCCGCTTGTTCATGTCTGCATGTGCAGCTTTTCCATGTAAATGAAATATATATTTGAAATGCACGCAAGAAGCAGATTAAAAAAGAGAATAGACGCTGAAACAATCACAGGAGATCATAAGCCAAGAGGTTGGCTTGGTGTAAAACATGATTGATTAACATGGAGCTCCTATAGAAGAGGGCAGCCTTTTATAGTACTTGAGCATCCAGTGTGTACTGTGGGTTACATAGTGCAATTAAGCCCATCTTTTTAGATGTTGCCCCAGATCCTGTGTAAAGCCTTTTAAGAAAAACATTTGTCTAATTGCTGTGTGGGGGTCCCTTTTTAATTTGGGTAAAAACAGAGGAAATTGTCCCGATATGTGTGTGTAAGCTTCCAGCTGTGGCTGTTGGAAAACGGGTAAAAAGTATGCTCAATTCACAGTTTACCTCTTCTTTTTTTAATATTTGTTTTTGTATAGAACATTCAACCCTGCTGATTATGCAGAGCCGGCCCAGACGGAAGAAAACTATGGAGGAGGCAGCACCTGGAACAACACGGGAAGCATGGAGCCGGAGGAGTCGGCTAGTAAGTTAATTTAGAAAGGTTGCCCTCCATAAGTTAATCATGTCAGTGAAGCAGCCATGTACCATCCAAACAATTCTGAAATTATGTGCGTCATTACAAAGATTTAGTGAAGATGAAAGGAAATGTTGGTTTGTGCTCATGACACCCAAGTCTCAGACATGCAGTATTACTTGTTGATCTTTCTATATCGATGTGCACAGTTGAATGAAGGCTTTTCATTTTTTAATGATGTTCATCAGTGATTTACTCCCCTTTGTATCTCCAGGACTTGACTACCCTGCGGGCGAAGGAACAAATTACCCACCCAAGTTCGACTCTGCTCCTGGTAAGTTTTGTTATCTCGTTTTTTTGCACATTTTTTACTCTGTTGAAGTTGTCTTTAGTAACCACAATATCAAACATTTATTTTTGACTCAAAGGTGCCTGGAGGAGTGCTACAGAGGAGTGGGGTACTGAAGACTGGAATGAAGATGTGAGTAGTTGGTGGTTAACCCTTAAAATTTATGGATATGGATTTAAAGGATATGTACTTTTGCCCTTCTGCTTTGACCTCCAACTTTATTTCCATCTTCCTCTGCAGCTTTCAGAGACAAAAATATTCACAGCTTCCAGTGTGGCGTCTTTGCCTCTCCCTCAAGAGAATGTTACGATCACCAAAGGACAGAGGTGGCCATTTATGTTTATTTGCGTGACTTACAGTTTTCAGCACATTGCTCTCCGAAAAATGAAGATCAAATATCTTCTGTTAAAAAATTTACTTGCTCAGCTGGAGCAATGATAGAGCTTTTACCCACTTTTACTGGGCATATTATTTTAGTTTGAAATGAGATATGTCTTTAGTCTCTCAGTCACCATGAAGTTGACTGTAGACGGGCAAGCCAACCAGTGTTTCATGCATGAATGTCTAAATTGACTGAGATGAGACTGAGCTGCTATGCTCCATTTTCAGTGTCCAGCGCCAATGTGGACTTAATTGTCTTAACGGATGTCAGACTGATGTCACTAATCCACAGTCGGACCCAGATTAATAGTAGGGCTTCTGCTGTTATACTATGAGACTCCTGCCAGGCAAAGCAATAAAAAAAAAAAGAAATGTTAAATAGACCTGTATGAAAACTATTTTTTTAATGATGTTTGCCAACATGGGTTTCATTTGACATGATTACTTATTAAATTTGTCATAATGAATGTTTGTTCTTTGCTGAAGGATTGACCTGGCTGTGCTCCTGGGGAAGACTCCCCCATCCTCGTCCTCAGAGGCAGAAAATCCCCCAATGGAGGCCACCCAGCCTCCCTCCTTGTCTCAGTCACTGGTTTTTAGCAATTCCAAACAAGGGGCGCCACTCTCCCAAACATCTTCCAATACCGCCTACACCCAGCACAACATGGTAAGACACAAAAAAAACAATTATTTTATTGTTGCATTTTTTTTAAAGACATTTATTTGTAATTTTCAAAACTAGCTGATGTTTTATTCATATAATATGAAATGAAAGGGTAACAGGCCTGTCCTGTCTGGAGTAATATATCTACTCATTTGCATCATATTTGTGTTTATGTTGAACTACAGTTTCATCATGTTATGGGTGTCTTAAAAAATCTTACAAGTCACTATTAAAGTACAGCATATTGAATGATGAATAGTATTACCATAGTCCTGACTGAACCTCTTTGTCGGAGTTATAGCTTGTATGTGTGAGACACTCGCTCACTGTAGTCTGTCAGAGCAGAAGCTGCACTTGTCACATTTCTGTAATACAACTCAACTTGTTTTTGTTTTTATTTATTTTTTTGTACATTATAACCATCCGAGTTTGTTCTTACTCTCGAAGACATGAATGAGAGAGAGAAAGAGAGAGAGAGAGGCTTAGTCTTTTAGTAAAATCCCCAGATGTGATGTGTCCAGCAGCTCACTGTCTGTGGAATGGAGAGAGGAGCAGCTGAGCACAAAATATTCTAGTGTAAACGGTATTTCCACGTGGGCAATCCACATTTTTAGTCCCTGATCCACCATTTGAGACTGATGAGTAATGAAACTGCCTCTTTTACGGAGATTGACCAAAACGGCTGCTCTAATTGGGCAAAAAAATCAAAGGTTGTGCAACACAGTTGCATTAATTGGGTGAATTTGTTTTAATTGTTGCAGTTGCAACACCACACATTCCTTGAAAATTCCTTTAAAAAATATGGTTCTCTTACTGGCGCAAAAATTACACCTTTTTTATCGGCCATTCCCTTTCACACTGGTAAAGGATGCAGTCATAGACATCAAATTGCAATTAAAATTGTGCAGCAGAAATGTTTGCTCTATTATGACAGCAATGTCTCATAAGATTCCCACTATTACAGGTCAGCATGCTGAGCAAGGGATTTGGGGATGTGGGAGACCCTAAAGGAGGAAGCACAGGGACCACTGGTTCTCAGTTCCTGGAGCAGTACAAAACAGCTCAGGCACTGGCCCAGCTGGCAGCCCAGCATTCCCAGACAGGACCCCCAAACACAACCCCTTCATCATGGGACACCAGTGCCACTTCACTGGGACAATACGGTGAGATAAATCCCTTCTCTTGTCATTGTCAATCATTTGTCCAGTCCTTTTGAGCACAATAAGGATAATGTATTAATCTAATATTTATCCTTTTATAAAAAAAAAAATCAGTATTTTGTATGTATGTATTCAGATTGTGACTGTCCAGTATATAAAAATATGAATGCTGTCTACTTTTCTAATTATCTGTTTTCATTCACTGTCCAGAAATGAAGACTCAGCCTGAGTCTGTGGTCCACTCGCCCTTTATGAAGCGGCAGCCTTATCAAGCCACCACCTCAACCTCATCCATGTTGGATGTGTTCCTGCAGGACAAAGGCCTGCCTTCTTCCCCAACTCCTTCCTTACCCCAACAAACATCACCCCATGTGGTGCCTCCGCCTGCTTCATCTCTTCCAAAAATGACAACAGTCCCTCCTCTTGGTCAGCAAGTTTCTCCAAGTTCATCAGATGCACAGGGTTCAAGTCCATTGCCTTTGCAGCAACATAAACTTAAACAACAGAAGAAGAGGACTTCCTTAACAACAAAGGTAATTTTGAATTAAAGTTTTACATCCACTTAATAGTAAATCATTGCTATCAAATAATTTGCCCTTCATCATGACATGTCTGGTTTTGCTTTTTGTGTTGTATTGGAGCAAAGTAAATTAAATGTTTAGTTAGTGCTGGGCAGTATACCGGTTTATACTGAAAAATGCTTTTTTTTTTGTTGGTTTTTTTTATGAACTTTTTTATTCTGCAAGACCGCTGTATGGAAAAATGGAACGTGGCACAGCAAAACATTGTTTTGCTGCACCATGGATGGTGACTGCTGCACCGTCCATGCTAAGGGCATAGCTGAAGAAGTAACTGTAGTAGTACCTGCAGCAATGAGCATTTTACTCCACTAACTTTGCATATTAGAGTACCAAGACTGTATGCAGTTACCTGCACATGCACACACTCAATCACACCACTCACCCAACACCAGCAGACAAGCACTCAATTGTGCCACTCCTCTCTCTCAATCAACCACTCGCTCAATATGAGCAGACACACGAACACACTTGACTGCGCCCCCCCATCCTCTTGCATAATATATCGTTGTTTGCCGTGAAACTGTTGAAATTTTATTTTCATTTTTAGCACGATAGCATTATATATATTTTTGGTCATACCGCCCAGCACTGTTTACTCTATCTGAATGTCTTCTGTGGGTTAACTAAGCATCTGGTCCTATGGCTGAAGTTCCCACAACAAATAAGGCAGCAAACTCAAAAGTATTTGACCCAGTTCAATTAATGACCACTGGTCTTCCCCAGATTCCAGCTATGGCAGTGGAGATGCCTGGCTCGACAGACATTTCAGGCCTCAATCTTCAGTTTGGAGCGCTACAGTTTGGGTCAGAACCAGTTTTACCTGAGTATGACTCCACCCCTGCCACCACAACCCCAGTCAACCAGGTTCAGAACAGTCTGTACACAAGCCCGAGCAGGTGGGTACATCTAGAAACAACGTTCGCAGTGGTGTTCCACTATGTGTTCAAAAGCTATTTTGAAAAGCAAGATCTTTATTAATCATTATTTATATGTTCAAAAAGGAATAGTATTTATTTTACCTTTAATATATTTATTTTACCATGAAGTCGCATTGAGATTAAAATCTCTCTTTAGTATTAAGGTGTGAACAATTTTTTAACTGCAATTTTTTTTTTACACTGCTCTTGCATCATAATTGAAAACCCATCAATACTTAAAATTAATTATTGCTAGTTTGGTAGGGTTTACACTGGCATGTTATTATACCTTTTTATTACAAACTTTTTTTTAGAATTGTAAGATTTTCAATAGTCTTGAAGTATTTTGTCATCAATAAGCCAATCAGATCTACTGAAGGAACAGATCGAACAGTCAATATTAGTATTGTCAATACCATTAAAATCTGCAGTGAGTCGACTCCAGCTCTCTCCAACTCCAGCCAAATGGACCTGTACGACCAGAGACCATCTCAGACACGGCGCTACCCTCCATCAGTCTCTTCCTCGCCTCAGAAGGATATGCAGGCCAAGGTAAGGCCAAAGCTTTGTTTTTGATTTTACTTGAATTAATAATGGTGAAGGGAAGTGAGCAGATACCCACAGGGCAGTTTTTCTTTAAATCCCTCTTTGTTCCAGCTGGTTTATTCATTCTCTTTCTTTACTTGTTTCATAATCTGACCTGTGGTTAGTATCAAACAAGCTTCTTGACAACTGTTATTTAAAGCCCCAAACTCTTCAACTTGTTGTTATGGCCGTTTCCATAGAAACCTGTGAGCTCACCTTTATTGTTGGTTTTTCAGAATGGCTTCAGTTCAATACAAGCAACGCAATCTGTGGAAGGTTAGTGGTTACAAAGCTTTTTATTTTTTTATTTATTCATGCTGAGCTAAAACTTGCCGCATACAAACACCCAAGATTTGTCTCCTGTTTTCCCCAGCTGCAGCAGGCTCTGCAGTATCAGTCAAGCCTGCCTCTGATTCAGTCACGCCGGCATCTGTTTCCTCCATGGGCACTTTGACGGACAGTGGCACAGGCCCTGCCTCTTTGTTGAATGCATCCAATCAAACATCCCTCAGCACTCTGAGCCACAGTGAAGATTTGCCTCCAAGCACCATTCCTCCTCCTCAGCATAACAAGTGAGATTCAATAACAGCAACATACATGATTCATTGAAAATTTACTTATCTTAAGTTAAATGATTTTAAATATTAGTAAATCTGATCTGAAGCCATAGATAAATCGTGCTCTGAACTATTGTTTCTACAGCTCTCACCCATCACAACAGAACAGCCTTGGTCCATCTTCAGTCCGGACAGCCAACTCAAGCTTACTGGTTTGTTTTATTATGTAATTTCTGTCTGTTTTAAAAGGAGCTTTATTAATGGTATGCAACTAGTGTTGTATGGAAAATACATGAGGACGCAGCTCTGCAGCATCCTCAGGTTAGACTTATGAACATGGAAAATACAACTAGTGTTGTATGGAAAATACATGATCATTTATGACTTTATACATTTCTTACACAAAATCATACTGATCAAATGTGTATTGTTTTGCTTGTATAAGACCACTTACATTTTTTATGTAGCCAAACGGATATCAGGGTTGTGGTACTAGAATATGTAAGAGAGACTATCTCTCTCCAGCTCAGCATTTTAAAGGCTCCATTTCCTGTGATGGCAGACAGATGCATCTGTGACCATTCACTCTAATGGAAATGTAATTTCATCAATCCTGACTGCTTCTTTCTCTTCCTCTGTCTCACAGCATCCCAGTATAGATGGTGACTCAAGTCTCCACTCCTCCTCCTTCCCTTCCTCCGTCTCAGCTGTGCCGTCTTCATCGGTACCCTCCTCCTCTTCCTCAGTGGCTGCTGCTGCACAAGTGTCCCTAGGTGCTCCTCAGGCCTCCTCGGTGGGCTCTGCCACAGTTTCAGCCCCCTCTGGCCTCAGTGCTGTCAGCGGTCTGGCCATGGGCCTCAATGCTGCCTCTATGGGTGCTCCACCTGTTGCAGCCACCACTGCTTCAGTCTCTGCTACGGCTTCAGCCATTCCCTCTTCAGCTAACTCCTCATCCACACGCAGCTCTGCAGCATCCTCAGGTTAGACTTATGAACAAGCCTGTCAGTGGGAAATATCCTCCACCTCCTCATGTGTTTGTCTGGCATACTTGATTTTTGTCCTGTCAGTATAAACAGGTAGCACAAGTGGTAGTAGCTGTTGGTTGGGTTGCAAATTAGCAATTCTGTGTAACTTATTGAGAGGGATGGAGTGCACAGTTTGTTGCAGTCTTTTCTGCTTCACTGTAGCCCCTTTTGAATTACTACCAATTTTCTAGAATGACTCTTGCTTCCTCATTTGGTTTATTCTGAGCCTAACAAGCAGCCTCCT
The DNA here is from genome assembly GCA_016785285.1 of Brachirus orientalis. Classification (NCBI taxonomy): domain Eukaryota; kingdom Metazoa; phylum Chordata; class Actinopteri; order Pleuronectiformes; family Soleidae; genus Brachirus; species Brachirus orientalis. The sequence goes on along the minus strand of JAFBJR010000379.1, from coordinate 63,965 downwards.
TGCACCTCTGTATTCAACTTTAGATGGCTTGCTAATGCCAAGTGTGTCTGCATTCTGACATATTGTTTCTTCTGAGCTGGCATTGATCCAGTTCTTTATTAATGTCTAGCACTGGCATAAAGACACGACAGTAGACAATACCCCCCCTCATTTCATATTTGTATCTTTTGCTGCTTGGTTATTTTAAATGATTGTGTATATCAGTGGTGCTAACCTGTAGTGCTGTAGCTGTACCAACAGATTGCATAAAAAGTATGTGGTCCTGACTCTAATCTTTGAGATAGAAATGACAAATGTCTTGATAAGGTGCTTGTCTGGGCTTTGATGATTAGTTTCCATTTCTTCTGCATCACTGGCAGTGTTTGCTTGATTTTGACTCATCCTGCTCTTTTTTGTTTTCTGAAACTTCTTTTTTCTTTCACACATAAGTTGTTTCTCTCCTCTGCTGTCTCTGATGGTGCATAGTTCTGTGGTTTTGATCACTCATTTATTGATGCAGCTTGGAGATTTAGAACTTGGTTTGATGAAACAGAAATTCATGCACACTTGAACCCAAACAGGTTTTTAGCAAAATGTAAGACTTAATGCACTGGCATAATATTTTCTTAAATACTGCATTCTTTATTGGGTTAGAACGATAATGCACATTATGTAGCAGTTGCACCATTACTTAAGAGAATTTTATGAACATTTTTGGCAGTACACATCAAGAGTTAATAGTTTTGATTTCAATATAACAAATTGAAGGGCTCCGAGTACATGTTCATAGTTTAGAAAATTGTGCATATGGTAATAGTTTGTTTTGTTGAATGCACTGACTTCCATTGAAAGTCAGTACCATTTTTTTGTCTTGTGCATATAGGGAAAGCACCTCCAAACCTGCCACCTGGAGTGCCCCCTCTACTGCCCAACCCGTACATCATGGCCCCAGGATTACTGCACGCCTATCCTGTAAGTTCATGATACACTCTTGATAGAATTGATGCTTTGTTGTCTTAACATGTATTTAAATAGGTTTTATATATGTGGAATTTGTGACATAGTAATTAACATGGGTTTCTGGCACATTTGTTACACAGCCTCAGGTGTACGGTTATGATGACTTACAGATGCTTCAAACAAGAATACCGCTGGTGAGTGACCAACCTATTGTAAAAACTATCCAGTAATCATGCTTCATTTCTTAAAGGTAAGCTTGTTTTTATTTCATACAAAAAAAATTTTAATCTCTACAGGATTATTACAGCATCCCCTTTGCAACTCCCACAACAGCTTTGACTGGAAGAGAGGGAAATCTGACAAGCAACCCTTACTCTGGTGAGCGGTTGTTTATTAAAAGTTGATGTTTCAAAAATAATTTGTTTCATGGCTCTGTAAACATGGTTGCAGTTATAACTTTTAATTGCTCTTAAAATGTAAGATTAATACATCCAGCTTACAAAGCTCAAGGGCAGTGGGATGAATGTACATTTCACTCACTAATCAGCTAATAATGACCAAGCCAGTGAAACAGTCTGCCAACTATAGCACCTATAAACATTAATCTTCATGTGCCTTGTTTGCTTGGGCTGTGATGATTTACTTGCTCTCACTATTGGTCTTCATACTCTCATACTCACTCTGTGAAGGTTCTTAATCATTCAAGTCATTTTCATCTTCAGTAGTTGACTATAGGCAACTGGACTTGCTTTAGGTGAAATGAGAGGTGCTCAAAGCTAATTACTGAAGCCCACACTCTGTCCTTTGCAGGTGATTTATCAAAGTTTGGTCGAGGTGATGCATCATCTCCAGCTCCAGCAACCACATTAGCTCAGACTCAACAGAACCAGACTCAGACACATCATACCACACAGCAGACGTTCCTCAACCCGGCGTTGCCACCTGGCTACAGCTACACAAGCCTACCATACTACACTGGCATGCCAGGTCTACCCAATACCTTCCAATATGGCCCTGCTGTGTTTCCGGTGAGAAAACTTAAGAATGTTCACAAATTTGTTGATACGTTTGGGTTCTTTTACTGTCCCTGCCCCCCACCATCACTTGGGTTTTGTGTTTTTAATATTTTCTCATTACAAGGCAAACAGGTGGCTGGATTTAACAGCATGTGTCATGTCCAGCAGAACAATAGATGATTCAATGGGCCTTTGCTCCAATTTCCCTAACTCTCCAGTGAAAAAGAAGGAAAAAAAAAAGCCTGAAGATTATAAGCTTACTCATTATATTGCATGTGTAGAAGCTGAGGTTTCTGTTTTTATTCTTGGTGACCAGATGAAATTACATCCTGTGTTTTGCTTTCTTCCAGGTGGCTCCTACCTCGTCAAAACAGCACGGTGTTAATGTTGGCGTCAATGCGTCAGCCACTCCATTCCAGCAAGCTAGTGGCTATGGTTCCCATGGATACAGCACTGGTGAGACACTTAACCATAAGGAAATGGCATGTTAAGGGGGGGTCATGTAGATCCCCCTCTTTAAACTTGCATACCAATATCTGACTCACAATGAGCCCATTGAATTCTTATTGGTGTGGAGTGCATATTTCATTTGAGCTCTGCAGCATCTGCAAGCATAAACATGATGCTTGTGAAGAAAACTTTTGTTTTGATTGTCACAGTGGTCAGTAAGAGAACAAAGCATTCTTGTCTATTGATATGAATTATTACTCAGGTTTAGAGTTTACTATTGGACACACAAATCCTGTGAAATGGAGACAAATGGTGTGATCAGTGGTTTCTTGGATATAAGTTGAAATGGAGGGGCTTAGGTTATTGGTCTCCCCCTCTGTCTTCCATGGCTTGCTTTGATCATTTTCGAAAATTGAGTTTGTCTAAGGGTTTCCTCATTCATCCCATCTCCTGCACACATGTTCATCAGTAACACACTGACAAGTGGAGCACCTTTTTACTTTTTATTATGACTCCTTTTTGATCCATATACTTTAGCTGTTTCTTATTTTCCACGTGGTCCTTTGGATACCACTCTATCAGCTTTATATACGTTTTTGTTTGCTTATTACTGATGCTGTATTATGTTTTGTTTGCTAAAATTCATCATTTATTATCCACCTTTGGTCACATGTGCAACACCTGTTTGTTCTAAGCTGCACCATCTGCTGCTTTCTGCCATCACCCCACTTAAGCTCATTCTCAAAACCCCCATCCTCCCACACACACGCCCTGCCTGCCCCCTCACTTTCCCCACCTCCTCCCGTCAGACTTGAGTCAAATAATTCTTGCAAATGATGGTTATCGTTGAGCCTGACCTGCTTGTTTTACTGGATGGGTAGGCTTTACCACATAGGACAGTGCAGTTGGTGTCAAAGTTCAAATTTTTATAGATACTGGTATAGTGTCTCATGGAGAGCTTTGGCACCAAGTGTGATGTCACAATTTGGAGAAACCTGTAAAAATAAATGCTATTCATTATTTGCAAGTGCTATTTGAGTCAGGTCTGTCTCCCCCTGCCTGGTGTGTCTAACGCTGTGGGCTGCGGCTGTGTGTCTGACTGTTGCAGGCTATGAGGATGTGGGCCAGGCTTCAGGGAGTGGGGATTTCTGTAAGGGCGGATACGGCACTGCCGTGGCCGCTGCCGCTTCTGCACAAAACAAGCCAGCCAGCTCTGTCACCGGGCCTGGAGTCGGTGAGTGCCGCCTCATGCCAAATCAAAACCAAAAGAAAAAATAGTCCCTCACATCTTCCTCCTTCTGTCACCAGCCATCCCTCTCCCCCTTTTTGCTCCTTTGTTCCTTTGCCTCATTGCTGAACGAGCTCTGCCTGTGCGTAGATGTGCCACTACATGTGCCTTCAGACAGTCCAGTGCAGTCTCCATCTTTACAAGCCTTGCGCGCCATTCTGCCTCCTACCTGTTGTCTTCTAGAGTAACTCATCGACTATCAAATGTGGTTGTTCTTTGTAATTTAGCTACACTAATGTGGCAACTCACAAGAACTTAGACTACCATAAACTGATGAGTTACTCTGGCAGATGCTGTCGCATTTACCCTCAGTTTTGCTTGCTCTTCACTCATGATGTCATTGCTGGTATATCCACATCCATAGCTTGCTGCCCTGCAGCTAAAGCAGGCTACAACACAGGAAAAGGCAGCAACCTATCTACAGTAATGGTTCAGCAGTGTGTGAATATTCAGTTTGGAGAGATTCCTCAAAATTAGCTGCACACAACCACTCCTACTGGGTACCAAAATGAACACACACCTCTTATATAGATGTGCTTGAAGGTTTTCTCACTATTTCTGCTTTGTATATTTGAAGGGTTATGCTGTGATATTTAATGACAAATTTCATGATGATTACATTGTTTTTGCAAGCCAGACAACTGAATGAAAAGGACGCTGATCTTGAGTATGTTCAATAATGCAGTGCCACAAGTGCATATTGTTTCTGTCTTTAGTTTTTGACTATGAATCCCTGAAAGCGGATGCTTTGGGATTATATTGAGCAGAAAATTTTGCAGACCTACTTTTACTCATGATTATGCTGATCACAGAACTCAAACATGTTTCAACTATTCATGGATGACCTAGAGAATGTTATGCATTGTAATTGTTTCTCCTTCAGTCAATACCAACATTAAAAATTTGTTAATTTACATCCTGGGGTCTCAAACACAAATGACCTAGAGGCCACATGCACTTCATGTCTGGTAAGAGGGGACCAGTAAAGTGGGGGGAAAAGTCCAGCTGTGTAGGAAGAAACAACAATACGGGTGGGCAGTATTATCTTAAATATTATCTTATGATATTCCATCATAACATAGCAATAATATTTGTGGTATTTTACATAATTTCAGAATAAAGATGTTTGTTTTGTATAATATACAATTTGCAGCAGAAAACATTTATGATGTAAAATAAATCTATAAATATCAAAAACAAACATTTAAGTGGCAGGCTACATGAAATTGATGGAAGGGACCATGGACCATGTGTCTGACCACATTCTGACACTGATGGTCTTGGTCTGATCTGGGAACATGAAGGCGCCCCAGGACAAAATTGACATCCTGTTCACAGATGCACCTTGAAATCATATCCATCCATGTAGTCAAGTTAGCTTAAAACGTCATTTGATCTTACAGAACAGAAATGACACCTTGGTGTAGACATAGTTAGCTGGATCATGATTTTTCAATTACAAGTGCTTGTGAGAGATGCAGAACTCATGACAATGCTGAATGTTTATGACCATATCAGGACAGTTGTTAATAGTGTGTCTGAATATGACTTTAGTTTTACAGTGAATCTAGACTTGTGTCTAGAGTCATCTCGCACTTGTAATTCAAAAATCATGATCCAGCTATCTATGTATACACCAAGATGTCATTTCTGTTCAGTAAGATCAAATGACGTTTTACCATAACTGCATAAACAGTAACTCATGCCACAAACATTTTTTGCAATGCTATTCAGTCTTTTGAGGCCTAAAGGAGTGCACATTTGATGTGACCAGGGTTGCTTTGTTTCGCACACCAGTTGACCCTGTTCTGTATCTCCATAGCAACGCAGGGGGACAGTGTGTGCCAGAACAAGCTAAGCAGTAACTACCAGATGCAGTCAGACTGAAACCACTGTGGCTGACTGAAACTGATGCACTGCTACACCTTTCTTACCCTCTCATCCTCCTTCTTCCCTTAAACCAGCTGTGCATTTCTTTTTGTTTTGTTTGTGTTTTTCTCTTTCCATTTATTTTGATGGGAGAAAGAGTTAATGCAAATTAAATCACTGATACCAAATTCCCCATAAACATACTGGAAAGAAATTGTGCTCTTAGAATGCATTGTAACCTTGTGAGTGGCCATGGACAACCTTCGTGCTTACCGTTTTTGGGACTGTGGTCCTGTTTCCCATGTCTCTGCAGGAGTTTCTGTGACATCAAGTAATACGGGGGTACCAGATATTTCAGGGTCTGTTTACACAAAGACACAGGTAATTTTATGATCTAAATTTTTAGATTATATTCCAACAGCTATTTCTGTCCATATGGTTAAATTGTTTGTCTGTCACTGAAAAGGACCTAAAATACTATCCTGTATCCTGTGTTTCTTTTTGTCACTTCTCCAGCAGTCGTTTGAGAAGCAGGGTTTTCACGCTGGCACGCCGGCAGCTTCATTTAGTCTGCCCTCGGCTTTAGGAGGTGGGGGACCCATCAACCCCCCGGCTGCCGCAGGCTACGCGCCGGCCCCCTTCATGCACATCCTGGCACCACACCAACAACCCCATTCTCAAATTCTGCACCACCATCTGCAGCAGGATGGGCAGGTAGTGTACAAGATCAAAATATTTGTTTTTGTCCCAGTCTTAACGTTGTCCTGACTTTGTATAGACTAGGGCTGCAATGAATGATTGTTTTAATCAGTGGTTAACCTATTATTTTTCATTAATCTGTCAGTTTTTTGCCATATAAAAATGATCTGTATTTCCAAAATGACATCAAATTGTTTTTTTCTCCAAATGTCCTACCAATGGTACTGGAGTATTAGAGGAGCAAAGAAAAAGTGAAAATCACAGTAAAAGCTGTAGTAGGCACTATTCTTTTAGTTTTATCTGTGAACTGAAACTGTCTCAATTGTATCCTGCCTCCTTCATCTAAAAACATGCTTTGTCAAGCAATACTTGACATTGATATTTAAGAGTTAGGCACTACAGTTGTCAGAAACTGAAAAATCAGAACTTGTTTTTATTCACAAATGTCAAAATAGTGTTTTGTTTTTTTTTTGTTTTTTTTTTTTCCCAAGAGATTATTGAATACATATATAAACTGTTGCAGCCGATACATTTCTGCTATAAAATATTTAAAACCAGCTTGCTGCACAAATGATAATTCAATGTGAGGGCTGCAACAGTTTATTACACTGCAGAGTATTTTATTAAACTCATGTGACATGATGACTGTCTGAACTCTCCACAGAGTGGCACTGGACAGCGCAGTCAGAACGCTTCCATCCAGCAGAAGTCTCAAATCAACAAGTCGGCATATAACAGCTACAACTGGGGTGCAAACTAACATCTGCTCTCGCCCCCCCTTCCCCCCTCACACAATACTGTTAAGAGAAGCCCCAGAAGCTCGGAGGGGTGCTCATCACTCCTCCTGCAGTCTCCGTGTGTAAACTCCCCCTTCTCTTGACCCAGCACTCTTGCAGCTCTGACCGTGGTCAGACGTGAGGTGCTGTGCCGAGAGAACGAGCACTGTAAAGATGTATGGATGGTGGGAGGGACAAGAGGGGCTTAGAACAGGAGTAATGGGAGGTAAATGGTTATAGAAAAACACCGTCAAGAGGTGAAATGAGTGTTGGGAATGTTTCATGTTAATCCCTCTGCCCCAGCTCCTTTTTCTTTCACTTGTATGTAACATAGAACTGTTTTCTAAAAGAATGAACATTTCCTGTGCTCTTGCTGAAGGGAAGGATTGAAGTAAAATCTGAAGGTGGGGGGACAGACTGGTTTTGTATTTCTCACCCTCGACTCCCCACTCCTTAATTTTGGTGGAAATGCTTTCCATCCCACACAACATATCCAAACACAGTAGTTTGGTTAATTGCTTTTCAATTCCCCCCCTCCTCAGTTTTTATGTCTTTTTAAGTTTGAAGAAACAATTCTCTCAATTGGTAGAGTTGTGAAGTTTATTTTTTACCAAATATAGATATATTATATATAAAGACATATAAGTGAGCTCCCTGGATTGGACTGTGAGGAAAGTGTGTTTGTCATGTGACTGCGTGCATGTTTGTACACACAGGGGGCCATGGTTGTGTACTGTGCTTTGTTTTTTGACTAGCACAGGATTTTTCATTATCAACACTTGTACAGTGACTGTGCCCCTGAATTATAAATATGTTGCATTATGGTCTCACTATTCTGCAAGAGATGCTAAGATTCATTTTCAAGTCTAATACACACCCAGTCTGCCTTCTAGTGTGTTATTTTGTTTGTTTCTGAGCGTCCCCCCCCCGCCTCCTCCCCGCTCCACCTGTCCCATGACATTGTATGGAAATTGCAAATTGAATACTGATGGACAGAATTGTACTATGGGTTTTGTCAGTGATTTATTTTTCTTTTTGTACTGTGCGTTTTAAAAAAAAAAAAAAAAATTTAAATGGATAAACTTGTCTTGTACATATATAAAAGAAAAACACAAGTACTGTAGTCCCTGTTTGTTCGATGGCTTTCTCCTTTTCCTTCTCATATCCCTGCAGACTTGTTAGCTTTTTTTTTTTTTTTTTAATTTTGTAAAAATATATAAATATTAAGTAAATAAACAAGAGAAAGGCATTTTCATCATTTTGGATGTGAATGTCTTTTAAGAAACTAACATTTGTTTTTTTTATGTGGCTTGTAAATGCAGTGTAATATATAATCCAATGGGGGGGTGGGGGTGGGTGGGTGTGTGTGTGTGTGTGTGTTGCTTGCTGCAGAGTGAGGACGTTTTGGCTGGTCCTCACTTTTTTTTTACCCCTTAAAAGGGCTTTTTAAGGGTTAAGAACTGGTTTTAGGGTTAGGCATCTAGTTGTGATGGTTAAGGTTAGGGTAAGGGACTAGGGAATGCATTATATCTATGAGGGTCCTCATTCTGATAGAAGCGCAAACGTGTCTGTGTTGCTGAAGCCTGGCTACAGATGGTGATACAACAAACTGTTCAAGGAAAAACAATTATGTGGGTGATCTGTGTTGGGAGAGCCAGTCTGATCAATTCAGTTTTGTTTTGTTTTTTTGTTTTTTTTATAAAGTAAATTCAAACTTTGGACAGCTACAATGACTTGTGTAATATAAATGTTTCCTAAATACAATTTTTTTTTTTAACCACTTTTTATTTTTATTATTTTTCACTATTGTATTGTGCATGGAAAATATGCTTCACCCTAACAGTCCTATAAAAGATGCCATAATTTAGAAATGCTGATCAGTATGTCATGACTAAAATATGCATTACAAATAATATCTAGTTTAATACATTTTCTGACATTTTTTCCAAGGTTTTAGACTCAAAGGTATCATCAGTGCACCACAACCACAATTCACTATGTATTGGTGTTCTCAATTCATCATGGTGAGGACAATACAGAGGAGAGTGTGAACAGAGCTTGTGTTAGTATGCAGTTGCTTGTGTTAGTATGCAGTTGGTCCACATATAAAATGGTCAAAAATAACTTGCATAGGTATTCTGTATCAGTGTACAATTTTAAGGTACTTTTGTTGTACCTTAGAACATAATTAAAAGGTGCTTGTAGTGAAAGAAAAAATGTGGCAGAAAAGCCCTGTCAAATATGTATTCATTAGATCTCTTTTTAATTCTGTCATTTTTAGTAAGAGCTGTTTTAATATAATGCATTAAAGACATCATCAGTGGTGGGAGAAGTATTGAAATATTTTAACATTCCACCAATGGTTGTACTCCATGTAGACAGTGCTACAAAATGTAAATGTTCCTCCAAAGATTCGAGCTCGTGCTCTTTACTTGTGCTGCGCGTTCCTTCTGTTCTTTACGGTAATGCATCATTTTACGACTGACGCCGTCATTCTGAATCATCTAGAATATTTTACGACACTGTTGACATCTGCGGTGTGTCTACCGAGGTCACGCACATACATATTTTAATGCATACATTTGAGTTATGGTTTACAGTGTCAAACAAAGCGACATCATTCAATGAGTGTTTTTGACTTATTCCGCGGATTCTTCGGAGCACCTGGAGGCCGCCATCATGGCCAAAGGTAAGTTAAATGGAGCCGAGCACACAGCTGTTTTTGAGCTATGCTAACAGAAGCTAACTGAAGTTGTTGGGAATACTCTGTATTCTGCCCGGGTAAACAAACGTGTTCACGTTATAACATTACGCCTTGAATTGTTCTGTTTTCTCGCTAAGATTTTGTAATGATAATGTGTTCATACAGTATTACTTTTGTAACACATTTTGCTAGTCAAAGAAATGTTTGTAACATTAGTAGCGTGTTTTAATACACGCTACATTTGATAATATCTTGGTAACGTTTATGTTTTGTGCAATGTTAATAGTGTATTTTTGGACTTGTTTTAGTAAGAATTATGACGGCACATTTTTATGTCATCCCACCTCTAATTTAACGCCTTCTTTATATACATATATATGAACTTTAAATTCTACTTCTTATGTGTTAGGGATCCCTTCTTTGAATTCATGACTCATGATGAGGATGATGATGAGGACGAATTCTACTACGATGGCTTCCAGGGAGACCAGCAGGATCCCTTTGACAGTTCCTGGAGGTTTGGCTTTAGCTTTGGTCCAGATGGGATGAGGATCCAGGAGCCGCAGATGTTTGGCCGAGTCCTTAGGGAGATGGAGGAGATATTTTCTCAGATGGGGCGCTTGGACAGACAGCCAGGGTTTGGACACTTTGGTACAAACACTGAGTCATGATCTTGATATTAAACACTAATATCCAGAATTTAGCATTCATGAGATGAAGTACACTAGAAAGCACAAACCCCTGTCAAAGCAATTCAGCTTCCCCCACAATGTCGATCCACTAGATTTGGGCCACAATCTAGTTGGCCTGAGCAGTAATTTTCAAACTGAGATCTCATTTTAAAGCAACACAAATGCTCAGTCTCAGGCTGCAGTTTAATGTTTCTGTTTTGTTTTTTTTTATTCTTCTTTTTTCTTTGCAAATTAAAAACTGTTAACATATGTATTTCAGAAACCATCACGTGTGAGCAGTTTGTATCAACCAACATAATTAAGTGGCAACTTTGAACTCAGTTTTCCCAGCTGGGGAAGGCAGATACCAATTGACTCAACTTTTGTTGAGTCAGATGTAATTTTGTTGCACTTTTCATTCAGTCTCACTGTCTATTATTACTTAGGTGTTCCCAGTATCATGCCACCGCCACCATCTCAGGACCGAGTTGAGAAAGGAGGAGGGGGATCCAGTGGGAATCCACTGAGAGACTTTATGTTGAAATTCCCTGACCAAGACCGACAAAGGCCACAACCGGGTCCATCCAGAGAGTCCAGACATGATGGTTTCCCTTTTTCCAAGGTAAAGGAGACATTATCTACTACTTCTTCAATGTATCATCATGATTTTGTTTTTACTGGCATATTATCATTCCTTTTATGTATATATTTCAAATATCTTTTAAGTTCCATGATATTTGGAGACAAGGGCCTATGAAAACCCCAGAGGAGGAGCACAAAGAAGACAGAGGCAAGTGATGTTTATATTCCTTTTGGAAAAACTCAAACATAGACTAAATGTACTTTTTCCTTGTGCCAGTTGTGTGACCTCTGTTTTGCCTTATGCTTTCGTTTTCAATCCTCCCCAGATCTGGACTCTACTGTGTCCTCTGGGGGCCTGGACCAGATTTTGACGCCACCTGCTGGTCAGGAACCAAGTCAGCCCAGAATTCGGTCATTCTTCCAGTCAGTCACTGTCACCAAGGTGGTGAAACCTGATGGGGTGAGTGAGAGGCACCTTACTGCAATCAAATTACTATTTGTGAGATCGGTAAGGTAAGAGAACATGAACCTCTAAAGATCCCCCACAGATTTTTTTTTTTTTTTACGCGTCCACACATTTGCACAGGCAAAAAAACTGCATGGATTCTGACATGACTGTTCTCATTCATGTTGGATAGCCACTGACTGAAATGACAATTACCTGACCTGAAAATCGGCATTGGTGGTCAGATTTCTTTGTCCACACAGGGCTAAGAAAATCAGATCTGAGTCACACCAGTTAAAACTATGGGGAAATGTGTAGACACGGACACGAGTCACTTCAGAACGGTAATCTGAACCTGGCCTCAGGGTTTCTTCTCTGTTGTGTCACCTCTCTGTCAGACTGTAGAGGAGAGGAGAACCGTTAGAGACAGCCAAGGAAACGAGGAAACCACATTGACACACTCAGGAGGCCCCGCAAGTCTGGAGCGACCAGACAGTCAGAGTGGACCTCCTCTACCAGGTGAGTGTTTTTATACAGCCAATTTACTGTATATTTTTCGAAGTATTTATAGGATAGTCATATCTTTTTTCCTTTCTATTTCTTTCAGGTGGTCAACGTCCCTTTGCTGACATGCGAGATGATGGCTCGTTATTTTCCAAGTTCTTTAAAGGTTTTAAATAACATGTAAAGTGAAGGGAACTCTAGACTGACTGAACTTCGCTTATGCTCATGAGTGTCTCTGTAGATTTGTGAGTTTGCAAAGACAAGGTGTAGATCCGTATATGGTCAGAGTACTTTGCTGACTTACATTTGCCAAAGTTGTTTTGGATTCAGGTCACTGGTGTGATGATAACACTGACCACACAGCTTAGAAACTGCTGAACAGTTCACACTGAAATACTTTAGTTTTGTATTGCCTTGCAGTGTGTACAGTATATATGTATGATAATATGTTAAAACAAATAAAGGGTCTACATAAGTTTACATCATTTTCAATCTCATACATTTTTGCGTGGACACATGGGTGCGACAAGCTCACAGTTTTGTGGCCAAATGTGAGTGAACTTGGTGGCTTTTATGAAGCAAATATGCCACATTTTAATATTTTTTTATTTCTGTTAATAACGTCCTGGGGTGTTAGACCCTGGCGTTAAAAACAGGTGCTTTGTGTAGTGTGCCTCAGTGTGTTGCAGATCAGAGCGTCCTCCTCAAGTGGAATCAAACCTTATTGTGTGTCCCGATGAGCTTAGCTCATTCATCAAGTAATGTTTGGTAATCGCTGCAATCCAACATTTTTAATCTCTCTTTCTGTCCACATTAACCATCCTCCTTCTCCACAATCCACACTCCATTTTCAGTTCCTCAAAAATAAAGGCTTAAAGGTTCGCACAGTGTTCGACTTTAACAGAATTACTGTTACTGGATGTCATGCATTATCAGTTTAAATTAAAAAAAAAAAAAGTTAGGGACACGTTTTCTTGTGTGAATGGAGCTACCACTGCCCCGGAATGGCTTTATTCTTGACTTTACCACCACCTTTTTAAACCATGCCAATGAAGAAGAAAAAAAAAACAGAAATTACATGGCATGGTGCTAATGCTCGTATTCTCCCCAACTACTCACAAACCTGTGTTCCTCTGTGGGACGTTTAACATTTTAAATTTATTGCCCTTCTCTCCTTTAACGGGTGGTCTAACTGTTTCTTTAAAAACAGTGAAAAAAGGAATCTCCCTAATGATGAAAGCCACAAGGAACATTAAAGAACCTTGCTTTACTACTAGAGAGCTGACGTAAACTGTGTTAAGATAAAAAACAGTTGCTTTTGTCTTTCTGGTTCCAGGTCCAGTTATTTGTGGATATTTGACCCAACCCAGTCTGCTTTTCACACCACAGCCACTAATATTCATCTCTTTCTCAGTGCACCTGCTATTTGGTTTGACCAGGTAAAAAAAAATGATGCAAACAACAGGATTACATACCTCTTATAATAAAATCTCCCACCTTTCTTCTTCCCTGGAAATAAAGTAAGGTCATAATAGCGAGATAAAATAGTGCTGTAAATGTTTTTATTGGATGTGTTTGGATATTTTTTTTTTTAACCGTTATACAACCCGGTGCGTCAGTTTTATCGCACTACAGTTTGAATATCTCTTGGCATGAGTCTTCTGTTCGAGGACTTTATGTTTTGTTGATTTGCAATGTCGTAACATATATTTGGGCACATTAAATCGAGTCGACAGTGAGGCATTTGTCACACAGGAAAATAACCTTTAACACCTCACGACAAAGTTACAACGTGTTTAGAGTCCACAGGCAAATATAATCACAAATAAATAAGAAACAGAAAGTTGACGTGACCAAGGAGTACTAAGGAATATTAAACATTTGAATTCTGTTAAATCTGGAAACAATAAAGGTAAATTTTAAGTTTTGGTTTAGCAGTATGCATCTAAACTTGTACCCGACGGTGAACTTTTTCCATGACGTTTATTGTGATATGATAGATTATACAGACATCCTTCAGCCGGAAACACACAGTTAATGTAAATATTCTGAAACAGTTTGTAGTACTTGTCTCAGGGACACATTTTATTGATTTAGACGACAAGTCCTGGCATCAGATCCTGTGTGCCTTCATGGAAGAGAAGTGTCATGACCAATCAAAGCAGAAGCCCAATCAGAGGCAATTCCAACCAGGTGAGATGAGAGGGGGGAAAAAAAACAACCACCAAGTGAGCCACTGCCAAGCTTGTCTACAATAGTTATTTTTGTGTGTGCAAGTGTGATGAATTATGCTCGCCACACTTGAAAAGACACCAGTTCCTCAGCCTTGCCATAAAGTGTGTGACGTCGCCAACAGCTCCAGTATGAAAGTTCAATCTGTGCTCCTGTCAGGCAGACGGTGCAGTGCCGAGCAGGTCAGATCCACCTGACAGCAGCAGCAGCAGCAGCAGCAGCAGCAGCAGCAGCAGCAGCAGCAGTGTCCCAGCTCTGACCTCTGACCTCTCACCTGCGGCCGGACAGTACCAAGGTAAGGTCAGGGATGGAGAGGCTGCTGAGAAAGTGCCGCATCAGGAACCAGTTGGCCAGGGAGTGCATGGCCGAATGCCTTGGTGTCTACATCTTGATTGTGAGTATTTCTTTTTCTTGAGTAATGTACTGAAACTGCACGAGGCTGAGGGTGAGAAAGGTTTAACCACACGTGCTTATGTCCAGTAGATACAGGAGTTGGCATGTAGATTATTAAGCTGGTAAATTAAAAAAAAAAAGGTATGAATCTGTTCTTTGCCATTCTATTTATATGGCCACCTCATTAGTAAACTCGACGTCAGACATTTCCCATTGTTTCCTAAAAACAAACCGCTTGTGTGTTTGATCTTGTTTTGAAGCAGCGGGTGAATCTTCACAATAGATAACCAAGGACTTTGGCCTGAAAGAGGAGGATAAGAACAGGGCAGTTTTTTTTTTTTTTTTTTAAAGGAAAGGCTGGGATGTTTCTTTATCTCTGCTGCCGTTGCCCTTAAAAGGGCTTTTTCAGGGTTAAGACCTGGTTTTAGGGTTAGGGGTAGAATCGGGTTTAGGTTATGGTTAGGGTTAGGCGTCTAGTTATGATGGTTAAAGTGAGGGTAAGGGGCCAAGGAATGTATTATGTCTGTGAGGGTCCTCACTCTGATAGAAGTGCAAACGTGTGTGTGTGAAATCTGAGTGAAACTTCTTTAAGACCTTTTCTGGCAGATTCGGAGAACTTTATTAATATCTTGGGAGGTTCCCTCTGGAGAATTAAAACTCCAGCAGCAATACAGCACCAAGAAGATTGCACACAAAAAGAGAGAGAGAGAGAGAGAGAGAGAGAAAGAAAGAAAGAAAAGCATCACACCCCCTAAAAAAAGAAAAGAAAAACCAAAAAAGACCCACCCTTAAGTATGAATGTTATATTATAACAGATGTTATTATTAATTATGTTCTATGTATATACTATGATATATTGTATTATTTAGTATATGTCAGTTATAGTGTAGATAAGTAGCATTTAAGTGAATAAATAAATAAGGTTAAACGAACAGTTTAACAGATATATGGATTAATATGTACATTAAGTGGTACATAGATATTAGCGGTATTGTTATACAAATTAACGGATATATAGATGTTACATTACATATTATGTACATATTTATGTTTACAGTTTAAGAACAGAGGAGAACAGACAGTATGATTGACTACAGTAGTCATCATGGAGACAAGAACCTAGTCCTAAATAGCCATAACCTAATTTCTGAGGAGCTGGTCAAGTTTAGGGCTTAGGTTTGAATTGTGGTTGGGTTAAAGTTAGGGATATTCATTAACTGGTTATGGTTAAGGTCACCAGTAAGGCTTTTATAGACTGACCAAATGAATGGACGCCAAGAGGAATATCTGTGTAAACATGGCCGTGTGTGTGTGCGTGCCTGTTCCAAGTGTTACTAATGTTGTGGGGACCTAAATCTGTTTACACAGTCACATTAAAGGAGCAAAAACCAAGTGAAATTACCACATTACAAGCAGAGACCCGTTTTAAAGATTAGGATTAGGATTAGGCCAGTAGTAATTATGGCAAAGGTCAGAGTGGGTCTCCATGGAATGAATGCAAATCAATGCAATGTCCTCTGAAGTCGACGAAACCCGGGCATGCGTGTCATTTTTTTGTCATTTTAAGACTTGATATCTATGATTTGTCAAAGCAATGAACATTTACGACACCAATCATAAAGCCGCTTAAATGAAGCACATAAAAGTGCAGAATGCTCCCAGTCAGCACTGGGTCACCGTCAGCGTTAGCCGCACGTGACCGGCTTTTAAATGCCCTGTGGGGATGTTTTCTCAATACGGCTCTTCATCTTTTTGACTTGCAGCTGTTTGGATGTGGCTCCGTTGCCCAGGTGACCACCACCGAAGAAAAGAAGGGAACTTATCTGTCAATCAATCTGGGTTTTGCTCTGGGAGTAACATTTGGGGTCTATGTGTCCAGTGGAGTCTCAGGTAGGAGGAGACTGTAGTTAAAATGTGCTAAATGCCTTCGGGGTTTCTCCTCAGTCCATCTCATTTGCTGCAAGTTTGAATATTCATTAAAGTGGATTTGGGAAGTGGTGACGTCGTCAGAGCTCTGTAACCCGCCTCTCATCTCATCTGACGCAGCTCACTCTAATGTGCACGCATCTGAATGTTGGAGTCAGCAGGCAGGTTGCACTCTGGGTAATGTAGGAGCCAGTGTTTGCATCGGGTTCGAGCTTTCCTTTTTAAATCAACTGGAGTCTAATACCGGATCAGGGTTTTGGTTCCATCAGCTTTTAGCAAAACCACATTCATGAACCAAGGCGCAAGTTAAAGTTGTAACTACAAACTACAATGCAACAGATAAATAAAATAAAATATACATTTCTGACATAATCACTGAAGACCCACTTCACTGTTTTTTCTCCAACGGTGGATCTCAAATGGTAAAATTGAGACTCCCCCAACCTTTTTTTTAAATACTTACAAAAGAGTGCAACATTTAATAGGTTACTTTTAATAGGTAACTTTATCATCTCACATAATTCATAGATGATTTAAACAAATTATCAGCAGGTTCGAGGAGGTTCTCTGAGGAAAAACTTGTGCAGCTCAAGACACTTTTCTTTTTTCCTCCAGTAGATGCATAAATGTTTAAAATATGTGTCATGTCAGACCTGATGTCTTGATTATTTCTTTTGGTAGGTGCCCACCTGAACCCTGCTGTTTCTCTGAGCTTGTGCGTTCTGGGCAGATATCCATGGCTGAAGCTGCCTTGCTACGTCTTCTTCCAGGTGCTTGGAGCCTTTTTGGCTGCAGCCACTGTTGGTCTGCAGTACTACGGTAAGCAAGACCCTCACTACTGTTCCCTGCAGTCAGAAGCACAATGTGGCTCGTGTTCATTTTTGTGTGTTGTCGAGATGTTTGCAGATGCCATACAAACATACAGCGGAGGTGAGCTCACAGTGTCTGGTCCCACTGCCACAGCAGGAATTTTCTCCACCTACCCAAGTGACTACCTCAGTGTGTGGGGAGGTGTCGTGGACCAGGTCAGACACTGTCACTGTCACCTGAAACTTTCTATTTACATACATGTATGTAATGTTGTTTTCAAAGGTCCAGTGTGTAACATTTAGAAGGTTTTATAGGTTTTATAGGTTTAAAGCTGCAGTGCATAACTTTTGGTGATTTTATTTATTTTGTGTTGCTATAATTCCAACTCTGTTTGGTCTTCACACTCACAATGTACGATCATTTGCATGCTGTGTCCTTAATCTGAGAACAGGCCGCGTCATGGGCATTTATATCAGGAAACTGCTGAACGACCAGGATTTTTAAACGGCGGAACCCGTGTCTGAAACGTTGCGTAGGGGCTTCCTTGTGTAGTCATGCAACATGTTCTCGGTCATCACACCTTACTAGGCCAGTGTTGCTGTGGCCTCCATCTGTTTCGACACAAAAGAGTCACTTCCTGTGTGCAATGCAACAATGTGGCCAGGCAACACAAGCTCAAAACGCTGCTATGCTGCGACGCAAAGGGTCGCGTGGAGCTGGGAGGTGTAATCAGCACTGTGTGAATTCATTTGACAAAGATTTGAAAGTAATGTCAACTTGCTTATGTTTAAAACGTAATCAAATCAAATAAAATTGGTCGGTTTTCATAGCGGGCCCACGGTTGGTGCTGTGGTTACACTTGGTGTAGTGGCTGCCTATATGCAGCAAGAGGTCCCGGGTTCACAACCCGGTTGGAACAAGGGGCCTTCTGCAAGGAGTTTGCATGTTCTCCCCGTGGTGCGCGGGTTCTCACCGGGTACTCCGGCTTCCTCCCACAGTCCAAAAACATGCAGATTTGGGGATTAGGTTAATTGGACACTCTAAATTGCCCGTAGGTGTGAATGTGAGAGTGAATGGTTGTCCGTCTCTATGTGGCCCTGTGATGGACTGGCGACCTGTCCAGGGTGTACCCTGCCCCTCGCCCCATGCCAGCTGGAATTAGGCACCAGCGCCCCCCGCGACCCTTAGTGGATAAAGCGGTTGGAAATGAGTGAGGGAGTGCTTTTCGTAGCCTTAAAAGGGGTGGGGGTCGTCAGAGCACAGCAACGTTGTTTTATATGCGACACAAACTAGTGACGGGCAAAGCAGGCCTTTTCAGTGTACTCAATCCTTAGAATCGGTTCATTCAAAAACATTTGTCCGCGGAGTTGTTCAGTACTTCCTGTGCGATTGGAGAACAGACTCCGTCTGACACGGTCACTGGACTAAAGTACGGCTGAACGGCTTGTGATGCGGCTCACAAACGCTGGCTTTCAACAGTGCTGTCACTAAATACACCAAACTCCTCTGTTAAATATTGACATTTTAGAAAGATATGGGAGATTAGTGCATGTTTGGGGATTTTAATCAGACCAATCAGTGGGCGGCAGTCTGTCTACTTCATATTTTAGGATCGGCTCAGCTCATTTGGAACCTTGCCAGAGGCAGTGCCAGGTTCTACTGGATAGGACCTGGCACAACTGTAGATCAGGATGAGTGCACCCACCATTTCTGCTCATTAACCACTGCAACTGTTCCCTTGTGTTTCAGGTGATTGGCACAGCTGCACTGCTGCTGTGTGTCCTGGCTCTTGGGGACCGGAGGAACAACTCTCTCCCTGATGGTCTTCAGCCCGTCCTGGTGGGAGCTGTGGTGCTGGTAATCGGCATCTCAATGGGCTCCAACAGCGGCTACGCCATCAACCCAGCCAGGGATTTGGGGCCTCGCTTGTTTACGTTCATTGCTGGCTGGGGAGTGGATGTGTTCAGGTGTGTGATTTCTCCCAGGTTCTGTTGTTGCCTGCGTAGTTGAACCACCTCATATTAATCTTTCGTTACTCTTCCACTGTAACCTGTACTGTCATTGCAGGGCTGGAGGAGGCTGGTGGTGGATACCTATAGTGGCTCCATGTATCGGAGCGCTGCTGGGAACGCTGATCTACGAGCTGATGATTGAAGTCCACCATCCTCCTACTCCGCCTGAGCTTCAGACATCACGTCAGGAAGCCAGCGAGAGCAAGGTGGCGCTTGAGTTGGAGGCGGTGGAGTCAGACTGTGAGAAACAGGCCTCGTAGTGCTCCATATTTACAGAAGAAAGGTTTCAGGCACCGTAAATTGTATTTATGTTGTCATGCCCACTGAAACTGTGTAAATGTGACTTATGTATTTGCAACATGCAAACTGGTGTTGACTCAAGAAAATTGCCATCATTTGGATAGACTGCTTTGATAGTGTCATACAGATTTATTATTTTTTTTTCCTAATTTTCACAGATCGTGAAAGCTTTACCTTTTAAGGATTTAAAAACACCACACACATATTGTCCCCAGAAGATGAATCGTTTTCTGTTAACTTTTCCTCATGGTGTCACCATCAGGTCTAACCATTTTCCTTTCGGTCTCAGCTGTAACTTTTAATATTAATTCCAGTGGAATGGAATTAGAACAAACCAGTTTGTGAGCAGAAGCTCTGGACGATATTAAAATGAACACTAACACTTTAAATTTAAGACAGCAATCAGAATAAGACATTTTCATATTACCTTTAGAATAAGGTGATTCTTCGAATAAGCAATAATCATATTAAGGTGTGCAGGGCTGAAAATTGATTTCTTAATTAATCATTAACTGTTTTGATAATTTAATTGGTAAAGTTTTTTTTATAATTTCAGCTTCTTAAATGTTTCTGGTTTCCTTCCTTCACACAACATAGAAATAATCAAAATGTATTAATTTTAGTTTTTGGGCAAACATCAAAAATCACCATTTGCCAAAATTTTGTGACATTTTATGGCCCAAACAACTTTTTGAGATAACTGACTAGGATGAATCTGTCATAGCAGTGGATGTAAAGTAGACACTAAACTTGTAACATGTAATCAGGAATTTAATTTCTGGGATATAAAGGATAAGCCACTGATTCTGGTTCAAAATAAAGCAACATTCATAATTTCAAAAGGGATGAATTAAGAGGAAACATTTCACTCACCTTTATCCGCCGTGTGAGGGTTGTGGGGGACACGGTGCCATTCTTGGCTGACATAGTGTGAAGAGCAGGTTACACCACATCACCAGTCCATCACAGAGCGACAAACCATCAATAACCATTTGTTTTTGGACTGTGTGAAAACCCTTGTTCCGACTGGGTTGTGAACCCCGGGCTTCTTGCTGTCAAGGCAAGAGTGCTAACCACTACACCCACGGTGTGGCCCCGCAGAAGGTGTCTGTACCCAAAATTCAAATTCCAGTGAGACAGATTTACTAGTCTGAGTAATACCTTAGTCTGAATAAACGCAAGTTATGAACAAGTCTCTCCTCCTGAACAACTCGAAGGTCTTCTTTTACACATTTATTTTGAAACGGCACAAAAGTGTATGGCATTTCAGCAAGCAGACCACAACCATGGAAAAAGAAAATGACATGAAATTTCCACTATTGAGCTATATAAATATGATAATATGACATATAAAAGATACAAACAAACAAAACCCACTCAATGGCCTCCATCATGTGACCATGAAGGCTGTTTTTTGAAAACATGAGTACAGCAAGCACGGATTCTGTAGATTAAAAAAAAAAAAAAATCTGAAGAGATAAACATTTGTATTCATACACATTAAGACAACACAACCCCCACAGTCTCACTCTGCTTTGTAAATACAATGTATAGCTACCTCAGGGGGGAGATTCTTTTTTGTTATTTTCCAACTGTGTTGGAAAAAGAAAAAGAAACAGTACAAGTACAAATACTCTACGTATTCACATATCAAGTTGCTAAAACCAGAATGCGTTCTTTTAGTGTAATTATATGTATTTACATGGCAAAACTCATACACATATACTACTGGCAGGAAGCCTGACCTCTCTTCTTCTAGCTTAACAACTAACATCACCACGTTACTCGCACTACACAGGTTACAGATCTCCAGTAACCTCGTCTCCTAGTGACATGCCTGCCAAGATTCGCATCTCATGTTTCTGTTGCATGTACATCACACTGTGTCTATAAGATTTGACTCAAACTGACTCACAAATACCAAAACCAGTACTGTTTCATATAAATAAATACTGTATCAAAATAAAAATCAGTGTCAAATTCTACAAACACTCCCCGTTGTGTGACAAATGTACGGAAACTGTTGCTTTAGATCGGTTTTAACAGCAGCTGGTGCTGTCATAACTGGTTCAAAGCCAGAAAAGAGCAAGGACTTGAAGCAGAACAAATACATGTGTGTATACAATGAACAGTCAAGTACAAAAGTAGCAGTACTACAGCAACCATGGTTACAGTGGGAGGTGTATGTATGGATTAAGAGGTGTGTTACATGAAGAAACGGGTAAGTGGGCTTCACTCGGTGACAGCGATGAGAGTGATGTGATGGAACGACACATTTTAGCCACAGTATAAATGATAAAGAAAAGTGTTTTCTCCAGAGCTGTTCCATGATCACATGGATTTTCAGTTAAGTGACCAGTAACATGATCAAACATGCAGATACAATCACACAGAAGAGGTGCTATAGATTTACTGTAGCTAAAAAACAACAGAGGAAGCAGCTCCGTTTTATTAACAGGATTAACATTCGCTTTTCGCCTCCTCCTCCTTGTAGATGATCTGTCAGTCTCAGACGAGCAGCTCCGCCTCTACTGCGGCTTGTCCGTCTTGTGTGCGGTGAGGAAGGCCATGCCGTGGGTCCTGAAGTGAGTGTTGAGGTCCGTGGCCTTGTCGAAGCGCCTGCCGCACACCTTGCAGCTCAGATTCCCGTCACCATCCTCACCCAGTGCCTGCGGGGAGGCGGCGGGAGAGCCGTCTGGAGAGCCGCGAGGGCGCGTGGTGCCCCGTTCCCCGTCGCTCTGGGTGTCCCGCACACGATGAGTGATGAAGCGGTGCCTGCCAAGGGAGCCGGCTGACGCGAAGCAGACGCCGCACTGCAGGCACTGGAACGAGGCAGTGTCGGCCCGATGTTGGGGGATGTGGCGCTGAAACTCGGCCCCATCCTCGGTGGAGAAGCCACAGGGAACGCAGCGGAAAACATTGTCTTCCTCTTCTAGCTCACTGGGTGTTAGTGATGTCGCCACGGACGCCCGGGTTCTCTTAGCAGGACCACCGCCATCCTCGCCGTCCTCTGTGGCATTTTCCTCCTCATCGCCTGCTCTGGCTCCAGGTGGTGCACCCTCACCCTCATGTTCTGAGGAGCAACTTTCTCCCCCGGTGGCTGCACGCTTCCTTGTCATGGGGGGACCCTGAGGACACAAGCAGGCTGTTTCATTACACAAACAAAAGGTGGAAGACATTTATATAAAACTTTACTGCATCCCAACTCTATCCTGTTAAGGGCTAGAAACAAACGCAAAAAACTAACTGGTTTTCACATATGACAATAAAATGTATCCAATGTGCACAACTTTGTATATTAATTATAGGTGAGTTTATGCTGTTTTTACTATAGGGTAGATAGAACAATAGGAAATCAATCAATGATTTAACTATAGAGATTAAATATTCCTCCCACTTTTATTTATGATATTTGAAACGTTTTTCATTAACATGCTTCACGACAGTCAACACAACCCATACGTCCCTCGTCTGAGCCCCGCTCTAAAAACAGAGAACACACACTGCCCTGAAGCAAAGAAGAAAGAGCACAAGCATTTGTGATATTTTCATCAAGTCTTCATCGCCTAAGAAAACACTTATCATCATCATCACAGGTAAGCAAGGTAATCAATTTTATGACTAATTTACTTATCTTTAGTGAAGGGGATTTTATCAAGTTAGATTTAAAAAAAGTGATAGACAAATATTGAACTACAGCTAAAATGTTCCATGGCAGCCCTATCAGTTCAGTGTTATTCACCATTTCCTATTTAAATTGCATTATGAGACAATATAATATATGGACAACACAAATTTAAATTTGTGTAGTGAGCAACAGTAGGAGAACTCACCTGTCCGTCTGTGGTTCTGTGGTGAAGCCGAATATGCTTGTCCAGTAAGAACCGACTACCAAAGGTGCGTTTGCCTTCTGTGCAGTATCTGGAAAAGCAATTCATTCACCAGTGACAACACGATAGTACTAACCCCAGTTCTGAGTTTAACGGACAAAAAAAAACATATTTGATGAAAGCAAAAGTGACTCACTGGCAATGGAAGACTCGTTTGTTGCCCTCGTGAATGACGCGCTCATGACGCCTGAGGCTGGAGGATGTGCTGAATGTCCCTCCACAAATGCCACAGGGGAACTTTGGAGTGGGCAGCACACACACACACACACACACACACAGATGCAGAGAGAGACAAGATTAAAAAAAGACATTAAATCTCTGCCAAATGTGTGAACAGTAAAGACAAGAAGTCCTCTAAATGTGGCAGGCTCAAATGGAAAAGGAGGAGCAAAAAAGAGGATGATTAAATGAAGATAAACGAAAGAGAGGACAGTAATCCACTGCCAACTACTATTAAACACGACCACCAGTTTGCTCTTTTATGCTTAACCACCCATTTGAAGGAAGTCATTTTTCATCCACGAAACATAAACACCTGGTGAAACAATGCTACTATAAGTCCCACCTTGCCGTGTTCCATCTTTACGTGAGTCAGGTACTCTTCGTTGTCAGTGAAGGTGCTCTGACACTGGGGGCAGGTCCACTCAGTCTGACCGCTGGGATGTCCGCTGGCCCCGGTGGGGTTCGAGCGACTCCCTGGAGCCTCGTAGTCCTCATCCGCGTCGTCATCATCGTCCTGTTCCTCCTCATCTTCCTCCTCCTGTTCCCGCCCCCAGTCCTCTCCGTCTGAGTTGTCGGGCTTTCCTGAGGGCTTTGACTTGAGGCTGGAGGGGCTGGATATGTTGGCAGGGACTGAGGCAGGATTAGACGCGTCAGACTGAGACTCCTGTTTGGCTGATGGGCCTCGGTGAGTGGTCTGAGTGAGACGACAGCAGAGCGTGGGAGAACAGAGACGCAAAGAAAGCGTTAAAAAAAACAAACAAAAAGGTGCTATATGTAGGAAATGGATTATATTAAGTCAGAAAATTAACTATTTGAAAAACGATTTGAATATTAATCGTGCTTTTGTTTTTTATAATTACGTCAAGCTCTATAATTTTTATGGACCGAAACAACTGATTGATTACTTAAATTCATTAAATAACTGACAGATTAATCAGCTATGAAAATAAACATTAACTGCAGCCTGGTTTCACTGATAAAGATGCAGCCAGGATATTAAATTTTCATTGTTGACTACAAACACTGTTCTTATCTTGGTGTTTTATAATTTTTTTGTTACTCCAACACAGTGGGTTGCAGCTTTGGGTCTGAAACATTACCAAACCCTAAAAGCCTAAAATGTCTTGACCAGAGCAGAAGCAAAACAAGGATCTGCATTGGACAGCTTGAAGCAGAGGGAGTGATGAAGACAGATGCATACAACTCTCTTGGGCCAGAGAAACAAAATGGGGAACTTCAGCCAAGGTTAGCAAAGGTTTTCTTTCTGCCTCTATCTCTCATACACTTTGTCAATGGATACTTTACATATATAATATTTTTATAACCTGTTATTGCTGCTTTGTCACCCCCATGATCATGTGATCATCCTCCTTTCAACCAAACACTTTCACCAGTTACTGACATGTGAAAATAACCAAATAGGTTCAGTGTTTATAAAAATAAAAGACAGTAGGACAGATGTGAGTGTAAATATAATATATAATATATTATTACGTAAATATTACGTGCATTTTCTCCAGTGTTTTGAATTGGGATTGCAATACCAATTTTTAAATGATCAAGGTTGCTGTGTTACAGATTTTACAAAAAAGCACCTTCAATCAATAATTCATACTGGTTCACAAAATCTCTTTTTCATTACTAAAATAATTGCTGTTCTTGGCATAAAACTTAGGACAAAGTCACCGGAGAGGGGCTCTGCCAAGGCCGATCCAAGAGTTGCTGTATGCCTTTGTTGACACCACATTCATTGTGGAG
Organism: Brachirus orientalis; assembly: GCA_016785285.1. Taxonomy (NCBI): domain Eukaryota; kingdom Metazoa; phylum Chordata; class Actinopteri; order Pleuronectiformes; family Soleidae; genus Brachirus; species Brachirus orientalis. Next base: position 38,479 of record JAFBJR010000379.1, on the reverse strand, counting down.
AGCAATGAATGGGCAACACATAAAAGGCAAAAGTCTCATTTCAAAGCTAAAATTGTAATGAGTGAAAAAGAAATCATCAGAGAACACACCTTAATATGCTCCATCATTGAGCCTTTCTGTGCGTAGAGCTTGGTGCAGTCAGGACACTTGAACACATGCACTTTCTGCTTGGCTAAATGAGTGTCAAAGTGCATGTACAGCAGGGGTTTTTGGGTAAAGACAGTATCACACATCACACACTTGTAGATCATTCTGCAATTGGAAGAAAAATAGAGAGGAAAATGTAATATTCAAAGGATCTGTCATAGATGATACTGTAACATCCTCTGGGAATCGAGCAGTGATTGTACATACTTGGCCTGTCCTCCTGTAAGTGTTGGGTGCTGGGTGCTGATGTGGCTCTGGGCGCTGGGGGCAGACTTGAAGGCCATGGGGCAGCTGGGGCACTTGTGGAAGACCTCGCAGTGAACTGTTTGAATGTGTGACTTGATGGAGTTCAAGCCTCCGAACACAACCTGGCAGCTCGAGCACCTGGATGAAGGAACATTTGTTTTACCTCTATTCCAGTAGTGAAATGAGCATGAATTCATGCTCAGCAACATCATATATTTACCCTAAAACTACCAACACATACTACATTTCAAATAGTGCATCTGTCAGAGCCCATTTAATGCAGGTGAGCTGTTTGGGAGACTCATGACTGCAACTGTGTGAGGATGAGATGATCAGCTTTAGTAGCTCCTACACTTGTAACTGGATCAAAGTAAGAAATGAAGCTGGTTTCAGATTCATTTACTCTTAGCTTAGCTGTCCATTAAACTATTTTTTTATTATTATCTGAGGTTTTATTCCATTCGATAACTAGTAAGAAAGAAAGAGGTTTTATTCCATTCGATAACTAGTAAGAAAGAAATAAACTAATTAGTCAATTAGGTCAATTATTTGGCATCAAACCTACTCATATTTTTGGTTATTATATACCTTTTTGATTTTACTATTAGTATATTTATACATTTCTTTACACAAAGAATATATGAACCACTAAGTGTTTAAAAGGAGGAACTTTCCTAGTCCTACCCTCCCTTCTTTTTAAACTCTAACAGTCAAATCAAAGCTTCAAATACATTTTTAAAACAGCACAAAAGAAATAAAAAAAAGAAACAATTATAAAATGGACAAAGAGAAACTGTGTCAAAAAACAACCATGTTATTGGCCCGTTCATTAACAGATTACTGTAGCAGTCATGTGGTACAATATTTTAACAACAGTATTTGAAAGTGACTTCACACCTGTAGCCAATGCGCCTGGCAAAGTGCAGACATGCCTCCTCCAAGTGGGTCTGGAAAGTGGCCTGCCGGGCAGTCCCACCACACTCGGGACAGACGTGGGGCGCCCGGTGTTTATGGATCCTTTGGTGAGCGGCCACAGCGCAGGAGTTTGGCAGCATCATGGGGGGTGAGCACTGCGTACATGTCTTAAGAGAATAGAGAAATAAAAAAAAACTGAGTTAGTAACAGTGGAAACTAGCAGTAACGCGCTCACTACGCTCTCATCAACTCAGCTTACTGAATTGGGAACAGCTCTGATCTGCTGGAAGTGGGTGACCAACTCAGCTTTGCCAGAGAATTGTGTTTGGCACTCCGGACATTTGAAGTTGTTGTACTGCAGCCCCTCAGCCTTCTTACAGGGCAGAGGCATCAGGGCCTGTGGACCCTGCGGTGCGCGGCGGACGGGCCGAGGCTGCGATGCTGCTGGAGATGAAGCGTCCTTCAGCGGGCTGGAGTTGGCAGAGAGGGTGGAACCCCCGATCGTGGTAGAGGGAGAGGAGACTGGAGGAGAGGAGGACGAAGAGGAGATCAGGCCTGGTCAGGCAAACAGTGAAAATCAGAAGAGACAAATTTGAAACTGAACAAAGGAGATGAATCACAAATGAATAAGACACAGGATTTCCTCCATGTGAAATCAGCAGATTCTTATATTATGTATTAATATATTTTTTTATGACTCACACTAACACATTAACAGTATTTTCCACACACTGGTCACCAATTTGTGTGGAGGGCGATCTCCCCCTGACCTTTTCACATACAAATCCACTGATTAAGACAAAACCAGACTGCAGCACTATCAAGTTTTGGCTCCCAAAGCATTTAAGATAATTTATAATTCTTCACATTTATCATCTCAGCATAAGTCAAATGTCCTCATTAACCCGTCCCTCAAAAAAATCTGAATGTTTATGTTATGTTTATGTTGGGTTTCTTCTGTTTGAGCAAGAGTCATTTTCTGTAATTTTAAAACCACAATTAACTTTCACTCAGGAGCAAAAGTCAGTCTTTAATTATCTCACATATATTTAGATAATAGCCGATATCGTCTGAAATGTTTTTAACTTATCGTCCCACCCTGACTGCAGCCTGGCTTACCACCAATGGGTGTTATGTCCTGCTGTCCAATCATCTGCTCCACAGTGACGGGCCTCATGACCAGGTGTGAGCACTGCATGACCAGCCCGCGCTCCTTGTGCTCCCTGGCATGCAGCAGCAGGCTGCACTTATTGAAGAAGGCCAGTCTCTTAGCACAGTGGTTGCAGGTCACCTCGATGCGAAGCGATCGTCTGTCGTAGTGTCGTGCCAGGCTGCGCTCCAGGGCAAAAGCATCACCGCACTCCAGGCAGCGGTACCCTGTGGCAGGGAGTGGGAGACCCCACTCAGGTGGTGGAGGAGCTGAGAGGTCTGGCTTGTAGCTTGGCAAAAGGTTTTTACTGTTCAGAATTTTGTTAAAAGCCTCCACCAGGCTTGACTGACTGCGGGAGATGACGGCACCTGTGCTGTTGACAATAGAGGCAGGTTTGTTCGGTGAGAGGGTGCCACTGCCTCCGTTAGCTGTCTTATTAGTGGTTGTGCGCACGCTGATCCCACCAGCAGCAACAGAGAACTTGGGAGAGGAGGCCACAGCTGGAGTTACAGGCAGGGCAGCAGATTTGGTGATGCTCACAGCGGTGGCAGAAACCTTGGTCTTGTCAGATGCAGCCAATTTATTTTGGACTTTTGTGGCAGCAGCAAGCATGACACTGCTGGCTGCGAGTGTAGACACGGGCAAAGCATTGAGAGTACTCACTTTCTGGGATGTCATTTGACCAGTTTCAAGTTTTTGAGCCTTGTTTCCCAGTGCCTTTCGCTCGCCAGTTTGATTTTTCGCATCCAAACCTGTCCCTGCAGCACCACCTTTAGGTGCTACCCTTGTAACAGTTCTGGTGATTCCACCTGTGGAGGTTTTAATTGTTTTTATTCTGACTTTCAGGGGTCTGGATGGAGCTCCAGACACAGCAGGTGCAGCAATGCCTCCTTCTCCTCCATCAGTGGACAGGGGTTTAGACTTGCCTTCATCCACCTCCATTTTTTCATCACTTGCTCTATCATTTTCTCCCTTGTCAGCTTTGCCATCAACAATCCTATCTATCCCATTCCCCACCTCCATCTCCTCCTCCTCCTCTTTAGGCTCACGCAGTTCTGAAGGAGGTGGAGTGGAGCCCACTGCAGGGCTGGAGCACCTCTTGGTGACTTGAGCAGTTGATTTTGGTATCTCGGGTTCAGGACTCTCTGGAGAGTCTCTCTCCTCTATAACATGCTCTGGATGCCTGTCCTCCAACTGGGGACTCCCTGTTGAGCCAGTCTGGGGTGTTGAGGAAGCCAGTGAAGCCCCTGAGGGTGCATCCCCATGTTTAGGGTGAGCTGAAGTAGAGGATGTGGGCTGTGTTGAGACAGAGTCAGACTTGAAACAATGGCTCAGTTGAGTGCAAGTTGGGGAGTCTGGGGTTTCCTGAATGACCAGCGGACTCCCCAAATCAGGGTCAGAATCATCCTCCTCCATCGGCTGGTGCTGGAATGCAGCAGGGCTACTTTTTGGAGCTCCATTAAAAGGCTGAGATGTGTGCAGCGGATGCGATGAGAGGGCAGAGGGTGGAGATGGAAGCAGGGGCTTTGAAGGTGGAAAGAAAGGCGACGCTAGTCCAACAGGCCCAGGTGCTGCCAATGGAGATGACCCAAGTGACAGAGAGGAGGATGAAGGTAATGATGCTTTGACTCCATCTGCCCTCTCCTGGCCTGTATCTTGCTGCTGCTGGTGTTGCTGCTGTAGAAGCTGCATCTTCCTGGCCCGGCCTACTGGATCTCCAGACCCCTGTGCCACAAGCGGTTTCAGTCTATTGAAAATGTTGCCACCCTGCTTGTGAGACTTAGCTGCACCAGATGCTTCTGAAGACACTTTAGAGGTGCTCAATGACCATGGCGCACCATTAGACTGGGCCTGGCTGAGAGGAAGAGGTGTGGAGACACCAGATGCCCCAAAACCATTGTGATTTAGAGCTTCAGACTCAGCCATTCCAGGGGCACAAGCACCAAGTCGTGGACCAATATCAACCCCTGTGATCACGTCAATAGGGTCCTGATCTGTGTCGCCCTCTCCTTCATCTACAGTTTCGAGGCGAACTTTATTCTTCACAATCACACTGACAATGGATGTGTCTGCCTGAGGGTCAGATGGGCTTGGAGGCCTCAAGGATGACCCAACACCCACCACGCTATCCTGCTTTCCAAGGGGTGTTCCTGTAGTTCCATGGGGTCCCTCAGCCTCGTCAGGAGCAGACTGGATGGCCTCTTTGGCATCTATGTCAGGAATGTCAAATGCTGCCAACAGGTCATCAAAATCTGGGGTCTTCATGTCCCCCATACCGGGATTGACTCCTGTGAAAACACACACATAGAGGCTGAAGTCATAAGAATAAACGAGCTTCAGCCTGCTTCTATCTGTTCACCAGGACAATACCTAACACGCAGGGCATTTAAGTCTCTAATGTTAGTGAAAATGTTCATCATTTCGAGGTCAACTCTTGCGTGCACCTTCGTTTGACTCAATCTCACACTAAACAACCGGTTAGCCTTTTTATCATTGCAGCTAACCAGGCATCTACATTAGCCGACTAGCACGTTAGCATCGCCGTTTCTGCAAACAACCCCCTCTCTGGTGATAGCTTCAGCACTAGTTTACTATGAATGGGCAACAGTGCTTTATTAAAGCTTCATGCAAAAGCGTTTCAGCAGTGATCATATGATAAACTGATTGACAGAGACACCGATTCGTTGCAGCGACCTCGGTTATTTTGAGCTAGCGGTGTTCCTCCTCCTCCCCGACTGAGGCTGGCTAGTTGGCCGCTGAGCTCCAGCCAAGACAGAGGGGTCATTTAGCTTACTAGCTAGCGCTCGCCGTTATGTCAAAAAGCAACTGGAGCGGCTTGCTGAGTTGATGTGTCACAGCGGTAACGGCCCGGTGATAGTTGGGTCGACGATGACAGAGAAGAGGATGGTAGTGATGGGGATTTTCGTTTAATATTTCATGTATTTTGATTGTTTACCTGGATATGCGATTCCCGACTATCCTAGCTCGTTTTCAGCTGAAAATGCTGCGCTTCCCGTCACGTGACCCGAGACGTCCTATAAGGATATGATAGCCCTGGAAAAATGTACGGAGGATGCTGCAATCGACGCGTTTATCTTTTTGATGCTGGGAATTCCGTAATGCATTTATCTGCGTCCGTACAAAACTCATTTCTGTTACACTGAATGAAGTCACCCGGACACTGCTTGTTTATTATGAGCACACGTTTTTCTGTACGTAGCTAATTCATATTGTCACCCACAAAAACACAAAATGAAACATATTTACGCATGACTTTTATTGCAAAACACAAAAACATGACAGTGTGTGGCCTAATGTTTAGTTTAAATGCTTTCTATTACAGTTTGTTTTCAATCCGTCAGTAATAATGACATGTAGGAAAATGTAGGATAACAAGTCAGTTTGCAAACAGGCCCATGTCAGTCTGAGAAGTAATAAATTTATGTTACTGGGAGGTCAGATTTCACACTAAATAATCATCCAGTAATTCTATAAGATCTTATTTTTTTGTTTATTGTTGCTCAAGTGTTTTGAGAGAAAAGGACAGAATTAAATGTTGGTCAGATTGCTGTTGAACAGGACAAATAAGCAATCTTTATTTGCAATCCTGCATTCATCTGCAAATGTTTTTTTCTTTCATGGTCAAAGTCTAGAGTCTCGAATTCATTCTTCTTTTCCTCATTTTTTCTTCTCTTCATCCTTTTTAGCATCTGGCTTGCTTCCTGTCTGGGAGGCCAGGGAGCCCATGGCATTGCGGATGGCCTCATTGTTTGGGTCGACACCAGGAAGGTTTTCCAAGACGCTTTGAAGGAACTCTGGGTCCTGCATCACATCATAGTCATCTTCCTCCTATTCCATTACAACAAAGTATTAGTAGCAGTATAGTATAATCAATTTTAAGATCCAGTGGGTCAAAGATTTGGTCACAGTTCACGTGAAGTTAAACATGTGAATATGTTTATTGGTATTACTTCTACACCTCTTAAATAATTGAAATCCTGTAGATATTTACTCACATCACATATAAGTTTGATTTAACAGATATTTAATTTTAAAATAGGCAAATTAGAGTTCATTTTAAAACTTAAATGACTCGCCTTGACTGATTCAGTTGTGTCCATGGGGGCGGAGTCCATGTCACCATATTCTTTTGAAAGAAGAAATAAAAACAAAAGTTGCACTTCTTTTACATGGATATATTAGCAAATACAAATGAATGACAGAAAGCAATATCAAGAGCAGAAAGTGTTTATGATGGTCAAATATAACTCACCTCCTCCAGCAAGAGACATCTGCATGGCATAGGCGATCTGCTCCTCCTCTGTCATGCTGCTGAAGTCGGGAAGCACTGCTGCACCACTCTCAGGCTGAGATACTGACATCTTCAATAAGGTCTCCTCTGATTCTATGTGAAAACATAATCCAATATAAATATAATTAAATGAAATCATTATTATAGGTAGTTTTGTGTTTTAACTCAATTAAATCCAGATACCGTCTGCACTGGGTGTTGGCACGCCTGCCTCAGCTGCAGAAGCTCTGCGGGCCTCTTCCTCCTGCCTCTGTCGCTGCTCCTCCATTGATACACGGAGAGCCTAAAGAACCACATAAAAGGCAGCAAAGTGAGAAATACTGGGAAACACCATTACCACAGGGAAATATGGTCCCAAGCAGCCCAATACAAGGACAAGACTAAAAAAATGCAAAAAGAAACAGAGAGGATACACCTCAATGCTAACATCCTCTGCAGCCACACACAAGGAAAGGGAAGGAAAGTGATGTTATTCAAAATAAAGTATGCACTCTGTGAATTCCAACCTGTGACTGTTCCAAAGTGTTGACACATAAATGCTTTGTAAATATAATCTCACAAACATAATAACATGAACAAATCCTCAGTATCACTGCTTACCAGGGCCAGCTCTGGATCAGCACTGGGATCTACACCAAACTCAAAGTCACTGGCACCAAGACCCATCATAGAGCCTCCTTCGCCAGCCAGGATGGGAGAAGAAATCAATGCATCAGCCAGACTGGGCCCTGGAGGGACTGTGACTAAATGAGATCCGGTCCCCTCCTTCCCATTCAGAGTGTTTATAAAAGCTGTTAGCTTTTCTGTATTCACCTCCTGAAGAAACAATATCAGAAAGAGGGAACAGAAAATTATCCTTTTTTATAATTTAATTTACACAGCCTTACAGCAATTGAATGAAAAATGAGCCAAGGATTTCCCACCTCTTCACCAAAATTGACAATATCCACATTCACTTTCTCTTTTTTCAAGCGTTTGGCCAACTTGACGAGCTGTGGAATCAGCAGGTTGGGACAGAATAAGTACAGAAAAAACACACTGTAAGAGTCATGCAAAAATAAAATATGTGTAAATTACTATACTATACATTACATCATAGTCTGTCATTGGTAAATAGATATTTCTGTCACATAAAATTGAGGAAGACTTCCAACTCACATCTTTTTCATTATCCTCCACAGGGCTTCCGACGAAGGCAATGATCCTCATCTTGTGGTTCTTTCCCTGTCTGTGTTTTAGGGCCAGCTACACAGGGAAAATATAAAATATTTGACATCACAGTATCAAAAACTCTTTTAGGGATGCCCGATTACCACTTTTTGATGTGTCTGATATCACTCATAGTTTTGAGTATCTACCAATAATTGATATCAATCTGAAACAGTCTATTTCCTCATTTTTAAACATAAGTATGCTATGTCATATCGTAACACTGTTCTAACTTCATGAAGTACTTTTGTGGCAGTAAAGGCTTACAGATAATTACTAATTAATTTTTTTCCATTATCCAGTCAGAATTACATAATTACTAGCTGACGCCTTTCATGCAAGTCTGAAAAAAATGGATTGAATTGAGACAGAAGTTACACACATGAGCCACTCTGATGCCCGTGCAGAAGGAGATGGTTCCTTTGGGCTGGACAGCGTGGAGTTTGGACAGGATGCGGCCAGTATCTGGTGTCAGCGTGGTCAGGACCTCACAGTTACTGTACGAAAAGGTAAAAGCATGGTTTAATTACCACTGAGACTTCTAGGTATCATCATTAACAACCATTCAAAAAATATTTTCTGGTGCCAAATGACATACAGACATGGTTGTTTTAATTTTTAAAGAGGAATGACTCGGTTTGAAAAATAACATATGAGCTTACTTTGCCATAGTTATGAGGCCCACGTTGTTTTCGGGGTTACTACGTGTTTTGGAGTGGCAAACAATGTTAACAGCATCTTGTTGAGCCTGTAGTCTTGTCGGTAGAAAGTCTCCATTCCTCATGTATTCACTGTTGTCCACACTGAGGGGGGAAAATCATCACTTTACAAAACAATGACACTCCATTACGCTAATATTGGCTAATCCTTTTCGACCTCTGCTATGTCCGCTTGATGATTTTTCGACAGCTAGAATATATTTTAAAAAAACCACTTCTTCCTCTGCACCGTCGACTTCCTGTTAATCCAGGTCTTCTCTCTCTGTTACGAACTAAACACAGCGTTAGCACAGCTCGCTAACGTTAGCAAGAGGCGACACCGCATACCTACGCTGCTCCTCTAAACAATCAAATCATCAAAGTTAACACTTCATACTTTAGCTACACAGCACTGCACTGTAAACGGCGACGTTTGTGGATGCTAGTACAGTCACAAATTGTTTATAAAGAAAGAAAATCGGTGCTGCATCTAGCTACAATGACTCAGCCCCGGGACGACAGTGTCAGGCGCTAACAGTCACCGTCAATTATTGACCCATTTACACCGACTTTTCCTCCAAGGTCTGGTCGGTGAGCAACACATTGACGAATAAATCCGAAGCGTGCCTTTCTATGAACTGCCAACAGATCAAATCTACTTTAATTAAATTTTATTCGGGTCTTACCAGACCATAGTACTTTCAAGCACCATCTTGGAAACTTCTTGTTACTTTCTGACGTGCTGACACAAGCTCACAGGCAATTGGACTTCTTCTTCTTCCTTTTTGACTTTCGGGCAGACTCCATGCCCGATGGCGTGTTACTGCCTCTCACAGGTTTATTCTGGGACTACACAATCTGATTTATTCTCCAACATCACACTCGGGACGTGAGCCAGTGATCCAATAAAACTTTTCAGGTACATCCATTACACATGCTTTCACAAAATCTCAATATGGTTAGCTCAAATGTGATTGGCCAGATTTTGCACCCTATGTCTCTAGGACCCTGAGGCCACAAACTCTTTGAACCACTCCCCTCTGGCAAGAGGCTACGTCCATCAGGACCAAAACCTCCCGTCACAAAAACAGTTTCTTCCCGTCTGCAGCTGGCCTCATTAACAAGGCCGAATCCCCCACTGACACTGTCTCTTATACCCACCCTATATATATATGCATTACATTAATGCACTCACGACTCTGTACAGCTTTCCCACCTTTACTTATCTTATTTATGGTGATTTATATATTGATCTTTTTATTTTTTGTGTGATTTTATATTTTTAAGCACCTTTGCACCCAGACAAATTCCTCATTTGTGTAAAAACCATCCTGGCAATAAATCTCATTCTGATTCTGATTCTAAATTGTAATTGTTAATCTTTTATTAACAAATAGTGGAACATGACTGTCTTTAACTCAAAGTCCAATCACTTTTTCTTTAAAGAAGAAAAAAGAAACAAATATTTTTCATAATCAATTAGTGTGTATCCTCTCAATTAATCAAGTATTTGTTCAGTCAATAAAATGTCAGAAAGTAAAAAAATAAAGATTTCAAGTGTTTAATCCAAAATTTCATGATGATTAAAATTTGACTAATTCCAAACTGATAGTGAAGATTATGACATATGAATCATATAGCTCTATAACAGCTATACTCTGCAGACCTTGTGTTCTGGAAGTATCGCTACTGATTCAAAATTATTTTTCTATATGGTGCACCCTCAAATTGATTAATCGCTTATCAGAATAGTTGACTTTAGTAATCGATTACTCGCTCTGACTCATTTTCTACCACCTTTATTCTCCAATAATCGAGTAATTGTTTCAGCCCTAGTTGTCATGTTGTCAATTTATTTATCTGCTACATAGCATGGGTGCAACGTAACAGGAAATAACAGAAACTCCGTCAAGTAATGAAATATTTGAAGTTGAAGAATAACCATGTAGATTGGATAGATACAGTATGGAAAATAAATTGCATTTCCCATTTATTTCAAAGGAGAGTTTGTCCAAGTAAGACATGGAAATGCTGTGCTACAAGCAGAAACTTCAGGTATCACAGTGGTATAACTTCTCTTATAATAAACATCTGTATAATGCAAAGCTATGGCATTCAAGAAGGTGTAATATAAGATCTCTGTAAAGATGTTAATGGTATATGGTCAGTATTTATATAGCACTTTTCTATTCTTGATAACCACTCAGTGCTGCTTTACATTACAGTTTTGCAATTGACCCAGTTACACACAGAGCTGTGAATGGGCACAGCAGCATGCCAGGAATCGAACCCTCAACTTTAGAGTTAAGCCAGAGTGGGTGATTTAATCTTGAAGGAAACAAGTCTTAATGAACATATTGTATTTGATAATTATCAAGAAATGCATAAAGGTTTCAACAAGAGTACAATTTCATAGCCCTTTTATATATGACAAATTCAGTAGATGAAAGAATGATTATCGTGTATATGATTTTCTTTTTATTTATATTTTCTGTTATTTGTATACCATGCCTGATGATGTGAAAGCCAGCACCTGCATGATGGTTACTAATGTTAATATTAAAAATTTTTTAATGACTTAAATGACAAAAAAAGGGATAGCTACATTATTTGCTGCCATATCACCAAACACACAAAAAGACCAAAAGAATTATGAATAATACAATATAATAAAAAAAATAAATTTGTTTTTGATTTATTAAATTCTGGCACAAGTATACAAAAACATGACCCCCCCCCCAAAAAAAAAGAGCAAGAGAGACAGAAATCTTGCATCTGTGAAAAGGCACTGTTGTCATAGGTATATACAGATTTGCATACTTTAACTATATATTTCAAAAGCACATGCATATTAAATGAAGAGTACGATTTATAAATCATGTTAATAACCTCAACCATTACAAAGTTTTTACACTTTAACCTTTAAAACTGCATGCCCTAAAGACAAGGTCACTGTGCAAAAGAAAGATGCATTCCAAGCCATTAACACACCAGAAACCAGAAAAACTGACATGATGATAAATACTATAATAAATATGACTATTTACATGTTTGGTTCATAGGCTACATTTTGACCTGCATCAGAGATTTATGAAAAAGGCGCTGTTTTTATTTCAATGACAATTTGCCCAAATTATCCAAACTGAGCTAATCTTGGTTATAAAATTGTCAATTTACTTAATGTATTGCACAGTCTATGCATTCGCACATACATACTATGTGGCTAAACGTGCCAACCATCACATTATAACACTGTACAACCACTTTGTGTGTTACCAACTTGTATCAACTTGCACCCAAACTACTTCTCCAAAAACCACAAGTGTTATGTCTAATTATTCTTTTCAAATGTCATGCAGCCATCACCATATTTTTGTTATGAAAAAATAGCATCTAAAATCATACTTGGGACGTGTCTTTAAAATGTCTTTTGAAGTTGTCAGCCTCAAATAGTCGACTTTGCTTTTACTGATTTCACAATGCTCTCAAAACAGCCTTTTTAATATCAGTACAACTATGTACTTGTAAACACATGAGATGCAGTGTTTGTAATTGCAAGCCAATAAAATGTACTACAAATAAACAGTGACTTTAATAAAGAGATGCACCAAAAATGCCTATCGGTGTGGGGAAATGTAACAACAAATGGACAATAACATGGTTATTGAAAAATAAGTGAGTAAACACAAATAATAAACCTGACTACAAATACCAGGAAGAGGAATATAATCACAATCAACCAGTTAAGGCAACATATCATAATCAATGTGAAAAAAATACAGATTTTCTACTCAACACTATAAGCCAGGAGTGGAATGTAACATGTTACTCAATGCATAGTTCTAACTTTTAGTATCATTCTCTGGCAAATTATGTACAAGTGTAGCTTAAAACATGACACCACCAAGTCTCATAGATCTAATATTCAGCAGCAAAGTAAAACACTTACTAACCAGCTGACCATTTCCTTTGTCTGACAAATAAAATCTGATTAGAGTAAAACTCTTTTTTTCAGACCAACTAAATAAACAAGCAATATTAAGCAAGTCTTTCTACACTGTCCAACAATATTACATTCTGAAAGGTTAAATGTAACAATGTAACATCATATAATATAGCAAACATACAAACAAAAATAAACAGTCACCATTCAAACAACAAAGTAGTTCTTAAACTGACTGGCTTTCAGCCCTGGTGCTTCAGCTCATAAAAATTGTGGCAGTTTAAATACATTTTCTAGTTACCCTAAAATTGTGGAAATACTGCAGCGTCCTTCTGTCATACAGCTGAATCAACACTTGTTGTCTTTTACTGCAGTTACAGTTACTACTACTACTGCCTTCTTCGTCTCCTCTTTCCTCTCTCGTCTCTTTTTCTCCTTCTCTCTAGTTGCTCATCACTAAATCAGCACAACTCTGACTTAACATGAGAAGTTCATATCTGATCACCTCATGTTCTTAGGGGCTGCAGTGATGAGCTTTAAACACTACACTGAACCAACATATTAAAATTGGATTTAAATCCAAAAACAGCTCTAGTTAATTTATGCAAGTTATATTCTACTAGCCATACTCCATTGTATTGTTTGCTGCCAGGGTGAAATGCTGGCTATACTGTCAACACAGCTGTTAATAACCAATTTCCAACAGCATAAATATAATGATTGTACCACAGGGTAATAAAGTAGACCTGTACTCTTTTGATACTTTCCCCAGGCCTTAGGTAAATTTGTTTTTACTTTATTCACAACTGTCTGTGACACCCAGTTTGTTGGTCACATTTAGTTATAAGCTGATAAACTGATATAGAATCATACATATATATAAAAAAGCCCTTTAAAAAAACACAGTGACCAGAACACAAAAGGTAACCTTTTAGATTCACAGTCTCTTAGAAGTATAGGTCCAATAAAACTAATGGTTGAACAAAAACCATAGGTTAAGGATCATTTCTCTCCTCCACCAGACTCTTCAGAGAGTGAAAGGAGACTAACCACAGAGAGGTTCAAAGAGAGCATGGACACTTTAATTGGCTGGACCACTTTACCTACTCTGCATAGAGGTCCCCTCAGTGGAATGACTGTGTTACTCTAGCAACAACAACAACTGCCTGCACGGCAAATTAAAATAGAAAGAGTCTCAGAGCCTGACAATAAATGCAATTAAACAATATCAGCAGACACTCTGGGGAATTTAATCTGGTCATCTGATGTGCATGGTACAAGTGCACCTGTCTGCGTTCCTCTGATGAGGAGCTCAGAACAGATTGTGACCCCAAAACATTAACATTTAAAGAGACTGCAGGTGAAACTCAACAATCAACATTTTCCTGTGATCCTTCCTACTGCAGCTTTAAAGTGTCTCCATCAACATAAAGCAGGAACAGTAATCTGACCGGACACACATAGGATGTGCTGCAGCTGTGTGATCATGAACTTGAGGAGACGAGGCGGGATTTAATAAGGAAGTTTTGGTCTGAAATAAGGCAAAGTTCTCCCTGAATGTTCCTCCATACACTGTACCATCTTTGGTGGGCGTGTAAGCATTACTATAAGATAACAAACAGCATTTAGTAACCACAGTATTAGTTCACCCTCACTCACTAGTGTCAGAACACACCCAGTTACATACTCTTCCGATGTTGAGATTTGGAAATCAAAGTGCAAAATTAACAATTATATAAAAAGGTAAATTTCTCCGACTTTGGCCACGATGAGACTGTAAGTTTAGGTACCTCGAGTAACATGAAAGGAGTTATAATATTTCATCCACACTCAAAACATCCTCTCAGCTCAATGGGGGCTCATTTGAGTCTCATTCCTGCATACATTCCTGTAAACCACACACAAAGAACCTGGTTAGAAAACCACTCACTGTAGGTGTCAAAGAAGTTACTGAGAAATATGAGAAATTGTACTTACAGATTTGTTTGTGTTCGGAACTATGTCACAATTGCTTTCCTAGCACCAAAACCTTCTTTGGGAACCTCTAACTGAGATCTGAAAAAAACAGGAAGATAAAATAAACTTCTACACAATAAGGATAAGTGATTTGAAAAAAACATTTTAAACAAAAATAGACGAGACTTGGTTTTCCACCAAGCTTACAAGCATTTCTACAGAGAGAACATAATTTTCATGACACCTTTACTAACATTGACCACTAGTTGTCTATTCTAAAGATGTTGTCATATACAGTACTATATAATATACAGTATATAATGACTATGTAAATAATTATATCTTTAGCTTATAATGTCAGGCAGCTATCACTCCTTATCTACTTGCACTGTAAATATTACAATTATTTGAAGCCAATAGAAGCAAATACACTTTTTAAAAGTGAAATTAAAAATTAAATGTATATTTTAATTACATAATATGAAACATATCTGCATTTTAATATCTAAATATGATGAGACAATTGTTATTTACTTTTGGAGGAGTTTACTTCCACTAGCCAAAATGTATAGTCATCTATATCCACTGAAACTTGTATTTATATTGAAGGTAACAGACATTATTCATGCTAGTCGTCTTTTAATGATGTCATCTGCTTTGTTATTTGCTTCTGCTATGTTTTAGATTGATTGAGTTTTGATTACATTGATTAGAGGGTTTGCCTTTAAAACTGGCCATAAACATGTTAATCAGTGGGTCCTGCAACTATTTCATAATAAAAGCCTTGTTGAAAAAGATGAATGAAAAGCTCAACACCAACTCTAGAGTACTTTTTACTCAGAAACAGGTACAGGAAATATGTTTGTGACACATGTGAGCTATTTTAATCATGTTCTCCAATAGCAAGCAGAGATTGAAGGAGGGAGGGAGAGATGTTGGGTGACACACTTAAAAATATGTGTATGAAATTCTACAAAGATACAAAGCTAATTTAGGAAAAAAGAGAGGATCCAGTGCTTAGACAGAAGGTGAGGTGAAAATCATGATCTCACACTGCTCCCCAACGCCTTCAAGGTCTCTTGTTATTGTTTCGATTGAGAGACCCATGACAGCAGAAATTACATACTGTGTGTCTAGTTTCTGGAGAGGATTTCAAATATTTATGTGTATGTTTCCCTTTTACCTTCTGGAGGCACTGCTCTCCATATGTTTACTCAACATTTTGTTAATATCCACTCCCACTGACTTGGATGTATCCTGAGAGTGAGTCACAGGCTGAAATGTGGGAATGAGTCCAGGTTTTTCCAAGGAGGCGGTTGTTTCTGCAGAGTCACCATCATTTCTGGGTGGTAAGGCCTTAGGGAGCAGGTCAGGTCGACCTAATTTTATGACTGAGTGAAGAAGATGGAAAAGATGTGTCGTTAACAGTACTCAGGTCGGTGAATGCTGAAGGTCTGTATCTGCAGCTATACATAGTTTGTCTCTCATACAACATTTCAAACGTTGCTATTCTCCTCTTTGTTGTTTTTACCATTGTCTCCATCTGATTCATCTCTGGTCTCAGAGCTTATTTGATGTTGGAGAACAGCATTTTGGCTACTGCTGCTGCTGATCTGAGAGAACAGAGGAGGCCCGGTGCCAGCTGGTTTCCTGACAGGACCATGGCCCACTGCACGGCGCTTCTTGGATGGTGAGGTCTTCACTAGATACAAGAGGAAAAACTGTTCATTTAGAATCAGATAATTGTTGCAACTGTGCTCAGATTCAGTATATACGTACATGAGATCTTCCTGAAGAGTGTTCCACACATGAACTTCTGAAATCGCTCTGCATAAAAACCTGGTCTGTGAACAGATACAGTATCCTGAAACAAAGGATTGGTTATGAGTTAACATTTGAACTTTTTTATTTTAAAACACTGAAACTGAGGCTAGCCTAGTAGAAATACTTTACCCCGTCATGAACCAGAGATTTCCATGAGTGTTCAAGCTTCTTCACAAGTCTGAAGTTTGACACATAAAATACAGGTGAAGAGACATACAAGAGGAGATTGTGTGAATTAAAAGATAGATAAGTAGCATAGAAAATACATTTTTGGTACAGTTGATGTAACTTAATGACTACACTGTGCTACCATTTTCTATAAAAGTCAAATTGCTTTACACAAAAGATGATTACTGTGTAGTTACTGTGGATCTTCTCTTTACCTGTAGGACTGCAGAATGTCAATGATACCAATGTACACTAGCAGCCTCTCGCCTTTTGAGTTCCGTGCTGGTATTCCTCCAGTTCTGTAGAATAAAAGAGACATTATTTTGTCGTACATCTTTCCTTTTCAGCTAATTATGGTGACTGGAATTGTTTAAATCGGGCTGACTAACACAACCACAGGAACCCTGAGACTCACTGGTCCTCTGTGTCCAATGATCCCATGCTTCCTGTATCGGCTTGAATAGCCTCCATAGCAGTTCTGTAGAGGGACTTTTGGCCTTGTGGCCTCCTCTGGTCCATAGCCCCTGCCATAGCCTCCTCACTCTGCTGCTCTAGACAGGCCTGGTCTAAATTGTGGATTCCCACCAAAAGGCTGTAGTCCATTATCTTGAAACTCTGCAAGACCTGAAAGGAAATCATTTTGGTTTTATTTTCGGTAAATATGACATTGTCTTGCTTGTAGCCTCCTGTTAAGAAATATGTTTACTATGGTTCTCACCAGACAGTCTCTCTGAATGGTTTTGCAAACAGCATTGTACATGTCCCCCTCCAGTAACAACCCATCAGGCATATCCTGCAAGAAATCCAGATCCTTGTATGTGGGAACTGCCTTTTCCCTCTCTTTAGCTGAAGCCCGTCGCCTATAGGTTGAGCCCTTAAGATCAAACTTGAGGTGCATTCGCACTGTACTTGGCAGCAAATTGTTCATCACTACAATGCGAATGTTTTTTCCTGCTGCTTGGACACAGTAGAGTCCATAAAACTTTGGTAGTAAGGTGCGCTTGTTCTGGTTTAGGTTCTAGAGGAAAGAAGGAGTAAGACAATAAAAACAGCATTAAACAAGTATCATTATAACTGAATTGAAGGTGCCTGACTATAGCAAAAGTAGCAACAAGTAGCCATTACACACCATAAACAAATGATGCAGCCAACCAACACTTATTGTAACAGCTTATGACAGAAGGTATTCTTTGGTTTCAGTTTACTTCGGTTTAATCTTCAAATCTGGGATGGTTGGAGTAAATTACTATAAAAATTACAAACCATTACTTATTCACAAAATAAATGAGTTCTTTTTCTATAATAGCACCAGTGGAACCCAATACTGCATATGATGAAAGAATGATTGATTGCATTTATTCAACAGCTGCCACCTTGCACTTGTAACCTCTAATTAGAACTTACCATATAGTATCCTGGGAGCAGTTTCTGCAGAAATTCTGCCTCTTTGTGCTGAACTGTTTTAATGATGTATTCATCATCACTTGAGAGGTAAAACAGTGATCCGCTGGCACCAGAGTTTGACAACTCAATCAGCGACTCATTACACAGAGAATACTACAACAAAAGCAGAGCCCAGTGGTTAGACATGTGATTACAAAACAAGACAACACCACAGAGGAAACTGTCTTTAATGTCAACAGCTCAACTGAATTGGATCACTTCCCTAGATTCACTTCAGTTACAGTTTCGTATTCCTTCTAAAAATTTCAAAGCCCTTTCTTTAGATAATTATTCTACATTGATGAGTAATTAATAATCAAATCCAAATGAAGGCAGTACAGATGTGAACTGCTGTAAAAACACTAAAGAAAAAAAGATTACCATGTAGTCATCAGGACGGATTCCAAACAAGTCTCTAAAGTAACGAAAAGCCATAGGGGCGTATGTCTTGAACCTGAAATCTCCATAGTGGTGTGCTGGTGTCAAGTTACTGCCCTCACTGTAGGTAAACAACAAAAGAGGATGATAGAGGATTACAACACATACAGAGAGATTAAGAAATAAAGCTAATATGCAGGTGGCATCCTAATGCAAATATCTAATCTAATCACACAAATACACACACACACCCTACATTGTACTCATTATATGTTATCCTTACTTTGGGAAAAAGATGCTTTCCACCACTTCAAAGTCATGCAGCAGAACATCTCTTTCAGGTTTTTGGCTTAAGCTGCCCACCGTGTGTGTGATGCCTAACTGGATAGCACCTTTGAGGGCTGATGAGGTTGTCTGATAACAAGAGAAAAGGAAAAAATATATTTTCATTTAGAAACAATCTATCTGATAGCGAGTTTTGAATTGTTGATCAGAGTAAACAAAACTTCTGGGTGATGTGACAGTTTTCAATATTTTGAGTGAGAGAGTGAGAAAACATAAGTGTCAGCCAGAGATCAGCTGATCTCCAACCTTCTTGTATGTGGTCTCTCCACTGGGATCAATTCCTCGATGGCCAATTGTTTTTTTCATGGCCTGAGACATGCTGGTGCTTGGGCCCTGTCATTAGAAACATAGCACATAGCAGAAAGGAAAATTACTAGAAAAAAAAATAATTCATTGCAAGTTTGCAGCAATATGTTTCAAAGAGGAAGGAAGTGATGTGTCAACTAAGTATCAGTAAATTCCTCACTGCTTGGGAGGAATGCAACATGTGTTTCCTTACTGACTGGATTACACATTTCCTTTCAATCAAAAATCTGCAATTTCTTACCTCTGGATAAGCATTTTTACGAGCCCCAGTTGAATCTAGAAGGGATAAAAAAATACAAGTAATACATAAAAATACACATAGAAAAAAAACAAGTTAACTCAACAAATGCAGCTTTCACATTGTATGCAAAAATCATCAAACAACAGAGAGTGCAGCCAAGCTCTGACGCTAGCATGCAGACCTTCCTCGTTCATTACCTCTGAGATAACACAGTTTCCTCCACAACTGACTCTGCAGGTCTTTGCAAGCAATGGAAGGAATTAGATAATGAGCATTACAATTAAAGTGACTTCATACAGTGCCATAGATCTCAATACAAAGTTATATTTCTCAGAGACCAAAGTGAACACAAGAGAACACAAGAGCTCACACCATACGCTTTGTTGATTTATGTCTGTTCAGTTCTGAAATTTTATGGTGTTCTAAGACATTTGCACAGAACTGTCTTTAAAGGGACAAACTCTAAAAAGGAAACATTTTCAAATGTTTTTCTCTATAAAATGATATAGGGAGAGCAGTTTAATTTACAGCCAGAAAGAGGCAAGAACAATTAGCTAATATAAGCATTTGTTAAAGTCCTTCTGTCACAGTTCTTGAGGCGCTTGCAGCTTATTTACATTTATTATATTTACATTTATTCCTGTTAAAAATGCTACTGACATCACCTAATCACCAAATTTCTTTATCATAATTTACTCCCCAAAAGTAAAAGATGAGTAATAAATAATCTCAAAATAGATCCTAACATTGTTGTAAACTGGCATGGCAGTGTCATGGCAATTATAAACTTGATTAAAGCACTAAAATGTGGACTTTGATGTTTATGGGGCCTTCAGATAGCATTTTTATGTGGTCAGTTCAAATGAGAGAAGGACAAGAAGTTCAAATATAAGATGGGTTCTGTTGAGGAACTTTGTAGATGGGACGAGGGAAGGATGGGACTCATGAGGATGAGAATAAATTACTCCACCTGAGAACTATGAGCTGTGTTGAAGCCACTGAATGAGTCACAAAATCCAAAATTAAATTAAAAATGTTATCAGACTTTTCTTTATAATGGCATGTGGTGCATAATAATAACAATAATAATAATTGTTATTATTACCATTATTATAACAAGATACTTACTGCCAGTGTAGCTCTGTAGCTCTGAGCCTGGGGGCTCTTCTGCAGCTGTGGCCATTCAGAATAGTCACTGAACTCAAGCTTGTTCTGGTGAAGCTCAGATTCTGAGTTTCTCCTCGTCAGAGAGAGCTCCTGAAGCAGGTGAGACCTGTGTGGAAAAAGTGTAGCTTAAAAATCTCAAGATGTCATATCATGCCATTACTAATAAAACCTTGTGTGATGAAGAATGAGTTGATCGGTATATAAACCACATTAACATATATTCAGCAGAATAGTGGTACTGAAACAGTATGCCAGCGTTGCTTGTTAAGACGGGCTACCAGACTAACTACTCGCAATGTGTGGATTGCGACATTAAACTAAAAAGAGGCGAGTAAGCTAGCTGCTGACACAAACGTTACTTTTCTTTGTTAAACCAAAGAAGTTGTACTAACTTACCAACAACGACACACAGCAAACAGCCAACTCACTCCACAAACTTCTGAATGAGTTTTCACAGTTTCCAAAGAAAGAAAACAAAATTTTTGTCTCGTAAACGCAGACGGTACTATTTTCTCTTCAACTAATAAACAAGGAAGCTATGCGGAAGCGGGCACTTAAGTGTTCTGCTCTGAGAGCAAGAGCAAGCGCAGCACTTCCGATATAATTTTCCTTCAGAATAAAACATGCTGTCACAATAAAAGCATTAATTTCTAATCAACCCAAACAGAAAAGCAGGGCAAAACACACATAAAGTGTAAAATAGACGGTTTGTACTGGCGTTTGAGCTGGTTGGTGCCTCCTGAAAGTTAATGAGTATTCATATGACATGTCTCCATTAATTTTCACTTGTGAAAATTGCAGTGAATGTAAACAGTTTTATAGTAATGTACAGGATACGGTTCTCGATACTTAAGGAGAGGATGCAAAAATAGTGCAACCAGAGTGCGCTGAACAGATAGTAAACTTGATCAACACAAAACTGAGGTGGTAAAAGTTTATTTGTGACTTTGCCATTCATGAACAGTTCACTGAAATTTGTCCCACACTATTGCAACCAACACTGGCCCCTAGCGGAGACTTGTTTTATTACATAGATGAACAATCGAGCGTTCCTCTTCTCTTGTCTTCTTGGTGTTTGCCAGAGGTCTTTTATGACACACAGCATGTGGAAACATATATATCTTAAGAAAAATAACAAGTGAAGAAATATGAAATGTACACTTATACCAAATCCTGACTGTGAAATGTTATAGGCCCCCAACTGTACAAAGTAAGAGGACAGGATCTGGGAGTGCTTGGCACAAACAGGAAACTGAGTTGTATTCAAACAGAAATATCAAAGTTAACATATGGGTTTGCTATTGTCAGGCAATGTGCATTTAAAAAAGGAAGGCAAGTTGTAAAAAAAAACTACACATAAACATTTGAAAATTGTTGCTGTTCATAAGCTGGTTTAAAACATCAAGCTGTCAAAATAAAAACTGTATTGTGCTTAAACAGCATGAAACAAACAGTAGTATCTTCCATATTTGTCTGTTTATTTAGTTTAAGCATCATTTGATTTATTTTTTTTCTTCTTGTCCAAATGGGTTTATTATATTAACTCCATCTCCGAAATCAATGTTTGTAAATGTATTTTATCACCTTAGGTAATTTTGTCTTTATCAAACTGTATAAACATTGCACTGACTTCTGGCTTTTTTAAGCTCTAGCAAGCATTACTATCAAAGATGAATCCTGGCTCCCCTGGTATTTGGGGTGCAGTATAGCCTGGTGTTGGGCTGTAGTTTGGGTTGGGCAGCTCGCTGTCGAAGCATTTCCACCGAGCGTCGCCTCTATCCTCACAGCATTCGTATGGGAGAGTCATGGTAGAATATTCCTCAACACAGAACTTAGACAAAGCTTGTTTCCACTGCAAGAAG
The DNA here is from genome assembly GCA_016785285.1 of Brachirus orientalis. Classification (NCBI taxonomy): domain Eukaryota; kingdom Metazoa; phylum Chordata; class Actinopteri; order Pleuronectiformes; family Soleidae; genus Brachirus; species Brachirus orientalis. The sequence continues at coordinate 16,169 of JAFBJR010000379.1, read as the reverse complement.
AAAAGCCTATGTCATATTTTTCATTTGTATTTAAAATGCCGAAAGATAAAATTATCTCTTCACATAAAATATGCTTGTGGCAACTTTCTGTAAAGTGTTTGGTATATTTTCAGCAAGATTATAGTAAGAATTTGTAGTATATTGCATATAACAATAGCATATTGTACTGTATTCAAGCACTGATGCACTTGATCCATAAAAAGAGCTCACCTTAAACATTAAGTTAATTGCTAATAAATGACAGGAAACTCTCTTCAACATAATGTTATCCTACACCTACAGTTGTATCTGTCTGCAATTCTCTTTAAATTTCAGAGACTCACAGCTTGTTGGGCACAGCAGAGGATCTGACTCTGCTGTGCCACTTGTCCACTGCAGCACAAACTGTACCACGACTCCAGGCGGTTGATGGCATTTCCACGGCGGCGAAAGTGACTTGCTCCAGAGACTGGGAAGAAGCTGGCCAGGTACCTGGGTCGACCCTGACCATGATGGCAAATGGCAGCAAGGTTTTGAGCCGTAGGACAGGCGGGCGGGAAAGGGACGTCAGGCTCATTGAGAGAGTGTATTTGGGCTTCTGTAAATCAAGCATTGAGCAGCACAAATGTTAACAGCATTGTACATGTGATAGTACAGACTATAAATTATTAAAAGAATGTAGAAGAAATTACCTCCTAAATTTACTCCATGAAGAGTCAGCATTGCAACGACCCAAAAACTTGTGAGGCCTCCAAGTGAAGTCATAGCTGCTGAGCTGTGATGGGAACTGAATTTTGAAGTGGCAGACTTGTTTCCAACTTTTGAGAGTGGATCAGCAAACAGCTTATATCTGGGTAAAAGAGTGTTTGTGGGCGTGAAATGCTTGGAAGTGGAGGTGGAAGAGGTGAGGGGGGCTGATGATAAAACGCATGAATAGAGATTGGGGAGTCACTTCATATTGAAATATGTCAACACAGAGACAGAAAATGAGTTTGAATGTGCTGATATCTGCTGCCGTCTGCAATGTACAAACCCAACCCTCTGAAGTCTTTAAGTCCTTACTCACTTGAACATCAAGGTCAGATGTGGAATATTTTATCTCAGCACTGGCATGTTTATCAAAACCATTCAGATTATTTTCCCCTAAACCTTTGCCTTTCGGTAAACTCCCTCAGTTCTTGTTTTCAAAAACTGGCTGAGTTTGCCCCTGGTTATCAGAAAGGATGCTGTACACCCTCAAAAAAATGCTGAACATTCACAATATTTGAAACGTTAACTTTAATTAAATTTATTTTGTCAACAGGTTCCACGTAACTGCATTAGGTTTATCTAGAATAAAAATAATAATTTCATCTAACTCTAATTCTTAGTTAGATGAAATTAATCTTTTTATCTAACTAAATTATTATGTGTAGTTAGAATAAATTAATATTTTTTATTTCAGTTATGTTTTATGACTTTCCACTGCCTTTAAAATATGTAGCATTATCATAATATATCCTGTAGCTGCACATTAAAGATTACATTTATATGTCCTTCTTCTGCAAAAATGCTGCTCACTGTAACCCAAATTGAAATCTGTATCTATGGCATGGGTTAATTTTTGCACATATATTTCTTATTTAGCTTTTACACTTACGAACTTGAAGATAAACATAGTATTACACACATTTTGAATATATTTTAATATACCTCAGGTCCAAATGTTGACATTTCTCTGACACAAATCTTATAAATCTCAAAATGTTAATATTTAGTGTATCAGGTAAAAGTTAGACTTTGATCGTCTATGAGAGAATTTCTTTTAAATTAAAGTAATCAAACGTAGCCTCACCATTGTCAGCTGCGGCAGTGAAGTGTTTGGACATACAATCCAGGAACTATAACTACTGTATAATCTGATAATAATGATTTTTATAGATTATTGTGGAATCTGTTCTGACTACTCTTACCCCAAGCAGCCTATGTACCAGTATCTTTTGGATGGCAGTAGTTTCATTCATTCATTCATTCATTGTCTACTGCTTTATTGACCTCTGTACAGTGTAATATTAGGTGTTACAGAAATGGCAATAAATTGGTCAGAGATGTAATATTTGCTTTTGTTATGGTTTGATTTGTAAATTGGGTCTCAGTAGTTTGTCATGTTAAAAATGGGTCCACATATAAAAAGTTTGGGAAACACTGCTCAAGAACAATCTGCCATTTCTCAACTTTCCTGACCATGGATGAAAGTAACAAAAATGGCAATTATGGAGTATACTATGACAAACTTAACTGTTTTCTCTTCTCCCTAGACTGGCAAGTCTGTGCTACCTGACAGTTGCCAACACGGCAGCCCTGCAACTGCACCGAATCTTCAGTAGTTTGCCCATTTTCCTCCAAGTAACACCAGAGGAAGCTCGCGTAACACTGGTGGTACATGTACCACAGTTTGAGAACCATGGTTCTAGAACATGTCTATGACCTGGAACACTGAGAAGCTTCACAGACAACTGCACAGAATTTGGTGAAGTGATTTCTCGCACAATGCTACAAGAGAACCGTGAGGTCAAAAATAATATCCTAAACTGCAAACCCAAGAAATGTCAGAGAGTGACTTGTGGATCTTCTACTCTGCTTAGTGGCATTATCTGGAGCTAATAATCTGCTGACATGTTGTGGGTTGTGATTAAGTCATGAGAATGCAGTCCGACGGGTGTGAGGAGCATTGTCTATAATGATCTGAGTCTTATGGTTACTGACAAAAAAGGGTATTGGGTATTTTTGAAAGGTGTGGTTGAACAGCTTGAGAGATGCTTTGTCAAACTTGTTTGCTCTCTCGTTCAAATGTCAAAAGAAAGATGAATGCCACTTTCAAATCTATACATTGATTGTCTGAGTCAGGAGACAGGATTCAACATTCTAAGCTTAGTATGGTGCAGTAATATAACTGAAGGCAGATAGTCACTGCCAACAACTTCCCTAAACCTCTGAATACATGATTTTTGTACCTGTATCTTTACTTTTCATAGAATTAACAATACACAACATTCATTTTTCACAATGGCTGGTACATTGACACATAACTCATACTGGAAGGTATGGTATTCCATACCATGATGTCAACAGTTGAGCAAACAGCCACTGACTTTGCAGATAATGTTAGATAAAACACGCCATACTTTCACTGAATATCTACTCTATTATAATTGCAAGACTGATGACACTTTCAGTGTAGGAACAAAGCCTTCCATTTATTTTCATGTGGATCTTCATTGGTGTCGATAGTGACTCTCTGCTTTCAAGTATTTGCTTCAGTGGCTTCGACTGTGATGAGTGATTACACATTTATCCACAAAAGTGGAATTATATTTCTGTGGGATGAGGAAAACTACTTGAAATTAGCTATACACACTTTCTCTTTCTGAAAGATAGAGGATAGATAAGGAAATAAGGAAATAAATTTGTAAAGTAAGTGTCAATTACTGAAGCTCCTGCTTTACAGATCTGATGAAAAATGATATAAACATCAGATTTATTTATTGTGAAGATACAGACGCTGGTTTAATGGTACTCGACTGTAGAATTAGCCCTGCCACTGTTTGCATCATATCTCCTTATATGGGTATTGTTGGTGGAAACAAGAATCATTTTTGATTTTCGGTTTCAGATATTTTTTTGAGGAGATTTGTTTTAAATTTGCATTTAACATCCATATGATCCACCTATAACATTAAAACCCTGATTTTTGCAATTGACACAACAAATATCTCACAAAAACATTCTGAACGGCTTTGGAAGCATCCCTTGCACTTTAGCTGCAATGGCAATATTTCCTGATGAGCAGGTTTAGCTGCCCTTCTTTAGTGAACTACAAATATGTAACGCATGCATGGATGTCCTGAAAATCTACTATAAGATGTGACAGATGCATTACTAATGTGTATTACTAAAGTGTTTATTACTAAAGTGTTGTGGCTGATTAGTGCATACCTTCCCTCACTCATTCATCTTCTACCGCTTTACCCCCCACATGAGGGTCACGGGGGTCGCTGAGGCTTAATCCCAGCTGACATAGGGCGAAAGGCGGGGTACACCCTGGAGAGGTCACCAGTCTATCACAGGGCCACATAGACAAACAACCATCCACACATTTAATTGTTTCAAGTCAGTTCTTTGTATATTTTCAAGTTCATGATCATTTTTAATGAATTTTCAACATTAAATACATAAACCTACAACCCGATACAGAGTGACAAACCCAAAAATTGCATTGCAGTCATAGCTTGTTTATTGAAGTACTGTATGGGACAATAACATTGTTTATACTGACATTAATAAACAAATCTGAGTAATCTGACTGTGCAAAACATGGTTTACATTTCAATTTCTGCCCATCAACAAGTTTAAACCACAGTCACCGACTTCTGCAACGCTCTATCAGAAGCAAAATGTAATATTCAGAAATAATATGATATAATAATATATCACGATAATTATGGATATTGACAGATTTTTAAAAAATGTCTACTGTGAAGAACTTTGAGGGAAATTGGATTTGGGATTTCGGGCTATATAAAAAAGACTGACTTGACTTGACGAAAACCTTTAAAGCCACATATCACCCAGGAAATTCTACTTTACGTGGAATAAAAAGAAAAGCGCAGAATATGTACTGTACAGACAGACAGACAGACAGGCACATGGTGAGTATCAAAAAGAAATCTGGTTCAGTTGTAATTCTGAGCATTAAGAATATTAAGAGAAGCAGGGTAAAGTCTGTGACACATCTCTTTGACGGAGGTGAGCAGGAAGTGATCTCGCACACATTGTCGTCACACCCTTACTGATAACTGTGTCGTGTCGGATTGTTGCTGTGCAGGTGTCGTGTCCTCTCCTCTGCGTACCGCGACGATGCGCACTCCGTGGATTGTGACCATTGTTACGGTCTTGATTTCCATGGGTCTGGTGGTGGTCATTCTGGGACAGTATCAGCAGCTGTCCAGGGTACAGCCGCTGTTATGGAAGCAACAGAAGGAGGTGAACCTCAGGAACGAGCAAGCAGCAAACCAGGAGTCCTTCAGAATGTCAGTGCAGAACCTGGAGGCGGAGGCGAAGAAAGCTGCCGAAGACACGGAGGCTAAACTGACCAAGCTTGTCTCAGAGATGGAGAAGAAGAAAAAGGAAAGCGAAGCCTGTCAAACAGATAAGGTGAACTAAGTCACTATAACGTAAATGACTACATTTTATGGTGAAAACATGTTTTAAAGTTAGGCTAACGTTAAGGTTAGGGTTCGGGCACGAGTAAGTCTCCAGGAAATTAATCCAAGTCAATGCAATGTCCTCTGAAGTCATGGAAACCAGTGTGTGTGTGTGTGTGTGTGTAGTAAGCCGTGAAGAAAGACATTTGATTCAAATTCAAATTCACACACTTTGGCTGGTTTAGGTAACCAGGTGTTAACCCTGAAAAAGCCCGTGTGGTTCAAACGATGTTTGGTCCTCAGTCGAAAACAAATTCAAGAACACAGGTGTTCGCGCAGCTATCCTTATAAGGATTCTGCGTCGACCTCCATTCATTTGGACAACATAAACAAGCACTTCTCTCACTTCCTTAAAGGGTTTCTTTTTCAGGGTTAAGACTTGGTTTTAGGGTTAGGGTTTCGAATTGGGTTTAGGTTATGGTTTAGGCATCTAGTTGTGATGGTTAAGGTTAGGGTAAGGGGCTAGGGTTAGGGTATTATGTCTATGAGGGTCATCTTTTAGAACACTTTTTAAGAACAATAATGTTACAAGGCCTCTGACACTGGGGGATACAGATAAACAAATAGGCCTGAACAAAACATTCATTACGTGAAGGTACGTTACCTTTAAATTTAAAAAAAAGGGGACGTGTTGGACTTTACCACCTATCACCAACAAATTTATAATGCATATCTGGTGTTGATGTTGTGCCAAATGTAATAATTTCAAACCATAAAGATGTGGAGGATAACCTGAGCCTACAGAATAACTTTCAAATCACATTATTGTTGGTCCTGAATGAATCACTTCACTTTCATTCAACAAGGTACTGATGAACATCAGTACCTTGTTTTAATATTGTTTTTATTTTTAATATTGTGGTTGATCGTTTGTTGTTGCGGTTACAGGTAACTCTAAACGTACTGTTTTGTGACTGCTCATAAAATCCATTGCCTCGTCACATTCCAGATGTGTATAGGTAGCTATCGTCTAATCAAAAGTTCCAAGGGCTATGAGCAATAAGTCAAGTTAAGTCAATTTTATTGATATAAACACAGAGCTTTAAGAGCTTTACAGTCCGTACAGCAAGTGACACCCTCGATCTTTACGCCATCGCACCGAGTGATGAAAAACTCCACAAAAACCCTTGTACAGGGGAAAAATGGGAGGACGGACAAACGTGCAGTAGGTGTCACATGTACAGAGACAAGTTCAGCAACTTGCAAACAAAACATCCCATTTACAAAGAGAGGAATGACAGTCATTGTCATCGGTTTTATCTTCATCATCTTGTCCAAGGTGAGATATGCCTCTCTAGCTTTGTAGCTGAAAGCTCTGCCTCCCATTCTACTCTTAGCGACTCGGAGACATTTTCAAGTACATTTTGCAATGTAACTTTCTTCAATCAAAATGTAACAGAGGTTCAACATGTATATTAATATAATGTCTAGGCGTTGCATAAACTTTTTCATGTCCGATACCAATACCGATATCATAAACGTGGGTCTGTACCGATACCGATATTAGTCCGATACAGTCATTTCAAAGACATAATTCTCTAACTGTGAATTAAATATTGTTATACCAAAAAGAAGAAATAAAAAGCCCAAACATGACTCAGCTAAAATGCTTTTGCTGATTTGTATTTACAATACTGAAGCATGTGATATCTAGAAATTTTTTGGATCGTATTGGATTCTACGTTTTTATCTGTCCGATAAAAACACATGGAATCACTTTTTTCTTCCTTGCATTTGTTGATAGATAATTATCAAAATTGATAAATGATTCTTATTATTACTTACTTTAATTCTTAAACTCTGGATCTTTATTTTAAAGGACCAGTGTGTGAGAATTAGTGACATCTAAATGATGAGACTGCAGATTGTAAATAACAGGAGACTGTACCTCTCTTAGGTTGGGGATTGATGGACTAGAGTCTGTACTGATGTTAGGTGACGTTAGGTGAAATTCTGATAAGGCAGTCATTGCTTAGAAGTGTGTGTCGAACTCCAATTAAGAAAATAAACAAATAATTTTACCTAAAATGTATAGAGCTTTGCCCCCGCTACCCTCATGTGGAGGATAAAGCGGTAGAAGGTGAGTGAGTATAGAGCTTTGTAAACTTTGTGTCCTTGTGAAAGTCTAAAAATATAAAAGGGAAAGAAATAACAATACAGTTTCCACTAGTCAGTGTTATTTCTGTATTGTTTTCTTCTGTTAAAATAAAAGTTTCCATTCTGATACTTCATGTACATTCTGCTGCCAATACTTGAGTAAGAGCTTTAAGGGTGATGTATGGGGGATTGAGACTTGAACTTGTGTAACACAAGTTCAAGTTTGTTTTAACTCACATTTCTCATTTTGTTATCAGAAAAGAACTAATGATGAGGTGGAAGAACAAAATAAAGCACACACTGAAACTGAAGGTATATAACACAACCACTTCATGGATTATTTTCTGCCATCATGTGGAGAAATGTGGTTCTGAATTGTTTCCTCTCTTGTTTGCCATTAAGCTACTTTAAAATCAGAGGCTGAAACCTGGAAAAAGGAGATAGAAACTCTGAATGAACAGCTGAAGGGATTTAGTCCAGCTTGTAAACATGTGAAGCAGGATCCATTGGCAGAGTAAGACACAGAAACTGCTTTTCATTATAATAAATCAAACTTTTGCAGAAATGGAGGTTAAATATGTGAGATAATGTTGATATGATTGTATGTTTTAGTAAATTATGTGGCATAGAACGCACCGAGGCTCCAAAGCCCCCAGCAGCCCCAGAAACTCCAGCAGCTCCAGCAAAACCAGAAGCTCCAGCAGCTCCAGCAAATCCAGAAGCCCCAGCAGCCCCAGCAAATCCAGAAGCCCCAGCAGCCCCAGCAAATCCAGAAGCCCCAGCAGCTCCAGCAAATCCAGAAGCCCCAGCAGCTCCAGCACCCAAGTAGCTCTGAGGCAACAACAATAAAAGGATGAAGATCTCAGCAACAACTCCACTTGTCAGTTTTTATCAAAGTAATTTTTTATATTTACAGTGTCACATTTACATTTATGAGTGTATAAATGGCAATGCGATCTTATTGCACTAGAAGTCATGATGTATTGAGTATAAAGCCGTATTGTTACTGAATATGTTTGAGTTTCTGGGAATTTTTATTTTAATTGATTTCTGGAAATACCTCTTTCTTCATCTTGATGCATTCCTCTTTTTGCTTGTATTAGATGCAATACAGACCAAAGATTCCGGGAAAGAGGAAAGATCTCCAGGATCACATGATGCTATTACACATATCAGCAAACCACATATTCACATAAGGAAGTTTTTCCTGAGCCAAAATTACATGAAGTTTCTAAATATCAACAGATGCGATAGTGTTTTAACATCTTGTGTATCTGTTGGCTGGAGGGTGATAACCATTTCCTGGGTAGTGGTTCAATTTAGGCGTAAAAAGGGCTCAGTGAAGAGAAAGTAAACACACAGTGACACTGTGTGTCCTTGGTATATTTCTTGTTTACTGTTTTACAGGCCAACACCAACCATTCTTTGTCCAGGGTGAAACGATTCCTTCAAATACTTTATAACTTTGAAAGTGCTGATATGCAAAAATATTCTGAATTTTCCAAAACCGTTTGTACACATTCAGTGTTTCAAAATGGTTTGCAGAAAGGCGAATGATTAACATTTTTTATGGTAGACCATAAAAAGATTTATGGTAGACTGGCTTTTCTCTACTGGGCACAGTTTTAGCACAATAAATGCCTTATTTATTTATACATTTACATACTGTTGCTGTCTAAAAAAACACAACAGTTTTAAACTTTGATCATGGCCTCAAAACACTGATCAGTCAGAATTTTAAAAACAGTCACTGGTTTTAATCTTGTGGCTGATCACGTATTTGAGACCATAATCTCATCTGTGTATATTTAGTATAGAAAGAATGTCAGGGAAAAAAGGATGAAGGCTACATAAAGACTGTGCTAATTATTCCAAGGGAATAATTAGCACAGTCATTGATTATCTGTGTGATTTTCAATCCAGCTTCTGCAGATTGATCATTTTGGTTTCATGTGAGTAATTATTTTTAGCTAAAATATTTAATTCATCAGGTTTTATGTGTGATTATGCTGTTCCCTGGATTGGGGGGGTATCTTATAATTATCCTATAATCTCTTCAGATGTATAATGTTCAACTGTCTTTAAAAAAGGCATTAATGTATGTTTATGGTATTGTGTGCAAGTTGTTAATGACCTGTAATGATCAAATGAATGACGGCTGAGTTCCATTTAGCTTTCTGAGCTTCAGAGTGCATGCTGATTCAGTGCTACACTGTCCTGAAACTCATTACCTTAACAGAGCCATTGTCAATGTGATCAGTAAAACCTGTGCTTTTCCTTTCACATGTCAAAATGGCAGCTGTCCACTCCCTGTTTGTTATAATAAGGCTAAATAAACACTTTGTTCTTGTATTGTTTGACATGTTTGGTTACATTATCAGTTCACAGATGAACTTTGATCATAATATACTAAGGAGGACGCTCTAGGTCTGAGCCAGTACACACTGTAGACGATTGTGGCTGTAGCTTTTCCAGTGTGTGTGTATGTGAGCAACAGGTTTAAATGTGAATTTGACACTAGCCGCTGTAAGGAGTGCATCGCAGACAGCAGTGAAATACAATATGTTGATACAGGTACACTACCAGTCAAATGTTTGGACACAGGGTGTGACACATTCAAGGTTTTTGCAATTGCTCTTTACTTAGCTGATTGGTTCTTGTCATAATATGAATTCGAACAGTTGTAAAGTCAGCTGTGTACCAACCTGACTTCTGCACAACATAACTGATGGTCCCAACCCTTTAAGAAGGAAAGAAATTCTGACAAAGCACACCTGAAAATGAAAACCATTTAAGGTGACTACATCATGAAGTTCTTTGAGAGAAGGTCAAGGGTTTGCAGCGCTGTCAACAAAGCAAAGGGTGGCTACTTTGAGGAATCTAAAATATAAAACATATTTTGAGTTATTTCACACTTTTTTGTTTACTACATAATTCCATATGTGTTAATTCATAGTTTTGATGCCTTAAGTGAGAATCTACAATGAAAAACAACTAAATGAGGTGGTGTGTGCAAACTTTTGACTGGTAGTGTATCTGTTATGATTTCATAACTGAGCTGCTTGTGAAAGAATTAAATACCAGGAAAGAGAAAGCATTCTTTCATCAGCACTCAGCAAAGCATGTGCATACATTTGAACGAATGCACAGGTGTGGCTAAACAAACGCATGACTTTGCTGTAGAGCAAGAGTACTACTTTGAGTTTGGCTTCGATACTAATCTAAAGAAAATAAACAAATAGTCAAACAAAGCAGGCAGTCATTCTGTGAAGCATTCGGCAGCAGATGAGAGCCCAATTATTTCTCTCAGGAGTTGGGCGGAGATCCAAACAGAGCTAAAACTAGACTCCGCTTTCACCAGTATGGCTCTATGAAGTATGGATGGACATGATATGTTATTGTTGTGTTGACCCACTGGCCACAAGTGACTCAAAACAGAACAAAAGCAAGTGATACAGAAAAACTGGTTTGTCCAGGATCTTTTAATGCATTAAATTATTTCAAGTGGTTGTTTTAAGGGGCCTTGCAAGGAAAATGGCAGTGTGTAATCTATATGTATATATGTGTGCATGTTCTTAGGGTTTAGACTTTTGCACAGGCCTTGATTTATATTTGTACCTTTATAGATTTTTTTTATAAATGCTGCATAGGGTTTGCATTCAATTTCATTGCATTCCTCTCTAAAGTAATGTGGTGGGGGGGGGGGGGGGGGGGGGGGGGGTCAGTGATCTTTTGAATGTTTATTTTAAAGATTAAGACATTAAAAAAAGACAGATATAATTAAAACAAATAGTGAGGGTAACGTTAAGCTTCAGGCAGGTGGCGGTGACCTGAATTTTTTCCTCCATACGAAACCTATAACAAGGAATCTGGCTACTGCTGACCTGACTGTGCAACTTGACCTGCAGTGGGAGGGATGGTGCTTTTATAGCAGGGGGGGAGAGGAGGAGGAGGAGAAGGTGGACAAGGAGAAAGGGGGAGGAGAGAGGTGAGAGGACATGGTTGTGACAACAAGCCGATTACTGAGGGCCACTGAGCTCTCTCTCTCTCTCTCTCTCTCTCTCTCTCTCTCTCTCTCGCTCCCTCTCATGGTCCAGCAGGAGACAGATACAGATCAAATTTTAGGCATTTTTTCCCCATTCAGCTCAGGAGAATGGATGCTGCAACTTGTTATGGATTTTCTGTCAAAACTGATGTAAGGGAGTTGTAAAATTGTGCATCTTATATATTTTTCTATCTCTTATATCTCTAGTTTTAAGGAGGTTAACATTTGAAACAGATGTAAAAGCCTCTGCAGTAAAGTTTTTTTTTTTTTTTTTTTTTAAGTTTAGTTCTATTTAGCCCTCTCAAGCCAAATCACAGGGACAATAGAACCTTTTTTGCTTTGCACAGTCTAAATGCAAGGTTTAAAAATGACCAGCCTTTCCAGGAGTATTGATGACCACAGAGGCATAGGTGAGAGCCCAGCTCACAAACCAGAGACACACAGGTATCGCACCTGGAGTAGCCTCCGCTTCTCAAGATGGAGAAGTGGCTCTCAGAGGACAAGTCCCCCCAGCACCCCCTCCCCAAAGACAGGCAAGAGGAGCGATGTGACCACTACCCTTTTCTCCCTGGTCAAAACTCACAATGATGACTATACAGCTGACCCCGACGGCCTGCTGGACACCAATGAGGAGACCGATGGAGAAAGTGACGGCCTTACGCAAGACAAGTCCACCTTCTTCCAGAGGCGGTTCTGCTCCTTGCTGCAGCCTGGGGTCAACAAGTTCTCCCTGCGCATGTTTGGCAGCCACAAGGGTGTTGCTGCTGAGCAGGCCAGGGTCAAGAGCTTTGGAGTGTGGATCATCCACCCCTACAGTGACTTCAGGTAATGATGGGTTTCACTGGGGGTTTGTTTGGTGTTGTTATTAGGGGCAGCGTTTATGTCAGTTTTTCGCAAGACAATTGACATAAAATGCTGCCTTTGCACAAGCCAAAATTAACCAATTAATTACTAAAAGGATATCTTTTAAAGCATCTCCCCCTAAATAAGGGCTGTGACTTATCACTCTGATTCAGTTTTTCCAAGGTTGGACTGCAGCTGATGGTTCTTATGACATGATAAGGCGATGAAGAGATTTGATTAGTGATACACTATGTAGGGCAAGATCATCTGGATTACTGATGCCACACCCTTGTGACTCCTCTTTACCTTGTTTACATGGAGGAAGAACTACATTCACTGATCAAGATAATTTCAATGATTGTGTGTGCTTCTTTGCTCTAATTGTGTTTCACCTTGGGAAGATTTGTATCATCATCATTCAGCTTTTGAATTCCTATATGGCTATACAGCTTTGTCTTCACTAATAATAGCAAACATCAATTTTAAGCAATTTTCAAACACCATTCTGTTGCCAGACAGAGAGGATAAACCTGTCCAGAGGGATTATTGTCCATAAGAATCTCTGTAATTCCAATCTTGCTCTATTATGCAATAATACACAGACAGCTGAGGGGGGGATTATTCAAGGCCCATTATCCTCAAACCTTATGCTCTATCTTCCCCTGTAAAATGGATGTGTTGGTGCAGCACATCTGTGATACTCAGCTTTTCTGTTTAGGGTTTAGGGGCAAGGAGCCGGGTTTCCTCCAGCATATTGAATCCAATTTTAAAAAAATAATAATAAAAAAAAGTGAGTAATTTAAGCTGCTTTCAGACCTGCACTGAGGAAAGATTGATTCACCAATGCCCACAGAAGTCACTCTGGACTTTCTCAGCAGATTTAGCTCCCTAGTGAAAATTTCCAGATAATATCTGCATGAACTCACGTGAGAATGCAGCTGGAGAAACTCAGCATGGTCATAAAACAAAGTATAAGAAGGACTAAAGTTTAACTTGATAGTGGCAAGATATAAACAGTAAGCAGTCATTCTGTGGAAATCTTCTGTACCAGATTAATCCATTTTGTTGAATTCTGTCCTTTATACACACAAAGACATACAAAGACTACAACTCTTTAAATTTAATTTCTTTTAAATTAAATGTTATGTCTTTTTAGTTAGTCAGGTAAAATTTCATTTAGCTAATATAAGGAGCAGCTCTTTAACACTAATGTGTTACAACACAGGAGGAGATGATGAGTATCTGTAGCCATGTAAACCAGCATGTAGACACAGAGGATGTGGACACAAGAGAGTGATGGAGGGATAAACTTAAATATGAATGAGGAACAGATCTACTGTTCCTGTATTTCCTCCTTGTCCTTCTGTATAAGAAGGTTGTTTTCTCACAGGGTTCATATCGTGATCACTGAGCTGTGACAGTAATCAAAAGTAGGCTGGTTCCTATTCTATTAATGTAACCTTGTCATGAAAGGGAGACTTGGCGCAAGACAGAAACCAAAAGTGATTGACACTTGATGGAAACAAACTGTAACGAAATCCACACCGTATATAAGAAGACACTGGCAACCTATAATATTTCATGACAATGATGAACAACAAATGCTGTAGATCTGAGCTAATACTTGAGGCATTAAACCACACGTCCCAGGTGAGACACAAGTAGCAGTGACATTTTATTTTTTTGCATTTTCCACTTGTATACACACTGTATATTCAGTCTGATGAGGAAAACATGTATTTTTAATGAGAGGGGTTCCTTTCTTCCTGTGACAGGAGAGCATAGGGGTCACTGTGAAATGGGTCATTCCCCAGGTTAACTAGATCAGGTTACTTCACTTAGCCTTGATTGCTGTTTCAAAATCTCTATCCTAGATTAAAATTCTTTAACTCCTTAATTTACACCGGTTATTAGCATTTAAAAAGGTACATGTAAAAGCTGTGATTAGAATGTGGGAAACGTTGCTTTCATTACTCTTCACAAAAGTTAAAAACACTTGACCTGTGTTCAGCCACTTTAAGGTTAACTTAAAGTGGCTGAATGCGACCTATCGTGGCATTGTTTTTCTCCCTGCTTCTCATTTTGTCATATAGTATGTCTTACAGTGAATTGTAGTTCTCAAAAAAAAAAAAAAAAACACAGTTTGACACAATGAACACTTCTGACCTTCACCCTCCCTTGCATTGCCAGTGTATACAAACAAATGCTACCTCAGTCAGGTCTGATGGTACTGTATTGTAAATGTAAATTGAAACAGTAAATGTTAAACATGCACCTCATCCCATTCAGTCCAAAGTTTGTTTGCTGTGAGGAAATTATACATTCATGGCCCAAATACCTTGAATGTATAATCTGCTCTAACTCTAATCTAATAGTTTTCACAAATAGAAGAAAGGTTTGGGGTCCAGTACAGATAAACAAATAGGTACCAGCTCAACCCTCCACCATCCCTGTTCTGTCCAGATTCTACTGGGACCTTGTGATGCTCCTGCTGATGATGAGTAACCTGGTTATGTTACCCTGGGGAATCACCTTCTTTGAGGACCAGAACACCACACCCTGGATCACTTTCAACGTCATCTCTGACACTCTCTTCCTCATGGACTTGATTTTCAACTTCCGCACTGGCATCCTGGGAGAGGACAGCCACATCATTCTGGACCCCAAGGAGATTCGCATGCATTACCTCCGCACCTGGTTTGTGGTGGACTTTATCTCCTCCATCCCCGTTGACTACATTTTCCGCATCATTGACATGGAGTCTAGGCATGAGACTTCTGATGTGTACCGCACTGCACGTGCATTCCGCATTGTGCGTTTCACCAAGATCCTCAGCCTGCTGCGTCTCCTACGACTGTCTCGCCTCATCCGCTACATTCACCAGTGGGAAGAGGTAATGAAGAGGGAGAAGAGAGAGCACATACTTACATCATTGCATATACAACATTGCACAAAAGTGGCATCCAGTAGTGACATCAGCCATAAGAACATTAACTCAAGTTTTGAAGCTTCCAGGCATTAAATTGATTGGCATTTCACAAGGATCACCTGCCACCAGGCTTCTATTGGATGATATGAGCTGTCAATGTCACTGGTGTCCACTCATGCGCCATGCTTTATTGTCTAGTTTTCTCTACATGGGGACATATTTTACAGACCTGAAACTAGTGATTGAGACAATTAACTCCTCAGGAAAATGACTACCGATACTGTGAGAAGTAGTCTCATTTTACCATAGACTACCATTCAGAGTTCTTTTTGCTTGGTGGCTATTCAACATGTACATAATATGGATTTGACTATATCCACTTTTTATTAATGGCTTATGTTTGTACAGATAAATCTTTTCTCCATTCCACTTTGTCTCTTTGTTAGATTTTCCATATGACCTATGACCTGGCCAGTGCAGTGGTGCGTATCGTCAACTTAATTGGCATGATGCTTCTGTTGTGTCACTGGGATGGCTGCTTGACCTTTATGGTGCCTATGCTGCAGGACTTTCCCGCAGACTGCTGGGTATCCAAAAATAATATGGTGGTGAGTCCAGCGTCTTCAAAACATAGTGAAGTCCACAGTAAAATTGGAATCTAAAAAGACACTTCACTGCTTTGGGGGCCAGGCCAGGCTAGCTATATATACAATGCAATGGTAAGGTAAATGGCTGTTGCTTACGGTAAACTGTCTCTTATATTAAAACTGCATTAGCTGAACAATTCTATTTTCAAATTGATCACCAGTTTAAAATTTGATCAAATGATTTCCTATGGTACTTTTAAAGGTCCAGTGTGTAACATTTAGGAAGATTAATTGACATAGTTTGAATATACTATTCAAAAGTACGTTTATATAAGTGCATAACTGCTTTAAAATTCAAATAGTAAACATTTTTGTGGTCTTAGAATGACCCTTTTATGTGTTTTTTTAGGTAAGTGCCTGCCATCTTGTGCCAATATGTTACTACA